>OZ018320.1:106825731-107425731 GCA_963969495.1 Ceratothoa steindachneri
AGATGGCGATGACAAAGATTAAGACTGATAAGGAAAGCTACCGCGAGGCTCGGCCGGATAGGAGGTGCTCAAGGTCTCCGCGAAGAACTTCGAACGAAGCGACACATATAGGTCCATTCGCAACTCTTTCAAGGGGCAGTGGGGCCCTCTATTGGGAGTATAGATGAACGAAAATTAGCATTGAGAAGAAGAAAGGGTGCATACAAGAAAAGAAAAGGCATTAGTGAATATAGTGATAACAACACCACTATTATTACCTCTCATTGCAAATATCCATTAAACGCTATATTTCGGAGTAAAAAAGACGCCATAAATAAATGAGAAGACTAAGAAAAACAAGAATAAGAAACCAAAGAAAGAAATATTTATTCGGCCGAACTTGTGTGGGGTGAAGCCACGTTCCCTCTCGAGAAAAAACATCTCCCCTAAAAACTGTAATTGATGGGGCAAGTGATGTTTTAAGCGAAGACTTCAAGCTGAATCCTATTTTCTATTTGCTAAATCTCTGTCTTCGTATGAATCATCGAGTCATTTATAAGGCTAAAACTGCTCCCACAAATGGCTCATCTGCGCTTTAGCTCAGTCTTACCAAAATGACTGAACGAACATTGCAGTGATTGCAGTGTGTCCCATTTAGAATTTCGTAAATGCGCAAAAGCTCTGTGGGTGTAATCAAATAAATATACAATCTGACACCAAAACAAATCACTCCGATTTTGCGTCATGACAAACAAAGGTTGTGTAGTTTGATATTTTGTTAGTTAAGTCAAAGGGTCATAACCGTTTTTGCTACATGTAATTTAAATCGCCACCAAAATATCTCAAATTGCGGTCGTTAATCAGAAGTAGCAACAATTGCGAATTGTATATTTACCTTATCCCTAGTTTGTAATTCATAAAATCCCGTGTGAATTGCTTGGGAATAGAGCAAATTCGTATACATACATATTTCAATATAAAAAATATAAAAAAAGTTATTTTGATTTAACAAAAAATCAAGTGCAAATTACAATATTTTTTTTATTGTAGAAAAAGTATATCAGCTTCGATTTTGTTATAATTTCTAATTCTAATTTATTACAAATCTTTTGTATTAAAATTAATTTTCTTTATTTGAGGAAAATGTATGATGCTTTTATTGTGTAATTTATTTTATTCTGACGTTTCCTAAAGGTTATTTGACATCTTCAGGCAAGCTAAAATTAATAGATCAGCTACTACAAGTGTTTTACTTGTGAATCGTGTCTTTTGTCGAGGCATTAAATACATCAATTTTCCTTCTGAGTCCTGTCTGTTCTCTCTTATTCTAGGTTAGATCTTTCTTTATGTGTAAAGTGTCGATGCGAATTCTCTTTAAGGCAATCATTTCATCTATTGCTTGTTTTTGTCTGCTAGCATCTAAAGGAATCGTGCATCAATTCGCGGAATACTTGAGATCCTGCGATCTAGAGATGATCCTGGCTGGTTCCTGTCCATCTCTTAAGCTCAATAATTATCCTGCTTGATATTACTGGCATTTGATTTTGAGACATTTTAAATGTGATGCCATGATAGAGAAGTAATAAAATAAAGTTTATTGCTATTCTAAGTTTATTTTTTAAATTCCCTTTTCTGTCTATCATAAATTTTCTGAATGTTGTACGCAATATGATTGCGAAAATGAGAGTAATTTTAAGAAATTCTTAACTACACTTGTAGAGTCCATCTTGAGATGGAGTTCCAAGTCGTCTTGTTTGAAAACAATAAATTTCTTCCAAATAATGCGTTTTAGGCATGATGTATGGTGAGTCTATTGCAATCTAAACAAAGGAAAATAAATAATAATTATAATAATTACAACAGCTTGTGCGCATATATTTATGCGTCTTCGAGTAGGGTAAAATAAAAACAGGTTTTAAAAAAGTTTAAGATGCTCTAGTCTCGTAGAGAGAGAGCGAGACATTTAGCGAACATAAATCAATCAACAAAACTCAACAACATCAATGAACGCAGCAAAAATGATGTCTCATCTTTCTATCCATTTTTTGTTGGGAAAAATAAGAGTTTAATAAAAACTAGAGGGGGACATATGGCTCTAGATACCCTTCTTATTAAATCTATCTTCTTTGGTTGTTGACAGGGCTCTGGATTGCGATACTTTGTATTCCCAGATCGTGTTAAAGTACCATTCTGCCAAAATTTTAACATTAGAGGAAATTTTAGAGGCCTCCACGTGAAATATTGAGATTAGGCGGGGAATCTCTATATAAGCGAAAAATGTTTGAAAGACGTAAACGAAATTAAATCTAATAAAGTTTAACTCGTCGAGCTAAATTAAGCTGCCTAAAATTAAACTACCAATATTTTCCGGAGACTATTCTCCAGTGGAGAAACTTTCACGATTTATTCTGTAATACCATTCATGTTAGGAATATTTCGAATTCACAAAAATTTGCATATCTTCTGAGACAATTAACTGGAGACGTATTGCGCCTTCTTTGTGCTTACCATTTCTGTGGATCATTATGAAAAGGATTACGATAAACGACGAATCATTCAAACACATTTACTCAATTTCAAATGCAGGACCGAAATGTAATTTTAAGTCCCTCTCGGACATTAGAGCCTCTTATGAATGTCATTTAAGGAGCCTAAAGGCTCAGGGTTTGGATATTGACGCTGCAGATTTTTTCATAATGACGCTATTGACGCGTAAATTGTCATCTGCAGTACGAGATCAAATAAATAGGTTTCTTAACAATGAATCTGAGTATTGGCAGTCAAATCACTTCCGATAGGCTTTGGAATAAGACATTAAATTGTTATAGCATAAGTATGAACAATTAGGATGTTAAAAATCATTTAGATCCACGAGTAAAAAAACATTTTCCACGTTTAGGTTTACGCGGCAAAATCTAATTCAACAAGATAATAGGCTGAATAAGGTCACTAAGAAACACCCCACTTTCCTTCCTCAAACGGTGCACTGTGTAACAATCCCCATAAGGTGTATGCATACCCGAAATGTTTCTCTTGATAAACTAAATGAGGCAAAAAAGGTTGAAATTATGTACCAAATATTTACGATCTAATCATTGCAAAAACGGGTGGAAATCTACTTAAGCTTAGGCGCATAAGTTGTCAAAACAGACACTATAGAATTTAGTTTTTTACCTTATATGAGTATAAAAATATATCAAATAAAATTGATCCCAGGCAGGAAACTGAATATAACGCCAATACATTATTCTCTAATTGTTTCTCGGCCTCTGGGCTACCGATAACCGAAGTAACGGTCACAGGGTTTCAGAAACAAACCTATACAAAGACTCAATTTGAACCAACTTCTCAAAAAACTCATTAATAAAAATGTAGCAAAACGCTTGCAACTAACAGTTGGTCGTAAAATTACGATATCAATAAATTGGTTCAACTAGCAAGGCCCACCAAATCTATACGACTAAGTATCGTTTAATGTGATAACTAATGACGGACTAGTAAATATTAAGGCTCTGGTAATCGATAAGGTCCCTGATGACCTTTATACGCCTGGATTGAGCAAAGCAAAGTTAATAATTACAGAGTTAAAAGTGAAACTAGCCGACCTGCATTCAGGTGATTCGGTTTCACATGTCCCTTTTTATAGGGGGAGATTTATACCATGAATTTGTAAATGAAATAGTTCATAGGGAAGATTTCTAATGTAGGTGCTATGTATGTGGGTGCTATTCCTGTAGGTCATTTACCGCCCGCTAATAAAACTTCTAATTTCTTAAACGTAAGGGTGTGGGTAGCTGGGTATTAAAGGCAAGCGTAAAAGACCTTGAGGAATTTTATGACCCAAGAGCTATATCACACTAAGATGACATGCAGGCCATATACAAATTAAAACCATGCGACCGATTAACTAGAGGTCAATCCAGCAAGCAATTTAGCAACTTATGTATATAAAGTGTTCTGAATAGGTCATTGATAACTATATCTGGCTTTAATCTATTATCTTTACTCCTGCTACCCACGTTTTACCAATCGCAAGGGGTTACGAGTAGATCATTGAAATAAACAAAACCCGTCAGTCATAACATCAACTGCGAAGAGCAAAGAGCTTCTAGGGACTTCTGGATTAAAAAGGATCAGAATGAGAAATCCCCCTAAAAATGGGAGCTCGCGAATGGTCATAAAAATCATAGCGCAAACCGGATTAAATAGCTACTCGTATATGTTTAGGGAGGAAGGTTATCGAACGCTCCCTCTAGAGGAGACGTTCGAGGACGAAGATGCTGAATTTGGCTGCCCCTTTGCCTTGAATAAGAGGTAAAGGAGGATGAGACGGCTACGTCATCAGGCTGGTAGTTCTAGGGAAGAAATACACCAACCAATCAACCCAGGGCCTGACTGTAGGAGACGTGGTCCTGATTAAGGATGACTCCTCGTTTACGGTGGACAATGGGGGGCTAATAGTGGAGCTTCATTTAGGATGCGTGTAAGTCCAGGTCTGCGATCCTAAAGACGAAGACCGGGTGTATTACTCACCCCCATCAGGAAGATCTTTCCTTTTAAAACTACCGCATCTACGTGCGAATGCTCGCCTTGTTGAGTCTACTCCGGCTCCTTCGAGTCCACTTGTGGATGTTCCAGAGGAAGGATGTACTTCGGAACTTCTGCACTCACTTGCGGATATTCCATCCGCAAGCCCGTATTCAGACCCACTTGCGGGTATGCCACCCGAAAGATCTCGTTCCACTCCCCTCTCTGCTTTAGAGAGCAAGACGAGTGATCAAGCAAATTATGAGGGATCAAAATCTAGACCCACAAGTCTAACCTAATAGTATTTTATAGTGTATGTTTTAATAAGTGTGCTTCGGCACTCTGAATTAACATTTAAAATAATATTGACCTATATTTCATTTGCAATTTGTATTTCCTTTCTCGTTCCCTCCTCCTCAGAGGGTCGCAAATTTATGAGACATTTTAATTTCTTATTGATTTCGCCAAGACGAAGCAACCGTCACTTTTCTTATTTTCCTTTTACGATGGAACGAGAATGGAAGTTTCGGAGGACCCTCCATTCTATTGCTATTCTTGGTATCGTTCGGTAGTCTATGCTCTAGGATTAGCGGTTTATTCTATATCAGATACATTAAGTTGAATCTATTAATTCTATTTTTGTCTGGTAAGTAGTCGCGATTCCAAGGTAAACACTTTTAGTGTTGACTATCCCGGTGCTGTTAAATTGTGTGTGGGCAGCAACTTCCATTTGAGAGAATGTACCAAGTGTAAATATATAGTTAAAAAAATAGAGTATAAATTTCTGTACATAGTGTATAGATAAATATAATTGCGTGATATAGAGTTAATGAAATTAAGCACCTACTTCTCACGTAGAGGATTCTAATTTCAGTGCAAGAGGACGGTGCACTTGTGTAGTGGGAATACAAATTTCCTACATAATTTGGTGTCTTAATTCTTGTTTCATCTCCAGTGGCTATAGACAGACAATAAATAAAAATATAACTTGTGTATTAGACAAAATTTAATAACCTATGAGCCGGAATAAGAGATCAAAGAGAAATAGCAATTAAAGTTAAATAATAGGACTAAAAGGAAACCAACAAAAATGGAGCTTAAACCAAAGACAACAAATTTTAACTTACAATGATAAGATATTAACACTAGACAAATATAGATAATAAGTGGGAATAGAACATTGTTTGACTAGAACTAAGAAATTGAAAACGAGAGTTAGTGAACTCGCATAGTAAAAAAACACTAAAATGAGTACGCACATAAAATGAAGTGAAAAATATGTACACCGACTGCAATTTAAGGGAAAATGAGGAAGACCAGAATCAGAAGTAAAACATTACAATTACTAACTTTGACTGTCGGAGTTGTAGGGGAACTATTTATATGAATAAGAATGGTGACGGAGTGAGTTTTGTTGAGTGGGATATAAGAGAATTGGTTGGTTGGAAGATATTTACTAGGTCATTAATTTGATAAATGAAGCGTAGTCATATAATTCGGGGTTCATTTTTTTATATAAAGGGATTCAAGAATTTTTAAATCTATGCAGCTTGAAACCATCCGAATTACAGAAAAATTATCTGTATCACTGGAATGACCACTATGGATAATATGGGAACTTATATGGGAATGCTATTGTTGGAAATAGGTTGACCAGTTCTATACAAAATCACCAAGTGCTTAGCGATCCTCAGTTGTACCTGCAAAGTGGCTAAACCAATATATATATATATATATATATATATATATATATATATATATATATATATATATATATATATATATATATATATCGAGGAAGGGTATTAATTGCAGGATGGTCACTACTTTAGAGTGCTTTTTAGTCAGTCCAGTTTATGGCAAGATGGATCGCTTGAGGTTTGAGCAATTGATGCTACCTCCCCAACTCCTATAGCGACCAATGCTGGATTTTTATCTTATTCCGCGAGACTTCTCTACAGCAATTCGGGGGTAGTAGACTCAAATTCAATTTCCTGGAACACAGGTTAAATTAAAAACAATTTGCAACACTATTTTATTATGAAAGTAATATTCACTTTAACAAGTAATGATTTAGGTCGTAAATGAGAAGTGATTGATCTCTAGCAACGTGAGTTAATATTTTCTGTTTTTTTGTATACCGAGGAATGCCTGATGAAGTGAATGAGTGGACTTATACGAGTTAAAGTCCCTCCTTGATGAATGGAGCAGAGTTAAGTTATTGGGGTCGCGGATGACAGGAGAGGACTAAGGGCACGGATCAAGACTGTTTGATTGTGGCTCCGTCCACCGAGGAATGATTGATGAAGTGCATGAGTGGATTTCATATAATTTCAGGCAATTGCCTCCCATCTTTCTGAATATTTGTCGTGCTCGTGCAATTTGTTTCCAATTTTTGGCATATATTTCAAGATCATCTCTCCATCTTGTTTTTGGTCCTTTTATGGTCGTCTTTTTTTGGTCCAACTATTGTCTTGGAATCTTACCACATGTACTGCCCAGCGCCAATTCAGGTTTCCAAAAGCATCCGCAATATCCTGAAGTTTGGTTTGTCCACATATCCAAGTGGGTGATTGTCTGTAACGCCAAGTTATCCCCATCATAACGCGTTTATGGGCTCTTTGTGTTGTTGTAAATTTCAACGTAAGGTTTTAGGTCAGGCTCCAAGTTTCTGCTCCATAGGTGATAATTGAGATTATGCATTTTTTGTATACTTTTATTTTCAGGCACATGGGCATCAGGCACATGGGAATCAGGCACATGGGCATCAGGCACATGGGCACCAGGCACATGGGCATTTTCCTTTTGAAGATGATGCTTGCCTTTCAAAATTTCTTCCAACCCAGAGTGATTCTGCATTAGATATCTTGATCTTTTCGGGTGACATTGCAATTTATTGACTCAGATAGATATACGAGTATTTCTACGATTTTAATTTGCTCGTTGTAAATTACAATGTCTATCATGTCGACCTCTGGTTGGTTTGTCATGACCCTTGTTTTTCCAAGGCAGACTTTTTTGCATTCGCGGTACAGTACTTGAGGCATTGTTTAAGTCTCTTCTAAGTTATCAAGTTATCAGCTATGAGTACAATTTCGGAGAGAGAGTCTCTCCTTGTCGGAGAGGGAAGATAATTTTTACTGACGTTTCGATCTTCTGAGGAAACTTCAGAGAAGAGAAACGTCAGTACATAGAAAGGAAGACCTCGTATCACATCTGGTTTATCTTATTACATCCTAACAATTTGTTCTTGAAGACAGTCATCAATATCTCCTTGTCTTACATCTTTCTGTAATTAAAAGATGCTCAATCCTTATGCAATCTAATGTAGGATCTGCAATTTCAGTATATGTTCTGTGATATTTATGTAGACCGAATTTATACCTTGATTCTTCAATGCTGTTATGATCGCTGGTGTTTCTATTGAATCAAATGTTTACTGATAGTCGAAAATACCAAGTATAGAGGGATATTGTTCTCTGGAGTTTCTCAATGAGCTGGTTGAGTGTATTAGTTGGTCAATCGTTGGGAAACTTCTGAATTCAGCTTGATCCTTTGGCTCTTGGGTAGTTTGCTGATTTTTCAGTCCTTTTGGTAATGACTCTTGTGAAGAACCAATAGACACACGAGAGAAAGCTGATTGGTCTGTAGTGTGTAAGGTCCCGTTGATCGCCTGTTTTATGTAGAAGTATTATTATGTAATTGTGCTAGTGCTCCGGAATCTTGCCTTGTTCAAAATATTCAGTAAAGAGATAAGCTAGTTTGTCCAAAATGACATCTTCAAGATCTTTCAGTAAGTTCGAAGTGATGTTGTCCTGACATGGTGTTTTGTGGCTTTTCATTTTTTGATTGCGATTTCATTCTGATTTGAGAACAGCTGAGATATTATTGGGTGTTGTTGGTTGGTTGTGGTTCTGGGTGTTGTTGTTACTTGTGTACGACTTTACATACTACTACTATGTTCTATAAACTACCTTTTTATATCCCTGATGATTGTACCATCCCCCTCTTTTATAGTAACCATGCAAGCTTTTCCTTATTTGAAGTCACAGTTTAACCATTTTATACCCTTTTTTTCTTTCGGGGTATAAGGGTTTTGCATCCCTACCACCACAGGATGGGGGTCGGGCACAGGGGTGCGCGATTGATGTCTCCATTTTTCTGTTTGCTTTAAATACCTTCTTTCAGGAAGTAAGTAGCAGTACAGCTGCACCTACATATGAGTTATACTGATATTTATGCGTACATTCCACCGTTAGCCGACTACAACGCGGAGCACTTCTGCCACACCGTGGCACAGTTGCCGAAATCCTTTATAATACTCTGAGATTTGAACGGTAGACACCCTATCAAGGCTGACAAGTCGATCATTCCCAGTGCTCAGCTACTTGCCGACCTGATCGAGAACTGGAGATAGGTGCCTAAATTTGGATGAGTTTACGCATGACTACCCAAGAACCTCTTCATTTTCCTACATCTATCTATCCCTGTGCTCTCCGGATGCAACGCCTGATTTTAGGTGGTCGATGTTCGATGACTTCCATGGTAGTGATCACTTTCCATTCAACTATCATTTCTGGTCCATATTTCAGGAAATGACTGATTTCTCTGTCCCAGTCAAGGAGTTTAGGTCCTTCGATAAGTTCGTTGAGTTTTTGGGCAACCTCATCGCCGCGAGCCTAATTACTATTCCAAGGAAGTCTGGTCGTTTTGCATGCCGACTGCTTCATTCGTTGTCAGACGAGTGTGAGACGGCCCTCAAACTGAAGCGTTATTCCTAAATGCACTAATACCAGAGCACGAACAATTTCACTGTCGGTATATTTCGTCGAACTATGTAGGATAGTTTCAAGTATGTTTCAAAGCACGTCCGCCGCTCTCCCTGGTGGGCATACGTGTCTTCACTTAACGTGTAGACTCCTCTAGCAGAAGTGGGGAAGCGAGTTAAAAGGATTCAGTGCAAGTTTTTGTAGGACCACCCTTCCTTTTTTCCAGGAGAATGGGACCGCAATCTCGGATCCGGCGTCCGTGGCTCAGACCTTCGCGACCGCTTTCTCCGCATTCTCTAGCCGGGATGCTGCTCCACCCATATTCAATACACCCCGTGATGTCGCTGAAGGCTGCCAACTGGACTTTACCTCTAGAAAAGGAGAAACCATCAACGACATTTTTACATTGAGTGATTTGCTTTCTGCTCTCGCTTCATGCGCGGACACTGTCCCTGGGCCGGACGATGTCCTGCATGCTCCGACACTTAGGTGAGCGGGGCATGGTCTTTCTGTTAAATTTGTTCAACAGGATCTGAACAGTGGTTATTCTCCCAGGCTACTGATGAATGGCTACTGTGCTCGCTTTTCGCAAACCGGACCGAGAGATCACCCTACTCACGCTGATTACAACCCAATCTCTCTACCTCCAGCACCGTGCGGCTTCCACAAATTCCACTCCATGTCAGATGTTCTTCTCCGACTATAAAATACCGTTTGCGAGGCCTTTTTTTATATACAGAACTATGCCACTGCGTTTTATGACCCGGGGAAGGCCTATGATGCCGCATGGTGATACAGTATCATAGAAACTCTCCACATGATGGTAATGAGTGGATGCCTCCCAATCTTGATTACTGAGTTTATGCGAGATCGTTGATTTTGCATAAGAGTGGGAGAAGCACCAACCCAATGAAACAGGAAGAAGATCTCCCGCAGGCAAGTGTAATTCCTGTCACACTCTTTGTCCTGAGCATCAACGGGCCCACTTCGGTGCTGCCGGAATATGTTCTTGATACGCCATACGTGGGCGACCTTTCATTCTCTTTTTGTGTGGCCCAGATGCCAACTCTGGAACATCGAATCAAACAAATATTAAACGCATTTTTCGCTATGCCGAAGGGCACAGGATTCGGTTTTCCTTAGCCAATACTAAGGGGGTACACTTCTGCCGTAATTCTACGGCTTCACCCCGACAAGGGCCTGTTCTTAAACTGGGTTCACCTGGAAGTGATAGATTCGCATTGTTAGTTTGTTCTGGTTTTCCACCGACGCCTTATCCTGAATCGTCATATTTGTAGTCTTAGGGTCTCTTGTACCCGCACCGTGTACTGATAGGGATAATGCCTTGCTTTTCTGCCAATCCTTTATTTTTTCGAAGCTCGACTATGAATGCGAGTTTTATGTATCCGCAGCGAGCGTGTATTGCGGAAGGTATGTTCAATCCATCCCACCGGATTATGCCTGGGGGCTGGTGCTTTCCGCACGTCTCCAATTGAGAGCCCACTTGTCGATGCTGGGGAGGTGCCACTCACTCTGCGCGGATCATAGTGCTTTATTCACCTGTACTCGCGAGCCCGGCGCCTTCCCCAAGCGTCAACGGTTCTCACTGCATCCACAGCCGATCAAAATGGTGCCTATGCCCCCGAAAGATGCCAGCCATACCTTAGCCACTCTCAAAGCGCATTGACTGCTCTTGGGGCATTGTAATCTCCACACCTCCTGGTTTGCGGTATCCATGACGCGACGTGATCTTCGTCCACGTTACCTTTCTCGGTACCGGGATGGGCGGGGTCGCTACCGCTTGTCCCTTGTCTGGCTACGGGTTCGTGCGCACAGAGTTGTAATCTATCTGTCATTTTGGAGGAGGCTGATCTCCTCTATTTCATTTGATTCTCTTTGTTCTAGGTCGCATGTTCCTGTCCCGGGGCAGGCGCCCCACCCCCCACCCCCCATGCCGGAAAATACTTCCTTATTCTTGTTTTGTTTTGTAATTTTGCATATTTGTTTCTTTGTTGGTTTGTTTTTTAATCTAGCCTATTTTTTGGCTGTGAGGTGATTACGGTGACTTTTGGCCTCGTAGGCTTTTGCCAGGTGGGCTCTTGAAAAATAAACTCTACAAAACCTGGAGGTACTTTAGCCAATAATACACCGGGATTGGCTAAATAATGGCCTTTTATATATAAAATATTCAACATACAAATCATTTCATTTAATAGAGATGAATGAATTAAAATAAAGAACCTTAACTATAGATACAGAAGAACTTAAAATGGTTGAAAAATAAAGAAGCTTATGTTCGTAAGAGAAAAATAACAATACTAAACTTTTATTTTATAAAATACAAAAAAGTATATAAATGGGCAATTAATGAGGCTAATGACCACATAAGTCGAGTGATTATTCAGCTTATAAGAAAATGTGGCGTGTGCACTTTATTTATCTACATTATAAAAGCCCCCCCCCCATTCTCTAAGAGTTCGTAAGCACATATCTAGCCCTTTTATGTAGCGTTGTGGTTCCCTAAGTATATAATCTTTGTATCTGTGGTTTATAAGGCGAGTGCAAGAGTCACAGTTTTTTTTTCTAATTATGTATCAACAATAACCAGCTAAATATATAATCACTGGTAGATGACTAATACAGTTTTGAATATCATCTTCTGTAGCTTCTACCTCTACTGTACATAACGCCAGTCCAAGATTTGATGTATTTCTTGTAAATTATCATCCATTCAAAGTTTTGAAATTAATGCATTTTTATTAGAAGTCAGAGAGAGATTTATAAGGGTCATAAGCCTCATTTTTATTAGAAGTCAGAGAGAGATTTATAAGGGTCATAAGCCTCATTTTTATTAGAAGTCAGAGAGAGATTTATAAGGGTCATAAGCCTCATTTTTATTAGAAGTCAGAGAGAGATTTATAAGGGTCATAAGCCTCATTTTTATTAGAAGTCAGACAGAGATTTATAAGGGTCATAAGCCTCATTTTTATTAGAAGTCAGAGAGAGATTTATAAGGGTCATAAGCCTCATTTTTATTAGAAGTCCGAGAGAGATTTATAAGGGTCATAAGACTCATTTTTATTATAAGTCCGAGAGAGATTTATAAGGGTCATAAGCCTCATTTTTATTAGAAGTCAGACAGAGATTTATAAGGGTCATAAGCCTCATTTTTATTAGAAGTCAGACAGAGATTTATAAGGGTCATAAGCCTCATTTTTATTAGAAGTCAGACAGAGATTTATAAGGGTCATAAGCCTCATTTTTATTTGAAGTCAGAGAGAGATTTATAAGGGTCATAAGCCTTGTTTTTATTAGAAATCAGAGAGAGATTTATAAGGGTCATAAGCCTCATTTTTTTCACATTCAAATAACTGTCTTAGTGTGATATTAAAATGTGCGTCAGCTAAATGGTGATATTGCATAAATCTTGACACTAAGTTATCAGCCTGAAAATTCCTGGCGAAATATATGTACAGCCACATTCATCAATGCAGTAGGTTGTAAGTTCAATCATTGCTGCAGTGGTGTGCATAAGTCTTGTAAAAATTTCATGACTGAACTTCCCACTAGAAGTAACCATTTCACCCCCTTCACAACCAACTATAAAATGATTCAAGGAATTGGTATCTTATTTCACATTTGATCAAAAGATAGCTGTTGGTGTTATTTAATATTTACCTTTGACAGGATTAAGTGTATTGTTATAGTCCACTAGGTGTAAAAGACCTTTAGGTACGCAGCAGTTAATGGACAAAAGGGGCAATCGATTATTTTCTCCAAATGCCACGAGTCATTCAATTGTGTAATCATTAAATATTTCCAAAACAAGTTTAACATTTTGCTTTTCTAGATTGGATGCATATAAATCTTTCAAAATAGTTTGTATGAGTATTTCAATAAAACCTATAGCTGAAAATAACATTGTTTTTTCTAAGTCCTTCCTTGCCAACCATTTATTTATAATACACTTTAATAGATGAATAGTGTTAATTAGATAAAAGAATGAGTGACCTTGAAAAATCTACACGGTGTAACGAAGGACATTGGTTTCCTATTACTAGCATTATTTTCTGTAATTCCCGCAATTACTTGAAATTCTATACGTTCTACGTCTATAATTACTTGTTTTATGAAACCAAGCAAACACTTTTATTTACTGATTTTGGTCGAGTTGGAATTATGTATATGAACAACATCTTTGAAAGAGGATTTAACATTAATTATCACGAATACTCAGGCAGTTGTTGCAGCTTCGTTACTGTTAACTGCAGTACTAAGTACTGAACCTCCTTTAAAATCAAAATATGGTTTTAAATGAATCTCGTTGATCAGCAAACTAACAATTTTATTATTAAATGATAGCAGATACATTTTTTTTATGTACATGAGAATTTGTGTGGCATTATGTTCAAATGACAGATCCAAAATATTTGATAATGTTACCCACCTAATTGTTGAATGGCATGGAAGGATTAAGTAGCCATAATGCAAATATTAATTAGCATGTCAATCGATTTAGTGTCATTAGATAAAGTTGTTCTTTTACAAACTTTATATTTTTAATATTTGATTTACTAAGCTCATCAATTATTAACGAGATATAATTAAAAACTAGCTCTATTTGATTAAAAGAATTGAATTATTTTCATATTGCAATAGCTTTTCCATGCACATCATCAATACACGAAGGAACAACAGACTCCACAATTTTTCAACATAAATTTGATTGACAAAAACGTTTAAATTTAAATTGAAATCTATAGTTATTGACACTTTAATGTAAGGATAAGGATAACTTTTTATTACAATTAATCTAATTTTATATGATTCCTTTATCATGGGCCATGCTTTTTAATTGTTACTTTATTTTACCTTTTAAATTTATAACTTTATTTATCCCTTTATGGTTCTTAATTGTTTTCATGTTGTTATTAACTACTATTTTGAATAGTGACTGTTCCATATGTGGTTCGCCTCGCTTCTGGTGATTCTCTCATTGTTAGGGGTTTGGAAAGAAAAGGTGGACAGAGGTGGACAGTGGCCCACCTATAATACTGTCTTACAAAACAAATCTTTGTAAGTCATCTAAGTTTTTTCAACTTATTTAGAACAATTTTGCACTGCGGAATCTAGAAATGACATCTGTTTCCTCCGATCAGGTCAGATTTTCGTGCTAAGTCGATTTGAAAAAATCCGATCTTATAACTAAATATTTTTCATTCAAAATAGGTTTTTAAGATGAAAAACATCGTTTTCTAACACAATTTATTTATTAAATGTTACAATTATTGATTAGTGTACATTGAATAGTAGACATTGGTAAAGGAAAGGACATGTAAATTGCATATTAGGTTAACATTGTTTAGAATTCAGGGCACGAACTTCCTTTCTTCGAACTCCTAGAATGCTCAGCGGTAGGGATGTCTCTCTTCAGAGTCTAACAGTATTCAGTCATCATGACTGCATACCAGCGTACCTGATACCTGGTCTCCATCTCTTTCAAGTCTTGATAGAATCTCTTCCCCTACTCGTCCATCATTGATCCCAGATTCTCAGGAAACAGATCTATATGTAAGAATAACTAATGCGTTTTGAAGGTCATGTTGCATCCGAAGTTTCTGAAAGCAATCAGCATTTTGGTGACAGGTTCTGTGTAATTCTGCCCTCTTGTTGACAAAAAGTTATTCACGACAAGAACAAAAGTATTATGTGAACATAGTTCGAAAATAATTGTTCGAAAACAATTATTCGAAAAACATTAATTAGAATGAAAGATTGTTTGAATGAAAATTATTCGAAAAGAAAATTATACGAAATGATAATTATTTGCAATTCAAAATTCTTTATTTTTTAAAAAAGAGTAAAAATTACAAACAACTACACAAATGATAATTATTGAAAATATACATAGTTGTATTAAAAAACAATGCAATAATTGAAAAAAAATATTTCCTTATAAACTTCAGTCATATGCTACTGTACGCAAATACTCAACTACTGAAGAGTACTCATAAAAGGATGCCACTAACTTCTTAAGTCTTTCGATTTGCGTCGCAATATTTCTGTAGCGCTCACTTACAAGGTGAAGTATAGCAAACAAGGAACCTCACAAATTGAGCCCCCCGTTGGCCCTATGAAATTTTAAAATTGAGCACAGTAATTGAACATTGAAATAATATGCCATTTTGTAACAATTAATTAATGTAAAACAAAGCAAATGCCACGGTCTGACAGAGAGGGAGAGACACAAGAAACACTGAGTTTATCAACACTGATAACCAGTCACAAGGACGTGAGCACACAAACGAATCCAAAACTCAGCGATTTCACTTGCCCGAACTGAGGTAACCCTGAGCCAGCCAAGATTAGAAGCCTACAAAACCGTCATTTTTCTTCCTATTCCCTCCTTCCGCCAAGTATTATATCCAGTTACTGTAACCCAGCCGATAAATGGATAACAAAATGGACATTTGAGGTCAGATTAAATTCTACAGTACCGTCGACTTAGCCTCGCCTACCAATAAATTGAATCACCCCGTTTACCTATAAAAAGAGCCCCTCCCTCCCTAGCTGGTGACTCCTTTCGCTCGAACAAGAAGAGGGATCGAGAAGAACAATGGATTCACATAACGAACAACGAGCAGAGCTTAGAGAAGCAAAAGTCGCCAACATCAAGCCTACTGCCAGCTCAAGAAGGAGAAGACCTGGCGAACCCCATCTCCAACAGCCTCCCCTTTAAACAAAGCGACCGTTAAAGTGGGAAAAATCTCATTTCATTTATACGCACTGGACTACTGAAAGCAGCTGGATGAGCTAAGATGAACAACTGGAAGTAGGTGTAGACCTAACTCGACAAAAGTTTATCCATTCTCCACAAACGAACATAGCGCCCATCATCGCAGCTCAAAAGGCCAACACTGTACCAAGAGAAACCAACATAAGAACTAACGCCATTCGTTCGAGCACAGTGATCAAATATTAATAATGACAATAGTAGAGCTTAAAAAAATGCCAGTGCATATAACGTAAAAGTGTAAATTCAGTTCTTCTTTAATTAAAAAGGCGTAAATCCAGTGCTTATTAAATTTTAAAAATGTGTAAATAGAGAGAAGTCCAGTGTCCGGTAGTAATAAGAATGATATTATATTAGAAAAAATCAAGTGTACAAAGTCCGTAAAATTATCAATTTAAAGTTAACTCCGTATTATGTGTTGGCCTACAAAGTATGTGAAGTTATTAATTTAAAGAATCAGAGGATTACTGCCACTTTAAAATTCATGTCTTGCAATCAAGCATAACAAAGTGAAATAAAAAATTAAATGTTCGCATTAAAAAGCTGCAGTTCCCACCTCCAAATGCTCCAAAGAACGGCTAACTACCGTGTTTAATTATGGATATAAAAATAATAAAGTATTGTAAGACTCCGAAAGTCCAAAGAATCCAAACTCAAGGAAAAGATGAATTTAAAATAAGAGTTTACCTCTCATTCTTTTATTTTTGTGAGAAACCAGATGCATAGTATAAAGTAGGCTGATCTCAAATATATTAAATGTACACGTTCATTCCGTTGCCACCGCTAATATAATAAAGACGAGGCAAATTGTTGGCACGCCTCAAAATATATATTTTATGTACATATGACTATATAAGATTAATTAACATTCCCCTGTAGTCCAAATTGTATACCATATATTCGACAAATTGTTTACTCCCAAAAGGGTGTATATTAGAGTTAAAGAACATCATCCGTAACCTCCGTGGTCTCGAGGGGGAGTCTTTGAAGCGCTCACTTATAAGGGGAAGTAAAGCAATAAGGAACATCATAAATTAAGCACCCCGTTGGCCCTATGAAATCCTGAAATTGGGCACACTAATCGAACATTGAAATAATATACCATCTTGCAACAATTAATGAATGTAAAACAAAGCCACCTAAGAATGCCATTCAGCGATGCCAAAACAGCGCGTAGAATTTGTTTATGATTAGGTAGGCTCGTCGAGGGGGTTGATAAGCTGCGGCTATCATGAGGTTTCCCACCAATGTGTGGAGTTTTATTGCCTAAAGGATTCATCCAGCTCTGGAAGGTGCTTGAATGAGATATTTCCCTTGACATCTATCGCAGCACCATCAAACCTTTCCTGTGATTGATTCTTCATGACCACTCTGTAGCCCGGTATTTTAATTTGGCCAGAGTCAGTGTCAATACCGTGCTCTGTTATTAATATGATGTCGGGGTCAAGCACTCGGAAAATGTTTCCATATGCTGTTGCTTTCCCCTCCCACCCGTCAACGTTGAGTTTCAGGATCCTCATTCTGTTGCTTACTCTCTCCATATTGTCCTTCTAGTGTTTTTCTTCCTCCCGCTCCTCTTCTTCCTGAATTCGGCATTGGAGTACTGTTCACATGTATCGTAGTGTAGAAAATTTTGGTGGAGCATGGCTTCCTCTACCACTTCCACATCGATTTCAGCATCCAATTCCCATTTCAAACTTTTGCCTTGATGCCTTGAAAGATTTTTCTGGTTTCCATATCCTCTGGGAAGGAAAACTGCTCGCACGCGTAGATGGAGAAATTGATTTTATCTGCATCCATCTTCTTGTTCTTGCCTTTCGTCTGAATGTTCCGAGGAGTCCGATGTAGCCGACTCTGCTTTTTCATTCTCTCCGTTGTCCTTTTGTTTTTGTTTCGGTGCAGGAGTTTTCACTTCTACTGCTTCTTTTATTATCTCTTTCTTAGCTTTGTTTCCTGTTTTGGGGTTGTCTTTTTTGGTGCTGTCTTGTTCCTGTCTGTTGATTTGGTACCATCTGTAATTGCAGGACACCCCCGGAAGGCGATGTTGTCCGAGAATCACATTTGGTCCATTCCGTTTTTCGCGAGCATTTGGTTTAGCTCTTTTGCGAATGTTCCCGGTCGCGTGATATACATGACGTGCGAGTGGATTATGCAACTCAGAATCTTAGCCAAGTTTTCAGTTGTATTTTGAGTTAAGTCTTCTTCGCATCTACTTCTGTGAGTGCAGCCTTTGCTACTTGAGCATAGGTTGTATTAGACCTTTGCGTTTCCTCTTGTTTCTTTATCTCTTGCTTCTTTTTAACTACTTCTTTTTTGACAGGACAGGCCATGTCAATTGACCTATGTCCCTGCCCACAATTTACGCAATTTTCGTAGTTGTTGTTTCACGTTTTCCCATGGTGCCTCTTTCCGTTGCATTTGGAATACGTTTCATGTGTCTCTTTGCAGTCTTTGGTTGCGTGATGTTCCATTTTGTAGCATCTGAAGCAAAATTTAACTGGAGTAAATTTTCCTATTTCAATTTGATCTCCGCTCACTTTGGCATTGAACATGAGTTAACCATGTTCCTTTGCCTTTTGTACCATTGTGGTATCGGCGAAGAATACTTTAAAAACGTACGTGTAGTCGCTGCTGTCCCTTTTGTTTTTGAATTTTATTACTTCTACTACCTTAGCCCAGGTTTGTCGAAGCTGAATCTCCTCCTTGATATCTTCTTTCGCGTGTTGCCCAATCGATGGGTCCAGTCGCCGGAATACCACACTCCTGTGGGCTAGGATCTGAGGTGGTATGGCGGGCTGTAGACCAATCCACGAAGGACCTCAACTGCATCTTATTTGGTGATGGCCTCAATATCCTTCTCTTTTTCACAGATTTTGACATATCCTGAGGCCACCTCCAGCAGTCTTACCATGGCTATACTTAGTTTGTCATAAACAACCTCGAATACCTTTTCTCTGCTGGGCTTGGTTTGTCCGTCAATTGCCCGCAGGGTGATCCTGGTTGTATTTTTCTGGGCCATCTCTCCGCAATAGTGTTCTTGTACTCTCACATCGTTGCTTATGGTTATCTTACTTCGAGAGGTAATGATTCGTGCTCCCTTTTATCGTGCGTTTTTCCTTTGTACTCGTTTGAGGTGACTCCTTCTTCTTCGTAAGTCTGCATCGATGAACATGAACTGTCAAATAGGATGGATGAAAGATGAGGGGTGAACTCGGGGGCGCCCTCACGAGGTGTGATTGTATGGCAGACTTTTTGTTGGTTAGCGCGGAATCAACCATCGCTAACCCTTTTAAGAATTTTAATCCTGTTTTCAGTTTTTCTGATATTAATATTTTAAAGAGCTTAAAACGTCTGAATTTAGTTATTTGTAAACCAGATAAAGGCAGAGGTGTAGTAATGCTAAATAAGACTGATTATGTGGATAAACTGAATTCCATATTGAATGATTCTTCTAAATTTCTTTAAAGTTGATTGTGATCCATTTCAAAGTGTCATTAGGATAGAGAATAAAATTAATATATTTCTTCGTAAACTAAAGTCTAAACGATTGTTTGAAGATCATTATCTTAGTCTTTTCAGTTCAGGTTCAACTCCCAGTATACTCTATGGCTTGCCCAAAACCCATTAGGTCGGATTACTTATTCGTCCCATCCTCTCGGCAATAGGTAGATACCTACACCTTTGTAAATATTTGGTACCTATAATAGAGACTATTATTAAACATGAGTTTACTATACGCGATTCTTTTGAATTCGTAGATTTAATTAATTCCTCTAGATTTCCCCAGTATCACATGACTAATTTCGATGTTGAATCACTATTTACCAATATCCCTGTTACTGAAACTTGTAATATAATATACGATTCACTTTTTAACACTAATTGTTTGTTTGAATGAACCTCATTTTACTAGGCTTCTTAAACCTGCTGTTGAAGACGCAATATTTATTTTTAATAAGAGCCTTTATAGACAAAGGGATGGTATGGCAATAGGTTCACCCCTGAGTCGATCGTTTGCTAATGCATTTCTGTGTAAACTAGAATAGGACTGGATGTCCAATTGCCCAAAACAGTTTAAACCTATACTTTATAAAAGATACATCAACGATTGTTTCTTTTTAAAAAATAAAAGTCATGATTCCCAGTTTCAAAACTACATAAATTACCAGCATCAGAACATCAAATTTACACTCTAGCATGAAACTAACAACTATGTTTCATTTCTAGACATTAAGATTACCCAGTTAGGTAAAAATCTTTCTACTTCAGTATATAGAAAACATACCTCCTCTCTTATTGGTACTATTTATTTCTCATGTTTATCAAACTGCTTCAAAATATCATCTGTAAGCTGTTGAATAAACCGTGCTTTTAGAATATGCTCTGACTGGAATTATTTTCATAAAGAGATGTCTTATTTCAAACATTTTTTTAAATTTAATTTATTCCTAGCATCATTACTTGTCAAATTAATTAAATGTTTCCTAACTAAATATATGTTATTCCTCTCGTGAAATTTGATATACCAAAACAGAAAATGTATGTCAAAATACCTTACATAGGGTCACTTACTAACAAACTCATCGTACACTTAGAAACAATTATTATCTAAAGTTTATTCACAAATCAAATTTGATTGTACACCGACTAATACTTTCTCTCTTAAAACCTACTTGTCTTATCAGGAGAGACTACCCTTGCTACTCAATTCCTCCCTTGTGTATCTATTTATGTGTGCGAGTTGCTAAACTCGCTACATAGATAAAAGTACGCTACAATTGAAGCTGAGGATCTGCGAGCATAAGGGGGTTTCTCACTATATAGACAAACCCATTGCTAAACCGAAATTCTATTCAATAAGGAATCATTGGGATTCTTGCACCTCGCATTGTCCCCTTCAAATTTCAAAGTTTTGGGTTCTGTGGCTAAATCCGTCGATCTCAACATTTTGGAATGACTATTTATCCAAATGTTAAATCCAGAATTAAATTCTAGTCAGTCTTCCACACCAATTCACATTTCTTAATTCAAATATTTTTAATTTTAGTTTGATTTATAGTTGATTTTTGCCTAAAGTTTATTAACAATCCACTCAATGACCCCATAGTTAAATTATTCTATTAGTTGGTTGCCCTTCATTTCAGTTACTTTAAACTACTACGATGTTTATCTGTGTTTAAATCTTCCTCCTTTTAAATCATTCGGTTCCTATCCTTCTCTTAGGTTGGTAAGTGTTAATTTATTTTAAATTTTTGTTTTGTCGTCTTAGTTTTTTTTGTAATTCTTGCAGTGTTTTCCAGGTAATTTTTGCATTGTTTTCTGTAAAATTTACTAAACTTTAAATTTATTGTCATTCATTAATACATATGTATATATTTCTTTATGCATTCTACGCTTGCTTGTTCGATAATCATATTATCATGCTCCATTATAGGCTGAAGATGAACTTATCTAATGTTCAGAACGTTCCCAATTATATATGTTCCGAGTACTGGTTCTGGCTTGCATTTACATACTAAAATCGTGGTTTCCGAAAAATGTCCCGATTTCTACATCCGGTAAGAAGGCAATGTTATAGCTAACTAAGCTCTTCATCAAGCCCTCGGAAGGAGCTCTTCTCACAGTCATGAGAGGAAATCGCATAAGCTAGCCTTTCTAACGCTTAATTATAATTGTACCATTGCGAATAATTCTCAATTTATAAGGCCGAGCTAGAATGGATAAAGTAATTTTTCCATTCTCTTCGAAAGCGGTGATAACAATTAAAATAGCATCCTCCTCCTCCTCACACGACAGTCGAAAGGGGACAGGCAAGGAAGGCAGAGAAGGAGTAGGTTGATCCTCCTTCCTCCCTTCTATGTGTTAGTCCAATTGCTTACAAAGGAGGAGAAGGGCTACTGAAAGGAGAATTTAGGCCAAAAAAAATAATAAATTATTAGTTGAGATGTTATTTAACTGTAAGTATTCCACTTCAGGTTGAGATAGATAAAAATAAAGAGATTATCAGCCTTTTTCCCATTACATATAATTTCTTTCGGCCAGGAATCTGCTAATTACAGTGAGATTGAACCACAATTGCTTCTGTAGCTCCTATTTCCTTCTACTTTCTGTTCTGCCTAAAATCTTTACTGTCCCCATCCCCCAAAATATCAGGAGAACCAATTAATTTCACTTAGGATATATGTATATATACTTTTTTATTCGATGTAATTTAGTTACGCCTCGGGAGATCTGAATAATTAATTTTGAAATTTAATTTTCCTTAAATTTCCATTCATTAGTGTTTCATTGTGAACATTAGGGCCATTTTTTATCTCTCATTTTGTATCCCTGTTGGATATGCGTTTCTTTCTTTAGTTAAATATTCTCTTTGCGTGTTTTCTTCTTGTTCCTTGTTTTTTTTTGTCTTATTGTTATTTTCTTTCGTATATGGATTTTACTTCTTCGTTAGTCTAATTTAGTTGTCATTTTTGGCGTTCTCATTTGTCTATCCAGGTCTGAGATGAATATTCACGGTCATTTCAAGCTCTCTTGGCCTTCGTGGGCTCTATTTATTTCGAGGAGTCGGGAGTTATTGTGATGTTTGTGTTTTGGTTCATATTCACTGATATACAGTGGGAAGAAATAAGTATTCGCACACCTTCAAAATTCAATTTTAATAGACTTCCAACCCATCAAACCATGAAATTTACACAATAGATGTATATTAATGTAAAGTTAAAAGTTCTATGCACAAAATGCCATGAAACAGAATTGATATTCATTAAACTTGAAATTAATGAAAACAGGGATGAAATAAGTTCTCGTACAGAAACCTAAACCTAAATAAATTCATTTTTAAAAGAACATAAAAGACATACTATTAGTTGTGATGGTGCGGGAAGCTTTTTCAGTATTATAACATGTTGCTCATGTCACTCATGTCAAACTAATTGATATTCCAAACTAATAGGTTGCTCTGTTTTTCTGTCACAGATGCGGAATTACTTCACTCGAAAAATGCAATTACTCAAATTAAAAGCAGCAACTAAAACACAAACATTCAAGTTTATCTGTTAACATCCCAAAACTAACTTAATTTTTAGACGGTTGGTTCCTTGGGTTCGCTCTCATTTGCCAGAAAAAATAAAAGAAGAGATTACTAGATACTATAACTGAGCAAATGTATAGAATGTGACCAATTTTAAGAATTACACTAATGTTATTAAAGTTGCACATAAAGCAACTGAGTTTGGACTTCGCTTTCATGTCAGAATTTTCCCGAAACAGGTCGAGAAATATTTTTAGACCGATCTTTTTTAGATGATATCGCATGGAAGAACAAACCACCAAGACATGTCCACAGACTAAGGATTTTAGTTTGGAATTCGGAGAAGAGGAATTTTGTAAAAGTTGCAATGAAATTAAATTGTAAGGGTGGCTATATCTTATTCCGTTATTAAGGAATTGAATATGAATAGAATTACTTTACATAAACAGGAGGGAGAGAAAAATATTTATAACACATTGTCCAAGTTGCTATGGTTGTTATAAACGAAATCAAGAGATTGAAAACTTATTTGCATATTGAAAACGAGAACTTAACTCAAATTATGAGGTGCATTTCCTATGCAAATATAGTTAATCTCATTCGACCAGGATCTTTTCCCAAGAAACTTAATAACCTGTTGCTATAAATTGGAATGCTTTGTATTCTCTACCAACCACAATCCTGGAATATTTGACAGGGCTGTATTAGCAGTTCGGAGAGATTTGACCTTTAAGCGTTTGCCTAACACTGGATGATCGTATTTATCGGTAGGAATAAAGACGACTATTGGTTCTTCAGTAGTGGCTACTGGATATTAACCAGCAAAGCAGAATTATCTACCATTAAATAATTTCCTCCAACTATTCGGCCATGCGAGGACAGTCAGCCTCGTAGCACATCTGATCTCATGATGCAGGTCTTCTGGGTATACTACTCTTCCAACAGAATAAGGCAGAACTTGGAACTGCCTGTACAAAGAAGAATAACTATTCGTATTTGTTTCAAAGCTCTACTTACTATTATCATCGAGCGGCTACAAAACCTGACATTTTCTCTCCTTGTAATTATTTCATTTGGCCAGGACCAATTGTGGCAAGTAATCATTAATTATTCCTTTCGACCATCGCTATTATCTATATTCAAATTAATATTAAGAAAGAAAATTTTATCTTCGAGCCGGTTGGGAACTTTATCAGAATCTACTCGAGGCGTATAACCCTACTTCCTTGGACAAACCCATACCGGAGGAAAGAGATGAAGATATTAAAAAAAAACATAACTACCCATATTATAGATGCAAACGCCCAAGTCATCCTTAAAACCTCTTTTCTAACTCTACCCGTCTCAATTTGCATTCCAGAAATGGTGGAATTGGCAGAAAACTTTCACCAGATTTTAACCTTAATAACTTACAGGGAGCTAGTAGGGAACAAAATGGTTGCCTTCACAACACCAGAGAAGAATTAAAAACCTTGATTATTCGAAAAAAGGTGAAGTGTGGGGCTCTATCATCGAGATACACGATTTGGACAGGAAGCCTCATTCCTCTTGGCAAACTGTAAAAGGCTAATAGGATCGCCTCCACTTAAATACCTCAAAGTCCAGTCACGCCGCGGAGAGGACATTCTTATTGCCGATGGTATTGAAGAAGAGTTTACGAGCCATCAGTCCAAGGGCAAGGGCATAATGAATATGTTATTGAATTTTAAAATGAGATTCTAGGTCGTTTGAATGGGGATATTGACCGAACTTCTCCTTTCCATTTTGCTTACGAATACTTCCCTAGGGAAAATTGTGAAGAGAAAATATTCCCTTTCGAATTTCTAAGAACTCTCAAAAGTTTTAAAAAGATATCACCAGGAACTTTAGGTTTTATAAAGGCGAATATTATTAAAGCACTACCAAACATGGAGGCTTAGTGAATGTAATGGACGCCTTACTAGATACTGAGTATTTTCCAGACAAATGAGAAATTACAACCATATTCGTCCCCAAAGCTGGTGAATCTCTAGATAACACTGCAAATTTTTCGATCGAATGAATGTATCTTATATGATACATGTCTAAAATACAGGTAAATCTAAAAAATAATCATTTAAATTCAGTTTATAATTTAGCTGACATCCAAAAACTACAATTCATAATTTTCTGAAGTATGGAAAAAGATACGGATCTGAGAGAGTTAGTGCTCACAACTGTGTGAGTTAGTGTTATTTATAATTATCAATGTTGTATAAGATAACCATGACTACTCAGGCGGAACAATCCAGGTCCCTCCCTTAAATTTTTAGCTTGGATCAGCCGCTGGTACCCACCGATTCTTTTGGTTACATGTTCCAAGAGTAATCTACTACCCAGACAGCAGCTAATCTAGAGCAAGACTTTTTTATTGCCACCAATATGAGAAGAAGGGAACGGAGACACCGAAGGGACATTCACGAAACAATAAATTTAACACCGACTAATATGGAATTGGAAACTCGTCTTCACAACATATAGAACAAATTTCTACTCAAATTCCGACCAAATTACATAAATGAATATTTGACTATCTTCACCCTTGACCACGCAGACAGGAATAGAGTATTTAGAAGCACAAGCTACAAATTGGTTTATGAATTTATTCCCATGCTTACGAATACATAAATAAAGCATAGTAAAGATAAAAGGAAAGAAAATGCAGAAAAATAATCAAAAAGAAATTCTAAAAATAATAAATTGTCGCAGCACCCAGCTCTACCGTGGTTATCGCTCTGCCCTTCTTGTAGCTTGATTAAGTTTAAAAGTTAGTTGTGGAGAGAATTTCATGTAGTGTCTCTCCATTCTCCATGTGCTCCAGCAGTCTGCCCTCGAAGCCTAGTGCACTAGTAGAGTTTGCTTCGCTCTCGGACAAACTGCTAAGTGGCGGATCCAGGATAAAAATTTAGGGGGGCGGGCTAACCTAAATTATTCTCTCTGAGGAGCCTGGAAAAAGGACAATGAAAATTAATAATGGTTATGTTACACAGCATTGATAATAAATAACAGTATCTTACACAGAAGTGAGCACTAACTCTCTCAGATCCTATTTTTATACACACGTCAGAAAATTATGAATTGTAGTTTTTGGACCTCAGCTAAATTATAATACTGAATTTAATAATTATTTTTGAGATTTACCTGTATTTTAGACATTTATCATATAAGATACATTCGAGCGCAAAGATTTAAAAAACTGTTATATATATAATATATATTCTATATTATTACATATCTCTTTCAGAATAACAGAATACAAGTATTGTTTAAAAAAAAATAAAAATAAACGAGTCTGAAATTTGGAGGTGGGGCCTCTCCTGGATCCGCGCCTGAAACTGCTCTATTTACTTAACCAAAGAACGATAAATATAACTAAACTCGGTAACATTTAGCTGATTTGTTTTTATTTCAAAAGAGTAATTCTGGTTTTACTCCCTCAAGGCACAAAGGCATTTAACACTGAAGGCATTTAACTATTCATTCATTCTTATTATGTATTTATATTGTATTTTGTCTAGCGTACGTTCTTTTCCGAAATGACATCAATTTATTTTCTTCCAGGTAAGCCAATAATAATAAATCTTTTGATCCATTTTCACAGGGTGAATTAAATCTGCATTAAAATAATGGCAGTTCCGGACAGAATGAACAAATATAATTCATTTATGATGAGAAATTATTTATTGAACAAAAAAGCATCTGTAGGTGTTGATCTTACTCTCTTCTGGCCTTGTATCTATGGTTATGGAACCAATCACCCTTAGTCGGTAGATGGGGCAAAAAATGAAGGTGATCAGGAAGTCTGCGCAATGGAATCCTTCTTGGTGAGAAAGGATTGCCCGGTAGTTTGGTAGACAGTGCAATCTAACGCTGAAAGATGATTCTTGCACCTGGAGTGCGAAAGCACCTGGAGTGTTTTGCTTGCCCGTCTTTGAAGACCCGGTTCGACGCAGTGGCGGAGAGCAAAAGGAGCTTTATGGCCTTAGCTTCATTCAAAATACAAGAGTTGCTAAGACTGCCTCCTAACCTAAAGTTTACAAGGGTTTTATATGAGAGGAGGTAGGGCTCATTTCCAAAGGGGTTTACCAATAGAATACTACATAGGAGGAGCTATTGACTAATTTAATGGAAGTCTCCCAATCCTATATTACGTGGGAGGAGTTTTCACAGTTTTTTTGAAGTGGGTCTACCAATAGTAACCTAAGAAAGGCGGATCACTTTCCGACACTACCTGTTTATTTACTCTTTTAATACTAGTGGGCAAGCATGTACTTTTTCCTAACCTATCTTAGAAGTGGGTGTCACCGGTAAACAGAAAAGGATTTTTTCTCATATAACAGATTCCTAAGAAATTATTTTTTTCAGCAGTGTTTTGGTTTTGTTGCTTACATAGTAAATTCTTTGCAGCAATATCATTGAGGGTGGAAAAATCAATTACAGAATTTGATAAACATATGAGAGAATTGGATATAAAGAACAGCTGAGCTTTGTCATCAGTGCTTTGGTTTCGACTGCTTACATACACAAGTTTTTGCTCTGGTATCATTTAGGGTCAAAAAATCAATTACAAAGTTTGGTTATATATGAGAGAGTTGCTTACAAAGAACAATTGGGTTTTGAAAACAGAAATGTAACCTTTCTGAACTGCTAAGCGTTTAATGCGCATCTGTCTATCTATTATCTATCTGTCTATCTGTGACAAAATATACTTTGTCACAGCTCATCACGCGCCTGTAATTTCTATACTCAATTAACAAGGGTCACCAGACGACTCCCTTGATTCAACTCTACATCGGAGGAAGGCGACAATTTATTTCTTCTGTGACTCAACTCATGGACTCCAATTTGTTCCATAGACTCAACACGACTCGCCGTGCTCTCGTAACCCGTCGTTTATAAAACAAGGTGATGGCTGTCTTAGCTCATCATGCAAGACATTTATCTCGTTTAGTCGTAGCACACGAATGTTAGTTTCATCATTAGACATTTGCGGGACCTCTTTATCTGGCAAACTGTATGAAAAGGCATCACTCAACTCGGGTGCCTCTTTGCCCTCAAATAGCTCTGTGGGTGCATCCTCCTCCTCGGGGTTCAATGCACTTGACTCGCCTAAATATTGCGCTTGACCATTGCCGTCGGTCAACGCATGAATATTTCTTTTACTTCGAACTCGCTTACCCGCTGGGTATATTTCCCAAGCATTTTACTTCATAAAGTCCATCCCCAATAAAAAATAAGTTAAAAAGGCAACCCTATTATCTACAATTTGAACTAGGATTGGGTATGCATCATCATCTACACTAAAATAAAACTCTAGTTCACCAAAAGTAGGGGTTTCGCTTCCTTGCGCGTCGCTCAATCTCACACGAGATTTGGTGATATGATACTTGCCTGGGCAACAGTTAGCAATTTATGCACAAAAGCTTGTTTTACTAAGGTACTTGCCGCTCCGGTATCCAACATAGCGGTAGTTGGCAGTTTCCTTACTCTTCCTCTTACTACTAATTCTTGTAATGAGTTTATTGGTACTAGCCTAATGGGACGGGATTTATTTAATTACCGAGGTTCTTCGTCTGGCGGAGGGCCTCTCCCGCCAAAAGATTACGTATAGTACGGGCTCTCAACCTCTGGGTAAAACTCAGGATACCCAAATTCTTCTTCACGAATATTCTTTGTATTTGACCCTACAAACCGATTCCCTGTCCGATCGATACAGGTTCGTTGTGGTAGTTTCGATGAAAACACCCTTACATTCCTCAATGCTACAGGTGCTTGGCTGTAACTTTCACATTTTGGGGTTTCAACCGCCTTGTGTCCGCCCGCACGGCATACAACACAGTATGGGAGATTCCTTCATTCAGCAGCATAGTGTCCTTTGACCTCACAATTATGACACCCAGGACTTTCTATGCATTGTATCATCCCGTGTCCAACTCGATCACAGTTAAAACATCTCTGTACCCTAGGAGGATTTTCATGTTTATCATCCTTAGATAAACTATCCCTCCGCTTATCATTTCTATCTGCATACCTGGGTTCGTATATATATATATATATATATATATATATATATATATATATATATATATATATATATATATATATATATATATATATACGAGGGGCGGTCAATAGGTTTTGCGAATCGGTAGGGGAAAACAGAGGAACGGGGATGGCTGTTTGTGTGGGTGTTAGGACAAGTTATGACAACTCAGGACCTGCAGCCGCACGCTCCTCCCTCGTCTATTTAGGAAGCAGTAGCTGATCGCAGATCGTCAGTCACAAATTTTTCAACAATGGAGAAGGTTGAGAACCGCGCAGTGATCAAATTTTTGACCAAGGAAGGCAAGAATGCAAAAGAGATCCATGAACGCATGGCTGAAGTGTACACCAACACCGCCCCTTCCTATGCAACCATTGCTCGCTGGAATAGGGAGTTCCGCCATGGTCGTGACTCCCTTGAAAATGACCCCCGTCCAGGACGCCCGTCAGACGTGACCAATGAGGACAATGTGGCCCGTGTGGAGAGGAGGATCCTCGAAAATTGACGGGTGAAGGTCGAAGAAATCGAACGAGAACTTGGAATATCACATGGAAATGTTAACAACATCATCCACGACAATTTGGACATGACCAAGGTCTCTGCCCTTTGGGTTCCTAGAAACATCACGCCCTCTGATCGACTTCAACGTCGTCAAAGTCCACAAGGCCAGAGTTGCACAAGCTGCCCTGCGCGAGTGCGGATTCGAGGAGCTCAACCATATCCCCTACAGTCCAGATCTGGCCACTAGCGACTACGTTTTATTCCGCCAGCTCAAGGCTGCACTACGTGGACGCCGGTTTGAGGACAATGAAGATGCCCAGCTCGCCGTCCAGGAGTAGATTGAACAGCATTCGGGAGATTTCTGGTTGTCGGGAATTCGAAGCCTCAGGGACAAGTGGCGCAAGTGCATTGAAGTCGAGGGTAGTTATATTGAAAAATAAAACACTTTTCCTCATATCTCGTTTCATTATATCGAAATTGCAAAACTTATTGACCGCCTCTCGTATATATATATATATATATATATATATATATATATATATATATATATATATATATATATATATATATATATATCGAGTACTTGAAGCTAGGTAGATAGGGCTGTTTGATTCTTGTGGCCGTTGGCCAAAGACCTCTGGTTTATCCTCTCTCGTTTTGTTTAAGGCAATTTTGACATCCTCATCTTACTTAATTTAATTCTGGAATTTCTTTTGTGCAGCAGGTGAAATGTTTGCGCAAATTGCAGTTGCAATTACTACACCGGAAGTTTAATGAGGTTTTTTACGGCTTTAAAGAATTTCGCCGACTGTTTTATCTACCCTACATGTAAAAGTGTGTATATCCTCTTTCTTGTTTTATACCACTTCAGAGCGAATACCGTAGCTAATCCAGTCAAGGGCTGTTCTTCACTAATGGCAATGTTTGTAGTGGTGGCGGAGCGCCTCTTTGAAAGCTTGCCATGTTGTGGAATTTTTTAAAAATAAGTTGGTATTCAACAGCCAGATGGGCATTTCCCTCTGATTCATGCACATGCTGTTTTGCCGCTGTGATTTTGTCATGGTCAGTTGGAACTAATGTATGTTCCCGGCGGAAGTACTATTCTAGCTCATTAAACCATGTGTTTAAGTGAGGTTCTACCCATACGCCATTTACTGTTCCTTTTAATTTGCAAAATGGATTTGTTAATGATAGTAGACGCATTATGTACAAAGTGTGTGGGTACACAGTGTTTGATGAGTTGGGTGGAAGTGTGGGATTTGGTGGGTTTGTATGGGTTTGTATGGGTTTGGTCCATCGTCGCATAAAGGGGGTTTGACTCTGTGGTGTCAGAATAAGAGAGAGTTTGGGTGAAATGCAGTACTATGGTATCGTCACTTGTTACTATGATCAGTAAGAGTAACCAAGGGGAAGCTCAAGCTGATTTATTAGAACCACTATGTGCCTGACCAATATTAGACCGTTTACACAAGAAATAAACAATGTCTACTCTAACTAAAATTGACACGGAAATATAAAAATTGTATTTTAGCTCAATTATTTCGATAAAATATATCGTAAATGTTACAAATTCCTTAAAGCTCAGTGCCCAAATAATTGCACTAAAACTGCTCAAATGAAGCCTAAAGTTCCCGTCTTCAATATCGTATCCGAACCATAGGGATTTGATCTTAATTACAGACTAAAACAAAAATTACTTCGTATAAATTCACTAATAAATGAAGAGTAAATGAAAAATCGTTCGTCTATATGAAATATTAAGGTGCCACCACAAAATAAAGATAACAGCATAAATGCCCTCTACGCCCAAAGGTCGTAACTGGAACGTGCGTTGTTTTCTCGACGTATTCAATCACTCTGGTTTCGTCATAATTGATTTTGTTAAGCTTCGGGCCTCGGAGATTCTTTTAAAGGTGTCTCGCAGTCCGCACTCATGCCCTGTTCAGGTAGAAGGCCACATGTCCCGCGATGGCTTCAGAGATGTAGGTCTCCAAAGTATTCTTAGTTAGCACCTCACTGTTGTGATCCTGGCAAGAACGCCAGTGTTAAGTGTGCTCCCTTTTGGCCTTGTAACTATGGCTATGGCACCAATGACCCTCAGTTGGTAGATGTGTCACAAAGTCAAGGTGATTAGGGAGTCGGCGAAACGGAATCCTTCTTGGTGAGAAAGATTTGCCTGGTAGTTTGGTAAACAATGAAATCCAACGCTGAAAGATGATTCTTGCAGGGGTTTCGATCGTAGTAGAAGGGCGTGTAACCTTAAGTGGTCACATCAATTCGACGTAATGCCTTGTGTGGCTCTAAGTGGTCACGTGACAGTACCTGGAGTGTTTTGCTTGCCCGTCTTTGAAGACCCGGTACAGCGCAGTGGCGGAGAGCAAAAGGAGCTGTATAGCTTTAGTTAATTCAAAATACAAGATTTGCTCAGACTGCCTTCTGATCTAAAATTTACAAGGGTTTTATACGAGAGGAGGTAGGGCTCATTTCCAAAAAGGTTTACTAATAGGATACTACTTAGAATGAGCAATTGGCTAATTTAATGGAAGTCTACCAATCTTATATTACGTGGGAAGAGTTTTCACAGGTTTTTTTGAAGTGGGTCTACCAATACTAACCTAAGAAGGGCAGGTCACTTTCCAACACTACCTGTTTATTTGCTACTTTTACGACCAGCGGGTGGACATATACTTTTCCTAACCTATCTTAGAATTGAGTGGCACCGGCAAACAGAAAAGGTTTTCTTATCGTATAACAGATTCCTAAGCAATTATTGTTTTAGTCGCGTGAGACTCTATATCTTTCTATGTTGGTCAGTCGGTCGGTCCCCGTTTTGCCTTTTTTTGTTTTGGTAATAACATTGTAACTATTTGGTTTATTCCAACGAAGTTTGAAACTCTTGTGTTGTTTTACATTCTCTTTCAAACCATATAATTGCCAAGGTTCTCCTAACGTTAACCGGGGAATTATTTGGCAATAACATAATGACTATTCGGACGATTCTAACTAATTTGAAACCCTTATGTTGTTTTTCATTCTCTTTCGAATGACATGATTGCCAAGGTCCTACCAAGGGTGTCCGTGAATACTTGAAAGTTTTGAAAGTCCTAAGGTCATAAATCAGAATAAGTGAGAGCACGTGACTTTGCTCAGGAGACCTTGTTTCAGCAGTGTTTGGGTTTTGTTGCTTACATAGTAGAATTTTTGCAGTAATATCATTGAGGGTGGAAAAATCAATTACAGAATTTGATAAACATATGAGAGAATTGGATATAAAGAACAGCTGAGCTTTGTCAGCAGTGTTTTGGTTTCGACTGCTTACATACACATTTTTTTGCTCTGGTATCATTTAGGGTCGAAAAACCAATTACAAAGTTTGGTTATATATGAGAGAGTTATATACAAAGAACAACTGAGTTTTGTAAGAAAAAATTCAAACTTTCTGAACTACTAAGCATTTAATTCGTATCTATCTATCTATTATCTATCGATCTATCTGTCTATCAATTATATTATGCAAATGTATGTTTTTTTCCTAAGTACGAAAGTGAGAGGCGGGCTTCCCGTTTCATCTAACTATGCTATAGTTAATTTCTTTGTTAAAGCACTTAACATAGGGCGCTCTAAGGATAGAAAGAAAGGGAGCATAGATTAACATAGATTAACAGAAGGCACAAGGGAATCGTGAAAAAAAATTAAGATGAACAAAGGCTTATGAAACATCCTCACCTCACTCTGCAAAATGAGAACCCTGAGAAAAGAGAACCTAAAACCTTCTGAATCACATACTAATATCATGATTTCATTCAAAATTACGATCCTAAGGTGCACATCGTGTTGTCTTGCAAAAATAATAGCATACATACATGATGATTTAATTCACAATTATTGATTATCGTGGAAATCGAGAGAAAAATTTAAACTGAACTTGGCAATGAATGTCGCAAAAATCGAGGTTGTAAATATTATGCAATTAAATTAGGAAGATGTATTTTTATTTTTAATTTTGGCCCTTGTTTCATGGAGGTCTGAAAATTTAGTAGTTTATTTCGAGGTATATTAAATCGTATTAAGGGTATGTTCATATTTGTAGAAGTACGTATTAACACGCTCATCTGCGAGCACGTATTGGTACAAGTGTGTGTATCTCTATTTGTCTGACACTGGAGGAAATGGGAGGGGGGTGTACTGGTTTTAATCCCGTAAATCTGATTAAAGCTTACATGACAAATTGTCTCCCACCTGCGTTGAGGCGGCAAGCAATTTTTGTGCCGAGGTTGACACTTTCTATAATTTTTGTAATTATCACTTAGCACACTTAAATGTCATTTTGGAATCTTATATATAGGGTTAGCAGTACGACCTATTATGTCTTTTTGTGCGTTTAAGATGTGAAAATTGTGTTTAAATTGTAACCTTAAATGTTAGCGTCAGAAACGGTTGTTTTCTGATGCAACGTTCAATTGGTTAAGAGTTTTTGATAGTGAACGTTAAAACCATCAGATCTTTGTGTTTACTTAAGACCAAGATTCCTCGCTTTTAACCACTCAAATGCTCTCCACATGTGTACACGGAATACTCACACACATGCCTCACGAGTCAATGGCATTGTGATGTGGTTTGATTTTAATGTTGTCGTGGGGAATTAGGGAGTGATATAATCATTAATTTTATATTATCAAATGAGGGAAGAGAAAAGAACACTTAAATACCATTAAGGCGTAGTGGTTGTTTAAGGAAACCAAGAGAATGCAGAAAAATGAACAAGAATGTATCTTTTTGGCGGTGATTAATGAATAAATTTATAGCCAGTTTCACTAGAAATGCTACACTAAATTTCTTCATATTAAAGAGATACCAGAATTTTTCCAACAAAAAATGGCCACATAATCGTAAATAAATCGCACAAATGGACAAAAGTTTTAAACAAAAGACATATTCGGGTTTCATTGTATTTGAATTCCTGCACAATTTAATGATATGGTAAAAAAATTACCTATAAATAGATTTTTTTTTACAACAAATGGTAAATGTACTGGAAGTAATAAATGTTACATTAGAATATAAATCATAAGATGCAGAATGGACAAATTGCTTTAAGTGTAAAAAAACACCACTCTTTTCAAGAGAGCCAGTCACACCTTCATATTCATCTCGATTTCATAGATTTTGCTCTTGAATAGAATACTTAATTTTTATGAAGCCTTAGTCGCTTTGTATCAATGGACTTGAAAATTTTATTCTTTCACTGCACACTGAAGTTTAAGAGAAGTAATAAAACGTCAAAGTGAAGGAAAATCTGGCAAATTAAATTTAAGAAAAAGATTCTTTAAAAAATGACGCATTATGACATAAAAGGTCAGAAGGGTCTCTTTTAGACTTGTAAGAAAAACTTCTATAGATAAAACCTAAGACTTCGTTTTCCTCTTTACACATTTCCAAACATTGTTTTAAAATATTTAAGCATTCTTGATTGACGCTCCAAATTCTTTTTCAGCAGTCTACCTTACGTAAGGTATTCCTGACATATTAGAGTTAAGTTTTAGTTTCTTGGCCCGATATATAAGAAATTACACTCCCCTGTATTAAGACGAATCTGCCATTTAATTGACCAACTCTACCATTGTGTCCAGTGCTGTTTGAATTTCCTTGGTTCAAAAACTGTAAAATCTTGTCTTCCCAGTTTTATATCATTAGCAAATTTAGAGAGTGTAAAGGCTATCGCGGAACTCGGTTCACACGGCCCGAATAAAATACACACAAGAAATTTATAGAAGACCAGGGATCTAAAGGCCTACCAGAAATTCACCAGAATTTATCAGGACGGTGCTAAATTATGAGGTATCCGCAAGGGGTTAAATAAATACACACATAAAAGTATTTACAGTAGTATTTACATCAAAATCAAAATGAAATAAATTGGCTGCTAACAAATTATACGGGGGTACATCAAATAATAAGAAAGTCACAAATACTTATTACCATCTAACGACCACAAGTTGTTCTAACCAAAATAGATATTCGCGCATACAAAATTGGATTCTATGAATAATTCGCTTAAAGCCGAAAAGACACGCGCCGTTGAAGATGAAATAGGCTACGCTACTCTAGTGACAGGTGTTCCCTGAATAACCTCCCTGTCTTACATCCCTTACACGAAGGCCCAAAGTTACATGAATAAAACTAATTAATTTAAAAGGGACGTAAGAAGATAGAGATACTCCAAAATACTTGATACCAGAGATGTGAAGCAATAACCCACGTCGGAAACCCAGGCGAAAGAGGCTCGGCGACGATGAGTGAAATCAACCCAAGTCCACAGCGGTGAATGCGATGACTGTCTTCGGCGAGGAGAAACCCACAGACGGCGATATCGGGGCGAAAGGCATCGAAACCACGGGCAACGACGACTAGAAGAGCTTTCACGTACCCAGTGTGAACGGCTTCCCAAAGGAAAACACTTGCAAAACGTAACTAGAAGAGCACCATTCGATGCAATCGACAGAGGGACAGCGACAGCATTGGCAGGAATCAATGGCAAAAAAATCCTCGTTGCACGAATGAATCTAGTACGGGTCTCCAAAATGACGTCAAAGGCAAGTGACGGAAAACGATTCAGCGGAGCAATCAAGGCAGAATCCTCGCAACAGAATAAATTAAAAGGCCTCACGGCCCCATTTATATCCTTCAGTCCGAAGGGGGGAAAAGAGAAGTGGGGCACAATGAGGGGGTGCCTACCCTTTACAGAGAGAATAAACAAAATTCCATCATCTATTCATATTATTAAAATATAGTATAAAGAGACGTGGTCCAAGTTAAACTTCACTAGATACTACCTCCTACTCCTATTCAATCTGGTTAATTATTGTTCTCTGTTTTCTCTTTGTAAGTCTTCTACTCATGCTAGCAATTTTCCATGTGCGGATACCGTGAACTTAGAGGTTTTTAATCAATTGCCGATGTAGAACTTTTTCAAAGGTTTGTCGAAAATCCAAGTAGATCACGTATACCGCTCGGTTTGCCTCATATTCTTTAACTAATTATTTGATGAATAAACTCAGGTAAGTTAGAAAGGCACTATGTTTTTTTCGAAAAACTTGTGTCTCGAATTAGTCCATGCCTGTCAAGGTTTTTTATTATTTTCTCTAAAATAATTTATTGAAATAGTTTAATAATAGGCAGGAATATTTCATCGAAGTAGCTTGGAAAAATGTTAAAAAAGGGAGAGCGTGGCTTTCCATTCAACTTTCTTACTCATTGCAGATTCTCACTCATTGCATGAAATCTTAGATCACGGCTTCGTAACAAAGTCAGCCATAAATAAAGGCTTTGTCTTTGTGAGGGAACAAGCACGTGATGGGAGAAATAACGTCGCTTTTAAGCATTGCCTCCACGTGATGGGCCTCGTGTAGCTTACAAACAATTTTCGAAGCTCAAAAGCGTAAGAAAATATAGGAGCGGGTTCATGGAATGTCGCCTTTATCAAGGCGAGTATTTAAATAAGACGAGAAGTCTCATCTCTCCCCTCTCTTCCAGCCGCGCTGGGAGCGGCTGAGACAATCGCCACCCGGGCCGCGTTCACCATGACTCAAACGATGAACGATAGTCTCCCCTCCCTTCTATGGGTTAAGCTCCTTCACTTCTGGTGTCCATATCTACCCGCGTGAGGAGGAATGAATAGATTGGTACGAGAGAAGCTCACGAGTGCAGACGATCTTACTCCTCCTCGATTCGGGTTGTCATACGCCGAAGGCAAGGAAACGTTGTGGGACAAAACCAAGCACCCCTTCTTGGATAAAACAAATATCCACCCTCTAGAGTTAGTTAAGAAGTCTTCTCTCCGTAAGAATACCCATCCGACTCCGCTCATCGACGCCATCTCCAAACAAGAACCAAGTCTTACCGGCGCGGAGAAACTCACCCTCCGTTTTCTTCAAAGGAATTTACACCGGAAGATTCCTAACCTCCCTTCTTGAAGACTATGCTCCCCCCCCCCCTCCGTCATCTCAAACGAATATTTCACTTCAAGCAAGTTGACCCCCGACCCCGTTGAAGTGACCCAACCATCATCTTACCGCTTCGCCGAAAACGACCATCGTCTTCCCCAACCCCCCCATTTGTGTACAAGGTATCGTAACGAATATTTTAGCTTCCCCAAATTTATAATTACCGTCTACCGTTGCCCATTATCATTTGTTTAACTATTTGTCTTATATGTCTGTGTATTATTGTATCATATTAACTTTAATTATTAATATTTATTAAAGTCTATTTTTGCCGGCTACTTTACTTTCCAGCCCTCGAGCTCATCATAGTCGTATAACAATAGCCTGTAACTAAGTAAGATTTGGAACTCTCAGCCAATACCAAGTTTTAAAGTACCAAGTTTTAAAGTACTTTACTTTCCAGCCCTCGAGCTCATCATAGTCGTATAACAATAGCCTGTAACTAAGTAAGATTTGGAACTCTCAGCCAATACCAAGTTTTAAAGTAGCATCTTGTAACTGGACCTCGGCCTACCCAAACCTATTAAAAGTAAACCCCCTCGAACTCTAAAATCAAATATAATAGATGTATATATGATATAAAGAGCTATACCACGACAGCCTTCTTTAAAATTTAGTAAGGATGTTTCTTCACTGTTATTATGTCACCACTTTTTTTGTAGGAGAAGCTAATATTATTATTTATAAGCTTGTATACATAGCAAAGATAGAGTTGACTTGAAGAAATACGGCTTATTCGAACCTTTTAATAAATAGTTTAGCTATTGTGTCATTTAATTTGAAAGAACAAAAACATTTTACTTCTGTTTATCTTTGGGAAACTTGTTTCTGATATTCGCCTTCGCAGCTTCCAGTAATCATTTTCTGGATTGATATTCATGTTCTTAACTATTTTTACTACGTTTTTTGGCCCCAAGCTCCTTACACACCTAAACGCTTTGAATCGGATAGAGAAATCATTAATTTCATGAAATGTGGACAATCGCCCCCCGCCCCCAAGCACCACCGAGGCGACTTTTCAGACAGTAGCGTTCTATAAAATGATAGCTGAATGCGAAAGTGGTCACTACCATGGAAGTCATCGGCTACATCTCACTTAAATCAGACGATGCATCCGGAGAGCACAGCTACAGAACAAAGGAGAAAAAGGAGCGGTTCTCAGGCAGTGATACGCAAACTCATACACATTAACGACATTATCTTCAGCGTTTTGATCAGGTCCGCAAAAACCTGACTACAATGATTGATCGTGTAGTCAGACCAGAGGTGATGCCTACTGTTTAAATCCCCGAGAAAGAGAAATAGCCTCGGCAACAATGTTAAGACGTGGCAGAAGTGCCCCTTCTAGAAGTCGGCTGACGGTTGGATGTATGCAGAAATATCGAAATACCTCCTATCCAGGTGTAGCTGCTCTGTCACTGCCTGAAAGGAAGTATTTATAGCGAATTGAAAAAGGGAGACATCATGATGGGTGTAAATCGCACTTTATCTTGCCCAAACACATCCCATGGTGCTGGGGCCGCAAGAGCCTTATACCCCAGGAAAAGGGGGAGGGGAAACGGGAGGAGACAGGCCTCCCAGTTGATCAGGCGTCTACATCACTTCCATTAAAGGAATATGCTTCCAGGCCTAGCTCGGAAGAGATGCAGAGGTTCCTCTCTTCGATGAGAAGATCGTCACGGGAATGGCCATACCTTTCCCTGAGGCAGAACTCCGGCAGCAGTTGGCCGTATAGGGCGCTGAAGGCGCTGTCGCCTTCGAGAACTTATCGGATTTTCCTCTCTCCGCCTCGAAATTTTGGTGGGCTTCGAAGGAGGGGGTCCCTCTATTGGAGAGTCCCGCTTCTCAGAGCCGTTTCGTTCATCCATGGGTTGGGGTGTAGGACCAGAAGCTCTCTTGGTTATGGCCCCATTTCTGTGGTCAATTTTAAAAGTCGCTGAAGGTAGTCGTGATACCGATTTCGGGTACTCCTAAAGTGTTTGCTTCATGTAAGTCTACCGACTCGTTGGAGGCGCGCGGCCATTTGGCCTTACGAGAAACAGTCACGTGGTGTGAAGGAGGGGGAGGGGAGCCATAGTTTTAGCCCTAAACTGGGTACGTCCCTTTGTGTCGTCACTCCGCCAGGTGGACACTGAAGGTGGATGGGGGGAATTAGAACCGGCAGAAGGAATCCGAATGACAGCGGATTTGATCGTGGTGGAAGGCCTGAAGCCGTCAGGAGAAGGAATTCACACAGACCTCGGTTAAACCTGACTTTGTACGTCTACAGAAGCGATTTGAATTGCCAAAGCGTTGGCAGTAGTAGCACTTCCGCGGCCATGGCACGAATTCTTTGACACGCTATCAATACTAACCAGTTTAGTGAATCACATCTAACTACTGCACCGACTCAGGGACCCTGTCGCGATCGAATGAAAGGAAGTGTATTTTTGTAGGCTTCGAGGCTTTCCCCTGTTTCTTCTAACACAAATTCCCTCGCATAAACTACCCCTTTCACGAAATTTATCGTAGAATGCGGTGTCATCTTCACCGCTGAGTCATTGAGTGTCCGAAGAGCACTAAGAATGGTCGCCAGGTAGTCTCTATTTTCCTTTTTTGGGGGGGGAAGGGAGAGCGAAGAGTGAACTCGCTTCTCTCCAACCTCAGAAGGGTGCCCAAGGCCGTAAGGGCCAGCCTCAACCATATCCTTCTCTCAAATGTAGAAGATATTGGTAATGAAGAGAGCACCAGGCCTGGGAGGGGGTCCCTCTTCTCCTTGTGAGTCCTTGGTGGCCGTGCCGCCTGAGAAAGAACTTGCGCAGGAGCAGAAATATCTTCGGTGTCTGGCACCGAGCCGAGGCTTGCTCAGAAGGAAGACCGTACCATCTTTTGCGAAGAGCACTTCCGGATTATCTCCACCTCAGGATAAGACTCTTACTGGCCATCCCCCTCCAATAGCATCATATAGGCTATTGATTAACCTTTTTAAATCCTTCTTTTCGTATGTTCTTATATATCCAGACCTGGAACTCATAGGGCTATTGCCCGTCACAAACGTCACAAGGGACGGCATGACGACCTCCATTTGAAAAAGGGAGTAAACATGCCGGCTCCCATCAGTCACAAACCTCTGGTCGACAAGGTGTTGCGGCAAGACTCAGGTTACGAGGCAACCTCTTATCCTTCGAAGGGTGTTATGGTAGTTCGCTTGACCTCCAATGGGAGGGGCAGGAACCGAGACGGCGCGTTCTTTGTCTTAACTTGTTCTTGGCGGGTTACTATAAAAAGTGGAAGGGAAAAATACTAGGAACACGTCAGTAATGGAGAGGGATAAATGCCCTTCCCGCTAAAAGATTCTTAGAGAGGCCCCTAAGAAACAACAAAAATCAACTTCGTCACAAAGGTGGAGCTGCCTGGGAGAGCCTCCGATGATGCCAAAGGGAAAACCACATTCCTGTAATCAAATGGTTGAAGGGAAGCTTCTGCACCACATGAAATACCTCGTCTGCCCCAACACAGATTGGGCAAAGATTTGGAAATCGAGATGTAGCCCAAAATGTTGTGAGAACTAATGAAAAATTGTCAACGGTCAAAAATACCCGAAATTATGAGCAATGCAAGAAGAAGGATAAAAGGGTGGTGGGTTATATCCTGCGTCCAGCCTCTTTCGCCTATCCCATCTAAGGTTTTCTGACTGTCCAGTTCTTCACCCTGGTTGCGTTATAGATTGGTGTTTGCATCTGTGCAACGCACACACCGAACAGTAGTTGCCAAGTAGACCACTCTCTCTCTCTCCAAAAGCTGCAGCTCTTAAATGAACACCTAGAGAGGCAGGCCACAGGGTGAATTTTCTTAATGGGTCGTACTAATCGTCGATAGGACGGCCCAGATCTGAAGATCTTTTGTGTCAGCCCTAGAGACGGGACTCAAGACTTTTAGCTGTTCTGGCAGCCAACAATAGTAAAGTCCGCCCACCATATGTATTACAGTCTTATGCCCCTAAGAGTGGTCTTAGGGATGTGGTCAGCCCATTAACGTATAGGAGGGTTTATTGAGCCAAACCACATCTCCAAAGTCTCTCATCTGACATTGAATGAGGTATGTAGCTAGTCAGGTCTTTAAATCTAAGCAAAGGGTGGAGGAGATAGTTGTAGAAAAAAGATAATGCTGAGAGGGAACGAGGAAAAAGCACCCTGAGTTTTCACAGCTCCGTCAGACAGCAAAGGTCACTCTTGTGACGGGGCTTCATTAATTTTAGATCATGCCGAGAGAAAACAGCTCCTATCGTTACCAAGTGTAAATAGACAAATATTTTATGGAATAGTCGTAAAGTAAATAAGAATGAAGTTGTGATAAAAGGGGTGAAACGCATCAACAACTACCCCATGCTCTGTCAAAGAGTTAAATTCAACCCAGTCACAGAGCTTTTCTAATTTACACTCAGGCCGGGCGAACGTACAGTTCCTATAGAGACCAAGTATAATACAGGCATCGTCTCTACAAATAAATCATGCGTACATGATAAGTCGAGTCAAACATAAATTTGAACTAACTCTTCTAAAGCCTTACACAATAAATATATTCCGTGTAAATCTAATGTGTGAATTGTAGCGGAACTCACCAGGCCGCGGACCGAATTTTGTAAATAGAGGCTAAAGACTATACTGCCGCGGTTTCCACGACCAGGCACTTCCTATGCCCCTCAAATTGAAAAAGCTCTTTCCGCTCCTAACCTTTCTTGGACGATGGGCGCGGTAACACCGCGCGACAATTATGAACCCATCTGTGTGTGCACCTCCACCGGGTACCACCACGGTGCGGCTAGCTAAATAAGGGCGCAAACCCTGCTTCAGCCAATGGCAAGGTCTCTTTTCTCTCCCGCATGATCACTCCTCTACAGATACGTTAAACTTGGAGGAAGAAACGCACACGAAGGTTGCAGTAACCGCCCGTTTGTGTGTTTCGATGACTACTCTCCCCTCCCCAAAGAAAATGTTAGCAGCACCAATGGGTGCTCGGCTCCCTCTCCTTCCCTCGCAGTTGGACGTACAACAAAAGGTGGTCACCTTATACTAAAAAAAGACGGCGGAGGGGAGATGACGATCCCTAAAGCATCATGCCACCAGAAGGATAAAAGTCAGAAGGACAAGGAGGATCACTGGTCGAGACGGACATTCTCTTAAAAAATCTTTGAAGTCGCCAGCGCCATCGGCGGATTCCGCAGCTAATAGCCTTTCGTATGTCTACTTCCGAGCGGCTAAAGCCATCAAAGAGCGTCTTCTCTGCGAAGACGTCATCTGCAGTTCCTTTTAAGTAGATCTGAAGAGAATTTTTCTTCAATTGATTTGCCGTGACTCCAGGCGAGGTGAATGTGGAGGAGCTAAAGAGCATTGTTTTCTCCCTTTCCTCCTTAGCAGTCTGTCTCCAGATGTATCATGGTTTCGAGAAACTACCACCACGGGATAGGGTTCGGCAGGTAGATACGCAATTTATACGCGTTTTAAGTCCTCTGTTCTTTCTTTAGATCGCTTTACCTCCCTTCAGGTTGCAATAATCCAGATCCGCCTGGTTAGTCGCTATTCTTGTATCTCTCTACATTCTACCGTCAGCCGTCTTAGATGAGGCAGAGTTTTGCCGCATCGTGACGCCGTTGCCGATGTCTTTCTACATCTCGGAGAGATGAACGTTAGGCACCCATTCTAGGGGGACTAAACATTCAATCAAAGTGGAGGGACCATTGCAGAGCTGGCAAACAGATGAAGATAGACATCTTCAAGGTATAAGAATGCGCGTATTATTGTCAAATAACAGCTTCGTTTTCCTGTTTTGCCGTCCCTCTGATCTCTCTATGTACTCTCAGATTTGGAGGGGGGTGGGGAGAGATCGAGAAACTCCAGGAAAGTGATCACTGATCACGCTCTCATTAAAATATCATTTTCTGGGTCATTCCATCGAGAGAAACCACCTCGGTTGTCTTCGGATCGCGCACGAAGAGTTACTCAGTTGATGAGGCCGCTAAGTTCTTCTCCGGCACCCTTATCAACCCGGAGCTGATTTTTATTTAGCGAACATCTGGAAGATTCGCACGATATCCGCTTCCCTGACTTTCAGCTGATTATGTTAAAAAAAAAAATCTCTGTTCCTGGCTTGTAATCATTTTTTTATGTTACTTAGGTCCCAACTAAATAAAAAATATGCAATTAAAGAGCTATAAGTTTGGGTTTTTAAATATTCTAGGCTAACCACTAGCATTTAACCTAAGAAAATTTTATAATTGCAGTAAAAGCAATTTATGTCATATTTTCGAGTGCAATTGAATTGGTGCTGCATTATCGTAAATTCATTTATTTCTTATTTTTTATGCTTCTTGTGTTTAAATGACTGGTCAATGCACTTTCCTTCATTTTTTTATATTCAGATAAACTCGTTACAAACCAATTTTGTTCAAAATTTGATGACTATAGCCTGAATTACCCTACTTATTTTATACATGAATGTTCATTTAACATGTTTATAATTCATATTTTAAGATCTATAAGATCCATATTTTCAGATTATATATATTTCTATCTTTTCAGATGGCTTCAAGGGGCTGCGGTGAGTATATAAAGAGGAGAGGCAAAAGTTCTCCTTGGAGATGTCGGTAAAGGTTGGCGAAGCCTACCAGAAGTACTTCGGGATGCCCTGGGTTCCTCACTACTGTTGTGAGCAATGTAAGTAGACGCTGGAAGGGTGGCTGCAAGGTGAGAAAAGGTCTATGAAATTCTCCAACCCACGGGTCTGGCTAGAGCCAACAGACCACTCCATAAACTGTTTTTTTTTTTGCATGGTGGATGTTAGCAAGTGGTGGGCAAGAAAGAATGCTTCTGCTGTGCATTAGCTAGATCTCCCATCATCAAGTTCTCCAATTCCTCACTGCTCCAAATATCCCGTGCCAGTACCAACTGCTCCAGGTGAAGTCCAAGACAAGTCTTCTTATGAAAAGGAAGAGATGGATGCTGAGGACTTGGATTACCTGACTGAGGTACTAGAGAAAGTTCCTCACTTCCCAAAGCAAAAAGGATTAAATGACTTGGACAGGGATATGGGTCTGACCAAGTCCAATGTAGAGCTATTTATCTCCAGGATGAAGCAGTGTAACTTGGTCAAGGACACTTTGCAGATGACAAATCAGAGAAGTCAGCACGAACCTTTCTTAGGCTTTTACACTCTCAGGGATGGCACCTGCTTCTGCCATGATGTGCCTGGGCTGTTTAACGTTATTGGGGTGCCATTTGTGCCCAATGAGTGGCGGCTCTTCATAGACAGCTTTACAACAAGTTTGAAGGCTGTCTTCCTCCACAATGGAAACAAATTTCCGACGCTGCTCCTAGCCCATTCAGTCTGCCCGAAGGAAGACTACTACAGTTTGAAAGTCCTCTTGGAAGCTCTGAAATACAACCAGTACAATTGGGAAATCATTGGAGACTTCAAGACGGTGGCTTTCCTGCTTGGTCTCCAGGGAGGTTTTATCAAATTCCAATGCTTCTTCTGCCTTTGGGACAGCAGAGTCCCCTCTGACCACTACAACAGGAAGAACTGGGAGCAGCGAACAGAATTTGTAATTAGGACTCGGATCGTCATGTGGGAGCCACTAGTTGACCCCAGGATTGTACCTATGCCACCACTACACATGAAGCTGCGGTTGATGAAGCAGTTTCTGAAAGCTCTCAACCAGGAATCAGCTGCTTTTAAGTAAATTCTTGAGTTCTTCTCCAAGTTATCTGAGGCCAAAATCAAAGGTGGCATTTTTGTTGGACCTCAGATACAGAAGGTGCACCAACAGTTGGTGCAGGATCTGGTAAAGGCTTTTGGCGCGATGCGATGCAGGATGTCCCTTAAGCTTCATATGCTGGACGCTCACCTGGACAAATTCAAGGAAAATATGGACGCCTACTCAGAAAAACAAGGCGAGCGATTCCACCAAGATATGAAGGAGATGAGTGGAGGTACCAAGGCCACAACAATTAGAAAATGATAGGGAGAGTATATCTGGGGGCTGGTGCGGAAGTGCCACCTGGACTACAAGCGCAAATCCAGGAAATTCAGTCATTTCTGACGTGTTTAAATTGCTTTATAACTGTTATTTGTTTTTACTTGTTTGTTTTTGATAAGCTTGTGTCATAAAATAAATATATACTCTGTTGATTTAATTATATGAACGGATAAATTAAAAAAAATGTTTTTTCTTGAAAAATATAAAAATTTCGAAATATCCTAGTCCTGATCACAAACCCAAACTTCTGATTAAATGATAGTGTTTTCTATAATAATGTGACATAACAAACCAGGAAATGACACTTAGAACTAGGGAACAAAAAATGTGCCGTCTTAATGATTTTACTGTGAATTACGTGAAGCAACAACTAGATTAAAATCACACACGCAGCTTTTCCTTGTTGGACTTTGTGGGCGTTTCGAAACGTTCCAAAGAGATTTCGTTGCAAGTCCAGTCAAGACCCACATCTCGCAGTCCACGAAGGCGGGACCATCATTATGAACCCTGTGTTCGTAACGGGTTCTTTCACGACCGCTTTTTACACATTCTCTAGCCGAGATGCTGGTAAATTATTATTATTATTATTATTATTATTATTATTATTAATTATTATTATATAGACCATGCAAATAGAGAGAGAGAGAGAGAGAGAGAGAGAGAGAGAGAGACAGAGAGAAATCATTTCCTTAGGCTTACTAGGTTTCACTCTCATACTCCACTGAAGACACCAGGAATGAATTTTATTCAAATCCTCAGTGAGGCTGTCTGCAGGAGATGTAACATGAGCATAGAGAGAGGTGGCATTAGCATATGCTAGAATTTTATAAGTGATATTAAACCACATGTCACTCTTACATCATACGTGTGTAAGTTGATGTAAAATGATAAATATTACGTTGGCATACCTCCTTACCAAATGAGGCTACTTTTCATCACCACGTGTGGTTTTAATAGGTTATGTTTCCGATCCTCTACTCGAGCTGGAGAGTGCTATATGTGAAGGCATTTTGGACATAATTTCGCCACTGCGTTTCTAGATCTGGGCAAAGCCTATGATACCATGTGACGGTATGATATTATTTGAAATCTTACATTCTATGGAGACGAAGCGACGCCATTTATATATCTGAGTTCCAAACAGATTATCGTTTACCGCGTAACGAGATGGGGAGCTCTACCCTGGACTGTAGAGCATTAGAAAGGCGCTCCGCAGGGAAATGTCTTAATTGTCACTCGCTTTGCCTCGAGTATCAATGGTACTACTTGGCTACTTTTAAAAGATGTTCTAGTTATACTCTACGTGGACGACTTTCCAATCTTTCTTGGCTGGGCTCATATGCCTACACTGGAGCATTTACTCCAAAAGTATCTGAACCACGCCTCTCGTTATGACGAAGTACACGCGTTTCGGTTTTCTTTATCGAAGATCAAGATGGTGCGCTTCTGTTGCCCCAATCTGGACCTTTTCCTAAATATGACTCGCGTGGAGGCGATGAATTCGCACCGTTTCCTTGGTCTTGTTTTTGGCCGACGTCTCGCCTGGGTAGAGCACATTTGCACCCTTATGGTATCATGCGCCAGTACCATGCTAATATTTCGCTTTGAGGGGTTCAGGACCTAAGGGGTGAGGCTAGTAGGGCTAACTCTTAATGTTCTACCACTCATATTTACGCTGTGAGCTAGACTACTAGCGCGAGATTTATTCCTACGCATTCGAGAGTCTACTGAGGAAGGTGGATCCAATCCAACTACTGGTCTTGGCATAGTGACTGGTACCTTCCGTTATTCCACCATTGCTTGCTACCTTTTTTACATTTTTCCTACTTTTTTATATAAAAGAATTCGATTGCGAGTAAGTTTAACTTTTGAATATATCATACGTTATGCTAGGCAATCTTTTACAAAGTAAATAATATTATCAATTAATTTTTAGCACAAGTGATTCATTTTGGGGAATCCCTTTTTTTACTAAAGAATCGAAGTACCATTATTTTATAATCTGTCTCATTATTTTTATTCTTTTCTCAAGTTATGTTATATTGTAGATGGTGAATTAATGAATTATTTATCTACCTTTCCTTGTTATATATGATGATTTTCTGCACCACCCTGGAGCTATAATTTTATATATATATATATATATATATATATATATATATATATATATATATATATATATATATATATATATATATATATATTGGGTGTCCAAAGTCATATAAGTGAAAATCAAACTTGGCGGTATCAATACCAACCTGCTTCTCGGCCAGCTGGTACAGGGGGTTGGATGACCAGGTCGCCACATTTTTGTTGAGGAAGGTCTGTTCTCCCACAAGTCCTTTGATAAGGTTCGACCATCAGACCGTTGCCCAGGTAAAAAGTGGTTCCTGCAGATTAAGATTCTTTCCCTGAAGTCGTCGTGAGCAGTTCTTTAATTTCGGTCGTTTCTTCATGGCCTGGACGATGACGATCTCCTTCCTTTTGTCCACTCTCTCGTCGAAGAGCGCCAGCCAGATCAGGTCATCTAACAGGTACCACAGGTGTCGGAGCATGGCACGGTTGGCGACAGCGGCTACACTCCGATCCCCGTAGTCCGCGATGTCTTGGATGAAATCCCTGTCGTTTTTCGGGGCATGGATGGCAATGGACGCTTCGTTCCAGTAATTGATGTACACCATTGCCACGAACAACGACATTGCACTATTCCCTTCCCTTCCCGACGGGTCAGTTGGAGCTTATCGGCGAAGAGCGTGATCTTATGGCGTAAATCCCTTTCGCCACCCAGCGGGCTATGTGGTAAGCGCTAGGAACTCTTAAGGACTTTGGCATATCACTACCCAGGAACACGAAACAGAGCTGGATAGTGTGGATGCCCTTTTCTCTCCTCTTCGCTCCAAGAAAAGGTCTTCTGTCGGAAGGGTAGAATGTGAGAGGACGAACTGGAAAGACCACATTGACCCCACCCCCTTCTTCGAGCAGAGGCCACGTGGCCTTAGGCAGGATTCCAAAAAGCAAAGAAGCAAAGAAATTCTCGTGTGGGAATAGCCAACGCGATTGTCTACAGCTGTGTTTGCTTAAGCCGACCGGTCCCCCGCTGAAACGCCTTTACCGAGAGCCCCATGCCCCGTGGACATACTAATCTCCAGCACACACGAGTTTCCGGCTAACCCCTATGCTTTGAGGCCAGGATCACCGCCAGCACGAGCGTCTTCCCATGGTCTTGGTCCTTATCTCGTCTCAGTATACGAAGAAAGGCACCACTATGTTCTTCCGGAACTGCCATGCCCTGGAGGCCTTCTAGCGAGAAAGCCGACGGACTATTTAATCTCAGGATTCCCGTTACTCGAGAGAGAGGGTACCGCCCGCTTTTCGCGTAGATACAAGCCCCTCGTCTCAAGACGAACTTCATAGTTAGAAGGTTTCGTTGGCTAGACTAATTGCCGTGAATTTTGGCCACAGTCAATGGGCAAATTCGCGAAGCGGCATTTCTTCGGAGAATTGTTCGTCCTACTCATCTCATCCCGTTTTCAAGATTACTTCGCGCCCTCGTTCGAGATTACTTATTTCCGCATCCAAGAGCATCTCGCCCCGAGTTTAAGAATATCTCGCCTCACTTTTCAAGAGTAATTCGCGCAATATTCAAGATTCCCTTACTCATGCCCCAGGTAATCCAATCCAGTAGTTAAGATTACTTCACCCGTGCCTCAAGATTATCTCACCCCGTAAGAATCCGAGCTTTGGTTTCCCCTCTCCCCCCCTAACCAAGAGTCAAGTCTAAAAGGTAAAATCATTTTTAAATTCTATACTCCGACCCTAAGATTATCCCCTGATTGTCTCTTTAGTCATTGAGTTATTATTTCCGTTGAGCCCGCCATTATTTCTTAATTTACCCCTGTGTATATTGCCATATTTATCTTGTTTTGTTGTAATTAAACCTTTATTTTAGGTTTTAATCTTTCATAACCTTGAATGAAACCTGGCATTTCTTGAACTCCCCAGACAATAATTATGCACTTGCCTAGATTTAATCGCTTTAAACTCCCCCGAACCCAAGAAAGACTTACTGTCCCACTTCATTAGCTCCGCACAGCCGGTCATCTTTCGGCCGCCTGCCACAGGAGTGTAATTGCTTTCGCAGCTGCTAAGGTATATAACTACGATACCACGACACTTTGTAATGAGGTAAACCTTTTTTCATAACTTTTTCCATCTCATATCTAGTGGAACGTGGCTTCAGTGCTGTTGATCAACTATACTACAATAAAGAAGTTGACTTTTAATTGCTAAATTAGGTGATTTAAGGCTTCTCCTAAGTGACATCAAACCTGACATTTCACAGCTCACAAGGAAACACCATATTCATATCTCACTTTAAATTATATGGAATTTTAATATTTACTTTAATTGTCAATTTCTAAATTTAATACTTTACTCCTCCTTTTTCGTTTTATTTTCGTTTCCTTAGTTTATGTGATGCTATTTTACTGATTGTTTACTAGCATTAGTTCACTAAATAGCCATGTATTAGAGTACCTTTACTCTACTCTGAAGAGCCCCGAAAATTAATTTATAGTGGGATTTGGAGATGGAGGAAGGATTGAGGGCAATGGCAGTTGACTGGCGTTAAGGAGGGTGCCAAGTGAAAAAAGTTTGGGAACCACTGACAAACCTCACTTCACCATTAGTAAAGAAAAGCCATCTCTAAGTTGGCGTAATTAAGAAGAGCCATCTTTTTATTTTTAAGATGGCTTATCTTTACACACTCCGTCATTTGTTTCGTTTTCCTTCCCTAGTAATTAATCACATCTTCCTCAAAATCACTCTTGTAGAACGGCGATCTCAAATCACTATTAAAGAATGCTGATCCTCAAATCACTCTTGAAGAACAGAGATCCCTAGCTCATTCTCGAAGAAAGGCGATATACAAATCATTCTTGAAGAACGTCGCTCCCAAATCACTCTTGAAGAACGTTGATTTCCAAATCCCTCTTGAAGAATGACGATCCAAAATTTCTCACTTAAAGATAAGAAACTCTAATTTGCTGACCTTATGATAAGAAAGGACAATTTACTTCAGCTAAAGCAAATAAACCCCAATTTTCCTTAAGGGAAGATAAGAGATCTATATTTTCCCTTATGAAAATACGAGACCCCAATTTTCCTCACCTGAAGATAAAAAAGCAGAAATTTTCCTCACCTAAAGAAACGAGTCCACAATTTTTCTCACTTGAAGATTATGGACCTTCATTTTCTTCACCTGAAGATAAACGACCTTAAAAAGGAAAGAATAAAATAGTCAACCATCTTACCTTATTTAAGGTTAGAATATGTCTCTTGTTCATTACAAAATGATATGAAGGAAGAAGGGATGGGGATATCTGTTAGAAGCGACAGTACAGTATTTTCATACACAACAGTTTTCCGGGTGTAGTTGTCCTGGAAGATAGGAGGAGACAATATGGGGTCCTTAAAACAAGACAATATGTATTTTGCACACAAAATTCTACGCTCATAAACTTTTTAGTTGTTACTTACACCGTGATAAAACTATTCAAACTTTCCTCACTTAAGGTAAGCAACCCTAACTTTTCTCTCCTTTCTCCTTTCTTTACTGAGTTTAATGTAAGCAGCCCTAATCTTTCACTCCTGCCCAAGGAAAACGACCCTTTTTTTGTTCTCATCTTAAGTTTTAGATTACTGATGTTACATAAGATGTCCAGATTCAATGCACCTCGCCTATTCCTTTAACGAAAGGTATTTTTCATTTGGTGAAGAATCTCTTAAACGCAGCACATTAATGACAATCGAAATCGCTACTTAGCGACCAGATCCTGAGTTCAACTTTTCGGCTAGAAAGAGGACAGCGCGAATCCCATTCAATGCCCGGCTCTTCTTTGTAGAATATTCACAGTGGCAAGCATGAGGAAAAAGAAAATCAAGAATCTAAGTGAAAAAAATGTCACCAAAATCGACCAGCTTAAGGTGAGATCAGAGGCTAACATGAAATGATTTACCCATGTTGTCTCTGGATGATTTTTTGCAAGTCTTCCCCAGTCAGTCCAACTCTGGGAAATCCTCTCGCAATAAGTTTAAAACAACTCTTTTATTATTATATATATATATATATATATATATATATATATATATATATATATATATATATATATATATATATATATAATTAAAAGAACCCCAACCCAAGGAGACAGGTTGTTTCCCAAAAGTGATAATGCTAAGCGAATTAAAAAGAAATTGAAAGTACATAGCTCGAGTACACAAGTTAGACAATTAGTTAGCACCCTAGGGACTGAGAATACGTCTAGTTCTTTTTAACGTAAATTGTACCCCCCACCCCCTCCGCCCGCCCAACACCTACATACTTTCATTGTTGCCTTGAATCCAAGTATATGAGCTTAGGGTTTCCGACCAGGCGATTGATCAGAAATTTCACACTAGTCGAAACCTGAAAATTGAATCCGCGAATTCTACAAATGATTTGGAACCTAATTATGGAATAAAATACTCTTCAGCCGCACTGCCTCTGCCTTTGACTGAGTTATTAACTTAATTAAGTCAATCAAGGAAACGATTGAACTTTCTGTCCCGCTGCATGGCAATAATTTGGGAAGGCACCTCCAGGAAAGGCGTAAAGGGGAAGGAAGCGAGAATGGATAGGCGGTAAGCCATTCAAAGAAGCTCCTTCCCGAGCGAGAGATGAACAGAATTCTGTAAAGACAAGGATAAATTCTTACAATTAAGGAAAATGAATGGAAACTGAAATTTACAATAATTAGTTTGATTAAATTTAATCTCAAGAAGATATGAGAAATACTGAATGATGACTAATCAAATTTTTCGAACATAGTATCTTATTCCAATTTATTCATCGATAACTTTTGTTTCTTAATTAATTTTTATTTGTTTTCTACCAGGTAACTAAACGTATTACTCAAAAATTATTACCTATCCATGAATTTTATCATTTAAAATTCAACATTCTAGTATTCTTTATATCTACTGAAACAAATAGACGAGGAACCTTTCACATTATTCTAAGAAGGATTGGATTTAATTTCAGCCCTGCGTTAAAGTTTTAAAAAGAGATCCAAGCTAGGTTGAAAACAACAGATACGTGCCAAGCTTCTTCGAAAGGAACAATTACGTGTCAAGCTATGCTATGTCGAGAAGAACAGATACGTCTTAAGCTCCTTCGAAAAGAACAGATACGTATTAAATTATGTCGAAAACAGATACGCGTCCAGCTACGTGTAAAAGAACATATACGTATAAAGCTGCATCAAAAGAACTGATACGTATCAAACTAAGTCAAAAATGGTATATACGTTTCAAGCTTCGTCGAAAAGAACACATACATATCAAGCTACATTGTGAAAGAAGAGATACTGGTAAGGCTACATCGAAAAGAACAGATATTTGTTAAGCTAAGTCAAAAGAACAGATAAATTTCATGCGACGTCAAGAAAAAGTGATACGTAGCAAGCTACGTCGAAAAAATCAATTACGTGTCAAGCTATGTTATGTGGAAAAGAACAGATACATGTTAAGCTACGTAGAATAGAACAATTACTTGTCAAGCTATGCTATAAGGAAAAAAACAGATACGTATTAAATTAGGTTGAAAACAGATACGAGTCGAGCTACTTCGAAAAGAACATATACGTATACAACAACCTGGAAAAACTTATATATAAAAAGCTAAGTCGAAAATAACAGATACGTGTCAAGCTTCGTCGAAAAGAACAAATACACGTCAAGTTTGGTCGAAAAAACATATACATATCAAACTACCTTGTAAAAGAAGAGGTACGTGTCAAGTTACGACGAAAGAACAGATACACTTCAAGCGACGTTGAGAAGAAGAGATATGTGTTAAGCTACGTTGAAAAGAACAATTACATTTCAAGCTATGTTATGTTGAAAAGAACAGATAGGTGTTAAGCTAAGTCAAAAGAACAGATACGTATAAGGCTAGAGAGAAAACCAGATTCGCGTCAAGCTACGTTAAACAGAGCATAGGCGTATACAGCTACCTCGAAGAGAACTGATACGTATCAAGTTAAGTCAAAATAACAGGTACGTGTCAAGCTTCGTCGAAAAAAAACAGATACGTGTCAAGTTTGGTCAAAAGAGCACATAAATATCAAGCTGCCTTGTGAAAAACGAGATAAGAGTAAAGTTATGTCGAAAAGAACAGATACGTGCCAAGTTTGGTCGAAAAGAACACATACACATCAAGCTACCTTGTGAAAGAAGATATACGGGTAGAGTTACGTCGAAAAGAACAGATACGTGTCAAGCTAATTAAAAAGAACAGATACACTTCAAGCAACGTCAAGAAAAAGAGGTACGTGTCAAGCTTGGTCCAAATAGACAAATACGTGTCAAGCTACGCAGAAGAACATATACATTTCAAGCTATCTCAGAAAGAACAGATACGTGTTAATATACGTCGAAAAGAACAGATGTGTGTCAAGTTACGTCGGAAATAAAAGATTCGTGTCAAGCTACGCAGAAAAGAACAGATACGTGCCAAGCTCTGTCGAAAGAGAACAGATACTTGTTCGGAAGATGAAGAATTTCAAAATTGCAAATCAATTTTGTAAAAGAAATATATAACTTTCGAAGTTTTCAAAGAACAATTGAGTGGCAGTCTTTATCATAACTTTCCGACGAAAACTGTGGTCGCCGCCCACTACTACCCCAGAAATATCTTCACAAAGCTACCCACACTTTTTCGGGGCCACATTGGCTTTTATGGCATTAAAACGATATGCGCTATAACATCTCGTCCAATGGAAGATTACTACTCGGCATAACCTCCCTTTACAAACCATCCATACAGTCCTATCAAAGAAAATCTCATCTACTTGTCCACCTTCCTCTTTCTCATATACACTCTGAACTCACTAATAGAGTGGTAGGGAAATTTAGGATTTCTCGGTTCTCTGTGAATCAATTTTGATGAATCATTTAGCTGCTGGTCTACACAATATGGCAACACTGCTATTATGTTTTCATTATACTGTGTTACTTCCTTCAATTTGTATTTAAGATTTGAGGTATTTTGGGTGAACTAAGCTAATAGCATTTATCCTCTTTAAGAACAATGGGATGTTGCAGAGGCTTGAACGACGAAGAAAGGTCTTTCATCATGAAAGAATGTTTTGAAGGCCCTCTGTTCATGTTATTATGGAGAGGTTTGTTTACCACCTGGACACAGTTAGACGATTTTTGAAAAACCCTTTGCTAAGGAAGAAGCGATTCAATTGAGAGACCTGACAGCTAGAGATCTGAGGAATATTGGCCGCCAGTTACCTGGGAAAGCCTGGCAAACAAGAAAAGTCATTTTCACGCCTGCTGGTTGTCCCCATGTACCGAAGACGACTCTAGGAACCGTATCCTAGAGAACATGGCTCCCGTGTGAGTTCCTCTGAAACGCTCCTTTAACAGTCCCTTTGAAGACTAAAACTTCATTTGGGCCCGGAATTACATGACGTTGGATATGAGTTGCGTTCTTTTCAATGACGAGAACGGAGCGACCTTTGATGGATTTTACGCTTAGGCAAATAGTTAGGTCATTTCGGAGATGAGCGTCACCAACACTCGCGACGTCAACAGCAGTGAGGAGGAGTCGTGTTGTAGGCAGGACACATACTTGTTGGGCCAGTCAGGGTATTGATGGGGTTGAAGTGACCGCAGCCACCCACTGCAATCTCCTGACGAAGGTCGTAGATCCCTAGCTAGATGACATACCGTTGTCACTTCTAAGGACTCTAGTTTCTATGCATGATAACGCTCCATCTCACTCTGCTAAGGCCACTCAAGTGTTCCCAGGCTCTTATGACATACATAGCAATAGGTTGGTGTTGTCGCCAGCCTCTTCGGATCTCAACCAAATCAAAAGTTTGTGATTCATCATTAAACAAGATGTTTATACCGATGAACGTCAATTTTCGCCTAAAAAAGTCTTATGGGCGACCATCAAAGCTGCCGCAGAGGCAATCCGTCCTGTGAATATTAAGAAATTGACAAATTCCATTTATGATAGGGTATTTGAAGTCATCCGTCGAAATGGCGTTCATGTGGGCAAATAATTCATTGTCTATCAATGTTGTATCATAATTATGGTTTCCTGTTAAATACATACGAAAGGTATGCTTAATGTGTATAATTATCCTTCTTTTTGTCAAAAAATATGTCAATATAGAGTACTTTCAGCCAAAAGCTATTAGCGTGGTTCACCCGAAAAAAGAAGAATCTAAAATAAAAATTCAAGCATGTAGCACAGCATAATGAAAACATAACATTAATATTGGCATATCATGCAGACCAGCTGGGAAAAGTTTAATCAAAATTGCTTCACAGAGAACCGAGAAATTCTAACTTTGTTTATCAAGCTCTTAGCGTGTTTCAGGGTATACTCTCTCACAAGCTTAACCTCTCATTTGCGCGGTCTTCTAATCCTTTACACTACAGCGCATATTTTTAGATCATTATATCGCTTTAACAAAGACACTTAAATGTGTGTGTATTTGTTTGGCATTTTGTCAAAATATGTGCCGATTATACATATGTATGTATCGTAGAAATTATTGTAAGTGTAAGAGTAGTTGGAGAATTGAGTTAAAAATTTATATACTGTAAATTGCGATGCAGGCTAATAATGAGTGTCACTATGGCATTTTAATGAGTACACGGAGGGAATGGCCTAGTTCGGCGCAGACCCGATTCGGCGGAGACTCTATTTGGCGCTGACCATTTTCGGCGTAGACCCGATTCAGAGGGAATTTGTCCAAATTTGTTAAAGTTAACCAGATTTACTTAAAAAAAGAAGATGGCTATTGTTATAAATCTCTGACGAGAAAGTCGGAAATTATTTGATCAAAGGGATCGTTCGTGTTCAAACATACTCAAAATGTATTGGACCGATTTCTACTGAATTTGGGGGAGCACTAGAGCCTTCTTTGCCTAGAAGGAAACTATTGGATTTTTGGGGGGGTCAAGGTAACTTGGTGTATATTATGTAATCGCTAGCATATTTTAATTTGTTTATTTAAAAAATAGACAAATTTTAAAATTAGAAATATGTAAAGGTAAAAACAATTAATAACTTTTCACAGAATTAATATTGTCAAACATATATGATGCTAATTGAACGCATACATTAACAATAATAATAATAATAAATAACAACTAGAATATGCATAGGTAAAATTACACTTAATAGCACTACACAGATTTAATATTGGCATACATATATGACGCTAATTGAACGAATACATTAATAATAATATATTATTTATAATAATAATCTTAGAGAAATTAGAAGCCTTACTAGATATGTACATCACAGTAAAAAAAACAGAACACTTAACTTTTTCATTTCATTTTAATCACGACTTTAAACATGAACACTATTCATAATTGTGAGAAATTCCTCTTAAATATTCAGGGTACGTACTATTCTCAAAATTGCACACCAGTTTACGAATACCTTCATCTGCATCCCTGAACTTCTTTAATTTTAAGGGAGGATTATGGCCTGCAACAAGTTTTTTATAATAGAGGTCTCTTCCTCTTTGTACTTTACGCAAAGAGTCAATAAATTTTCACATATTTTGATGCTGCATTTCAAGTTCCGACTGCAACCTCCTGTTTGCTGCTTCTGCATGATTGTTTGTCTTGTATTCTTCTTTCAGTACTCGCTTATATAGATTCCACATTGCATGAGAGATAGCGAGGCACTCTTCTGAGGTTTGTTTTTCTGTCCATTTTTCCTACATAATTGTCTTCAAACCAATACAGAATTTCTTGTAGATCATCAAGTAATTCGTGACTTAACTGCAAGATTGCTTCATTTGTCTTTTATAGGAATAAAAGCAAAAGGACATACCATTTTGGATTTTAAGTTAAACTCTGGATCATTTCTGTATTGATGAGAATTCCCGAAAGCACAAACGTGCTTCTTCATATTTTTATACAAATGAAAAAAATATTTTCTTATATCTGCCAAAAGGAAATGTACTTTTAAGCTATTAAAATTGGGCAATTCATAGTCACAGTTGATAATTTCTGGACTAAAACTAGGTTCAATTTTTAAAATCATGTCGAATAATTTGTCATAAGTTCCACGAAATTGATTAAGAAGCAGAACGTATAGCCAGGTATGTACGCCCCTGTATTTCTCACTTGAAATTACATAAACCTTGGAAAAAAGAGGCGGTAAGATTTTAAAAGTACCATCAGCAAAAAACCTTTCGCACTCATTTAATAATCTCAGGTTACTGTCAGAGACAGAAGGTTACCCCCCCCTTCATCTATAGAACCCAACGTCTACCCATGGTGCCTGAGAAAAGATGCAACTGCACCCTCAGACAGCCCCAAGGGTTTTGCGAGAATTTCACGCTGTCGTGTGATCCGTGTTGGGTTCTCCCTCTCCCCCGTCCCATCGCCTGATCGGCACCAGACCTACAGAGTCGAGGACTTTCGCACGAGCCTGAGATGCAAGCCGAAAATATCCCCTCCCCCTGGCGTGTCAAGTCTAATCAGATCCCCGTCCCCCTTTGGGGGGAGTCTGGTGACCCGCTTCCACCGAGGGAGTATAAATACTTAGGGAAAAGCTTTGAGAAATTAGTATCATACAGCCCCGTCTTGGTTAGCAGCCACGTATAGTCTCGTACGCCCTGCTCCGCCTCCCAACGGCTTCCACCTCTCTACCCGGCCTTGGTCGCACCTAAGGCCAGAGTTCCCGCCCGACAGACGATAAACACGGACAGGCATCTATCACTCGGGCTTTGACTTCGTTCTTGTCTGGAGTACTCCCTCGTTCATTTCTCAGCGAGGTTAAATAAGAAGGAATTTTGCAAGTAGAACTTTGCAGCGCCCCGCTTCCTCGTCGTCTTCAAAGCCTCCGGTCAATTAGGCTTTGCGTGAGTCTCCCCGTCATTTTCACTCTCCCCTTTTCCTGGAAGCAATCACCGTACATTCTCTCTTGGACTCTCGTCCTCGTTGAATCATTTGCATCCCCGTTCCCCCGTTTGGTACCCCGGGTCTCATCGTATTTATTGTCATTTATTTACTTTTGCTAATAATATTTTCTTTGTATATAATAAAGTTGTTTTCTACAATCAGTTTCTCTAAACCCAGAACCTTTAAGAAATGATTATTTAGGCCAACCGCTCTCGATTTCGATTAATTAACCCGCGTACTGAGATTTACATCTACCCCAACCTCCCACTTCTGGCGCGCTCCCTTCCCACGCCACCGCAGAGTCCATCCTCGCCTAGCATCGACGTTCGACTCTACGACAGTTACTTTTGTGTCCAAATATTAAAATTCTACAAGAACTTTCAGAATATTCACTGTCTTCAAGCAAAAATTCTTTCTTTTGTTCTCCACCAAAAGTAGTGTGTGCAAGCTGCTTGTCATTAATATAGTCCCTCTGTCAATTTGTCAGTATTTCCAAAATAAGGCGTAGCTACCTTTGGTTTTCATAAACAAAGCTGTTTATTTATGTTTGCTAGTACACAAGAAGCTTTAAAGAATTAATTTATTCACTTTTCTTATGTCATTCAGTTTCAATAAGGTGTTTATTTAAACATACAAGTAATATTACGTTTATTAAATTTGACAATCATTGTGTCAAATTTTAAGGAGCACTGCTATCCTTCAACTATACCAAGTATTTACTTTTTACATATCAATTAGAAAATGCAATGTATTTATAATATATATATATATATATATATATATATATATATATATATATATACATATATTCAACACTCACTTTTCCTTCTTTTTTAGTGGCATTATACATTCTCTTGATGATGAGGAGAGCTGTAGCAGCAGCAGCTGTGCAGTGGATGAAGAAGTGCCATCAAATAATCCTAATAAAAGATTTAGAACCTCCCTAGAAAGGTTGGGATATCAAATAAGAAAACACCCACGCTCATCTTATTGTGTTGACAACTGCGAGAAGAAGTGCAGAACCCAATTTACAGAATAAAAAAGAGACAAATTCCAGGATTCACTTTGGAGCATTCATTATCACACACAAATTCAGCGGCTACTTTCAAGTGTTCGTAAAAGACAAGTCCAGAGAAAGAGTCCATCAACATCAAGGATAAAAAAAATCTTGTTCCCTAATGTATATCTTTTTCAATAACACAAAAAGAAATACAGGTTTGCCAGACATTCTTTTTGAAAACTATCGGATATAGCAGTAACCGAGTCATTGTTGAACTTTTGAAGAAATCAAGAAAGTCAACTGGTGGGATGTCCAGAGCGCAGCCAGACAAGAGAGGTTGACACTCCCCCACAAATAAACAAAGATCACGCTATATTGAGGAACACATACAGAAGTATATCTTACAAATACCTCAGTCAGAAGGGAGCATGTGACAAACAGGAGATACATATCATCTGAAATAACTTTAAAGCAAGGATGGGGAAACCCTCGCTCGCGGGCGAAACAATGATATGGTGTTTTTATAATGTCATGGTAATTCTCATCAATTATGAAAAACAAATCAATAGTATATTTTTATTTTAAGTACTTGAATGCATGCCATACATTCATGGCAGCTGATGGCATCCATAGCCATATTGAACAGACCCTGAAGCGAAAAGGAAACATATATGATTTCAAAGACTTGAAAAATGCAATTAAAAATTCTATCAAGCAACCGGTTAGATATCCTTGACATCAATAAGATGGAAGATTTCTTTAGGATTCCAGCAATGAATAATCAGAAAAGAACAAGGTCGCAAGATCGTACTGGCGATATGCCATACTTGGAAGAATTTGTCGAGGTTAGATTTGAGAAAAGATTAATAGGATTTAAGTCTAAGAAATCATTCAAAGAGCAGTATCAGTTTTGCAACTTTGTGAAGAAAAATGCTAAGGTATCAAGTGAACTCATTGAGAATCCTCTGGAAAATTGTCCTAGGGGCATATCTTCAACTAAGAAGAAGAAAATAGTTGAAAAGTTGGTATTCAAATTGCCTCCAGCAAATCCTAACATCAAAGATCTGCTCAGTCAAGTTGACTTAAAATAGACATGAATTATTAATAAATAGATGTTTCCATAAAAGCATATTTTGTAGACATGTAAGTGGCTCTATTTAGTAAATTCGATGTTCATACACAGTGTAGTAACTTTTTCCTGTATACATTTATAATCAATGTGAGAATTAATGATTCTGTAGTAATTTTACATTACTGTAATGATTACATCATTTTATTTTCCAATAAAATTTCAAAGACTGGAGTTTCGTATTTACATACAGAATTTGCTTATATTTTCATATATGGTAGTATAACTGCAAAATAACCCATTACTATTATTTCACTTTGTGGCATGTATTATTTCTATTAATTTTTAATGCTCCTGCTTGCTCTGTATAAATTGATGTGCTTAATGAATAGATGCACTGTCACTGCAAAAGAACTAATTTTCATTACTCCACTTTCTGAAGTTTCTTTTTCTTTATTGTTACTTTGTAATTGCATAACTTCCTATTTGTCAAACATTGTGTCATATGTGGAATTAAGAGATGTCGGTCTAGCGCAAGATTACTTTCGTTTATACTATCCTGCAACAAACTAAACCATGTGGAGATAATGTGTTCTGACCTCCAAATAAGCCATCATCTTCTTACTAAATTATTTGTCAATTTTTGCAGAAAATTATAACAAAGCACAACGCATTATCTCCAAATTATGAGGTAGTTAATGTAAGTTGGACGAAATATTTGACTATATACTAAATATTATGAGGAATCTGATCCAATAAAGCAAGAGTAGAGATGTTAAAGTACAAGTTCACAAAATTATAGGTTGCAGGTGTTTGTAGCAAAACAGTAATTTGCACTGAAATCTTAAATATAGATTTTCTCATAACAAGGATTTTGGAGTTAATGCGTTTTACCTTCTGCCAGCAGAACTAAAGTTTGAAACTTCCTCAATAAACCTTTGTTCAAAAGTCAGTAATGAAAAAATACTCAATGGATACTAACTAGATCTTAGTCAAAAACTAAGCGTTTCCGGTTAGGCTAAGGCTCTAGTACTCCAGCGAATTTGGTAGAAATCGGATAATTAATTTTCGTTGCAAGTACGCAATCTCCACAAAGATACCTTAGCAAGAAAAAAACCTTTTTAATTATAATAATAGTAAGGGAAAACCGGATCTTGGTAAAAAAACTAGTCATTTCCTTCTATGCTAAGCCTCTAGTGTTCAACCATATTTAATATAAATTAGTAATTATTTTTCGTGCAATTTTGTAAACAAACAAATTAAAACTTGATGGCCATTACATAATCTCCACAAAGTTAACTTGGCAAAAACTCTTCCAGGAATTTAGAAACTCAACATTAACATTTGCAGCTTCAAAGATATAATTTTTGTTAATAAATTAGTAAGGGAAAAAAATATCTGACCGGATAAAGACAGATCTTGGTTAAAAACTAATAGTTTACTTTTAAGCTAAGGCTCTAGTGCACCACCAAATTTTGTAGAAATCGATCCATTAGTTTTTGAGTAAGTTTGAACGCAAACAAACGCCGTCGATCATATAATTTCTGACTTCCTTGTCCGAGATTTGTAACACCTACCTTTCTATACAGGATTTTTTTTAAGTTAATCTGGTTGACTTTAAAAAAATTTAAAAACATGTTCGTCGAACAGGGTCTTCTGCGCCGAATAGGGTCTGCGGCGGAATGGGTCTGCACCGAAACGCTCGCTCCGAATAGTGTCGCGCCGAAATGTCCTATTACCCCTACATGGATAATGCAATGAAAGAATTATGGCTAAATATTGATGAGAAGAGAGACTTTGGTGATATAGGACAAATCCTTATTAATTGAAACTTTGCTGTATAATGGTCAAGTGTTGGTATCTGAAACGGTAAATCAAGGAGGGTGCGAATTACAATAAGTTTAAGAGACTTAGGGTCATGAGTGTCTATAAAACAAACCCAGACCGAAAATAAAACAGAAGGCCTTAAAAAAAGCCATGCAACATTCTAGTACTGATTCAACAACAGCACAAACGACTCTGGCAATCCTTCATAGACACTCTAAACCACAAAACTGACAGCTAAACATTCTGAAAATATTGCAACAGGTGAGTTGCTAACTCTAACGACGGTGAACAAAACACTCACGAAACCATATACACGAACGCAGCTACACCAAACAGGCAAAGGACAAAATACAAGACCACGCTAAAATCAGTAAAAAAGTAATCTACAAGTACCTACACGCATTTACGATAGACCACAGATTTCTTACAAAATTCAGTACAGTAATGGTAGATCAGGAGATACGGGTGACTCAATCCTCACCAGGCGACAACTTGCCAAACATGCACCTAACACACCTAGGTCAAAGTTGTATCGATGTCCTTGCACAATTTTTCAAGGGGAGAAGTTCACACAAATATTTAAGGTAAAAAGCTTACATTTCCAGAAATCTTCAACCTCTATTTCTTCCTAAACTCTATTCAAAACGTCTGGAAATCTGCCTACAGTATGCCTATTCTTACGACAAACAAACTGTCCATTTATTCTCTATCATACCACTCTTGCTCGCTACTTTGCATCCCTTCCAAAATCCTGAAACGTCTAGTCATAAACAAAATTACCTCATATATCCCACTAGATGCTTTTCAACAAGGATCCGCTCAGTGCATTCAACAAACAGTTGTGTGAGATGCCGACCCTCTGAGCCTTTTTCGTCATACGACGACGTGCCCCAACGTACACGGGCATATCCGTGTGACCGAGGAAATTTCAAGCAGAGATTGAAGCAAATAAAAGAGTGAAACGAATCTACCCGCTATGCCACGTGTAGAGAAGCCTTCAAATAACACCTGCCAAACAAGACACTTACGAGTATCTCATCTCTCTCGTTGGTAACTGATAGCGGTCCACTGCTAACCGCTCCCCCACTGCCTTTCAAGGCCGCACCAAATCATTTGATTCCATACCGTCGAGGTACTCCAAACCGAAGCTATATTTCCATTGACCAAGAGATTTTACATTCGCGTTTCAATTAACTTGACCGAACTTTAAGAGCATTTAATTCAATTCGCGCTTTCTAAAATTTTAACATCCAGTAAAAGCATAATTATCCAATTTACATATGATTACGTTGTTTTCATAGTTTCCAAAGTGAAGCTAATAAATCCAAGGCATGAAAAGCGATTTAAACTTCATTTGCAATTCTCATTAAATTTGTAATTATCTTATCTGCGTTACTCAAATATTTTGCATATTTATTTAATAAAGTTAAATTATTTTCTGTAATAAAGCCTCTAATCCATTTATCGTTTCTTGGCAACCTTCTAGAGTAAAAGAGTATACAGGCATACTCACGGTGACTCTAAATTTAGTGTCCCAAACTGGGCACAAATAGTATCCAAAATCGGGGACACACTTCATTCACCAACATCACCCATCTCATACAAGAAGGATTAATAAACACACACCACCACGCAGGACAGCAAAGCCAACGCTAGATATAAGCAAAGCCTTCAACACAATACCTAAACAAAATACTACAGAAATGGTTTTCCAACTTGATCACAGGTAGACAAACCCTAGTAATAGACCAGGACAAGCTGTTACGACCACATAATGGAGTTCCACATAGATCCGTTCTATCCCCCATCCTCTTCAACCTCTTTCCCATGTCATCTCCCTCAAAATTCCAACATCACAATCTTCAGGTATACCAATGACAGGAGGATTAACAACTTTCCTAGCCATCAATCTCTGCAGGAAGATGTGCGGTTATATATCTTCCATACATTTTCTCTGCCTCTTCTCCACTTTCTATACAGATAATCTCTCTTTACAAACTTTCTGCAGAAGATTGACTTAGTTGTGTTTTGCTTTATATTAAAAAACAGAGGAAAAAACAGGGAAAAGCAATCAAACTCGCTCACTCTATATTACAAAATACAAATTATGCCAGGAATTGAATCTATTGACCGTCTCGTCTTTACAATCCCCTGTTACCCTCTTAACAACCAACACATGGGGGTACAACAAACACACCAACATTTTCATATCAAACACCCCACTCCACTTAAAAACAACTACACTTCTAAGTGTCACACTGGATATAGGATTAACTTTCCATCAACAAGCATTAAAGACACACTAAACAAAGATGACTTAAAAAGATGAACACTCCAAACACTCACATTCGTCCACACATTCAAGCAGTATACCCCTTTCTCACTCACCTTTGCCTCTAATCCTTATGCAACCGACCTTCCATTCACTCACGTCAACTCAACGGAAAATAAAAAAGAAAGGCGGTGGATGGCAATAGGTCGACCAGTACCACCCTAATAAAAGACCTACACTCTCAAATAAGGAAAATGGCCACAAAACAACATCTAGACCTCTGCATTCCCCATAATACACGAACCTAATCCACTCGTGCCATCATATGCAAGACCATTACCACCACCCTACAAAATGTGTGACAAATTCCACATCACACACGATGCGCCCTGGCAAAGCTCCGGTGCGATCACTACCTAAAATTAAACACCTATAAGTATCGCATTAACATGACTGATAGACAACTTTTCGGCCGTTGCTACCATAAACTAGATACGGGTTTATATATCCACAACATTAGCTGAGTGGGACACACACACGTCAATCGGCAGTCAACCTCCCTCCCACTTTTCATAAAATATTATATAATATATATATATATATATATATATATATATATATATATATATATATATATATATACAACGGGTGTTCCAATAACTTGGACCGATTTTAAATGTGAGTTAAGTTTAAGCGTCTAAGGATTTTTTTCTTTTTCTTTCATATTTAACAACTTCAGTCTTTGGTAATTTTAACCATGGAAAGATTAACAATCGAACAACGTGTTAAAGTTATCGAAACCTATTACGAAAATGGACGTTCAAACAGAAACGCATTTCGGGCACTTCGCGATTTTTTTGGTCAACATAATTGACCAACCGAGAGTGCAATTGGGAAAATTGTTACTAAATTAAGCAAACGGGGTTGGTGGCAGATATGAAAACGCCATTGCGTGCTCGTTTACGCCGTTCAGCTGAAAACATTGCTGCAGTGCGCGAGAATGTGGCCGAAGATCCGGACACCTATTCGTCCTCTCGCGCAGGAATTGAACCTCTTTACAACAACTTTACATCGAATTTTGACAAAAGATTTGTCTCTACACGCTTACAAAATTCAATTGATATAAGAAATGAAGACAGCTGACCATTTGAAGCACCGTACATTCGTCAATTGGGTGCACGAGCAAAGACAAGCCGATGATGATTTATCGCAAAAAATCATCTTTAGTGATGAAGCCCATTTTCATCTTGGTGGATTCGTTAATAAGCAGAATTGTCGCATTTGGGCTGATGAAAATCCTAAGAAGATTGTTGAAAAGCCACTGCATCCACAAAAGGTCACTGTTTGGTGTGCATTGGAATCATTGGGCCATATTTCTTCGAAAATGATGCCGGGAATTCTGTTATGGTGACAGGCGAGTGATACCGTGCCATGATAACTAACTTTCTATGGCCTGAATTGAATCCTATGGATGTCGAAGATTTGTGGTTTTAACACAATGGCGCCACATGCCACACAGCCAATGCAACAATGGCTTTATAGAATGATAAGTTCCTAGGTCGCATCATCTCTCGAAACAGCGAGGTCGATTGGCCACCACGATCGTGTGACTTGACGCCTTTAGATTTCTTCCTTTGAGGTCACCTCAAAAGTAAGGTCTATGCCAACAAACCAACAACAATTCAACAGCTGAAGGATGAAATAATAAGGCATATTGGTGAGATCGAGGAGCAACGATGCAGAGACGTCATCAAACATTTTGAACATCGAGTGGAGGTGTGCCACCGAAGCCTTGGCGTACATTTAGGCGATATTATTTTTCACACATAATTGCTATGACTCAAATAACATGATCCAATAGTGAAATCAATGAATTTTCACCAATAACACTGTTTTATTTACTGCTAACATCCATCCGTCTTAATGGAACACCCTTTATATATATCTATATATATATATATATATATATATATATATATATATATATATATATATATATATATATTATATATATAATAAGAGAAAATCAAATAATTAATTTTGAGCCTTTTAATGGTGATTGCTATTTAAAAATGGCGCAAAATTACTGTATTCCCGAACTTACTCGATTAGAATTGATAAGAGATACAGTGTTTGAGCAGCAAGCAAGAGGTGGGCACCTGTACACTGTTACACCTCCTGGCACTTGGACGAGCAGTGCGCATTCCCTCCCGGCTGTTGCCCTCCGGCATTCTCAAACTAGAGGCAGTTCCGAATGGTTTGTTGGCCCGTGAGCAACAACTGCGAATTGATATATTGTAACGGAAGGAAAATTTATTTATTTGTCTACAAAAAAAATCTATACATATTTTGATTATAGAAGAGATATAGAAATTATTACAATATCCTAGTTCTTCTTCAGAGAATAACAACAAATTCGGAGCACCCTCTTAATTGAGACTACTTTGACTTTAGTCTAGAAATCTCCTATCACCCAACTGCCCCGCTTTCTTTGCAAGCCTTTGCTCGCCTTGTTTTGGGGCCATTGGCTGACTATGCAGACTCGGCCACGATCAGCTTTCGTCCATTCACCCAAGGTTGGAGCAAGTAAAGGTGAGGAGTGGCTGGTTCAGCCACTCCTCTTGGATCCAGTTAAGGTGTGCTTTTTAACATGCCTCTATTCCTACCTCCGTTTTTTTCGTCTCTTCTCCCCTACCATCTTTCGATCACAACACTTTAAAAAAACTTGATATATATATATATATATATATATATATATATATATATATATATATATATATATATATATATATATATATATATATATATATATATATATACATATATATATATATATATATGTATATATATATATATATATACATATATATATATATATATATATATATATATATATATATATATATATATATATATATATATATATATATATATACACACGAGGGGCGGTCAATAGGTTTTGCGAATCGGTAGGGCAAAACAGGGGAAGGGAGATGGCTGCTGTGGGGGTGTTAGGACAAGTTATGACAAGTCAGGACCTGCAGCCACACGCTCCTGCCTCGTCTATTTAAGAAGCAGTAGCTGATCGCAGATCGTGACTCACAAGTCTTTCAGCAATGGAGAAGGTTGAGCACCGTCTAGTGATCAAATTTTTGACAAAGAAGGCAAGAATGCAAAAGAGATCCATGAACGCATGGTTGCCGTGTACACCGACACCGCCCCTTCCTATAAAACCATTGCTCGCTGAAATAGGCAGTTCCACGATGGTCGTGAGTCCCTTGAAGATGAAGCCCATCAGACGTGACCAACGAGGACAATGTGGCCCGTGTGGAGAGGAGGATCCTCGAAAATCGACAGGTGAAGGTCGAAGAAATCGAGCGAGAATTTGGAATATCACATGGAAGTGTTATCAACATCATCCACAAAAATTTAGCCATGACCAAAGTCTCTGCCCATTGGGTCCCTAGAAACCTCACACCCCATGATCGACTTCAACATCGTCAAAGTCCACAAGGCCAGAGTTGCCCAACTGCCCTGCGCGAGTGCGGATTCGAGGAGCTCAACCATCCCCCCTACAGTCCAGATCTGGCCCCTAGTGACTACTTTTTATTCCACCAGCTCAAGGCTGCACTGCGTGCATGCCGGTTTGGGGACGATGAAGATGCCCAGCTCGCCGTCCAGGAGTGGATTGAACAGCAGTCGGGAGATTTCTGGTTGTCGGGAATTCGAAGCCGCAGGGAGAAGTGGCGCAAGTGCATTGAAGTCGGTGGTAGTTATATTGAAAAATAATAAAACACTTTTCCTCATATCTCGTTTCTTTATATCTAAATTGCAACACTTATTGACCGCTCCTCGTATATATATATATATATATATATATATATATATATATATATATATATATATATATATATATATATATATATATATATATATATATATATATATATATATATATATATATATATATATATATATATTAGTATATATCTCTTTTTGAATACTAGAATCGAGGAGGCCTTAAATAAATAAATATAAACATAAACGGGTCTGGATCCGCGTCTGAAACAGGTTTATGACCCTCTGACGTAACCCACAAAATATCAGCTTGAAGTCTTCGCTTAAAACCTCACTTGCCCATCAATTACAGTTTTTAGGGAAGATGTTTTTTCTCGAGAGGGAACGTGACTTCACCCCACACAAGTTCAGCCGAATAAATCTTTCTTTCTTTGGTTTCTTATTCTTGTTTTTCTTAGTATTCTCATTTATTTATGGCGTCTTTTGTACTCCGAAATATAGCGTTTAATGGATATTTTGAATGAGAGGTAATAATAGTGGTGTTGTTATCATTATATCCACTAATGTATTTTCTTTTCTTGTATGTACTCTTTCTTCTTCTTAATGCTAATTTTCGTTCATTTATACTCCCAATAGAGGGCCCCACTGTCCCTTGGAAGAGTTGCGAACGAACCTATAAGTGTCGCTTCGTTCGAAGTTCTTCGCGGAGACCTTGAGCACCTCCTATCCGGCCGAGCCTCGCGGTAGCTTTCCTTAATCTTTGTCATCACCATCTTTTTTTCATGTTTTTATTATCTTTAATCTCTTTTTCCTCCCCCTTTCACACTAGAAGAGACTCGAGTACAAGTGAAAGAGCGTGATGTGTAATGTCTTGTTTGGCGTTGTCGAAGGATTGGGCGCCTCAGATAGCATCTCCCTTTTTGGCAGAGAAGGTGACCAAACCTCAACGAGGCAGAAATTTGTTGTCACCAGAACAGTGTTGGGATTTGGGGGAAATTTTAATCTAGGAAAGAAATTAGCCTAATTCATAAAGAACATGGTCTTTCAGAAGAAGAAAAATACGGATAAATATTCGAGAGAGAGAAAGAGAGAGAGGGGGGGGGGAGAAAGAAAAAAAAGAGCAACTATTTAGTCTAACTCGGATTTAAAGGGCAATACCCGCAAGGGCGTATCTCGCAGTGAGTTTGCAAAGAGAGATCTGTAGAGCAGGTGGCAAAGGTACAGGAAGAAAGAATGTGTGGAAGACATATAGATTCTGAACCAGCTGCAGGCTTCGGAGCCGGAGGGTATTGAACTACTGGCATTGGGGAGTAGGAGGGGATGGGGGTGTCACGCTACCATCAGATGTCAAGCACAGTATGGCTGCCCACGCTATACACTTCACCCGCCCCCCTTGGGAGATAGTCACTTCTAAATGCCAATTCTGGCGGGAGTAATAAACATCCAAGAACAAGCTTGTACACAAGTGCACAGACCTTCACACTTACAAACTGGATCTGCCTCGCAAGGATATGCAAGGATGCTGCTATGAACAGCCCTTGTATATATATATATATATATATATATATATATATCTTCTTGCTCTACCACACTCTTACATGGTCCAAGGTTAGTCTCTCTAGCAGTGTGTGAATGGAGTTGGCGTGACAATGACTTAACTGTTCAACAAATTTCAGCTTTTTAAATGCTGCAGCGACGTAGATTTCCTTTTCTCTTTTCTCTTTTCGCACCCCATCTGGTGACTGCCTACTTGGGGCATAAGTCTCCGCGCAGCGCTGTATGTAGATCACGAAAAAGACATTCGTTTTTCACAAATTGCTTCTGTTTTTGTAAATTGTATAAAATTATTTTGAATTATAATCAAATATGCCAAGTAACAAGACTAAAAGTCACTCCGATTCTTTTTGCGGTTTATGCGGCTCATAAACATTAAAGAAGAATAAGCGAAAAATCAGTCCTATGTTATAAATAATCCAACTATATTTTTCATTTTCCTGCAAAATTGGAATTAAGATAAAGAATGGTCACCGCATATATATATATATATATATATATATATATATATATATATATATATATATATATATATATATATATATATATTAAAATGTTAGAGGTAAAAGCATGTGATAAGCATCCCTGCCCTATGGCCCAACGTGATCCATCCATCTTTCACACTCTCAGAAAACGGTCGGCAAAATTGTAACGTAGGTTGGGTCTTAAATTACAACGCCTCATCTCCAACAGTTATTGGACTAAGAACAGCTGACCTGAAACGGTTGTGAACCTCTCCTCTGAAGAGTTTGATGTTACCACAACTTTTGCCCTCGGATTTGGCCTGAACTTCTCCATTCCGTCCAGACCTTCCAGTGTTTCAATTGCTAAAGGTTTTTCTAATTTAGAAAAATCTAGTAACATTCCTAGCGAACATGTTTCTATTGCTAAAAGTTGCGTTTACCATTGTTTAGCCACTCCGACCCATTATAATTACCCCTTGCGTTATCGTGATGCTTTACTTACCCTTCGAAATGATGCTTCATTACATATTACCAAAGCTGATAAATCTGGTGCTGTCGTTATTATGGATAAAGTGTCAGATCCTATGATTCAGGTTAATAGTGATTTCCATAAAAAAAGTGCGTTCCCATCTTAAACATTTTCCCGATTTAATTGCTAAATTTAAATCTAGTAAAGCCTCCCTGCCATATTTACATGGTCTTGTAAAGACTCATAAGCCTAATAACCATATGCGTCCTATTATTAGTTATGTTGCCTCAGTTTCATATTCCTTATCTAAATGGCTTACTTCATACCTCACTCCCCTTGTTGGTACCATTTCTAATTCTCATATTAAAAACAGTTACGACCTTATTGAAAAACTCAACTCCATCCCTTACTCTAATAACTTCTCCCTTGTTAGTTTCGATGTTTGTTCTCTTTTTACTAAAGTACCCGTAAATGACCTTTTTCCCTTCCTTAGTGATAAATTGTGTAACTTTGATATTCCCTCGCCAGTTAATATTTTCATTGAACTTATCTCAATATCTACTAAAAACTGTAAGTTTTCTTTTAAAAGTAAATATTACCTTCAAAAGTTTGGTTTGGCTATGGGAAATTCCTTATCCCCTGATCTTTCTAACATATATATGGAATTTTTTGAAACTACCTTCCACCCCACCATTATCGATTTTCCCCTTGTTTGGTTCCGATATATAGATGATATTATTTGTTTGTGGCCTTCTTCTAAAGATGTTAATATTTTTATTACTGAAATAGTTTGCTGGTTCCTTCTATTAAATTTACCCTTGAACTCGAACAAAATGGTGTCCTCAAGTTCTTAGATCTATTTATTCATAGGACTTCATCTGGATTTAAATTTTCCGTCTATCGTAAGCCTACCAACGCCTGCTCTTATATTCATTTTTACTCACGTCACAATGATAAAGTCAAACTATCTGGATTTATTTCTTGGATCGTGAGATTTCTAAGATCTTTGAAATTTGTACCAATCTTTGCTACCGTCATAAATTTCTTGCAGGATGCTTAGATTTGGCAAAAAAATCCTTTTATAGAACGGAAATCCCTCCCGCATACAATTTTAAGAACTCCCTTGTTTTACCGTTTTCTGAGTCCTTTTCTTTGCTTCTCCGCCTTTGGAATAAGTTAAATATTTATGTTATATTCAAATATCAGTCTATCATGTATAAAATTTTGATTCAAAATAATAACAATATTATAGGAGGGGGGGTATTCTGTTGATGGTTCAGTTTGCCCTAAGCCATACTTTGGGCAAACATGCAAATCATTAAGTGTAGCTTGACGCAACATAAATACAACATTAGGAGGGGGGAATGCAGCAGCGCTTTCTTTGTCCATTTATCTGAAAATAGTCACCCTATCAATTGGAATTTGGCTAAATTTATTACAAATCTAATGAATTTATTCAAAGAAATATTGTTGAATGCTCATTCATAAATTCCTCGCCTAATTTTAATATATCCCCCGGCCTCTTTAAACTGGACCCTGTTATTAAAAGGCCTGTTATTAAATTGTCTATTTTAAATTTTAGCCCTTTGATTTATTAATTTAGTTATGTCTCTCTTGTCTATTTTTATGTATTCACAATCGGGTATGTATGTACTTAGTTTAGTCACATATATGTCTATATTATTTGCGCACAGGTTGGAATTTTCCGGAAGTAGACCTTATCTATTTGGTTTTATACTTCACATCCGTCTTTAATATTATTTTTCTATTTTAGGTCCTTTCGTTGTGCATACATGGGCGAGCATTGCACTTTTGTTTCACACACACACACACACACATATATATATATATATATATATATATATATATATTATACCACTTTGGTAAAAAAAACTTTCGTTATTCCTTGATAATGAACTGAACAAGTTCGAAAGTACTTGGAATGCGCCTTTCATTTTCTTGTGGGACATTTTTGCTTATATATATATATATATATATATATATATATATATATATATATATATATATATATATATATATATATATATATATATATATTATATATATATATATATATATATATATATGTATATATATATATTATATATATGGCCCAAATATATATATATATATATATATATATATATATATATTATATATATATATATATATATATATATATATATATATATATATATATATATATATATATATATATATATATATATATATATATATATATATATATATATATATATATATATATATATATATATATATATAATATATATATATATATATATATATATATATATATATATATATATATATATATATATATATATATATATATATATATATATATATATATATATATATATATATATATATATATATATATATATATATATATATATATATATATATATATATATATAATATATTAACTAATATATATATATATATATATATATATATACTTTATATATATATCTTCCTTCAGATAGCCTGTATTTCTCCCAGACCTCGTCGCTTTTCATACAACCTCTCCCACAACTTTCTCTGGTCAGCCTCTAATTTCACAGGGTAGATTCTGACTTTCTTCTCAGCCAACCGTCCCGGATCGGGGCTGAGGGGGGAGGGGGCAATGTTCCCTAACCCCTGAGCTCCGGTCTGGGGTGGCTGGTTTTTAACAACCTGCTTCATCCCCACCCATACCTTCCTCACATCCCTTTTCCTCTCCTCTTCACATTCTATCAATTTTACGCCGTGTTCAAGGTGGAGCCGCCATTCCGATGGACTGCCAGGCCACCAGGTGGGAGAGGTGGTCCTAAATGGTGGTGCCTGGCTCTGCCAGACCTGTAAGCACCTCTTGCTGTGCGGGCAACTGCAAGAGGTGATGAGCTATTGCGTCCCGAAGAAAATTTAGGGTGACCATGCCCAATGATGCACAACCAAAAAAAAAACAACCCTCAACTTCCCCTTGCTCATCAACGGAGCCGCCCTCGGGAAGCTCCATCGAAAAAATGGAGGTCCTTCCCCTGTGCTTGCCCAGGGGACCCTCCATATTTCTCTAACCGGAGAGAAGGCTTACTCCTCTCCTTCCCCTACGAATGCAGGGACTCCCCCTCACCCCCTTCTCTGGAGGTGCTTTCGGGAACCTCCATTTTCCAGCTGAAGTCCCCTCTTTTCTTTCCAAGGGGACTGGCAAAAAAGCCAGCAGGCAGCCCATTGCCGACTGCCCCTCGAGTAAGCGGCTTGGTCGGGCAAACCCCCTTAGGGGGGAGAGGGAAGCCAGGTCTCTTCGGTCGCTTCCCTCAAAAGACCTGCTAGCAAGAATTTTAAACCTTGCCGGGGTCAAGGCCTGTGCCTCCCCACACAAGACTGGTGACACTGCCAAGGGGACCTGCGATGTCCTGGGAGGGGATGGCTAACTGGAGGCCCCTCCTGTGATAGACATGGTCCTTGAGGAAACCCAGCCTCAGACGGTAGGGCCTTCCATGAGGGGGAATCCGGGCTCGGCGCCAAATACCGAACCTCAATCCGCCCCTATGCAAGGTCCTCCTCAAACGGCTGGGCATTCTGAGGCAGTACAAGGGGGGGAGTGATCTCCTCCGGATGGTGCCCCTGCGACCACCAGGACCTTCTCCATTTTGGAGAAGGACCTGGCTGAGACCAGTCCATCTGGCCTAGGGGCATATACCGGCGGAGGTGAGAAGTGGGTTCATTCCCCGCCCTCCTCTCCAAAAAAGAAAAAGACTAAGATCAAAAAGACTAAGAAGACTCGGGGCTCCTCTCCATCCGCGGGGGCTGTGGGGACGGATGGGTCTGCTGCCACTTTGGCAAGCGACCGAGCCAAGATTGGAACATCCGGCCCCTCTGCACCACCCTCGGTTGGGGAGCCCCTGACTAAGACAAAAAGTGCACAGGGCGGAGCCTCGATGACATAAGGGCCCCTGATTCATAGGTTACCTGGCGTTTTCGAGCCCGCTGGCTTCAAGCGCTTCCTCGTTATTCGCTCCACTGATGGCATCATGTTGTCCAAGGGCACCATTTCCATCAAAGGAGAGAATTAGCTAGTGCAATTGGTAGAGAGCCGAAGGTGACCCGTTCTCGGACGGGAGCCTTCTGGCGAATGCGGTGAATCCCGCCGAGGCGGCCAAGATAAGTGCTCTTCGGACACTTCATGGCACCCTGGTGAGTGTGACGCCGCACTCTACCATGAACTTTGTGAAAGGAGTAGTTTATGCGAGGGAACTCATTGACTACTCCATTAAGGACATCACTCTAGAGCTTGCCGACCATGGGGCTGTCAAGGTCGAACGTGTGATGAGAAAACAGGGAGGGGCCTCGAGACCCACCCCTACACTCTTCGTCACGTTCGACTGTGACAAGCTTCCTTAGTCGGTGCGTGCCAGTTGGTACCGCTACCGCGTGAAGGCATTCATGCCACTGCCGCGGCGGTGCTATTACTGTCACCGCTTGGGCCATACAAATCGCTCATGTAGACGTGCAAAGTTGGGGTCACCCGAAGTCTGTGTAAATTGCTCCAAGGTCGCACACGATAAGTCCAAATCGCGTGTGGCCAAGTGTGTCAATTGCGGAGTGCCGCACCCTGCTTCTTCGAAGCAATGTGGTGCATATCTCCTTGATAAAGAAATGAAGGCCGTACAGGCCCAGGATCGACTCTCATTCCGCGAGGCTAAGGAATTAGTCCAGGCGCGCCCGGCTCTGCCTGGGACGTCATATGCTTCAATAGTTAGAAAGGCACCCTCTGCTCCTGGTCCATCTAGGCCAACGAGCACGGTTGTTTCCGCGCCCATTCAGAGCCCTTCTGCGCGCTCTACCCAACCCGGGCGCTCCCCTGGTAAAGCTGGCGGCAAAAAGGGTTCATACCCAGCCCAGCTAAAACCAGGGCTCCTATCTTTTCCCCCAGCGTGACCTTTTCCCGTAAGGCAAAAGGCCACGCGCCTCCACCGAGTCATTTGAATGACAGGAGGCAACACCCCTGAAGTTGGTCGCTAGGCCATCCCCCAAAGCTGTCCCCCAAAAGGAGGACAGCAACAAAGGAGCTTCAGCTCCTTCGCCCATGCCCAGTGGTGGAGGAAGATGCTCGGAGACGGTGGTATCTCTAAAAGAGGGCCCCCCGCCTCCGAAGCTGCAACGCCCACCAAAGGTTTCAAGGCGGAGAGAGAAAAACACTCGCATAGCGAGCCCAACTTTCCCTAATAAGTCCTTGAATGCGATAGCGCCTTCAACGCTTTGTCCGACCAACAGCGCCGGGGGTTTTGCCTCTGGGAATCGTACGGCCATTCCCGTGAGGGTCTTCAGTTCGAGGAGGGCCCCCGCGTCTCCTCCGAGCTAGGCCTGGAGGGCATATTCCTTCAATGGAATTGCCGTGGACTCCGGGCCAACTGGGAGGAGCTGCGGAGGCTCTTCTCTTCCCATTCCCCGTTAGCTATCTTTTTGCAGGAGACCATGCTAGGCGCTTGCCCCTTGCCCGCCCTCCCGAGGCATAACGGTCTCGTGACTCCACCACCGCGGGATGGCCGGGCTGGGGAATGCGTGGTTTACACCCGTCATGATGTCTCCGTTCTTCCTTTCTCTTTAGATACCTCCTTTCAGGCAGTGGCTATGCAGCTGCACCTGGATAGGAGGTATACTATCATTTCTGCGTACATTCCACCGTCAGCTGACTTCGACGCGGGGGACTTACGCCGCGCAGTGGCACGATTGCCAAGGCATTTTCTCTTGCTTGAAGATCTGAACGGCAGGCATCCTCTCTGGGAAGATTGCTCCATAAATCCCAGGGGACAAGTCCTTGTCGATCTGATCGAAAAGCTTGAGATGGGTGTCCTAAACGTGGATAAGTTTACGCATCACTGTCCGAGAACCGCTTCATTTTCTGGCCTTGACATATCTTTGTGCTCTTCGGATGCACAGCCTGATTTTGATTGGGGGGTGGTCGATGACCTCCATGTTAGTGATCACTTTCACATTCAGATATCATTTTCAGGGCAACTGCCGCCTGAGAGCCCACCTCGATGGTGCTTGGCGCGGGCGCAGTGGCCTCATTTCAGGAAATTACTAAATTCTCTATCTCAGTCGAGGAGTTTAGGTCGGTAGATGAGGCCGTTGAGTTCTTCTCCGGCAACCTCATCGCCGTGGGCCTGACTACTATTCCTAGGACGTCTGGCCGTTTTGCACGCCGACCACTCCCATGGTGGTCGGCCGAGTGTGAAACGGCCCTCAAACAGAAGCGTTATGCCTACATGCGCTATAAGCGCCGCCCGAACGATTTCACTGTCGCTGAATTTCGTCGGGCTAGGACTAGGTTCCGGTATATTTCGAGGCACGCCCACCGCTCTTCTTGGAGGGCAAACGTGTCTTCACTTAACGATAAGACCCATTTAGCAGAGGTGTGGAGGCGAGTCAAAAGGGTTCGGGGCAAGTTCTCGCAGGACCCACATACCATTCTCCAGGAGAATGTGAACGCAATCTCGGACCCCGCGTCCGTGGCGGAATCCTTTGCGACCACTTTTTCCGCATTCTCTAGCCGGAATGCTGCTCCGCCAGCATTCAATGCAGGTCGTCATGTCGCGGAAGGCCGCCGGTTGGACTTTACCTCCAGAGGCAGATAACCCTTTAACGAAAGGTTTACTGGCAGCGAGTTGCGCTCCGCTCTCGCTTCGTGCGCGGACACAGCTCATGGTCGAGACGATGTCCAGTACGCCATGCCTCGACACCTGGGTGAGCGAGGCATGGCCTTTCTGTTAGATTTGTTCAATAGGATCTGGGTGGAGGGTCTGCTCCCAGATTTCTGGCGAATCGCTACTGTGCTCGCCTTTCGCAAGCTGGGAAGAGATCACTCTACTCCGACCGGTTTTCGCACAATCTCTCTAACCTCTTGCGTGTGCAAGTTGATGGAGAAATTGGTAAATGTTAGACTAGCCTTTTTCTTGGACAGTAGAGGCCATCTGTCTTCGGCACAGTGTGGCTTCCGCAAGTTTTACTCCACGTCGGATGCTCTGCTCCGACTGGAAAATGCCGTCTGCGAGGCTTTCCTTCGTAGACAGCTCTACGCCACGGTGTTTTTCGATCTGGAGAAGGCCTGCGATACCGCATGACGATACGCTATTATGGAAACTCTCCACACGATGGGGGCGAAGGGACGCCACCCAGTCTTTATATCTAAATTTTTGCGAGATCGTCGATTCCGCGTACGGGTGGGGGGAGCTCTCTCCGGCCCAAAGGAGCAGGAAGAGGGTGTCCCGCAGGGAAGTGTCCTTAGTGTTACACTCTTTGCTCTGAGCATCAACCGCATCACCTCGGTGCTGCCGGAAGATGTTCTCGCTACGCTCTACGTTTATGACCTTTCGATCTCTTTTGGCGCGGCTCAGATGCCAACTCTGGAGCGTCGACTCCAACAGGCATTGAACCGCGTCTCTCGCTATGCCGAAGCGCACAGGTTTCGCTTTTCTTTGGCAAAGACTAAGGTGGTGCACTTCTGCCGCCATCCACGGCTTCACCCCGACCCAGATTTGTTTCTTAATGGGGTGCGCCTGGATGTGGTTGAGTCGCACAGTTTCCTTGGTCTTGTATTCGACCGACGCCTCACATCGGAGGCTCATATTCGCAGCCTTAGGGTCTCTTGTACCCGCGCAATGGATATTCTCCGTTCCGTGACGTTCAGCGCTTGGGGCGCTGATAGGGCTACTACCCTCCTTTTTCATCGATTCTTTTTTCGTTTGAAGTTCGACTACGAATGCGACTTTTATGCATCCACAGCCGAGCGTTTATTGCGGAAGGTGGATTCGATCCATCACACCGGCCTCCGCTTTGCGACTGGTGCCTTCCGCACTTCCCCCATTGAGAGCCTGTTGGTCGATGCTGGGGAGATGCCACTCGCTCTGCGCCGCGTGCAGTGCATCACTCCCCTGTACGCCTGAGCACAGCGCCTCCCTCAGTCGTCAACAGCTTTCACTGCATCCGCAGCTGATTTCGATGGTGCCTATGCCGCCGAGAGACGCCAATCATACCCTAAGCCATTTGGGTTTAGGTCAGGAAACTCCTTCTAGAGCTAGATATAGCTCTCGGGCCGGTGGCGCCCCTGGTTCTGCCCAGGACGCTACCCTTTAGGGTACCAAATTTGGCTATTTGTCGCCACGCCTCTGCTCCCAAAGCCTGTACGGCACCGGGAGTATTGCGTTCGACCTTTTTGGAACACACCTCGTGTCACGCTGTAACCGTGCTAGTGTATACGGATGGCTCCAAGTCCCAAGAGGGGGTCAGCTTCCACTCCGTATCCCCTCTGTTTGAAGTCAGCGGGGCTCTGCCAGGCGCTGTGTCTGTCTTTACGGCCGAGCTGGTAGCAACACACCACTTGGTACGGGAGATTACGCGACGTGCCTGGTTTGGAGACCGGATTGTGATCTATAGCGACTCACAAAGCGCCCTGAGTGCTCTCGGGGCATTGGAATCTCCGCGTATCCTGGTTCGCAATATCCGCGACGCCACGGGTTTGGCGACCCGGACAGATGTCGAGATTATCTTCTGCTGGGTTCCTGGACATGTAGGAATTGCGAGGAATGAGCACGCCGATGAGGGCGCCAAAGAGTCCGCAAGGACTCTGCGACCGGACCAGCGTTTCACTCTTCCTCACACCGACTACATGGCAGGAATACGGGCAGCTCTTCGGACTGCTTGGCAAAGAAGATGGGAGACGGTCTAAGGAAACTTAAAGTTGCGTGACATTGCGCCGCGACTGTTCCCATGGACCTATCCCTAAATTCCGCAACGGCTTCAGGTCGCTTTCTGTCGTCTCCGAATCGGACACACTCGTGTGACGCATCGCTATTTGATGGAGCGCTCGCCTGCGCCCTATTTCGACGACTGCGTCGTCCCCCATACTGTTCGGCACATTCTTGTCGAATGTCCCAGTCTGGGTGATCTTCGCGCACGTTACCTGTCCCGTTACTGGGATGGGTGGGGTCAATACTGCCTGTCCCTTGTACTCAGGACGAGTGCGTGCACATTGACTGGTGGACTTGTTGACTTCTTGGAGGAGGCCGGCCTTCTCCCTATTATTTAAGCAGGGTTTGTTTTTTGTTTTGTTTTGTCTTTTGCATTTTTTTTTCCTTTAAGGTTGCATGCTCCTGCGCTGGGGGGCCCTCCCCCCTACGCACTAGCTTGCTTCCTTTCCCCCTTTTGGGTTTTTTAGTTTTGTCTTTTTAATTTTATTTTAAAGTAGCCTAGAACTAGGCCAGTTTTAATACGGCGACTAATGCCCAAGTAGGCAGTCGCCAGATGAGCTCTTAAAAAAAAAAAAAAATGCAAATGAACATGCGGAGGATCCAGCAGTTAGAGATTCATCTCCAGAATCCATCACTTAACCTGAGCTAAATGGTGTGGTTTGTCACTTAGGTTTGACAAAGCAACTGAGTGAGTTTTTAGCGTTGCGGCTTCTGGGAAGAAATATTGGCTAAAGATGTTCGCATATTAATTTTTTTAAGTCGTTTTGACAATGTAGAACCAGTTATTTGGCTCAATAAAAATGGTGGCGTCATAGTGAATCTATATAACCCAAACACAGTTTGCCGACATCAGGTTGTTCGCCCTGAGCTGGCATGCCTTGTCCGGGGGCGAGTTTAAGGGCACATAATATAGTCAAGCTGACTATAAGGTAATTTCTCAGCTATTCGTTTAATACAAGTTATCGAAGGTGTTATGTTACTGTTTATAAAGAAACTTATTCTAATAATGTTTGCCTTTGCTACATTTATATGGCAGTATCTGACCATTTTTAATTTGCACCATTCCTTCTCTCTTTATTACTTCGCAGGGGCCAATGATGTTCCTTTCAGTTCTTGTAGGTTCTTCTAGTTTTTAGTGTTCGGTGTCATTTGAGATTTTCAGTGTTGTCCTTTTATCGAGATATTGTGTCAGAGAAGTCACGGCGTTGGCCCACTTTGGTTAGGGAATAATTTGGGCTTGCAGAGGATTGTTCGATGCAGCATGGGCCAACGTGCTGCGCTGGAGCCTTGAGGATTGCGTGTCCTCCCAATTTAAATGCAGTTATATATCTTCTACACATTTTCTCTTCTTCTAGCTTCACCAGTTTACTGATCTCTCCTTACAAACTTCCATCAGATGACCTTTGTTCGTTTATGGTTTAAATTTAAGAAAAAAAAAGAGGAATTTTGGCCTTCCATACAAAGTGTATAGCCGTAATGGACCCCGTCCATTCATCGCGATTATTCCACGTTAAGGAAATACACGAGTGATATATGAACTATGAGAGGTATAGGTAATACGAAAAAGAGGTTTAATGTAGGTATTAACTTTTTATTGGCTGAACATCAATGCAAAAAGTAGAGGATGTGTGGGACAGAGTGTAATCAAGTGTGGCTCGTGCTGGTAGGGCAAAAGTTACCTTTTTAATTTAAGGTTTACTTCTAGCATCTGCGTGTAAGGGTTAGCCGCTTTAAGAAGGTGGTGGGGTTTCTATTGGGCGAGAAGGAGGCTGTAAAAGTGTTGGTTTTGGATACGTGAGCTCGAGATTTATGTGAAGAATGGTGAGATTCGAGATGGAATAACTGGCGGGTTTGGTACACTCGGGTTTCTACTCTAAAACTTGAGTGTGGTAATAGGTTCTTTCAGTAGAATGATGTGCATAAGTACAAATGAGTAGCGAAAATGACTGATTGTAAGAGTAGGATTGGCCTGCTCCTGATGATACAGAGTATGATGAAGCGTGTTATCTCAGAGTATGGAACCAATGAACATGAAAGAAGTTGCTGGTGTTGTGAAACGTCTTCAATTGGGAAGACACGGAGTATAGAGTATCCAAGATGATAAGAAATAGCTATGATTTCTTTAAAGATTAGAACTAGTGTTATGTTATAGGGGATTTGAAAGTGGAATAGAGACTGAGGCAGGAAAGAATGCTGTGATAGTAAATGCTTTCCATTGCTTCCTCAATGACTTGGTTTTATGTAAATACTTAATACATACATGGACGCCTTACTTTCTCTAAAGCCACCTTGCTCATCCCGTAGTTTCTTCAATTATCCTTTCTACCCCTTTCCTCTCCTCCATCCTGAAGTTTTACATACACCAAACTTACAACACAGCATGATTATTCGTCTGTATTTCTTGGACCATCTTTTCTTTCCTTTCCCTTTATACAATATTATTACATCATTCTAGCCCTGAGCTACCTTTCTATTTTCAAAGACCTTACAACCAACTACCAAACCCATTCCATAATACACTTAACATCACTTTTAGCGTCTAAGCACCGAATATCTATTTTCTAAGAAGATTCGCGTCACTAGAAACTTCTTACATAGATATCGGATTATAGTCTGATACCCTCTAAGGATATCATTTTCATATTTGCTTCTTCTTTTATGCTCAAATTATACAGCAAGTAAAACTACTCTGCCACCTACTTTTGGCCTGACTCTTCACAATTAACCTCCCAGTCTTTATTCTCGATTTTCATAAGTTATTCATGTATTGGTTTTTAACAGTTCTCACATCCTTCCAAAACAACTTCCAAAACAACGTCCCAACTGAATCCTAATTCATCTGCCCTCTAAATGTTTTATTTGCTACTTACTCTGCTGGTTAATCATTCTTTTCACTTCCCTTCTCGCCTACTTTTATGCATTCATTTGCACTTTCTTGATATGTCCATCTGCACTATAAACCATTTCTACTTACGTCTTTCTTTTTCTTTGATTATTCCTTTCTTTCTCACGCCTTCGCATCCCCACACAAACTAATTTAACCTTACACAGAACAATCATGTGAGCTAATAGTCCCATACTCATACGTTTCACAAATTTCGCATCAAACACATCCCTAAGGATATTCTTTCTCCCCATCAACAGAACATTCATACTCTAAAATGAAATCTCTCCTTTCTGTCAAACTAATATATACTTAGATTTCTGAGGAAAAACCCGTTTGCCACACACAAATTTCTCTTAGAACAAAAATTTCCCACCATATCGCAATTTTATTGTTGGGGAGTTCCAAATGCTCTCGTTATCACATCTCACATGCTATCACCTATTCCTCTCTTCATATTATCTGTGACAAATCATTCCAGAATTTATTTTTTTTCAGCATCACACATATCATTGCAGGGTCAACACACTACAATCACGCAAGGCTTTACCACTACAAATTTTAACCACCCTCACATAATTCTCGAATTCACAGTCATATCGAACTACTGCGTTAAATAACTTCTCACTCAATAGTTCAACCGCACATTCTTATTTTTTAACCACAAGATTCACACCTGATCGCCCTACATATCACACAGGCACTTCATTTCCCATCAGTTTTGTCTTATATAGAGCAAGCATGTAATTTCTTTTTTAAAGGACACTAAAAGTTCACAATGTGTGCAGACACTTTTTCTTTCCGCGCACGCGCACGACTCACCGCTTTCGTCACGTCTCCAAACATCTGAATCTGAATCTCTTGGAAGTGGTGAAGTAAGTGTGTGTAAGAGATGTTTGGAGTATACAGCAGTGTTGGGAGGGAGGGGAGGGGGGTAGTGGTGAAATGAGAAGGAAGTATAAAAGGAGCAAGGTTCGTAAACTTGCCTGAACAGCAGGCTAATCTCTTTCATGGTGTTTTCTTTGTTGTTTTCAGTGTTGTTTCGTTAAGTATATATACATATATTGTTATGTATATATATTTATGAATTTGGCCTTCAAGCCTTTGAATTCGTGTATTACTTTTAGCATTTTAGTTTCTTTAACGTGTCTTTTGATTGTTTTGATTCTTTTGTGTACATGTTTTGTCTTTTTTTCTCATTCTTGTGAGTGTATAGCTTTAAGTTTGGTTATTTGTTATTGTAGATTTCTTTGTTATTTGTTCGTTTTCGTGTGTATATTTTGTTCTTCATACTTAGGTGTTCATATATTCTCCGTTTCGGGGTATTCTTGTTGATTATTTATTGTCAACTTCTGGTATATTTTTGTTTTCTTCGGGTTTTGTCGCTTAGTTCGGGTCTGTTGGTCATTGTTAAGTATATATCTTTATCGGTTATTTTATTCTTAGTAGTACATCTTTTTATGCATAAAACGGGACAACGATGTTTCCAAGCTGGCTGGCGCTGCTTGGGAATCTTGCGCGACATGGACCTCGTTGATTTTCTTCGATGACTGCTCTTATTTCCTCGGTGCTATTTATTGTCGTTTTTTCTTTCATCTGTGACTATTTGTCCTTTAGAATTATATTGATCTGACTAGCACCAGGTAGATTTTTCTTTTATTGTTTTGACTGAGGTATTTGAATGTAAAGAGCGTTCTGACTGCCAATTTTGTTCTTTGAATCAGTTATGTGATGTGCTTCTGTACCCGATATAAGTAACTTGCATCCCGAGTACATTGCACTCGTTCGTGTAGGGATAATTTGTATCCACCACTCTCACATCTGCAATTTTCCTTCTTCTTAAGGGGATAATCTTGAATTTGTCGCCATTAGTTCGAATCTTCCATTTGGCTTGGTAATCGTTGATGTTTCTTATTTCCTCGGTAGTCATCCGAGCTTGCATTGGCACATTGCGACGTCCACAAACGATGAGTTGGCTTATATCATCTTCGAACTGGATATTCAGGCTAGTGAGGTTGCTTGGTTCTGTGATGTTAGCTGTATAGAGGTCGGACTGAGACACCCGCCTTGAGGACATTGGACATTGGACATAAAAAGTTAGGAATATAGTAGAAGAGGGTTTTAGTAGGAGAAATAGTGGGGAAATAGGGGAAAAATGATAAGAAAGCAAAGGGTATCACTGGCTTTCTTTGCGTTTTGGTTTTGTTTGTTTTATAGTATATAAATATACCATCCGGTAAATGCCCTGGGCATTCAAGCCTTTGTAGTATTAGTTATTATCTCTACGTGGCTTTTTAGAAGATTTTCATCTTCGATTCTGGGTGTTTCACACCTAGATTTGGATTTTTATGTGTTGATTTGTTTTAATTGTTTCTTGGCGATATTTCGCACAAAAATTGGGGGAAGTGTTTTTAGAACTAAATTTAGCAAATGCTAATTCAGTGGCTAAACTCGTTTGGCTTTGTTCATGTTTTGTTGTGTTATGAATGAGGGTTATCTAGCTTTAAGTGAGCTTTGGGTCAACGTTAATGTCATTCGGTAGTCTACTGCTTTTGAAACTAATTGGTCGTCTTAAGTTACGTAAATTGTCAAAGTCAATGTGCTCGAGTCCAAACTCGGGGGGGAGGTGCCGGTGCACCTTGCTCCAGATTTTGGTTGCTCTGAGGTGAAGCTCCACGTTTATGGGGGTCATCCCAAGTTCACCATGGAGTTCACTCTGCCTTCTCCCTTCTCTCCTTCGGGTTCCCGTAATGATGTATACTGCCTTATTCTGGACCCTTTGCACTTTAAGGACTTGGGTCTTGGAAACTACGTTTATAGGGACCGGGGGATACAGGAGTTTTGAGCGAATGCACGCATTGTAGATCTTAAGTTTGTTGGAGGTGCTCAGGTTTACGAATTTGAAAAATTCACCCAAGTCCCTCCGTGCATTCTGTGTAGTTTTCGCTACATGGCTCCTATACCCACCAGTCGTAATTTTTAGTCCCAGAACCGTGCCCTCCGTGCGGTATGGGATGCGTGCACCCCCCACACGGATGTCTGCCAGTGTCCTTCGAAATAATGGAATTACACGGAACTTTTGGGCATTGGTGGATATCTTCCATCTTCTCTCGAAAGAGTTGATGTTTTCGATTTCCACTGCCGTACTTCGTGCCATGAAATTCGCATTCCGATAAGGCCCCGTACATATCATTGTTATATCGTCCGCAAATTGGACGTATAAGGACCCCTTAGTCAAGGGTTAAGGAAGGTCTATGGTGTAAATGTTATAGAGCAGGGCACTCATGCACCCACCTTGTGGCACCCCCGCCCCGAGTTCGAACTCAGGGCCGCTATAATCTTTGATACTCAGAAACGCTCTCCTCTCCATCACGTAGTCACAAAGAATCCTCTCAAGTATGGTATAAGGCCTAGTTGTAAGATCTTATATTGTAGGCCTCTCCTCCATACTTTGTCAAAGGCCTTTTTGACATCGCGTAGCACCAGATTTGCGTGGCGTTTTTCTGATTTTACTTTTGCCAACTTCTCGGTAATTACGGCTAGTGCCGTGTCAGTTCCTCGCTTCGCTCGGAAGCCATGTTGTTGAATATTGTGAGAGTTGTTATTCTCGAGGAACGTATTTACCCTGTTGGCCAATATCTTCTCCAAGACTTTCCCTGAAAATTCTAGGAGAGATATGGGCCTGAAGATAGCTGGACTGTCCGGTGGTTTACCGGCTTTTGGAATGAATATCATTTTCGCTACCTTCCAGTGGTCAGGGAAGTAACCCACATTTAGGCATGCGTTAAAGATATTTTTTTATTTTTTTTTTTAATTAAGGGGCAATCTGGCGACTGCCGACTTAGGCATAAGTTGCCGGAAACAAACAGCCTAGTTCTAGGCTACTTTAAAAAATTGAACAGGAAACAACAATAAAAAGAAATAACAATAACAAAGCAATAACAAAAATAATTACAAAAACAACAACAACAATTAAACCGGGTTAAATGAAAGGGACAAGGCCGGCCTCCCCCAGAAAGTCAATAAGTCCACCAGGCAAAGTGCACGCACTCGTCCCGAGTACAAGGGACAGGCGGTAGCGACCTGGCACCTTCAGGTACCGGAACAGATGTCGTGCGTGAAGATCACCCAGACTGGGACATTCGACAAAAATGCGCCGAACAGTCTGGGGGACGATGCAGTCGTTGCAATAAGGCGCATGCGAGCGCTCCATCAAATAGCGATGCGTCACACGAGTGTTGCGATTCGGAGACGACAGAAAGCAACCTGAAGCCGCCGCGGCATTAGGGGATTGGTCCATGGGAACAGTCGTGGCGCAATAGCAAGCAACTTTAAGTTCCCTTCGACCGTCTCCCATCTTCTTTGCCAAGCAGTCCGAAGAGCTGCCCGTATTCCTGCCATGTAGTCAGTGTGAGGAAGAGCGAAACGCTGGTCCGGTCGCAGAGTCCTCGTGGACTCTTTGGCGCCCTCATCGGCGCGCTCATTCCCCGCAATTCCTACATGTCCAGGAACCCAGCAGAAGATAATCTCGACATCTCCCCGGGTTGCCAAAACCGTGGCGTCACGGATTTCGCGAACCAGGGGATTCGGAGATTCCAATTCCCCGAGAGCACTCAGGGCGCTTTGTGAGTCGCTATAGATCACAATCCGGTCTCCAAACCGGGCACGTCGCGTAATCTACCGTACCAAGTAGTGTATTGCCACCAGCTCGGCCGTGAAGACAGACGCAGCGCCTGGCAGAGCCCCGCTGACTTCAAACAGAAGGGATACGGCGTGGAAGCCGACCCCCTCTTGAGACTTGGAGCCATCCGTATACACTGACACGATACCAGCGTGACACGATGTGTGCTGCAAAAAGGTCGAACGCAATACTCCCGGCGCAGTACAAGCTTTGGGAGCAGAGGCGTGGTGACAAAGAGCCAAATTTGGTACCCTCCAGGGTGGCGTCCTGGGCAGAACCAGGGGCACCACCGGCCCGAGAGCTATATCTATATCTCAAAGGAGTTTCCTAGCTCTAAACCCAAAAGGCTTAGGGTATGACTGGCGTCTCTCAGCGGCATAGGCACCATCGAGATCAGCTACGGATGCAGTGAGAGCTGTTGGCGACTAAGGGAGGCGCCGGGCTCGCGCGTACAGGCGAGTGATGCACTGCACGCGGCGCAGAGCGAGTGGCATCTCCCCAGCATCGACCAACAGGCTCTCAATGGGGAAAGTGCGGAAGGCACCGGTTGCCAGACGAAGGCCGGTGTGGTGGATCGAATCCACCTCCCGCAATAAACGCTCGGCTGTGGATGCATAAAACTCGCATCAGTAGTCGAGCTTCGAGCGAACAAAGGATCGATAAAAAAGTAAGGCAGAAGCCCTATCAGCGCCCCAAGCGCTGAATGTCACGGAACATAGAATGTCCATGGCGCGGGTACAAGAGACCCTAAGGCTGCGAATATGAGCCTCCGAGGTGAGGCGTCAGTCGAATACAAGACCAAGGAAACGGTGCGACTCAACCACATCCAGGCGCACCCCATTAAGAAACAAATCTGGGTCGGGGTGAAGCCGTGGATGGCGGCAGAAGTGCATTACCTTAGTCTTGGCCAAATAAAACTGAAACCTGTGTGCTTTGGCATAGAGAGAGACGCGGTTATATGCCTGTTGGAGTCGACGCTCCAGAGTTGGCATCTGGGCCGCGCCAAAAGAGATCGAAAGGTCGTCCACGTAGAGCGTAGCGAGAACATCTTCCGGCAGCAGCGAGGTGATGCCGTTGATGCTCACGGCGCCGAGTGTGACACTAAGGACACTTTTCTGCGGGACACCCTCTTCCTGCTCCTTTATGCCGGAGAGGGCTCCCCCCACCCGGACGCGGAATCAACGATCTCGCAAAAATTCAGATATAAACATTGAGAGGCGTCCCCTCGCCCCCATCGTTTGGAGAGTCTCCATGATACCGTATCGCCATGCGGTATCATAGGCCTTCTCCAGATCAAAAAACACCGTGGCTTAGTGCTGTCTACGAAGGAAAGCCTCGCAGACGGCATTTTCCAGTCAGGCAGAGCATCTGACGTGGAGTGGAACTTACGGAAGCCGCACTGTGCAGAAGACAGATGGCCTCTGCTGTCAAGGAAATAGGCTAATCTAACATTTACCAATTTCTCCATCAACTTGCACACGCAAGAGGTTAAAGAGATTGGGGGGAAACCGGTCGGAGTAGATTGATCTCTCTCCGGCTTCGGAAAGGCGAGCACAGTAGCGATTCACCTCGCTCACCAAGGTGTCGAAGCATGGCGTACGGAACATCATCCGAACCATGGGCGGTGTCCGCGCACGAATCGAGAGCGGAACGCAACTCACTCACAGTAAACTTGTCGTTAAAGGGTTCCCCACCTCTGAAGGTAAGGTCCAGCCGGCGGCCTTCCGAGACATGACGACGTGCATTAAATGCTGGCGGAGCAGCATCACGGCTAGAGAATGCGAAAAAAGCAGGCGCTAAGGATTCCGCCACGGATGCGGGGTCCGAGATTGCGGTCACATTCTCCTGGAGAACGGGAGGGGGGTCCTGCGAGAACTTGCCCCAAATCCTTCTGACTCGCCTCCACACCTCAGCTAAAGGGGTCTCCCCGTTAAGTGAAGACACGTATGCCCGCCAAGAAGAGCGGCGAGCGTGCTTCGAAATATACCGGAACCTAGCCCAAGCCCGACGAAATTCAGCGACAGTGAAATCGTTCGGGCGGCGCTTATAGCGCATGTAGGCATAACGCTTCTGTTTGAGGGCCGTCTCACACTCGGCCGACCACCATGGGAGTGGTCAGCGTGCCAAACGGATAGACGTCCCAGGAATAGTAGTCAGGCCCACGGCGATGAGGTTGCCGGAGAAGAACTCAACGGCCTCATCTACCGACCTAAACTCCTCGACTGAGATAGAGAATTCAGTCATTTCCGGAAATGCGGGCCACCGCGCCCTTGCTAAGCACAACCGAGGTGGTCTTTCAGGCGGCAGTTGCCCTGAAAATGATATTTGAATGGGAAAGTGATCACTACCATGGAGGTCATCGACCACCTCCCAATTAAAATCAGGCTGTGCATCCTAAGAGCACAAAGATAGGTCAAGGCAAGAAAATAAAGCGGTTCTCGGACAGTGATGCGTAAACTCATCCACGTTTAGGACACCCATCTCAAGCTCTTTGATCAGATCAGCAAGGACTTTTCCCCTGGGATTTATGGAGTAATCTCCCCAGAGAGGATGCCTGTCGTTCAGATCTCCAAGCAAGAGATAGGGCCTCGGCAACCGTGCCACGACGCGGCGGAAGTCCCCCGCGTCGAAGTCAGCTGACGGTGGAATGTACGCAGAAATCAGAGTATACCTCCTATCCAGGTGCAGCTGCACAGCCACTGCCTGAAAGTCAGGTATCTAAAGAGAAAGGAAGAACGGAGACATCATGCCTGGTGTAAACCGCGCATCCCCCAGCCCGGCCATCCCACGGTGGTGGGGTCGCAAGACCCTTATACCCCGGAAGGGCGGGCAGGGGGCACTCGCCTAGCATGGTCTCCTGCAAAACGATAGCTAACGGGGAACGGGATGAGACGAGCCTCCGCAACTCCTCCCAGTTGGCCCGTAGTCCAGGGCAATTCCATTGAAGGAATATGCCCTCCAGGCCTAGCTCGGAGGAGACGCGGGCTTTTCTTCGAATTGAAGACCCTCACGGGAATGACCATACTTTTCCCGGGGGCAGAGCCCCGGGTGCTGTTGGCCGGACAAAGTGCTGAAGGCGCTGTCGCCTTCGAGGACTTATTGGGGGAGGTTGGGCTCGCTATGCAAGTCTTTTCCTCCCTCCGCCTCGAAAACTTAGGCGGGCGTTGCGGCTTTGGAGGCGGGGGGCCCTGTTTTCGAGGAATACTGTCTCCGAGCCACTCGCTCCACCTCAGGGCATGGGCGAAGGGGCCGAAGCTCCTTTGTTGCTGTCCTCCTTTCGGGGAACAGCTTTACCAAACCCCGGAAGCTGGATCAGCGACCATCTTCATGGGTGTTGCCTCCTGTGAGTCTAACGACTCGGTGGAGGCGCGTGGCCGTTCCGCCTTAAGGGAAAGGGTCACTCTGGGGGAAGAGGGGGGAGCCCTGGTTTTAGCCGGGGCAGGGTATGAACCCTTTTTACCGCGAGCTTTACCAGCGGAGCGCCCGGGTTGGGTAGAGCCCGCAGAAGGGCTCCGAATGGGCGCGGAAACAACCATGTTCGTTGGCCTGGATGGGCCAGGAGCAGAGGGTGCCTTTCTAACTATTGAGGCATATGACGTCCTAGGCAGAGCCGGGCGCGCAAGGACCAAGTCTTTTGCCTCGCGGAATGAGACTCGATCCTGGGCCTGAACGGCCAGGATTTCTTTCTCAAGGAGATATGCACCACATTGCTTCGAAGAAGCAGGGTGCGGCTCTCCGCAATTGACACACTTGGCCACACACGATTTGGACTTATCGTGTGCGACCTTAGGTAATTTACACAGACTTCGGGTGACCCTGACTTTGCACGTCTACATGAGTGATTCGTATGTCCAAAGCGGTGACAGTAATAGCACCGCCGCGGCAGTGGCACGAATGCCTTCACGTGGTTGCGGTACCAACTGGCACGCACCAACTCAGGGAGCTTGTCACAGTCGAACGTGACGAAGAGTGTAGGGTTGGGTCTGGATGCCCCTCTCTGTTTTCTCATCACACGTTCGACCTTGACCACCCCTTCGTCGTCTAGCTCTAGGGTGATGTCCTCAATGGAGTAGTCAACGAGCTCCCTCGCATAAACTACTCCTTTTACAAAGTTCATGGTAGAGTGCGGCGTCACACTCACCGGGTTGCCATGAAGTGTCCGAAGAGCACTTATCTTGGCCGCCTCGGCGGGATTCGCCGCATTCGCCAGAAGACTCCCGTCCGAGAAACGGGTCACCTTCGGCTCTCTACCAATTGCACTAGCTAATCCTCTCCTCTGATGGATCATGTTGCTCTTGGACAACATGGTACCATCAATGGAGCGAATAACGAGGAAGCGTTGAGGTCAGCGGGCTCGAAAACGCCAGGTAACCTCTGAATCAGGGGCCCTGATGTCTTTGAGGCTCCGCCCTGTGCAATTTTCGTCTTTGTCATAGTCAGGAGCTCCGTACCTGGGGGGGCAGAGGGACGGATGTGCTGGTCTTGGCCTGGTCGCTTGCCAAAGGGGAAGCAAACCCATCCGTCCCCACAGCCCCCGCGGATGGAGAGGAGCCCCGAGTCTTCTTAGTCTTTCTTGTCTTTTTCTTCTTTTTAGGAGAGGAGGGCGGAGAATGAACCCGCTTCTCTTCCCCACCGACAAAGGCCCCTAGGCCAGATAGACCGGTCTCAGCCAGGTCCTTCTCCGAAATGGAAAAGGTCCTGGTGGTCGCAGGGGCACCGTTCATAGGAGATCCCTCCCATCCTTGTGCTGCCTCGGAGGCCCCAGCCGTTTGAGGAATGAGGAAGACCTTGCATAGAGGCGGATTCAGGTTCGGTGCTTGGGGCCGAGCTAGGATTCCCCCCATGGCAGCAAACCCATCCGGCCCCACAGCCCCCTTTGATGGAGAGGAGCCCCAAGTCTTCTTAGTCTTTCTTGTCTTTTTCTTCTTTTTAGGAGAGGAGGGCGGGGAATGAACCCGCTTCTCTCCCCCGCCGACAGAAGCCCCTAGGCCAGATGGACCGGCCTCAGCCAGGTCCTTCTCCGAAATGGAAAAGGTCCTGGTAGTCGCAGGGGCACCGGTCAAAGGAGATCCCTCCCCTCCTTGTTCTGCCTTGGAGGCCCCAGCCGTTTGAGGAGGACCTTGCATAGGGGCGGATTCAGTTTCGGTGCTTGGTGCTGAGCCCGGATTCCCCCCCATGGGAATCCAGTTGTCTATCCCCTCCCAGGACATCGCAGGTCCCCTTTTGTGGGAAGGCACAGGCCTTGACTCCGGCAAGGTTTAAGATTCTTGCCAGCAGGTCTTTTGAGGGAAGCGACCAAAGGGGCCTGGCTTCTCTCTCCCCCCTAAGGGGGTTTGCCCTACCGAGCCGCTTGCACGAGGGGCGGTCGGCAATGGGCTGCCTGCTGGCTTTCTTGGCAGTCCCCTTAGAAAGCAAAAGAGGGACTGCCGCTGGAGATAGGGAGGTGCCAGAAAGCACCTCCAGAGAAGGGGGTGAGGAGGAGTCCCCTACACCCGTAGGCAAAGGAGAGGAGTAAGCCTCCTCTCCGGTTAAAGAGGTATAGAGGGTCCCCTGCGCAAGCACAGGGGGGGGGGAAGACCTCCATCTTTTCTGTGGAGCTTCCCGAGGGCGGCTCCGTTGTTTTAGGGGGAATTAAGGGGAGATGTATTTGTTTTGCATCATTGGGCATGGTGACCCTCTTTGTTTTACGGGACGCAATCGCTCACCACCTCTTGCAGTAGCCCGCACTGCAAGAGGTGCTTACAGGCCTGGCAGAGCCAGGCGCCGCCATTCGGGACCACCCCTCCTGCCTGGTGGCCTGGCAGTCCATTGGCATGGCGGCTCCACCTTGGACACGGCGTAAAACTGATAGAATGTGAAGAGGAAAGGGAAAGGGATGTGAGGAAGGTATGGGTGGGGATGAAGCAGGTTGTTAAAAAATCTCCATTCCAAACTGGAGCTCAGGGGTTAGGGAACAATGTCCCCTCACCCCTCAGCCCCGATCCGGGGTGGTTGGCTTGAGAAGAAGGTCAGCATCTACCCTGTGAAATTAGAGGCTGACCATTGAAAGTTGTGGGAGAGGTTGTATGAAAAGCGACGAGGTATGGGGAGAAATCGGGCTATCTGAAGGAAGGAAGAGAGGCTAAGCTGGGGCCGGACGGAGCGCTGGATCCCGTCTGCACAGCGGCCAGAATTGCAAATCGCCGTGCCCCTTACGGGGTGATATTCATGAGCCCCAATAAGATATTGGGCGGGGCTCGAATAAAATTCTCCTTCGTCAGTCCTGTACGCCCCGGTGCTCGCTGTCGAAAGGATTTTAAGGTCATTGAGAGTTCCTCGGCAGTAATTCTACCGCCGAGTCCCTTCATTTCCCTATCCTGTGATACGCAATGGTGAGGGTGCGTTCTGTGTATTTCATCATTCAGGTCGTTAATAATTCCGTCTTCGAAGTCCAAATCGAAGTCATCATTCTCTTCCGGGGATATCTTAAATATAGATGCCCAAAAGAGTCTGAATTCCTCTTCGATTCTTTCTACGTCAGAAATTTCAATGTCATCACGTATAAGTTTGATAGTCTTTGCTGGCTGTCCGCCTTTTAGTCGTTTTACCGTCTGCCAGAATGTACGTGAGTCAGTTTCTACATTTAGTCCCTCAATTAAATTATCCCAGAGTACATTCTGTTGGTCCCTTATAAGAGTCATTAGTTCGTCACGTATGAGTCGTGTTCTTTGGTGTGTGTTGATGTTGGAGCCAGTGAGGTTCACTTCATTGATCCGTTCCTTATATTCCCTCGCGAGGGTTTTCATTCTAGGGGTCCATGAGGGGGCAGGGAGAGTTTTAAATTTAACTCGGGGGACGGCTTCCTTGTCGGCTTTTAATAAATTTTCATTTAATTTATCCAACTCCTCGTCAATTTCTTGTAGGGAGGCATTATTTAAGGGTTCTGGGTTATAACTTTTGAGGAGTTGTTTATACTTATCCCAGTTGGCTGGTGGTCGCTGGGAATAGGGGGGCCCGGCTCAATGAAGTAATTATATGGGAACATATTGCTGGTTAGTACAATGTCTGGTTTGGTGGCTGACCTGTCAGTGATGAATGTGGGGAAGTCTGGTCCAATTCTAGTCATAATGTGTCTATCAATAAGTGTCTCGAGATTCCTGCCTGCTGGGTTGGTCGACGTATAACCGGAGGCAGCGCTTCTTGCATTGAGGTCACCGGCAAAGAGAACGGTTCTGCCGTGACCACATAACTGCAAGAAGTTTGGAAGGGGCAAATACCCTCTCCTTGGGGGTTGGTACCCCGTTGCCAGGACCAGGGGTCCCACTGCCATACGGACCACCACAGCAAAGTAAGAATCGTCGAGTCCACTTATTGATCTGAAGTCAAGACCTCTTTTCACAGCTATGGCGCATCCGTCAAAACGTTCTCCACTGTGAGTTTTGGTCAAGACTTCATAGGGAAAGATTTTTATTGGGTTAGCGTCGTTTATTCCATGTTCGGAGATAAATATAACGTCTGGGTTGCATTGTCTTTATACGTTTCCATATACTATTTTTTTGTTTGTCCATCCGTCAGAGTTCAAGTGTAATATTTTTAGAGTCGTCGTTTTGTAGTTCACTTAAGGGTTTTAGAGTGTAATATGATGTTTTTAGCACTTATTCTCTTACGAATTTAGGTCCTTGTGGAGTGTTTGGGGGCGTTATGGTTTTTCCTGTTCGTTTTTTTTCTGTATTCGCTGTCAGTTAGGGTGATAAAAGAGTCCGGAGTCAGTTTAATCAAGCCTTGAGGTAAAGCCTCCTCGACCTGTTTTTCCCTGAGCTCGTCCGAGGTGAATTCCCATTTGTATATTCCGGCTATTAAACCTTCGGATACATCTAGGGCATCCATCTCCTTAGAAAAAGGGGACCTTTCGGCAGCGAATACCTTCAAGTTAATTTTTCTCGAATGGTATGCGTGCCTAGATTCCCTCTTGCAAGAAGAGGACGATCTCGGGCGTCTCTGGGGCTGCGAGGTTTTTCGTAGGCGGGGTGAACGTGCCCCTCCCTCGGATCTCGCAACTCCAGTCTCCGTAACTTCATTATTGACCTTGGTGGGTGTGTTTGCGTGGGTGGTTTTGTTTTGGTGGGTTTCTTTTGCTTGTTTTTGTTCCGTGCGTGCTTTTGCAGCCTGGATCCTAGGGTCCCTGGAGGAAGCTGGGGTTGTGGCATTGCTAGAGGTTGGGAGTTTCTGACAACTAGTCTCGCACTGGTGTTTGAGACTAATTTTCAGAATCTCTTCTGACCGCGGGTTTGAGGGAAACCACATCTTCTCCATTCCATTATTAGTTAGCATCTTATTTAGCTCATCTGCAAAGCATAATATATGCAACACATAATTTTCGTCGAGTTTTCATTCTCGACGTGGAGAAATTTAGGGTTACCTTTCGACTCCGCTACCGCAGCTTTTGCAACCTTGGCATAAGTGGTGTTGGCCTTCGTTTCCTCTTCCAGTTTTTTCAAAGTGGCTTTTTTCTTTAGAATTTGTTTTTTGACAGGGCAGGCCATGGAGAGTGTTTTATGTTCCCCGGCGCAGTTAAGACACTTCATGGAGGTGCTTTTGCAGCTCCTCCAAAAGTGGTTGTCCGATGCGCAGATGGAACACAAAATAGCATTCCCTTTGGGGCAGTCGTCTGTAGTGTGCTCCTCATACTTATAGCATTTGAAGCACATTTGGAGGTCGATAAACTCCTCGCGTTCGACCTGCTCGGGGCAGATCCGAAGGTTAAAGAGGAGCATACCACACTCCGTAGCCTTTACCGCCATCGCCGAATCCGTGAAAATAATTTTAAAGACGTGCGTATAGTCCTTGAACTTAAGGACTTCCGCTACTTTGGCCCAGGGGGGGTTCTTTTTGACTTCAGCATGAATTTCTTCGATGCTGTGGCCCCCGACCCAAGGATCGAGGCGTCGAAGGATGATGCTGGGATGAGTCTTTATTTGTGGAGTTGTGTGGGGTCGGAGGTTTATTTTTTTCAAGGATTCAGCTGCTTTTTGGGAGGTGAGGACTTCACAGTCACTCTCCTTTTGGCAGATAGCCGAATATCCATTGTGAGTTTCAATTAGTCTGACTAGGGTTACCCCTAGTTCCCCGTGGGTGATGGCGAAGACCTCGCCCTGATCTGGCTTGGGGCCATCGGAGAGGGTCCTCAGTGGTATCCGCCGAGTCTCCCTCATTTATTTCTCCATTTCCGCATAGGGTCTGAAGAAATAAATTTTACGAAGACTCGGAGTGTTTGGCTATGTTCGTGTGTGTGTTTTGTGTGATATTTTTCACCAGTGGGAAAAAGAGTGGGTAAAAGTGAGTAGTCCCTGTCCAAAAACAAAAACAACCCGAGCAAAATGGCCCTTTACCTTAGGTGCAGGCGCTTTTCGATAGCCTGCAGATCTTAGGTCCACCTTAAAGGGAGTCCGGTGTGAAAAACGGAGGGGGAGGGCGGAAGCAAGCTCACCCTCGCTGCCGACGCACGAAGCGAGTGAAAATTCACTTTTTGATTGCAAACCGCAATGTCACTAACGAACGTAGGCTGAATCAGTACTCCTGAGCAAGCAATCACTAAACGCGCGAAAATAACAATTTCACAAATCGTATGCGAAGTCAAACGTAAGGTTGGCTTTATCGGAACACACGTGAGAAGAGCAAGACTTACTCAGGCAAGCAAAGCAGTCCCGCCTTGAGGACATCCTTTCTGTAGCGCGAAGGTGAGCCCGTCCGTGCGACCTATACTGATGTACTCGTACGCCAACCTCTCCATGACTTATAGTCACAGAGAACTTTTTCAAGCTTTTAGCTTAAACCTAGTTGGAGGATCTTATATTGCATCTTCCTTAGCCATACTTTATCGAACGCCTTTGATACGTCTTTGCATACGATGTTGACATAGCTCCAATTTTTGTGCAATTTTCTCCGTGATGACATTTATTACCATCTAGGTGTTTCTTTTCTTTCTGAAGCCGTATTGCTGATCGTTAAAAGGCGAATTCTCCTCTAAATGTTCGATGAGTCTTCTGTTTAAAATCTTCTCGAAGAGTTGCCACCCACAAATCCCAAAAGGGATATTGGGCGGTAACTCTCCTTTCTTGTCGGGGGTCTCCCGGGTTTGGCTATGAAGATCAATTTAAGATGTTGAGTATATCTTCCCGTACGCATCTCGGTGCTTTGACGAAATTTTGCTTCGTCAAACCTGACCGGCCTGGTGCTCTTTGTTTGAAGGAATAGAGTGCTATTTCCAGTTCTTCGAGCGTCACTCTTTCTTCTTCTCCTTCTTCCCTGTTCATTCGCTGATTCGGGCAGTGGTGGTTCTGGCAGGTATGGTGCCCTGGGCGAACCATCCCTTAGACGTACCTTTGAACTGTTTCGTCCTTCCCCCAAAACAGTCAGAAGCAATTATTTTTTTTTTATTGCTATTAGTCATCTATTTGGAAAAATAACAAATTATATTATAATTACTTATACGTGTAACAACACAAATATATTTATAAATACTAAGTAGGTACACAAGATATTCAATAACAACCATAAATAACAAAAAATAAAGTAACACAGATATTAAAAAGTAAGTAAAATATATTAAATAGTGATTCAATGTGCGAAATTACACAACTTCATTTTACAAATAGAATAGTGCACATAAATAGGCCGGCCGCTCTTGGTACTCGCCTTTTCCCCTAGCTTTCCATGACGCCCTTGGCAAGATTCCGCCCTGGGTGGCTGCCCATATTGCCCATACTTAAATCCACCCCTGGGTTCGGATTCGTCCATTCGATGATTGCATTGAGCTCGTCTATGATTTGATTTTTAATATCAATGTCGAAGTCTTCATTTTCTTCTTCACTGATTCTGAAAATCTGTTCGCAGTGGCCTCTGAGATCTTCTCTGATTTTATTTCACGGAGGCGTCTTCTAATTCCAGTTTTTTATTGTGAGAAGTTCCTTTCATCCTCTAGAGATTCACCCAGAATTCTTCCGGTGTTGTTTCGCTATCAAGTTCTTCAATAGTTTCATTCCATTTATCTTCTTGTTGTTCATAAAATAGAGTTTTTAGCTCTTCTTTCATCTCTCCCGTACGGTACATTGCCTTATGGGAGATTACAGTGGTGATGCTTATTTGATATAATTCTTTTAATTCACAGTGTAAACCTTTCATACGATCGGTCCATTTATATGCAGAAATTGTTATCTAGGCGCTTTTAGGAATAGACTTTCTATCTGCCTCAATCATCTGGGCCTCCAGCCGTTCCATGTCCTCATCTATTTCATCGAGAGTTGCTTCGTCGAGATTCGCTGAAATGTAATTTCTTAGCAATCCCTCCTAATTATCCCAATTCTTCCTGTTTGTAATTCTTCCTTGTGTGCAAGAGTATTAATATAAGGTTAACGTTAATATTTAGGTTAATACCTATATGGTTACTACAAGGTATCACTTCAGGGGTCATGTGATAATTGTAGGGTACGAGGAAGTTGGCTAAGCAAATATCCGGCATGGTGGCATTTCTTTCTTTGGAAGATATTTCTGTCCAAAAGATTATTCAAGCCTCTGCCTAACTCATTCGTACGAGTGTATCCGGACTCAACACATCGTGCATTCAGGTCCACCATTAATATCGTATGGACCCTTTTCCTGAATATACTCATGATTATTTGGTTAGGCAAATAGTCGCGCCTCGGAGGTTGGTATCCCGTGGCAACGACCATCTTACTCAGGCTCATCTCAACCTCTATGGCAAGGTAAGACTCTTTTAAGTCCCTGAGCGGCTTGAATTTTATTCCCCTCTTAACCGCAATGTCTGCTCAGTCGTATCGTTCTTAAGAATGGTTCACTGTTAACACATCTTGACTACCATTTTAGGAACAGGAGGTGGGCGGGAGGCGCTTTCCTATTGTATTACCCCCATGGCCTTGTTCTTTTTGAATTTTTGTTTCCTAGGGGGGCTTGGGGTCTTGTATCTACTTCTTGAGGCCCTATGTTGCCTCGCCATATGTTTCGGTTCCTTCTTTTTCCGAATGCGAGTCGTTTGATGACTCTTCTTGGGTCTCATCTAATTCTTCCCCAGATGTTACCTGCATCACTTCTTCCTTTTCTGCTTGTGGTGGGGTGGTACTCATATCGAGTATTTTTAATGAGTCCAGCGTTTTGGGGACTTTAATTGTTAGCAAACTATTCGCTTGCAGCAACGAATTAAGTTCGCTTTCATAGCTACCAGGGGTTCCCATTTAGCTATGTGCGCGTGAATGACATGTTAAGATCTTCGTGCTATCTCGATGTTTAGGTTGCATGATGGTTGGCTGACTGCTATATGTTGGTTGACTTGAGAGCATGCCGACGCGAATCTCTGGGTGTTACACATTCGTGCTTCCTCTTCTTTGCGCTTAATTATCTCTTTTCGTTTGGGACAATTCAACACCAGTGTCCTGTGTTCGCCATTGCAGTTTAAGCATTTTTTCGATTTTGAAGAACAATCTTTCAAACGTGACCTTCCTCTACGGATTCAGAGCAGATTTTCTTCTCGTTGTGTGGGCAGGAGTGGCTCGTGTGGTTTTCGAGTTGGTAGCAGGAGAAACACACTTGGATATTGTGGAATTTCTCCTGTTTGATGTTTTCCGAGGGACTCTTCATATTGAAAGCAAGTAATCCCTCGGTCTTCGCTTCGGTTGCCATTTCCGTGGTTTCGAATTGTATTTTAGATACGGGGGTGTGGTTATTGGACTTTATAAGTTCTCTAATTTTGGTTCACGGATTTTGCCGCTTAATTTCTTTCCTAATGTCCTCGGTTGATCGTTCGCCTATCCAGCTTTCTTTTTTGGGCACACGAGGCTCCTATTGGCCGCCACTTAAGGGAGGGTTCGAGCCTCGAGTCCGATTTTTTTAATTATGTTGTTCGTTTTGTCGATAGGCAAAGGCTAGAAGAAGGATACCTCGATCACAATCCAGGATCGGGAGTGCCTAGAGGCGAGCACCAACAGACCGGGGTCTCGGTACCTCCCTGCAGCCGAGGATGAAGCTTGATCGTCTCGAGCCTCTCCTGCCACCAGGGTCCTTCTCCCCTCGTTCAAGATACGGGTCCGAAGACTGCACATATTCCTACCCGTTTAAACCTAGTGTAGGTTTGATGCCCTCAACTGAGGGCATCCTTTATCATCGACCTTGATGGACTTCCCAAAGTATCATGCCCACATCCTTCGATTAGTCAAACTAGGGAGAGAGTCTGGGACACATCACTTTTGGCCGGAACTCCTTGGCCGGGAAGAGCCCTAAGGGGAACACTCTTAGCCGTCTCTATCTTCCCTGGACGGAGGAGGGGGGAGTCCTTTTTCCTTGATTGTTCCTCTTCTTTTCCTCTGGTCTTCTTTCCTGTAAGAAATATTTTAGTGTGCTCTGTTATCCGTGTAAAAAGTTTAGTGAGTGATGTGTCGTGTGCGTGCTCGGCCATTGTGAGCCCTTCTCCAGCCCGGAAGGATGGTTTTAAATTAGTGGCAAAATTATGTTAAAAGAAATCAGGCCCATGTCAGTACTTAATGTAAATCATCCTTTCTTATATATGTAGAGGTGATCGAATTGGTGTAGCGTTTTATTGGAATATAACTACAATACGGAGTATTAAAATGGCTGCCGCCGTGAGAAAAATCGCCATAAAAGCTTGACTCTTTGTTTTTTGTTCATTCTTCCCCTTTCTCTGTCTCTGTCTGTCAGTCTGTCTCTCTCTCTTCTCTCTCTCTCTCTCTCTTTCTCTCTCTCTCTCTCTCTTTCTCTCTCTTCCTTATTCTTGAAGACATGGAATCCTCATTCAACTATCTCTTTATTTACTATCTAATTACCTAACTTTAGTTCTCAGCATTTCTGATCAATTCAGATATCAAATGAATGAATGTACAAGAATGAATTGCATCAATTTTTGTGGAAACCATTCTTCGTCCCAAATTTTGGAATTCAAACCTTTTTAACTGAATGATGAGTAAATTTGGGCAACCAAGTAAAGTTGTGAGTTTGGAGCATGATGTGGCTTGGCAGGCATCACAATTTCTATCAATGTGATTTTCAGTAGAATTGAAATACTTTTGCATTGCATTTTTTGCATTGCACTTGGTATTTACTTCTCTGTCCCTTTTTTTGTTTGTAATTTGAATTGGAGCGATAGGCATTGGGGTAGGGGTAATGGGTCCCCCTTGATAGCCCGCACATAAGATTTGCTCCTTAATTTAATGCCAATAAAAGAATAATGATGGAATGATTAGGAGAAGAGTAGACATTCATTGTGCTGCATCGTGGTGCCTTTCCAGTTCAATGGGCGATGTTTTTCCCATTACTCATGGCATAAGGTTTTTTAAAGGCATCTTCCTGTTAACATTTGACTCTAGATATGTAACCAGATAACCCACATCCCATGTTATAGGTGTTAAAAATGTTGTAATGTTATTAAATAACAGTGTTGATATGTGTGGATCATGAGGTTGCACATCCACCAAACTCATGAATTTCCCTTTAATTTTAAGCAGTGAATGGTTACTTGTCAAACAGAATTAGACCAGCAGATACCACAAATTTGCTCCATCAAAAGATGCCAATCAAATGAGTGTCTTTGGTTTGTTTTACAAGGTCGAGTCAGCATCTTAATATTTCCCCGAATCTTTTGCAACTCTCCCTCCCCTCCCCCCTCCTAAAGCCCTTAAGAAAAAAAAACCCACAATTTTTTTAGTCACAGAGATTAAATTCATCACTTTTCTTCTGTTTGCAGCCATTGTTGCGAATCAAATGAATTTTTACTGTAATAAATTGGCTAGATAAATGAGAAGGGTGAGAAGATGAAGAAGAAGAGTCAATAATTACATTTACAAACAAGGGGGAGGAAGTGGTGGATAGAGGCGGTGGTGGTGGTGGTAGTAGTGGATCTTAAATTACGAATTTGGTTCTTCTATCGTTCATTCATCAATTTTCATCATTTGTACGATTAGTATATGGCCTAACCATAATTTTTTTTAAATAGAAAAGACATATTCGTGTCTCCTCTTTTTAGTGATACAGGAGTGAAGGTGCTGAGATTAATATCTAATTTCTAATGAATTTTTATTTAAAGTAAAATAAATGAAAAATTGTTAATTCTCTTCCATCTCTGAGCTTTGGAGAGCAAAGTCTATGGGATTCTGAACCATACTTGTACGTTCTTTTTAATTATTTTTTTCTTTAATCCTCACGACTAAACTATTTAAGCTAAAGCCTTATGCTTGCTCTCATTATCAAACAAATTATCTAAAAAAAATTGTTTATAGTCCCGTAGATGGCATCATTAGAATTCCATAATTTCCTCACGATTTCCCAAACTCCTCAAGCAAAAAAGGAAAACCTGATTTCTCCACTGGGACAAAAATCGGCATAAGAAATATTAATACGTATCGCCGTTTTTTCAGACAATTATAGAAATGTATTACTATGTAATATAAAAATAATAGGATCATTACAGACAGATTATATTTCGTTATCATTTGTGTATAGCTCGAGTAATAACCTCGATTTTCTTCGATCGATTTAATGTTTTTGTAATTGACTCACATTTGTTACATTCTTAGATTAGAGAAATAATAATTATATATTATGTATATGTTGACTAACTCCCCGACTCTAGAAATATTCAAAATCTTAGGCCCTAAACTTCACTCAGAATTTGCTCAGTATCGAGCAGTAATATTCCAAACATCGCTTTTGACTGTTGCTAACCTATACGACTATCTTAAACCTCTATTTCATTATTACCTGTATTTCTTATTCTTGTCAAGTGGGCCTTGTGCGAATTGCCATTTTATTACTCATTAATTTCTTTTGAGATTCCTTTGGTTACACTTGAGTCCGTGAGTATTTATCATGACCCGGCGATTGCTTACTTTTCAATTGTCTATATAATTTGGCGGTTCGAAATGAGCATTAAAGATTGGCAAGTACTCGTATGTGTTCTTCAGTAAAATCAATTACATCAGGAGAAACACGAATGTGATTGTCTTCCAGCGTAAACTCTTCAGAAATCTTTGATTTATGATTTGTGTATTCTTCTTGTATCGCAACCACCTTTTCCTTGTCATTTTTAATAGGCTCTACGGAATCTCGACTCCGTTTTATGATCTCCATACATATAAAACTGTATGGGTTTTTGCTTACACGTTTTAGAAAGATCAATTTGATGCTATTTTTCTTTTTCCTACTTCGCTTTTTACTCGACACCGATTATAATGGCCGTAATTCTAGCGGTTTACATTTCACCAATTTTTTGTAGCAAGTGATAATAACGGTATATTTATTTTATATCATTCTTTACGGTATTATTGACGCCTGGAAAACATATATTTCGATTAGGGGTACATATTTCGATTAGGGGTACATATTTTCCAAAGGTTGTACAACGCGGCGATACTGTTCATATTGAGGACTTCAATCTATTTGCTCACATTGGCTCATTTTACTACGAAAAGTAAAGCTGGTGCTAGCCGAGCGGATAAGGCGTTGGTCTGCCAACATTTCGGTACCGGGTTCGATCCCGACATGACCGGACACAAACGTCAGCGCACGGAGAGATCTTCTGGCTACCCATTGGTGCTCACCCCGTTTTCGGGTGGGTAGATCTTACACCTCTCACCTCACACATAGCCAATCACAACACTGCTTTCTTTCCTCTCCGATCTTAGCACCGTAACACACACACATAACCACAATCACTCTGTTCCAAGGAAACCTGCCGATTGGTATCTATATCCACGTACCTCTTACGCGGAACAGACCCCTCTGCCCCGGGTGCGACGAATCTTCCACCTGAATGCTGTTTGGCGTCAAAACATAATACCTCTTGGCACCTCTCCCCAAAGAGGACCGGCCTCTCGTGCCCTTGGGGCTCACGAGCGATTACAATATTGACCTATATGTCTATTTCATTATCCGGTCGGGATCCGCCTGGATAAAGGAAGGTTGGCGAACTACTACTAATAAAAGTATCCTTATTTAGATTTTTAAATTGGCCAAATTACTTCTTTGGTGTTTGAAAAGCCATTTTTAGTTTAGATCGAATAGAAATGTGATCATTTTGCCCATATGTACGTATGTTCGCCGACTGAGATGCGTTCAACAAACTCCCCTCATTTGTTATAATGGTATGTGATGTTGTAATGAATGTTTAATATTTTTGTGGATGGATGATTTGGATTGAGGGAGAGGAGTGGGAAATTGATGTCGAAATGTGACAGATGTGTGATATCTAAACTGAGGAGAATACGATAACAAAGAACCAAAATCGATGTTTTTCTTGAAAATACTAATTTAATTTCCATAGAAATTGCATAGAATATTATAGGAAATTTGCCTCTGGTGATGTCCAAATTTCATTTCATAGAACAGCTGATAAAAAAAGTTAGGAGAATACAACATAATTATCTCATAGACAAGTGAACAAAAATATTAATAACAATTATGCAGACCCTTGTTCTGAATGACGAGCACATTTTCGGCCGTAGGACATCACCAATTTCTCGCATTGGTCTCACCCGATTCTATTCCCTTTTTTACCCAAATTTGGCGGAGGTCTTCAACATTCATCGCTTTCCGAGCTATAACCTTCTTCTCACCGACTATCTTACAAAGGTTTTCTATCGGGTTTAAATCAATGCTCGCACAGACCAGTTCATCACATCGATATTTGCAGTATCCAGAATTGCTTTACCGTAATTACTGTGTGGCATGGAATTAGGGTGTGTCAATTTGTGGGGTGAAAATTAATTTTTGCCAATCCCTTCACTGAGGAGTTGTAGAAATATGCGTTTAAGTGTGAGAAATTCAAATCTACTATTATTTTTGTGATTGCTCAACATTTAGCTTGAGTCCGCATCTGTGCAAGGCCCTCTTGAGGTGCCATTATTAAAGCTCTTCGGAGACTCAATGACTCGACGGTGAAGGTGACACCGCACTCTCCCATGAATTTTATGAAAAGGGTGGTTTATGAGAGGGAACGTGTGAACTACTAATTGGAAGACATCACCGAAGAGCAGGCCGATCAATGAGAGGTCAAGGTATAACGTGTAAAGAGAAAACAAATGGAGATAGGGACATCGAGACCCATCCCTACACTCTTCGCCACGTTCGATCATGAAAACTAAGTTGGTCCGTACTGTTTAGTATCGATATCGCGACAAAGATTTAGTATCACTGCAGCAAAGGTGCTACTACTGCCACCGTTTGAGCCATACGAATCACTCGTGTAGATGTACAAAGTTGGATTTATCCCAAATATGTGTAAATTGCTCCAAGACAGTAAACGACAAGTCTAATTCGTGTCCGGCCAAGTGTGCCAATCGCAGAGAGCCAGACTATGCTTCCTCGAAGCAATATGGCGTGTATCACATGGAGAAGGAGGTCTGGCCATTCATGCTAGGGAAAGACTCTTTTACGCGAGGCTAAAGACCTGCCTCGCACTATGCGACTTAATTCAACCTATGCTCCTAAAGTTAAGCAGGTATTCTGTGATCCTGCCTCCATTAGGCTTACGGGCACGATTGCTTCCGCGGCCATTCTGAACACACTTGCAGTTTACCCCCTTCATACTGGTAGAGCTGTTGGCATAACTAAAACTTCTCTCCTCCTCTCACATAACCATTTTCCATTAGGAAAAACGGTCGCGCACGTCTACTAGATCGTTAGACTCACAGAAGGCAAACCCTTGGAATTTTTTTGTGAAACCATATTCTGGGACTCCTAAATCTGTCCCCTAAAAGGAAGACAGCACCAAGTGAGCTTCGGCTAATACGCCTTTACCCAAGGCTGGAACAGGCAGCTCTGAGAGACAGGATCCCCCAAATACAAGTTCTGACTTCAAAGCCTCACTGCTAGTTAAAGGTGTATAGGCAGAGAGAGGAAAAGACTCGCATGGCGATCCCAGCCTCCACGCCAAATCTTCGAAGACGAGAGCGCCTTGTACGGCAAACAGCGGTCGGAGTTCTGCCTCAAGGAAGCGTAAAGCGATTCCATCGAGGGTCTTCTCTTTGAAGAAGGCGCTCGCATCTCCTCAGAGCTAGGGCTGACTGGATATTCATTCAATAGAATTGCCACGGGCTCGGGGCCAGCTGAGAGCTGCGGAGGCTCGTCTCCTTCCGTTTTTCCTTAACAATCCTTTTGCAGGAAACCATGCTCGGCGCATCCGCCTTGCCCGCCCTCCTGGGGTATAAGGGTTTTGTGAGCCCATCACCATGGAGGTCGGGCAGAAGGATGCGGGATCCTGCACCTGGCATGATGTTCGAGTTCTTCTCTTTGCTTTAAATACCTCCTTTCAGTCAGTAGTCGTGTAGCTGCACCTGGATAGGAGGTATACTGTTATTTCTATGTACATTTAACCATCAGCCGACTTTGATGCGAGGGGCCTTCCGCAGCGTTGTGGCAGGGTTGCTGAGGCCCTTTCTCTTTTTCGGGGAATTGACCAGTAGACACCCCCTATGGGTAGACTATTCAATGAATCTAAGGAGTTAGTTTCTTGCCAACCCAATCGACGAGCTAGAGATTGTTGTCCTAGGTGTGGGTGAGTTTACGCATCACTGCCCGAGAACTGCTTCATTTTTTGGTTTTGATCTGTCTCTGTGATCTCTGATGCACAGCAGGATTTTTATTGGGGGGTAGTCAATGACCTCCATGATAGTGATTAATTTCCCATTAAAATATAATTTGCTGGTCGGCTGGCTCCAGAGAGCCTCCTCTCCTCCCCCATTGGACCGCATTTCAGGAAATGAGTGATATCACTGTCTCAATCGAGGAGTTTAGGCGAATGGATGAGGCCGTTGATTTCTTCACCGGCAACCTCATCACCGTGGTCCTAACTACTATTCGTCGAATGTCTGGTCGTTTTCCACACCTACCGCTTCCGTGGTGGTCAGCTGAGTGTAAGACGGCCGTTAAACAGAAGAGTTATGCCTAAATGCACTACAAGCGCCGCCCGGACGATTTCACTGTCCGTGAATTTCGTCGAGCTAGGGCAAGGTTCTAGTATGTTTCGAATCACACCCACGGCTTTCCCTGGCGGGCATACCTGTCTTAACTTAACGAGAAGCACCCTCTAGCAGAAGTGTGGAAGTGAGTCAAAAGGATTCAGTACAACTTCTTGCAGGACTCCCCTCCCTTTCTCGATTTGAATGGGAGCGCAATTTCAGACCCTGCGTCCTTGACGACGACACCTTTTTCCACATTCCCGAGCCGGCATCGTGCTCCGCCAGCATTCAATGCAGCTTTTGATGTCGCTGAATACCGCTATGCATCTACACCTAGTGAAGCAAGGCGGCTTTTTAGCTAAATTTGTTCGACAGGATCTGGACAGAAGGTATCCTTCCAGATTTATCTGGCAAATAACTACTGTGTTCGCTTTTTGCAGACCAGGGAGAGATCACTCTACCCAGGCTGGTTTCCTCTTAATTTCTCTAAGCCTTTGAGTGTGAAAGTTGATATAGAAATTGAGAAATGTTAGATTAGCTTATTTCTTTGACCGAGGAGGCCACTTGTATTCTGCGCAGTCAGACTTTCGCATATTCAAGTACACGCCAGAAACTGTTCCGGCTAGAAAATGTTATCTGCGAGGCCTTTCTTCGTAGAGATCATCATTACGCCACGCTCTTTTTGATCTAGAGTAGGTCTATAATATCGCATGGAGATACGCTATCCTAGAGATCTTCCACACGATTGGAGCGATTGTCACGCCTCCCAATTTTAATATCTGTGCCGGGATTGCTACGTTAGAGCCTTTTGTAGTATATTTCATGTTTCACTTTCTGAACACGATTCGCACCAAGCGGGTGAATTACTCCACTAAAAAATTCCGCCACGAGTGACATCCTTGCATAGTAACCAGGAATGGTCACCAAGTTCATGTGATCTTACCCATTGTGATTTCTTCTTATGGGGGTATGTGAAATCACAGGTATACGCCAACAAACCACACACACTTTCTGAACTCAAGGCTGAAATCAGGCTTGTGATTGGAGGCATCGAGTCGCAGATCTGTCAGAGAGTTATCGGAAATTTCGTGGAGCGTATAAATGTATGCAGGTAGACATATGGCCGACTGTGTATTCCATACGTAAAGGGGACATAACTCATTAGAACTATGCAGAATATAACTGTTTATATATATATATATATATATATATATATATATATATACATATATATATATATATATATATATATATATATATATATATATATATATATATTAATTATTTTCTAACAAAGCGCCCTGAGTGCTCTCGGGCCATTAGAATCTCTGCACCCTCCTGTTTGATGTATTAGTGAGACAACAGTCGCCGCAAGCCGGGCGGATGCTGAGATTCTCTTCTTCTGAGTTCCTGGACATGTCGGGATTGCGAGAAATGAACGCGCCGATGAGGGTAGAATCGAAACGAGTCCGCGAGGACTGGGCGACCAGACTAGCTTTTCGATCTCCCTCAAACTGACTACATGGCAGGAATCAGGCCATCCTTCCGAGCTGCCTGACTTACGTGTCCTCGCACCGCACCTCTTCTCGTGGACGCCCCTTCCCTCTCCCCCCCCCCCCCCTGTTGTGACGGGCTTAGGTAGCTTTCTGTCTTCTTTGAATTGGACACAGTCGCGGCCCCCACCGCCATTTAATGGAGCGCTCGCCTGTGCCTTACTGCGACCATTGCATTGTCCACCGGACTGTTCAGCACATTCTTGGGGAATGCTCCAGTATGAGGGAACCGAGACGAGCGGGGTCGCTACCGCTTGTCCCTTGTGATCTGGGAGAATTACACCATATTTGTGGACTCATGGACTTTCTCGGGGAGGATATTTTATGCGACTCTCTTTGATGTTGGGCGCATGATCCGTTGACGGAGGACAACCTTTCCTCCTCTTCCTCCTCCTCCTCCTCCTCCTCCTCCTCCTCCTCCTCCTCCTTCTTCTTTTTCTTCTTCTTCTTCTTTTTCTTTGCATTTTCTTTTCGTTTGTTAGTTTTGTCAGGTGTGTATTGTTTTGTTTTGTTTTTAATTTAGCCTAATACTAGACTAAGGTTAATTTTGGCGACTCATGCCCTATGTGACAATCGCCAGATAGGAGCTATAAACAAAATATATCGCCCCCCCCCAACCCCCGAAACCTCCTCTCAAGCGACGTGAGACTCTCTTGCTAGACACATTTAGTTTCAGCTTCTCAGCAACTTGACGTGAAATGCCAGCTGATGTCTCAAGTCGGTCATTTACTGGCGCTGTTTCATCTTGAAACTTTCCCTGGGAGATCTTTTCGGGAGTTACCATTTTTATCGTCAACTTGCAAGACTCTGTCGCCTCATGAAGCTTTAATATGCCTTAAATCATACTGCTAGGGTGATTAAAATGCTATGAAGTGTCAGACAAACTCATTCCTTTACTCCCACTGGACAACCTACTTTCTGAAGAATTTGTCCACCTTAACTCGTCTCTCAGTCATACAATGAGTAGTTGTCTACAATTCACGTAGCAGATTGTCGCTATACATACGTTACGAATTTTACTTGTAAAAAGTTATGCTATAGTTTTCAAGTACATATTGTTCTCCTTAAAAATAATTTAGCCATTGGTCTATGAAATTAATTTAGAAATTATCAAATGGGAATTGCGGAAAATATTCTCTGCAGTTATCGGGCGAATTAAATGAGTATTTAAAAGAGTGTAGATTTTGTGCTCTAGTTTTGGACGGTGCTGTGTTGTTATATTCGGATGATGTAGTTTTATAGGTTGAATGTGAGAGGGATTTAACAGGATTTGTATTAAAAAGGAGCTGAAATTAAATACACCTAGGAGTAAAGGAAGCATCTGTGGATTCAGTACATTATTCCAATCACGTCCAACTTGAGTCACGTGTTTCCAAACACTGGTGTTCGTGGCAAACTAATTTTCTAGCGTTCTTCCAGCTCTTCTCCTTCAACGAAGACTGCTGCTCCCTGGATACATCATGTTTCTCAGTCATTTTCATTCTGATCTATGTTTCATTATCTTTTCGAGAGACCACGCCAAATTGAAAGGAAGAGATGGCGTTATGAGAATAAATAGATTTGTATATAAAATGAGGAATAAAGTAATGGTAGTTAGGCTAATGAGGGTAATGGTTCATAATGGGGTCGGCTTATGGTGCAAACTTGAGCAAGTTCGATGTTGTATCTTGGGTGTATCGGAAATGATAAGGGTATGGAAGTTAAACGAAAGATTGAGAGTTTCAGAGCAGTGCAATTTTACATTTTGAGAGGGATGTTTGGCAAGGAAAGATTGGGTATTAATGGTGTGAGGAAACGTGTAAAGTGGTTATTAGCTAGAATGTTCTGAGGTGGGACGGGCATGTAATGAGAATCTAGAGAACATATTTATAAAAACAATATATGCGAGCGAGTGTCTTGTTATGCGGAGGTTGGAAGATCGTGTTAATATGAATTGCTTATGCGATTGGAGGATTGAGAGATGGACAAGTTGATGATATTGTGTATAGTAGGCGTGACAGGAAGAGGTTTGTAGAGGTGTGTTTGGCAGCATCTACCCAATGAAGAAAGCTGACAGGACGAGATGCTACAGAATATTGCCTGCATTGATATGAAGGGTGAATGGCGCGCCAGCAAAAGGTTGGTAGCATTTTGATTAGTAGGGTATCGAGGGTTGTGAGAGAGACGATAGTTATACTGGTGTTGATTCGCACACATTTATAGTTTTTCACTGACATGTTGTAAAAAAATATTTCGACCTGTGGATTTTCCACATTCCCTCTTTTGTCTCTCTCTCTCCTTCTTTCTTTTTTATTCCTCTTTATCTGTCAAATTATCCCGTGTCTAGCTGTTTCTCTTTAGTCTTAGATAGCGGGGGTGTTTGGGATTTCGATGTTAAAATTTCAGACGACAGTGGTCGTCTGAAGAGGTTGATTGTGTTTTGGGGGAAGCACAAAGAGCTCAAAAGGGGCTCCAAAGGTGTGTTTCGCTCAGGGCGCCATACCTGCCAAAACCTCCACTGCGTTCATATTATGAGAACGAAAAGAAGCCAAAACACAAACATCTATTATTACCTATTAAAGTAATTAAGTCAAAACTTCAAAAGAAAAAAGTGTAGATTTATATTTATTTAAGCTTCAAACCTTTTTAGTATTTGAACCTTTTTCTCAAGTAGGAAATTGTAAAAAAGATATTTTCGGCCTGTGAATTACATCCTCACCCTGCTTTCATGTATCTGTCCTCTTTTCTTTTATCTCCCCTTTCTTCGTCTATCTGTCCTTCTTCGTATCTCAACAGACTGCTCTATTGTGAGCAGGTCGAATTATATCGCTATGACTGGCTATTTTTTATTTGAATACAGGTCTGACGGCCTTTCACAGTCCCCTTTGTTGCGTTCGTAAAACGAATTTACGACTCTTCCCGTACTTGTAGTTTGGGTTGGGCGCGGGCGTGGATGCACATTTTCAATCATGGGATAAGGGATGGTGTTCCCTCAATCTTGGGTCTCCTCATCGGTTGAATGGTAGTAGAGCCTCTTTTCTTTAGACGTTACACCTTTTTCAAAATAAGAGAAATAAGTAATTCTATTAGAAGCAAGAAACTTTGGTTCTCGCGTACTTCAAATTCCTTTCAGACTGTAACATGCAGATCCTTTTAAATTTCATTCGTTTTATCAGAATTTTAACAGACTCAAATATTCAAAGATTCACTTATTCCCTTCCTGCAACTATTAACCAACTAACGAAAGAATTTAGGACTCAATTCTTCTCACAGCATCTCTGGAGAAGGCATTTAATTTATTTTTCCCCCAATCCATCCGATTAATGCCTAATCTAAAGCCATTTCATAACCAGTAAAGACTAGCTCATAACAAGGGAGAGACAAGGTACTAACACATTTAAACAATCTTCGTGCGAACTTATGTACCATCTTTCATTAAAACAATCCCCGTGTGAGCTTGGGTACCATCTTGCATTTAAGCAAACAGTTCATAATCGTTTCAGCAGCTTTTTGCATCGATTTTTTATGGTATCCGACAAGTCCTAAAGAAAACCACGCTTAAAGACTTCAAGATAAAGTTTTCTTTTATTTTTATCAGATCCAGGAATTTAAGTTTGATTTAATATCAGCTCCAAAATATGTGCTTTCAATGTTTTCATGTTTAGGTCTTCCATTGCCTAAATAAAAATTAGTATAATTATAGACAATGGGTTCATCTCATCCATCTGCTGAGCAAAAGCTTTCCTACAGTGAGCTGATTTTAATTTTCCACTTTTCCTATGGCCGCCTTCTGAGTCTCTTTAAGTAAATAAAGGATTCAGTTTAGGATATCTTTCTTCTTTAACGTGGGAAGATGTCGTGCCCACCTTCACTTTAGAATTGGATTCTTTTTCCAACATCCGTAGCCCGTGGTTGTGTCATTATCTAAGTACCTCTCTCATGGTTCCTGCGGGTTATGTATCACTAGAATTTTTCGGTTTCTTTCACTTGTCCTCAGTTTCTGAGTTTTTTTTTGTACATTATCTTAGGTAAAGTTCCTTATGCTACAAATATAAAGTGTTTTGGTCCCAAACCATTAGTTTTTAAATTTCGAGGCCTCCCGCTTTTAAAAATGTAAATGAGCTACAGATCTTTGCGCCCTTCCACCTATTCTTTTCACGTTGTAAGTTCCTTTCTCGTGTTGCCATCAGGATAATAAAGTTGTTGTAAGTAAAAAAGATTTTGCACCTGCTATAAAATTTTATTATAAATTTTAATTTATATATCTTCTGCAAAATTAAATTCCATTATTTTTAACTTTGAAAAAGTTAATTTTCATTCCCAAGGCGAGACTAGCTTGTGATAATTCTATATAATTTACTCTAATTCTTATGGATTCGAGGCAAATAATATAATATTAGGAGCAAAGCAAACACTCATAAATCACACTATGGTCCACTAAATGTGAAGTGGTAATTCTATAGCCCCGAGTTGAGGAGGAAAACCAACGTAATCAAAGCGTTACCTCGTTGGTTAAACATAGTTTGAAAGAAGATGAATAGTTATTTGAGGTTAAAGTTCGTTTGTCTGTTTAGACACCGAACTTAAAGGATCAATTCTTACTCACCAATGTAGGAGTTAATTGCAGCCCGATTTCTTTTCGTGGCAATCGGTCTAATGAAGCTACTTGAGGTTCGTTTTAGCTTGAAGTTAGAGATTGGTCGAAAAGGTAAAGTGTCAATTAGTTTGATGGTTGAAACCAACAGAATCGATAACTCTAAGTAAGCAGATTAAAGGAATAAAAGACAGACGAGCTGTTGGTCTTTTAATGCCTGGAGAGTTTGCGCAGACCGTTCACCTCCCAGCGCCAGCTAGGGACGGGCCGTAGGCTGCCCAAGGACTGAAACCCCTCTCCTCTTGACGTGAGTACAGGGAGAGGTCCCCCCTTCCCCAGGTCCACTCATCCTCGGGTCCACACTGTCAACCATTTCGAGCTTGCAAACAAGGCAATAAGCGGCTGCATCTGTCTTAAAAAAGGAGCCTTCCAAAATCATAAAGCGACCACAGTGTAACGTTCACGGACCATTTCTGAAGACAAGGGACATTTTTGATAAACAAATGAATAAGACACGTTGGAACATTAGTGGTTTCAGTGGAGTAAGAAGGAAACAAGGAACGAGTAAACTATATGAAGTTATTTCCGTTATATTTTGCTTTATGAAAGCTGGAAAACACACAGTAATGCTGTAGTTTTCTGTATATAGCGTAATCTAGCATTTTTAATTATAAGAAAACATGGCAGTCAATCAAATCGAGCTACGTAACATTCATGAATGCCTAACTTTCAAGGAAATCATCAATTCAAGATGGTATTAGGAAATTTATCTAGAAAGATTAGAGAGCACTTGCAAGATGGTGGTGGATCAGTATGGTAATTTGCAGCAGACGAATAAAATAAACGTCCTTGGCCGAGTCTTTTGCGACACCTTTTTCCACATTCCCGAGCCGGAATCGTGCTCCGCCAGCATTCAATGACGCTTGTGATGTCCCTAATTTGCAGAAGGAACAAACTTTTATATCATAAATTACTTCTTCCAAACCAGGCATAACTGAAGATGGAAATGGATGCTATCGAATAGAACAAAATAGTAGATTAATTACATAAACTTCAAAGGATATTTTTTATTGAGGACAAAAGTTATCAGCTCTTCAAACACAGGTAGCAATCACAGACATTTGAAGAGTAAGATTAAAATAGGTGATGACGTCCGTCCTTTGATGCGAAGATGACCACGACTTCTTTCATGTTGTCTGTGGGTCCGGATGTGGCTTGTGAACATTCGGGCCCGGAATGTTCGCCCACATGTAGGACAAGTGTAGGTGTATGTTGCTGTGGAAGTGGAGATGACTCATGCCTTACACGCAGCGGTTACCTCTCCCCCTCCATTGTGCTTAGATAAACATGGAGGGACTTGAAGGAAACTAATGAGAAACAGAAACTTGATTTTCAAAGAAAAATAAATGTCTGACAAATTACATTAGCAAATCACTTTGACGAAATTAAATATCAATGGACAAAATCTTCAGACGAAAACTACAAAAGAATATACATAAACTAGTTCACGATGCCCAATTTTGCTAGTTAAACAATATCGAAGAGGAGGTCATCTAAATAACACAAATATTAGGGAGGCTAGTAAAGCTCTTTAAGATTAGCGGCAAAAGATGAGAAGAGATGGAAGATCTAAAGAATAAATCGAATATACTAAACTAAACTAGTCTATTAAAATTGATTTGGAGAAGACTATAAAACATGGAATGCCAATCAAGTAAAAAAAACAAACAAATCACTAAAACAGATGAATCAACAACTGCCAATTAACAGGCAACAAATTATAACAGTACAAGATAAACAAGGGATTAAAATTACAAATAAAAGTCCCGCGCACAATATAATGCAAATTAAAGAAAAAAGAAAACAATAAAAATATTGAATGAATAACTAACGATTGGCATGCAATAAATGACAAAATCAAAAGAGAAACAAAGGATTAAAATTATAAATGGAAAGTATCTCATTGAAAAGATTAAGAATTCCACCAGGGAAAATATGATTAACCCATTAATGCGTGTCTTAGAAATAGGACAGTTCAAACAAAATGAATGTGTATAAATTTATCTCCATTTGCTTCTCTTCCTATTTATATAATAGTCTACTTAAGTTTTTTATATTAGTTATACTTGTTTTCGAAAATTTCCACATTATATAGTTATAAGGCTCTTTTAACATTTAAAAAAAGTTCCAAGTAAAATAAGTATTATTAATGGCTATAATTGGTTAGAATGGATTCCAGATACTAGACATCATCTTCTCAATGAATTAGGAAGAAGTCCAACCACAATAGAAGTACATACATAATTTTGCATACAATTAAGTGCATGAAAATAATAAAGTACATGAAGATGTATTAATTGACTTTATAAACATGTAAGAGGAGAACGTTTTGTTCACCTACTTACAAAATTATGTTTAAAAACTATATTATATATATATATATATATATATATATATATATATATATATATATATATATATATATATATATATATATAAAGAGTTTAATGGAATGGTCGCAAGTTTCAGTTGTAATACCTTTAAAAAACAAACACTGGAGATTAAGGTTGCACAGGACATTAAGTCTCTTATCGGCAACATAAAAGTACTTACCAAAGTCTTAATGACAGAGAGGAATCAGCCTCCTGAACAGGCATGTTGAAAAGCGACTATACTATTATAATCATCTGCCAATTGTTCTACAATTATTTAAAAAACAAATGAATACAAAACACCTTTCTGTGTGGCATTGAAAACTGAAAACGCCTTCGACTCAGTCTAAATCTCAGGGTGGGGGAGAAATGCTTCTTTTAAGAGGCCAGTAGAAAAACTACGTCGCCTCAACTCGAGGAGTCATTGACTCCGAGATAAGCAAAGAGGCAAATAACAAAGTTCGAACCTTTGAAAACTTGTCTTTTCGTCGCGCCAATGACACTAACAGTGTGTTTAACTCTCAATAAGACCATTTTTAGGGCCGCGAATTCTTTAAGCTTCATTTAAGAGGTGACCGGTCATATATTCTTAGTGTAAGTTCTTGTTGTGCCAAAGAGTGCCACATGAGAAGAATGCAAACAAATGGCTATTTTCAACTATTTGCCAACGTTTTGCCCCCACTCCACTCTGACTGAAGAGGGAAATCAAATTTTATATATGTTCATCACCAATCCACCATAAAGGTAACCGCATGTTGAAGAAGGATTAGCCGCTCACTACTCCTTCGAGTGAGTAAACATGGAGATGGTCTATTGATCAGCTTCCCATTCTGACCTTTGCCCCAATGACTCATTTTTCCTATTCTGCCCCGTCTTTTTCCTTTTTGATAAGGCCATATGTACTCATTGGATTACCACAGTTTCATTTCTTTAATTAATCGCATATTGAAAATAGCAAAGTAATCACATAAAGCAAAGTCCTATTACTCCTCGATTCAAAGTGAACGATCCTTGTCCGATGTCTAACTCCTTCCCACACATTTTCGCCTCTGTTTGTGTTATTTCGTGTGATCCTTTTCACAAACAAAGAAACAAACAGTTAAATAAACATCATCTTGCTCGTTACGTTTTACCGTCGTAACTTTCCCGTCCACCCGAGGTTTTTTTATTTATTTGATTAACAAAGTGCTGTATCTCAGAGTACGTATGTCCCTTCTTCAAGACTCAGTAGCACTAAATTGCGAACCTAGCTCCTCTGCGGTACAAAGTGGAGTAAAATTAGTGTGTAAAATATGCCGGTGGCGGGACATTGTGGCGCGGAGTGAACCATCTGATCCTTGATATGAATACTTATTGCAAGGACGGCCGTTCCTGCACCCTCTCCATGTTGCAAGTACTCCAATAAAAGTAATTTTTTCCCGCTTAATGCAGATTTCCTGCGACTGGGCCAATCTCTTTAATACTGTGGCAAGCAGTTGGAGAAAGCCTATGTAATCGGCTTATCTTGTCCTTTTCAAATATCACTTTCATCCATTGAAACGTTCTCAAAAAATAGAAACAAGTCTCAAAATACATATAAATTGGTCTAATTCTATAACATAACCAAACAGGTAGGCCAATAGAACCTAGATAAATCAACTCAAATGCCTTAGGCTACGTAGCTTTGAAATATCTTTGTAGTCTCAATAAGATTTGCTCTTGCAGTCATTGCTATTATACTTTTTCCTTATTCTCATCGTTTTTATTAAGTCAGGATTCTTGTTATCATTCTTATACTTTCCACGGGGGTAAGCGTTTCCTTATTGTTTCACGCCAATTTGCTTTTCTTTCTCAATGATTAATAATTTCCCTACCCACACCTCATGCCAGAATTGGTGCGCACCGTACTTATGCGAGAGTAGATAGCCTTGTTTGACCAAAGCATTTTCTTTCTCAACTTTAAGTATTTATGTCATTTGGGACGAAAGAATTTTAATGATGTGCATAATCCCAGATTAGGTATTTTCCTAAAAAAAATCCACTAATCGCATAGTAATAAACCTTTTTTAATGCATACAATTCTACATTTTCAAATTTTATATACATAATATGTATATATTCTATTAAGTAGGCCTTCTTAAATGTAACGACTTTTTTATGTTGGAGTTAGGAAGGCTATAAGGAAATAAGGTAAATATAGGAATAAATTTTTAAAAATATGGCTAAAAACTATTTCATATATTTATCACTTATTTTAACAGTGATTGTTACTAGCATCAGTGGAGAAAAAAGAAACAAAATGAATGCGACTCAATTCACATCTGAATTCGCTTTGGGTACTTTGCCGAGACAAACAGCTACAAGTAGGGTTTTGTATTATATCTTTGGGTTTATTTTCCTCGGATTGCTGTATAGAACGTATTATTCTCTCTGTTCTTTATTTGTGTATTGTATTTCTTCAATGGTTGTTAGAATTTTTGTTCCTTGAGTTCACTTTTGTAATTTTTCCAGTTGGTATGGTTGTAGGCTTTTCTTGTTTAGCTGTGTATTTGAAGTGAGTAAGAGGATATGACTGCCATTGTGTTTAGACGGGAAATATGGTCCTGGTGTTATAGTTACATTCAATATCTGATTTGGTTAATACTATATTTTTTCATATAATAATAATAATAGGTATTTATAATGCGCCCTTCAGGGCTGTTAGCCCTCCCAGAGCGCAGGTTGTATAGCGAGTGTAGAGAAAGTTTACAGGGAAGAGAAGGCAATTCTGAAGAGATGAGTCTTCAGGAGAGGTTTGAAAGTAGCAAGGGAGGGAGAGGAACGGACTTTGGCAGGAAGAACATTCCAGAGTCTAGGAGCACAAACTGAGAAGGAACGGTCGCCCATCGAGCAGAGGACAGAACGAGGAGTGTTCGGGAGGGGAGCGAGGTTAGATTAGAGTGCCCGAGGAGTTTGACGACGGGAGAGGGCAGATGAGAGATAAGGTGGAGCCTCGAGGTTTAGGGCCCTGTGGGTGATGAGAAGAATTTTATAGTGGGTACGGAAGCGAATAGGTAACCAGTGTAGCTCCTGTAACAGAGGTATCGAAGGAGAGAACCGGGGGCGGCGAAGGGAAAGACGGGCAGCATAGTTTTGAACTAGTTGTACATAGGGGCGAAGTGACGAAGAAGGGAGATTCACTAGAAAAGAATTAATAGAACTAATCAAATGTTGCATTTGGTTTACTATGTTTGTATCATAATTTGAAGGTGAACTACACCAAATTCAGAGCTCAAACCCATTTTATGAATAAATACACTCAATTGATGCTGCAGTCAATATTTAAATTGATGTCCCTTGTTCTTTCCGACTGCTTTAATTCGTTTTAGCATGATGGAGACCAAATTTGGGATGAGATCTTGACTGATATTGCTCCAGTTTTGTTCAATAAGCACAAATTCTCTATTGAATTCAAATAGGGCGAATTCCCGTGCCAAGGACCCAAAAGATTCGATGTTATTTTCAGCCCCAAACTTATTTAATGGTTTTCCTTTGTGAAAAAGTGCGCCATTATGCTGAATAATAGAGTTATCATTCCCAAATTGGTCCTGAGTGGTTGTAAAAAGATACTGATGAAGCTTGCTTTGGTACCATTTTGAGTTCATGTCAGTGTTCATGGATAAAACTTTTGGTGTTCCAGTTTCCTGAAATGAGAAGCAGCTCCAGACATGGAGAAGGTCTAGATGCTTCACTGTGGTGGACACAACAGAGGACTCGTGAAAGTGCTCCACTTTTATTCTCTTAACGAGGGATCTTCCACAAGCTCAAGCAAGCGGAAGGGAGCTTCATCAGAGAATATCATTTTGCCCCAGTCTTCAACAGTCCATTACTTATATTTACTAAATGAGTGCATCCTATATTAAGCTTCTTCTTGGTGCGATGAGGCTTCTTCACAGCCCTTCTCGACTTGAGACCTTTGTCGAGAAGTCTCCGCCTCAGTGTGCGAAGCTGAGGCGTCCACACCTGCTTCCTTCAAATCGTGAGCAAGGTTGGCACTGGAGGAAACCCGATCCTTGAACTTGGAACTTATCAAGAAGCGATTTGGGCGTTTATTTGAAGATATTGAGCGTGCAGAAAACTTCTTCACAGGATTGTAACGAGACTTTTCAAAGTCATTAATGATCTTAAAGAGGGTGCTCTTTGATGCAATCCCCTTAGCAACTATCTCCTTGCATTTCAAACCACTTTGATGCAGAGCAACAATGGTACAAATAATATTACAAAATAGAATCAATTTAACGTTTTGATTGAATAGCAAAGCTCCTAGGGTCAGAGCGCCATTTTGGATTGAGTGAAATAATACAGTTTTTGTTGGGTTTTTTTCAGTGCTGAATTTTAATAAACCTGCAATAATTTAAATATTAGAATAATTATTCCTATCAGGTAAAATGTTAAAAACCGACTGAAAAAAAATTACATATATTAGTCTCAAAACTTTTAGTGATGACTATATATATATATATATATATATATATATATATATATATATATATATATATATATATATATATATATATATAAGCTAAAAATCTCACAAGAATCTTGGAATCCCCTCACTTATTGACCATCAAAGGCCAAAAATAAACCGCCTTGTACTCAAATTACAAAAAAAAATAAATATTTTAGATTCATTTAGTTACAACCGCCGGCACGTCTCAGGGTCCTACTTAGGTTCTCTATACAGACTCCACAAATATATATATATATATATATATATATATATATATATATATATATATATATATATATATATATATATATATACCTCCATCATCCTGAGACTCCAAAATGGCAGAAGATTGCGGATGGCAATTAACCGGCAATTAACGTGCAAATTCAGCTAGAAACCATACTATCGGCATCTCGGTGTCCACGAGTTGACCGCCGTTAAAAGAAGCACTTTTTCAAACTTGATTTTTCTTTGCCTCCTTTGCCAGAGAACTAGATCGGAGCGACAAATAGTCAGACATTAGACATATAAAAGTGGAGAATATAGTAGTAGAGGGTTTTTAGTAGGAGAAAATAGTGGGGAAAATTATAGAAAAGCGAAAATGAAAAGTAGGATGAAAGACAGATCCCTGGTGATTGGGCATCTCTGGCTTTCTTTGCGTTTTGATATATATTTTATGTTATATATACAGGGTTTGCCAAAAGTCACTGAGGGGTTTTGAATTTTAATAGCTTCTTTATTTTTGTAACTAGAGTTATGGAATTTTAACACAATATGAGAAGATTATGGAAATTTATTCGCACAAAGTTACAAAAGATGAAAAATCACTCATGTATGAAAAATGACGTCTTTTAAATGTCGTCCATTTTCAGCTTCACACATCCGTGCCCTTTCCAAGACATGCTCTATGGTGGCTTCAAGGGTTTTCCTGTTTCGGTTCAATGTCATGATTTCATTCGTGATGTTCTCCTTCAATTGTTCCAGGGTTTCAGGTTTGTTGACATACACATTCTCTTTGAGATACCCCCACAAGAAGAAGTCAGGGCTGGTCAAGTCTGGGGAACGCGATGGCGAGTTGACATTGCTCTTTGTGTTAGAATAATTGACCCCTGACGTTGATAGAAGAATTTCATAACTTGGGTACGTTGTGCGACGCTATACTTCTCCATAATTAATTTCCAAGTCACAATCTAGGAAATACCTGAAAAAAGAAAGGAAGGAAACTATTAGTAGCATAATGATCACATATTGCAACCCCTCAGGGACTTTTGGCCCACCGTGTATATAGTATATATATATATATATATATATATATAGAAGGCATTCAAGCCTTTGTGGCAGCGGGTATTTTGCTCTCTACTGCTTTTTGTGAAGACTTTGCATCTTCTTATCTGGATTGTTTACACCCAGATTTTGAATTTTTTATTATTTTGTTTATTTTGTACTTTTTGTTGTTTTTTTAATTTTTGGCGAGTTTATCGTGCTAAAACTTTGGGGGGAAGTTTAGAAAATTAGCACTTTGCTAATTTAGTGAAATGATATCGTATGGCTTTTGAAAGTTTGACATTGTGAAAAAATCTAAGTGAACCTTGGGTCTACGTCATCGTCAATGAGTAGTCTGCTGCTATTAAAAGGTATTGCGCGTCCTATGTCATCAAAGTCCATGTGCTCGAGTACAAACTCGGGAGGGAGGCGCCGGTGTACTTTGCCCCAGATCTTAATTGCTCTCAGGTGAAGCTCCAAGTCTATGGGGGTTATCCCTAGTTCACCATGGAGCTCACTTTGCCTTCTTCGCTCTCTCCTTCGGGTTCCTGTTATGAAATAGACCGCCTAATTTTGGACCTTTTGCAGTTTAAGGACTTGGTTCTTGTAAATCGCGTTTATAGGGACCGGTGCATACAGGAGTTTTGATCGAATGCATGCATTATAGATCTTAAGTTTGTTGGAGGACCTCAGATTTATGAACTCGAAAAGTTCTACCAAGTCCCTCCGTGCATTCGATTTAGTTTTAGTACCAGAACCGTGCCCTCCGTGCGGTATGTGATGCGTGCACACCTCACACGGATGTCTGCGAGGGTCCGTCGGAATAGTGGAATTACACGGAACTTTTGAACATTGGTAGATATCTTCCATCTTCTCTCGAAAGAGTTGATGTTTTCAATTTCTACCGCCGTACTCTGGGCCATGTAATTCACATTCCGATAAGGTATCGTACAGATCATTGTTTTATCATCCGCAAATTGGACGTACAACGAACCTTCAGTCAGAGGTTAGGGATGGTCGATGGTGTATATATTATAGAGCAGGGGACTTATACACCCGCCTTGTGGCACCCCCACCTCGAGCTTGAACTCGGAGCCATTGAAATCCTTGATGTTCAGAAACGCCATCCTCTCCATTGCGTAATCGCATAGAATCCTTTCAAGAATGGGATTGAGGCCTGTTGTAAGATTTTGTATTGCAGGCCTCTCCTCCATACTTTGCCAAAGGCCTTTTTGACGTCGCGGAGTACCAGATTTGCGTGGCGTCTTTCAGCTTTTACTTTTGCCAACTTCTCGGTGATCACGGCTAGCGCCGTGTCCGTTCCTCGCTTCCTTCGGAAGCCATGTTGTTGGTTATTGTGAGAATTATTATCCTCGAGGAACGAATTCACCCTGTTGGCCAATATCTTCTCCAAGAATTTCCCTGTCCGAGGCTTATCGGCTATGGAAATGAATATCATTTTTGCTAACTTCCAGTGGTCAGGGAAGTAACCCACGTTCAGGTACGCATTTATGAGCCCTAATAAGATGTTAGGCGGGGCTCGAATAAAATTCTCCCTTGTCAGTCCTGTACACCCTGGTGCTCGTTGACGAAAGGATTTTAAGGTTTTTGAGAGTTCTTCGGCAGTAATTCTACCGCCGAGTCCCTCCATTTTCCTTTCCTGCGATACATAATGGTGATGATGGGTTACTGTATAGTGTTTTTTTGTTCGTGCAGCCGTCAGAGTTAAAATTTAATATTTTTAATGTCTCAATTGCCTAGTTCACTAAAGATTTCTATGTGTGGTCATGTTGTTTTTTGACTTATTCTCTTACGAGCTTAGGTCCTTGTGGAGTGTTTGGTGGCGTGATGGTTTTTCCTGTTTGTTTTTTCCTGTACTCGCCGTCCGTTAGACTAATAAAGGTTTCGGGTGCCAGTTTAATCAAGGCTTGGAGTAGAGCCTCCTCGACTTGTTTCTCGCTATAGTCGTCCGAGGTGAATTCCCATTTGTATCTTCCGGATATTACTCCTTCTGACACATCAAAGACATCCATCTCCATAGGGAAAGGGGACCTTTCAGCAGCGAATACCTTCAAGTTAATTTTTCTTGAATTGTAAACTTGCCTAGATTCCCTCTTACACGAAGAGGACGATTTCGGACGTCTCTGAGGCTGTGAGGTTTTTCGTGAGCGAGGCGAACGTGCCCCTCAGGCCTCGCAGTCTCAGTCACCGTAGCCTCATTATCTACCTGTGTGTGTGTGATCGAGTTTGTGTTTTGAGAAATTTGCGTGTTGTTCTGTTTTTCAGAGCATGTCTTTGCCTCCTTTGCTGCCTGAACCTTGTAGCGCTTAGTTTCCCCTCAAAAAATTCACGCACCATGATTGGCCATTTTTTGTAATACATATGTTCGCGTAGAAATAGTATATATAATGTAGCAATTTTTTAATAATTCCACTGGATGACTTAGATGAATCATACCTTGCCATCGAAGTAGGTACTGCCGTAGAGGGACTGGTCGTGGCCATGGGGTACCAACTCCAAAGACGCGGCTCTTTGCCCATTCACAACCTCTTGCAGATATTTAGCCACAAGAAAAACGTAATTTTTGCCGGAGATCTCAATGCAAAGTGTGCAGCGGCAGGATATACCTCCTATAATAATGCAGGCAGAAACATCGAGGTACTGCTTGATAGACAGTACATGACAAGGATAGGACCAGAATTCCCGATATACAGTGGCGGCAACAAAAAAAGTGACATTGAATATTGGCAAACCTCGCTGAATCAATGCCCAATCGACTCAGAATGGTCATCAAGTGCAAGGGCAACATGACCAAGTATTAACTTTCATGAAATATTCATAATAAAATATGTAAGTTACATTTTTCTGTTTCATTTTCCCCGAATTGTCACATGACACTTTTTTTGTTGCCGCCACTGTACATAAGGGAAAGAGCAGCAACGAAACCTCATATAGTCCTATCTAACATCAGGTTTCCATACAACTACTACTTTGAACCTGGCCCCATCATTCCGAGTGACCACCAGGCAATCAAAATTACAGTAGGAGTAAATCCCATTCAAATTGCAATCCCAGAACGCAAAAGTTATAAGCAGGCGAACTGGGAAAGCTACAAAAATTTTCTAAATTATATCCCCGACCCTCTATTTGATGCCAATTTAGAAGAAATAGATGAGGAACTGGATAAGTTAACTGACTTCCTAATAAAAGCCGATAAAAATAGCATTTCCCGTATTAATTATAAAAACCTTCCAGCTCCCCCATGGACCCCTCCCATGAAAGCCCTGGCCCAAGAATATAGAGACCTGTCGAATGTATTAGCGCTGATAGGCCCCAATCACAATGCCCACAGAAGACTAAGACAAATTAAAGACGAACTCCAGACACTAATTACGGACCAACAAATATTACTATGGGACGGACTAATAGAAAGACCCGACATAGAAAAAGACTCACACACATTCTGGCAGACGTTTAAACATATTAAAGGAAAACCCCCACAAAAAATAATAACACTCATACACGACGGCAAAGAAATTGACGAGACGGAAGAGATTGAGGAAATGTTTAGGATTTTCTAGTCTTTAATCTTCAAAATTACCCCAGAAGAAAATGACAACTACGACCTCGAATTCGAAACTGACATAATCCAACAGCTAAACACACAAATACACAAAACCTCTCTTCATCATTGTGTGTCGCAGGAAAGAGCGATGGAGGGCTCTGGTAGTAAAATAACTGCCCTAGAACTCTCCGTTGCTCTAAAATCTTTCCGTCAAAGAGCACCCGGTACCACGGGGCTGACCCGGGAGAATTTCATCAAGGCCCCGCCTAACTTTTGGAGTGGCCTACTTAACTTCATGAACACCGCTCTGAACACGGGCTATTTCCCTGATCAGTGGAAGTGACTAAAATGATTTTCATCCCAAAACCGGGAAAGCCCCCGGACTGCCCTGCAAGATTTCGGCCGATATCTCTCCTAGAATTTGCTGGCAAAGTCTTCGAGAAGATATTGGCTAATAGAGTCAACTCTTTTCTCGACGAAGCCAACTTGCATAACGAGAAGCAACACGGCTTCAGAAGGCAAAGAGGGACTGACACGGCACTAGCCGTTGTCACCAAAAAGCTTGCCAAGATCAAGGCAGACAAAAGGCATGCTGACCTGGTGCTCCGCAATGTCAAAAAAGCTTTTGATAAGGTTTCGAAGAAAGGACTACAATTTAAGATCCTTCAAGTAGGCCTTAACCCCATTCTTGAGAGGATTCTATGTGACTACATAATGGAGAGGAGAGCATACATTCATATCAGAGAACACAAAGGCGCCGAATTCGAGCTCGAAGCAGGGGTCCCACAAGGGGGCTGTCTCAGTCCCCTTTTATACAACATTTATACACGCGACTTACCACAACCTCTCTCCGAGGGTACGATATACGTTCAGTTTGCTGACGACATATCGCAAATTTGTACCGCCGCTTATGTTCACAGGGAATTTATGGCGAGAAATACGGCTAGGGAGATATCTAACTTCAACTCTTTCGAGAGGAAATGGAAGATATCAACCAATGCCCCAAAACTCAAAATAATTCCCATGTTTCGCAAGAACTTCAATGATATACGTGTAGAAGGGGAGTGAATCCCCTACTGCCTGGAAGGGAAGGTTCTGGAGCTCAAAATCACCACAGGGGGCTACAAGAGTCATATCGAGCGAACAGTCGCGAATAGCAAGAGAGATTTGAGGGAGTTTTATAGGTTCCGTGACCTAACTCGCTCAAATAAACTCAAGATATTCAATGCGTGCATTCGCTCGAGACTCCTGTACCCCTCAGTGCCGTTGAACGCGAGCGTCAAGACCCACATTGAGAAACTACAAGTCATCCAGAATAAAGCGGTGCTGCTCATTACAAACACCCGAAGAAGAGAACATAAACGACAGAGGGAACTTCACGACTCGGTTGGATTATCTCCGATCAACGTGGCGCTCCACGAGAGAGCTAAGAGGATCTGACAAGCCATTGGCGCCCACTTGACCCCTGACTTCTCTCGTACACAATTAGACATCGAGGTTGACCGACAAATAAGACCATTTAAAAGCAATAAAATACAGTCTGACGGTGACGTGACTCCAAAATACACATGACAAAATCGACAAAATACAGAAAACGACTAGTGTAATGCGCAAGTTTCTTTAGTAAAAATAAAATAAATTTAAACTTTGCTAAAAATTCAAACTCAAATAAATTCAAACTTTGCTAAAATTTAAATAAACCATAATAAACTTTTTCAAAAACCCACAGCGGGAATAAAACCTCCGCCTCAAATAAAGGCTTGAATGCCAAAAGATCATCAAGATCTAAAAAACAAAAAATTAAATTAACCAGATTAATTTAATTAAATAAACTATAAATTTTATAGTTTATAAAAAAACACCAAAACAAACAAAATCCATACAAAAACCATAAAAAAACAGAGCTACCCTTTTACCAGGGACCTATTTATTCTGTCTCCCACACATCCTCTATTCTTTAAATTCACCCTTTTAACCACTTTCCTCTCTTACTATTTTTCTCTCTAACTCTCCTTAAATCTCACCACTTTTTATGTCCAAGGTCCTTTATCGAAGAATCGATAAAGGAGGATATCAAACGGCTGCAGCCAGTGCTTTACCTTCCTAACACATAGAAGTGTTAATTGTTTTCAAACTTTTATTGACTTCAACGAAAACTCGAAGTGAATAAACCGAACTGTAAAGTGCAAAATCAAAATAAATGCAATATTGCCTAATACGGCAATTAAACATTCAGTGCAAAAGTGAATTAATATTAACTAAGTGCCCAGATACTCGCCAAACTCCGGAACACGTTGAATAAACTTTAACAAACATTGTTCGCCTGGTGCCTTTAATATTAAGTGGGACCGATTGCCCCAAATTTAGAAGCAAGTGATCAACTTAGTGAACCCCACGTTTATTCTCCTCAAGTAATTACACTCATTCAACCTTAGAATCAGTGCTCCAACAAACAAAGTGAAGAAACAAGTAGGTTTTTTTAAGTAGTCGAGCCCTCCACCGGAGACTTGAGTGTAAATATTAACAATCTACTTACAGAGACCCCTTACCAAACCGTGCAAGTGAACAATCAGAAGAAATATCTGAAGGGATATATACTTATCAAGGAGGAAAACTCAGAAGAAAGGTACGTGGACAAGGACATATGAAATTTTCTTTATTCTATATTTTTTCCTACTCTCCCTCTATCCAACTAGGTCTCTAAATATAATTACATACAAATACAATTATATACAAATAGGCAAGTCATAATGCCCCCCTTCCCTTCCAGTGTCCTCTATTAATACAATTGTATGGGTATCATGGTTCACTAAAAACCCACTACAAATATGCGAAAAACAACAAGGACCCCGCGCAAAGCCCTAACCAGGGAAAAGCCCGACAGGGGGACAATTTTCGCAACAATATATTCCAAAATCAATATTGCTTTGGTTACATTAATTGAGAATCCCCAAAGCTATACAGCAATCTGCCAAAATGAGAAAGATGTCGAAGCCTTGACGGCACAAAATCAGTGGACGTGCTAAAAGATATCGGACTAGCTCCCAAAATCCCTCCCCAAATACTCACCCATAGTAGCGTGATATGTAGGCGTCTAGACCCATGGGTCTAGATAAACAACAACAGCAGAAAACCACAGAAAAAAAATAACTACAGAAGGAGAAGAGAAAAAAAACGAAATTCCCCTCAAAAGCCAAAAAGAAACAGCAAAAGAAAAAGAAAAAGACAAAATCCCGAAAGGAAGAAGAGATGGAAGAACAAGAATATAAACTTCACGGGGAAGAAGACGAAGACAACGACATCCTGGACTATCCCGGAATACCCCTCACGGCGCTTCAGTGTGCAAGCTCCCGAAAGGTGACCTGGATGGCCTAATCGATGGAATTCTTCGCAGGGGCTACAAGTGGACCTACGAAGGACCGTGGTCACCAAAAGAGATAGGAGGAATGTTGGCGTAACGCGCTATCTACATCCCGGACTTGTGTGTACACACCGTCAAAATGTTAACCTACAAGAAAATCAAAAGTGGTCAAAAAACGCCAGAGATCGATTAGTGGAAAAATATGTAAAAGTGAATGATAGTTAACAATTATAAAGTTCAGTGATTAAGCGAAGTAATAATAAAAACATTTAATAAACCGTAGATAATAATCAATATTTAGTGGTTAATAATAATATAATTCAGTGATTAAAGGAATTAAGAATAATAAACAGTGATTAATAATGAATATAATATTTAGTGGTTAATAATAATAATAATAAAGTCCATCGATTAAGCAAGTTAATTTAATAAACAGTGGTTGAGCGAATTAATAATTAAAAACATTTAATAAACAATGGTTAATAAAAAATATAATAATAATAAAGTTCAAAGGTTAAGCGATTAATAATAAAAACATTTAAGAAGCAGTGATTAAGAAAATTAATAATAAAAACAGTGGTTAATAAAGAATATAATATTTAGTGGTGAATAATAATAATAAAGTTCAACGATTAAGCGAATTAATAATAAACACATTAAATAAACAGTGATAAATATTGAATATTTAGTAGTTAATAATAATAATAGTTCAGTGGTTAATAATGAATATAATATTTAGTGGCTAATAACAAAGTTCAGTGATTGAGCGTATTAATAATAACATTTAATAAACCGTGATTAATAATGAACATTTGGTAATAAACACAAGGATTTCGTCAAATTTGTACATAAGACAAACAATATATTAAAATAAATGGAGTTTTTAGATATAATTCTCTGTCATGGAAAAATTTCCTGATTGTAAAATTTCAAAAATTTGACCTCCAGGATGTCCTAGAGAATTCAACTCAATTTATTATGAAAGATTAAAGTAACTTTGTGTAAATATAAAAAATATGACCTCCAGTTGTACCTGGAGACCACATTTCTTTTCTTACTGTTACTTATAACTTTCTCTTCTCCGCTCAACTTTTTTCCCAACTATTAACTATTTTTGTAACAATAATTTGTACTATTGTTTTTTTCTCTCAAATATATCATCATCAATTCCAATTCTGTTCATTCCCTGAAAATGACCTAACATGGTCGAAAGACGTCTAGGAATAAAGAATGTCATTCACGGATGTTTTTTCTCGTTACGAAGACCCCATTAAAAAACTTGTAAGAAATATTAAGAAAATTCAAGTTAAAATTAATTAAAATTAACTAACGGTTAAATTTATTTACCAATCTGATGACTTTGTTCAAAGAAATATCGTCGAATGCTCATTCATTAATTCCTCGCATAATTTTAATATATCCCCTGGTCTCTTTAAACTGGACCCTGTAATTAAAATGCTTATTTATAACAAAATTGTCCATTTTTAAATCTTACCCCTTTGATTTATTAATTTACTTATGTTTCTCTCGTTTATTTTTATGTATTCATAATTGCGTGTGTATGTACTTAGTTTTGTGACCTAAATGTCTACATCCTTTGCTCACAGTTGGAATTTCCGGAAGTAGACCTTATCTATTTGGTTTTATCCTTCATATCCGGTATCTAAACCCGTCTTTGATAATATTTTTCTATTCTGTTTCTTTAGTTGTACGTGGGCGGGCAATGACTCTGTTGTTTCTTATATATATATATATATATATATATATATATATATATATATATATATATATATATATATATATATATATATATATATATTCTAGAGGTTTGCTTCTAAGAAGGCTTATTTTCAGGTTGAGGATAAATCCCAAAATGAGGCATGTAAAATTTTTCATTTAATTAAATACAATTTTTCGGGTACCTTACCCATCTTCTGGTCTATAAGATAGATTTAGAACACGTTTAAAATTACGAAAATTATAATGGACACAAAGATTAGAAATAAATTATTTAGTTAATTGAAATTATGCCAAATCGTTTGAAAACTATTGAAACTTTAGATATGGATCAATTATGGGGACTTTAAATATGGATAAATATAACACTAGTTGATGCAGTTATTGGTTGACACAGATATTAGTCACTTAGTGAAGCAGAAATAGTAATAAATTATTTAATAAATTAAAAATGTGAAAATATCATTTGAAAACTGTTGACACTAAATATAGATGCTATAAATATGGATAAATATATAAAATATACTAATTGAGGCAATTAATTGGTACACAAAAATATTAGTCACCTTTAGTGGACGGCAAAAGCGGAGAGACTGAGGAAAGATTATAGAAGGAACCGATTAAAGATTGGTAGGTTGTGAAAATATTTTGAGTGATTTATGAAATGAGAAGGGGAAAAGCAGTTCAATCAGAATTTAAACTGGGATTTAGTTGTTTTATAAATAATGATTCAAGAATGCGGAGGGAAGTGGAGTCCTTTGCATGCCCTATAATTTGAAAGATTTGTGGGAAATTTCTGTCTTACATTTAATTGAATGATCTCGAATGGGAGAAGTTTCTTTATTGGTCAAGGTGGAGCCAGTGCGAGAGCTAATACCAAGATGAGAACAGACCCTAGCCCCAAGTGAGCGAACAGTGCTACCAATGTAGATCCCCTGGTGGCACCTGGGGCAAATGAATATATATCACGTTTGTAAAATTATTCGTTAATCCTTGAGAATAAACTGAACAAGTTCGAAAGTACTTGTTCTGCCTTTCATTTTCCTGTGGGATTTTTTGCATTTATTGTTCTACTCACGCGCTACTTTGTGAGTTTCTCTCATATATATATATATATATATATATATATATATATATATATATATATATATATATATATATATATATATATATATATATATAGTAAAAGAACTTAATAGCGAGTTATGATTTTGAAACCACTGTATAGGAGCCAAAAGTTAAAATTACGAGACATGTTTCAGTATGTAGTTTATCATAATCTCTTCAGTCGTATACTGAGAATGCGATTGTTACAAAAGTCTATAAATAGCGAGACGGATCAGAAAAAAAAGAAAAAAACACAAAGAAACACAAAACGGGGGAAAAAGGTCATTAATCAGGGGGTGTGAGTCTAAGGTCGTTGACTAAGCTGTTTACGATGACGTTACGGCAATGGGGAATGCCTTTCAATTGCCCATCTGTCAAATTAAAATTGGGAATTTCTCCAATTAATATAGATTTGTTTCATGTTTCATTTTTACTTATTTATTTTATCTCCCTTTTCTGTCTCTCGGCTTCACATTTTCACCTAATTTGGCATATGAACGAAGAGACTGGAGGAAAGTTAGCATCTCCTGATATCTGCGCGGTGTTCTTTGATCCTCTTACTAAAGTGACCCGACTCACCACTCTATGATTTGTCAGTCTTTACAGGGGAGTAAGACGCAGGTGTATATTTAATCCCCTGTAAAGATTGCGACAAATTCTACATTGGGAGTCGGGTCACTTTAGTAAGAGGATCAAAGAACACCGCGCAGATATCAGGAGATGCTAACTTTCCTCCAGTCTCTTCGTTCATATGCAAAATTATGACCACAAAATCGAATTTAACCAAGCTAAAATTATTTATAAATCCAACAATTATATAGAAAACAGGATTTCTGAATCAATCATTATTAGCAAGGTGAATAACTCTAATATTTCTGAAGGACAATATAAATTTAACAAATATATCTCGAATACTGTTGCCCAATCCATTTATAAACCACCAGAATCGCTCAATACCCGGGGTTAACAGTTGCCTTCCCATCCCTAAACATATTTATATTTTTTATTATATTTCCATTATTTTCATTTTGGTTAGTCTAATTTTTCGGCTTTAAATACTGGAGTCGCATATCATAGCATTCATTAAAGGGTTCATAATGGCGAAAGCAGAAACTAGTTCTGTTCGTAAATAAATCGGATTAAAAGATTGTGGTTTATTATTTTTGGCACCGAATATATATCTCGTTAATGTGATGTCTTCTAATATATATATATATATATATATATATATATATATATATATATATATATATATATTTTCTTGTCTTAGAGGCGGTCCTTTATCTTTTACTAGCTTATATATACCCTTATTATATTATTTTCTCTTGTAGGTATCCTTGAGAATGAATGAAATAAAGTTAAAAAGTATTTGGAAGCACCTTTTTTATTTTTCCTGCGGGACATTGCATTCATTGCGAACCTCACTTGCTAATTTGTGAGTTATTCATTTTATATATATATATATATATATATATATATATATATATATATATATATATATATATATATATACATATATATATATACTGTTTTTTGCAAAAGTTCTGTTACATTCGTGTGTTTTTTTAATCTCTAGAGCCGTTTACGTGTGTGATAAAAAAAAATCCGTGAAAGAAACATAAAGTTTCATTAAAACGACTTTTCCATTGTGTGCAGCTGTGTTGAGATGGCAGTAAAAAGAATCGAGATCTCTGCTCTCCTGTGTTCGGGTCATAACAAGTCCGAGATCGCCAAGCGGCTCAACGTCAGGCGAATGACCGCCCATAGAGTCGCGGAGAGGACCTCAAAGATCGACCTTGTTTAATTAAACCTCAAGCTGTCAATCATTTCATGGTGATAAAGGTCTTCGAAAGTGCCCTCAAGTTCAAAATAACTGTTCTCGCGAAGAAGAACATCAAGGTGGCCAATGTGTCCTGGTTCGTCAAGGAGGAGAGCGGCAAGAGCTTTACGTGAGTGAAAAGGCCTCTGCTTACCGATTATTTGCGAGAACAACGTCGGGAGCGCTGTCGTTTCCTTCTCAACTACTTGCAGAGTAATGACAATCGAATTCTCATTCTTTTCTGATGAAAAATACCTTCATGGCCGATCCGATCCTTAACACGCATAACAACCACGTGTTAAGCTTCGGCCTGGACGTGTCCGAGGTCCGCTACGTGTCCACGACCAAGCACATGCCCTTCGTATTGATGCTCGGCATGGTGGCTTCGAATGGTAAGAAGATGCCGCCGGTATGTTCCGCGGTTGATTACAGGCTCACCGTGGCCGATTACAGTGACATCATGGCCAAGAGAGTCCTTCACTACGTGAGAAAGATTACGAATAAGGTGGTCTAAATTGTTTAGCATGGTGGTGCCTCGGCCCACACGACAAGACCGTGCAAGGGTGTTTGGGGTCGAACATGAACTTCTGGTCGAAAGACTTTTGACCGCCTTATTCACCCGACCTTAATCCCATCGACTACAATGAGTGGGCTCATGTGGAGGACAAGGCCTGCAAGGTTCACCACAACAACTTGGACGAGCTGAAGTCCTCGGTCAACCGCATTTCATCCAGCATGAAGAAGGACTTCGTCCGTAACGTGTTTGCGGTCTTCAGGTCTCGCCTTGAGCGCGTGCTCGCTGCCGAAAGCGGCCATATTGATTAATATTACATATTAAACACATATGTATTTATATGTTTAAACAATAAAAATGGACACTTAGCTTTCCATCAAAACCAAATAATGGTAAGTAATACATGATAAATTACAAATATATACTAAACATGGCTATAAGTTGTCATGTACATTGTATATATTAGGATGGATGAACCTATAAGTTACGTGCAAAGGAGCATTTTTATGCGAAGAATATGGTGGTGAAAATGATCTGTACAGCGTAATTCTATTACTTCTATCTTTGAAGTAAGCATTCTTAACCCTTTCAGTCATTTCCCTGTCAAGTTCCGAGCAGCAAACATGCTTAGGGGACCCACTACCCCTGCCTATATCCAGGAGCTAATTGTTAAGCTATTCCCCAAAAGTGTCGTACATAATATTATATCACGTAATTATAGCACAGGCTCATGTATCAGTAGAATTTCTACCGATAGGCCTATAAAAATCTCAGAGAGATGACCAAGCCATCGTGCGTATCTCAAAAAAGGACCGATACGAGACAACAGCTAGGATTTTCCGAGAAGTAAATGAAATTATGGGCGTTAGTGTCTCCAGGAAGAAGGTATCAGGCCGCCTAACGAAAAAGATCTTTAAAATCTCACAAGCCAGTCAAGACATTGATCAGCCCTGAGAACAAGAAAGCTAGACTATACTTCGACACTAAGCACGTTCTATGGACAGAAGAGTATGGGGGGGGGGGGAGCTGGGAGAATTTTTCTTGGTTTAGATGTCCTTGTGTAGGGGGGAGAGGAGGGGAAGAGATTTGGAAAGCGGCAGAGGGCGAGGGGGAAAGGGAGGGAGAGAGAGAGAGAGAGAGGGGGGAGAGGGAAGAGTGGGGGGAATTGAGATAGGGGGAGAGAGGGGGGAGCTAGAATGGGATTTTTTGATTCCTATAAATGGACAGACATGTACACACATATATACAGACAGACTTCATTTATATATTATATATATTATATATATATATATATATATATATATATATATATATATATATATATATATATATATATATATATATATATATATATATATAGAGAGAGAGAGAGAGAGAGAGAGAGAGAGGCCTTCGGAGCGCGTGGCAGCTGGAGCGACACACGCCTTCTGTAGGAACTGATATCACCACTAGACAGTGGAAGAATGTTTCTTTCTTCTCTTTGGATTAGGCTGGGGAATAATTCGCACTGGCTAGCGATGAGTCAATGCTTGGATCATTTGACTCAGGGGAGTGTTTAAGGGAGTTCACTCGGAGGTATTCATCAAGGGCGAGGACTATCTCTGTGATTTGGGATACACCATGATAGGGAGGTTTCTCTGACGAGAATAAGTTGAACTTGCTTCTTAAATCAAGTCAACTTAAAGTTTGGTGTGACCACCAGGAACTAGCTCCGGATGAGTTCTTCTTAGTTCCTTTTGTTGGTAGCCCGGGCCTCTTGCTGGGGTCTTCGTCGCCCTGATGACTAACGTAATCTACCTGTTTTTTCCAAAGATATTTGCTTTTATACGTCGCCATCCTACTGGGGTAGGGGCAGGAGGGAGGAATGCGTGGACGCATGAAGTCTCCTCCTCCAACGGTTTTTCTCAGGGCGTCGCTCCTCTAATTTCGCCTATGCGGTGAAATTGAATATCACCTCTTAGGGGAAATCTTGCTGTTTTAACCAATGTTAAAGTCTCGGGGCCGACCTGAGCTGATTAGGGCGTTATGTGCTCTGGGTCGGCTGTTCAGCTTTTCATCAAGACGAGGGGTGAGAAGGGAGGAAGTTAAGTGGTCAGGCTAGGCTGCCTCCACTGACAGGACGTTGTGGTAAAAGACCAGAGGCTCAATTGTGAGGAGGGGGGGAGCATCTATTCCCTCACAATATATATATATATATATATATATATATATATATATATATATATATATATATATATATATATATATATATATATATATATATAATTCAATTGTAAATGCATCATAATTTTTAAGTCATTTGATGCATTCAAATACTTAACCAAATATTTAGTAGTCATGCCTTGTGCAGTTTTTAATTTATTAACACAATTAAGCATCGCACTAATTAGTTCAGAAATTGTCTCCGGTATTTTTTTTCTTTGTCCTTCAACAAATCTTTGTTTTCGTGGCTTTTTTCGCACTTTCGTTGGCATCCTTCTGTCTCGGAAGACAATGGAGATTGCGCCATGCGCAAGCCTGGGCGAAGTGTCTGGAGATCTTGGGTTGCACAGTCGTCAAAATTGCCCTCTCGTCCTCGCCGGTGTCATCCAAAGGAATGCTGAGCAGTACGTTTGGCACCAGGAGACTGGCTTGGCCAAGGAAATCTTCTGATTCAGTTTTTTTACCTCCAACCTTATGTCAATTTAGTTGTGTGGCATGTAGCACCACCCTCCATAAACAAGCTGCCTTTTTTTACCATATGACGACTATAGAAAAATTAGAGAGGTCCTTTTCGAAGGATGTAACTATATATTTCCAAGTTATTGTTGCCAATAGACTTGACCAGTTTTGATTAACCAGTACTCAAGATTGCTTCCTACACCATCACTATAAAAACGGTTTGTTTCATAGTTGGTTGCAGCCGATTTAATTTAAACTCTTGATTAACTAGTTTCTAGACTCACACACCTCCACTGTCAGAAAATTGTGAAAATCTTTATTCGTCCAAGAATATGACAGTATGCCAAAACCCTATGGATCTCTCTCCATCTCATTTGCGCACTTCTTTATTCTTTGGATATTTGCTGGTCGCAGAAGAGGTTTCTTTCTAGTTGGTCTGTCATAGAAGCCAAGTTGATATAGATATCTTACAGCAGTACTTCGATTCACTTGGAGTTCCTCTGCAATATCAGCTGCCATACAACGGGGATTATTTTCTACAATCCGAAGACACCTCAGATTGCCCAAGACGAGCTGAGCGAAATGCTGTTGATTATTTCCCTTTGTTAGTGAATTGCACAATCACTATGTGGATTGTGGTAAGAGGAATCCCAAAGTTTGGTGAAATCTGACGCTAGAATTCTCGTCGGTAGGTTTGTAGCCAGGAAGACTGATGGAAGCACATAAAGATAATTAAAGGGGTGTTTATTGCAGAAAAAATGGGTAGCATTGAAAATTAAATGAAAATGAAGGCTCATTTGCTTTGGGGAAGAGCCAGAAGCGAATAGGCGAGCATGGTTCGATTAACTTTAACTTTTTAAATTTTCATAATACACGATTCCTTTTTTCTTCAATTTTAAACAAAACATTTTTAATAGTTAAATTAACCTTAATAAATTTTGTAATATCGGATAGAATTGTGACTATTTTTTAAATATGATCATTCTTATTTATAATAACCTCGCCATTACCTTTTACGTCATTTCTTCTAAGTACTGGGGTAAATATTTTGAGGGACTTGAAATTGTAAAAATATTTAACTGTAATAGACTGAATGGAACTTTTTATGTGATCAAAATTACCTATTGTCGCAACCGAGTGATTTCAGAGAAGCTGCATTCTTAAATTGGCTAGTTTTCACTTTTGAGTATTCGACACATTGGAGGCAGAGCGTGAGAGACTCGCCTAAAAAAAATGTTTAGCGAGTTTGAATTCAAAGAGGGACAAATTCAATTTCAATTGGTTTTTAACAGAAAAAAATCTTTGAAAAGTTTGGTTAAATTAAGATTTTTAAAGCTAATCTCTTGATTCAAAGGCTTATATTTGAATAAAACTCCTTTGAGTATAGACACTCCTTGCAAAGTTTCAAGAGAAGAAACTTAGGAAATACGAGTACATCATAGGTTTTGCAGCGGTCTAGCTTACACTTTTCGAGTTATTTAAAATTGTGCAGATATTTTCTAAGTAAAGTCGTATGTTGTTCTGGTTGTCGTTTCAACATAAAATATATTCTAGTGAGCTCTATTCCTTGTGATTCAAAGTTTGAATATAAATAAGAAAACCAGGGCAACATAAAACAGATGCATTCTTCTAATTTATAATTACACAAAAGTTTCGAAGCCGCACCCTTCATTCGAGAGTTTAACAGCACGCGAGAGGTTCATGCAGAGCAGGTCTCCCGCTTGTAAAAGCAGACCATTCTACAATAAGACTACATGTTGACACTTGCAATTCTCAGGTAAAGGTTGACCAATTCTCATTACTCTCCTTTGTAAATAACATTCATGATCTACGCATCCTTGGATCATTATACACTTTGAAAGTTACTCTCCTTCCTGAATCTCTCCCATCGACCACGTTTCAGAGCTGCCTACATAATTTGCTCCCCCTCTTGTTTACACTTTTCCTGATTGCTGAATTAAAGGGTTTTGAAAAGTTTTCTCCGTTCACTTAACTTGAATTGCGAATAGAGGATTTAATGTTGGTTTTGTTTCACTTGACTTAGTTTTACTTTAGTTGTTTTTGTGCGAAATGGCTGAATGAATGGAATTGTCTGAGCATAAATATGACGTTATTTACAAAGTTTGTGGTGTGATAGCAGAAGAGGATACTCGTGTTGTATGTGGAATGCGTGAGTGCATTGTTGATTCAGAGAGGATGAGAGCTCAAGATTTGGAGTGGATATGTAGGCTCGAGGGGCCAGTTTCTGAGCTTAGGAGGGAGGTTAGTTTGAAGCCTAGGTTTAGGAACAAAGTAGATGGTGGGGTAGGCCAGGTTGATGTGTGAGGTGAGGTAAAAATAGTTTTAGAACATGTGGGGTTAGCGCATTGTATTATATAGACGTAGGGCAAATGGGGAAGATAGTGGGAAGTAGTTAGGAAGGGTAGACTTTGTGTAGAAGCTGGAGCAAATGACAGGAATGAAGGTGAAGTGTGTATGAATGTAGATCGTATGGATAAAGCAGGACAGGATAGGAGTGCAAGACAAAGGGGCACATAACCCCCTTAGCTTAACTAATAGATTCAGTACCCTGATAAAAAAAATCAACTGCAAGTGAATTGATTGGAAGTTAGGATGGAGATGGAAGTGGAGTAACTGTAAGTGTAAATGAAGCTATGAGGAGATAGATACAGCTAGGTCTGTGGGAATTATAAATTAAAGTCTGATTGATGTGTTTGTGATGGGTGATTCTTGTGTTAGATATTTAGATGGGAAGTTGATTGCGAGTAGATTGAATGGGTTGAGAGTGACAGTTGTGAGTCTAGTGTCTGGCTGTTCAAGTGATGCCGTTGTGATGACATATATATGAGTGAATGGTGTTAAAAGAGTTGGTGCATGTGAGGCACATGAGAGGTATAAGAGGTTGATTGAAAAGGTGAAAGTCGAATGAAAGGTGTTGTGGCATGTGTGCTTCCGAAAATGAATGTTGGGTTGGAATGGGAGTCTCGTGCAATTGGGTTTAGTGAATATGTAAAGAGTATGCGTGAGATGGAAGGTGTGGTATTTATGGATATGTGGGATAGCTTTTATGGAAAGGAAGAAATGTATGTGACGGATAGACTGCATTTCAGTAGGAATGGGATGGATGTGTTGCGAAAGGAGTATGATAATGTTATTAGGACTTTAAGGCGGGAAACTAAGTAATCATAGTGGTCAGAGAAATAGAAGAGGACACCATTATACCGAAGCTAGACAGGCTAGGGTAGGGAAAAGGAAGAGATGTCAAGATATTCAGGCTATAAGAGGTGCATCAGGGAGAGGAGGGCTGAGTTGTCTCTATACCGGTGCTTGTAGGCTTAGAAATAAGAAGGATGATTTATTTAGTTGTTATTCATGATGATACAGACATAGGATGTGGAACAGAATCGTGAGTTAGTTAAATTTTATTTAATGACACTGTGAGTGAATTTAATTTACAGAGTTATAATATATATATTAGTCAAAGGAAAGGTAGGATTGGTGATGGGATAATTATTTATATTCGAAATAGCATTGCTTCAAATCTATATAATTCAATAATGCAGGAAGAAGTTGAGTCACTGCGGATTGATATTGGGGTCAGTTAAAATCAGATGCTACATATAACAGTATTTTAAATACCATCTGAACAAACTGATGATAAAGATGAGCTAATGATAATGGAAATAAGTAAAAGATGTGAACCAGATATAGTTATTCTAGGTGACTTTTATTGAAGTTCTGTGGATTGGGAAAATATGATAGGAAGAGATAGAGCAAGTTGTAATGTATAGAATGTTTTGAGGATAATATTTTAAGTCAATTTGTTAATTTACTGACATGAGGGACCAATATATTATATTTAGTACTTTCAAGTTATGATGATCTTGTTGAGGAATTGACTGAAGGGGAAGCATTTACAAATAGTGACCATCAGATAGTTCGTTTTAACTTGGGAATAGTGAAAGTTAGTACATCAACAAATACCACTAAACTCTAAATTTTTATAAGGGGTATTATGTAAAAATTAGAAACTTGCTGAATCAGGTTAAATGGGGTATAAAATTCAGTGGTAAGTATAATTGCGAGATGAGGAATACCTTTGAAACTACATATATTAAACGTGGTCCAAGAGCAGTGCATCCCAAAGGGGTCATTAAGAAGAAATATCGGAAGCCCTTATGATGTAATCATGATACCTAGGAAAATTTAAGAGAAAAAAGCCTACCAAAAAAATACAGGGGGAATGTAGTGCTGAAAATTTGAATGATCATCGGGTCACTAGGAATGAATTCAATAAAATAATTAAAAAAAGCAAAATGGCAGCAGAAATTACTTAAGTACAAAATAATAATAATAAAGATCCAAGAAAATTCTTTAGCGATTATAAAATTAATAAAAAATCTAGCAGAGATAAAATAGGGCCTATTAATTATGAAGGGGTTGTGAAAGAATCTGATGAAGAAATAGTAGAGGTACTTAATGATCATTTCGTTTCAGTATTTACAGAAGAGAAACCTAGCATTTTAATTTGTGATATTCTATGTCGGAGGATGAGGTGTTGAATACCAGTAATGTAGATATGTAAATCATTAAATTGCTTATAATTGAGTTAAATACTAGTAAGGCATCTGACCCAGATTACATTCATTCTAGGTTACTTAAAGAAGGTGAAGAAAGTATTGCAGTCGCTCTGGAGAAGATAATTATACTAGATCACTGGAGTTTGGGGAAGTACCTAATGATTGAAAAATAGCAAATTTAGTGCCAATTTTTTTACAAGATAACTAAATAAGATCCAAATAAATTTAGACCCGTAAGCTTAACAGTTTTAGTTTGTAAAATTCTTGAGAAAGTAGTTAAGAAGAGTATTTCTAGGCATCTAGAAAAAAGGTAGTTGAATAAATAATGTTCAGCATGGGGGTTAGAAGTGGAAAATCATGTTTAACAAACTTACTGGAATTTATTGATTAGTAGTTAGTTGTTCGTCGATTTCGGCAATGACGTCACTTCATGCCCTTAAAAAGAATAAGTTGGACTCTAGAGAAACTTGCACAAAAGATGCTTAGAGTGGGAAGGGAGTGTGCATTCCTCAGCCCACTATCTTGGCACTCAATAGTTGGGCTAGGGGCAAGGTCGTCCAAGACGACCAGCCATTGTGGAGGGTTGCAGGAGGCTGCCGAGTCGTTGGTCTAATAACGCTCGCCTAGTGCGGGTCTCCACAGCAGATTTTGCATTAGGGTTTGACCCCCGTAGTCTTTGTCCAGTCAAAGACATCCAAAGGACAGTGGGCAAAAAGTTGGCGAGGGACCAGAGCGTGTCCACACGTTGGCTGGCCAAGATCTAACACCTCTGGGGCCTCCCGCTGCTCTGAAATCCTCCTGATTCGTTGTTTTATTCTCGATAAGGGAAAAAATATTGATGTAATTTACTTAGATTTTAGCAAATTTTTGACAAGGTTTCACATAAGAGACTAATTCACAAATAAAAAATACATGGAATATGTGGGAAAGTTTGGAATTGGATAGCTGAATGGCTGAAAGATAGGAAATAGAGGGTGGTACTGAATTGACTTAGGTCATAGTGGAGGGATGTTATCAGTGGCGTAGCTCAAGGATCAGTTCTATGCCCTAGTAAATTGCCAATTTTGGCAGATGACACAAAATTGACAACTGTACTCAAAGAAGTTGAAGCTAACTTTAAAGTGCATAGTGAGTTAAATATGTTTTAAGTTGTACACAAAAGTAGCAAATGAGTTTTAACCTTAATAAATGTAAAGTTATGTACATGGGGAGAGATAATAAAGAATTTAGCCATTAAATGGAATGCAGTAGAAAAGCAGTGGATTGACGCAAAAAATAGAGCAAATAGGTTGTTGGGCTTCGCTAAGAGGAATGTTCGTTATAAAAGTAAAGAAGTTATCTTTAGACTATATAACTCACGTCAGGCCACATTTAGAGTACTGTATACAAGCATGATCCCTACACTTTAGACATGATATCAACCTGCTAGAGTCAGTGCAAGGGAGGGCAACAAAGATGATACCTTTCCTGAATCACCTTGAATATGTAGATAGGTTGGGGTTGCCTAATATGTTCTTATATGAAGGAAGGTGTGTAAACAGGGATATGATTGAGCTTTTTAAAATTTGTTCTGAGGTAAAGAAGTTAGATTTTGGCAAGTTCTTTGAGTTGGAGCGTAGTAATAAGACTATAGGCCAACACTTGAAAATTAAAAACCAGAGGTGTAGGTTGGATACGAGAAAATATTTTTCACCAACACAGTTGTAGATTACTGGAATGGTTTACTACAGGAGACAATAAGCAGTACAAATTTAAATGTTTTCAAGTCCAGGTTAGATGAGAATATAGGGAGGGTAGATTATCATGGTTTTTAAATTGTATTGGGGCAAATTACATATTGTATTATCAATTTGTGTATATATTATATTATTAATATGTTTATTGCATGATTTAGTTTTTTTACCAACCATGATGGTGATACCTTTTTTAGCAGTTTAGACACAATCTTGTAGATCCAGTTTATTGGCTATGGTTGACTTGGATGACCTCTGATAGGCCCTTGTGGATTTCCTCATCCGTTAAATTATGTTTTGTCATGTTATCCCCTTTATCATTACTTTTGTGCTTAAAAGATTCAAAATGTCTGAATAAACAATTTTTATATATTGTAGTTCTCTAAATTAGTTGTCCTTGTGTAATTTTTAGTACCCTGATGGACCTCGAAACGTTGGCGTTGGTGTATTAATAAATTAGAAGAGTGCATCAGTCTTCTGTTGCCCTTGTTCACTTGTTCACAAAAAAAGCCCATGCCCCCACTTACTAGAAAAAACACTTGTCTTGTCTCTCACTGGATAAAAATTTACACTTCGTTATTCAAAAGGCTTCTTGAATCAACCTTTTTGGGGGGGGAGGCTAAGGATGGTAGCTCTGGCGATGAGCGTCGTGGTCATATTAGCGATGAGCGCTTGATGACACAGGTTCAAATCCAACTCCATTATTCATTTTCATATAACGGTTAAAATAGTTTGCACTATTTCTTAGTTTCTATATCTCCCATTTTCTTTCTTAAGCTTTATTGGTTCACGTAATATTTTCCTTAGCGTTTTTCCGAGTTGTGTTACCACCAGTTTTCATTTCTTTAGGCCTTTAAATATAAAGAAATACAAAGAAATCGCCGTCGGCATCAATCAACTACGGCCTCCAGTCCACGTCTTAACTTGCTTCAGGCATTCTCGCCAGTGCCTCAGTTTCACTGCGTCAAAACTAATGTGATCCTGGACCTAAGGACCAGCTTGGTGGTGCACGGGGACTTTTTGGTCTCTCCTTTCAACCCAGCGCCCACATAATAGTCCAGGGGGTTGCAGTCTGGTGAGTTAGGGGGCCAGATGTTCGGAGTGATGCGGTCAAAAAATTGTTTGACGGCAAAGACTGGGTCCGCTTGTTTGTGTGGTATAGTGCAGAGTCCTGGTGCCACCCATACGTAGATTCAGAGCCACACCAACTCCTTCGAGCACTTAATGTAGCTCTTCGGGAAAGTAAACATAGGTATAACGGGGCCCTAGCTACTGACCACCCAAAACACCATGATGTAGAACCTGAATTTTGTCTTCATGGCTCTCAGTACATCCTTGAGGGAGACAGCAAGCTAGCGGTTGTTTTTGCAAGTTTACCACCACCTGGTTCTTGCATAAATTATTCTCGCCTGAGAAGAACCAAAGCATGCCAAGCCTGAAAGGGCGCATCATGTATGTTCACAAGCTTCGCAGCAATGTCTCCTGCCCTTCTCCTTCATCTTCTGCGACAGAAGCTGGCCCTTTCTCATCCTGGATGATACAAAAAAGATTGAAAATTAGTGTGATCTATTAAATTTACTAACTGACCTAGAGTAGTAGAATAAGCTAATAAATGAGAGATGAAGTTCTCTTTAGATAAGTACAAGAACACTAAATTTAAACATGGTCAGATGGCTAATGATTAGGATTTATTAATTTCAGGCGACCGAAAAGTTTTAACGGTGTTGTAGGATCGCGAAAAGCAAACAGACACTTTTGAGTTAGATAAGCAGGGGTTTTATATTTAAATTGAAAGGTATTATTCTCCTATTATATCAAACGCTTGTTACATCTTACAGAGAATAGTTGGTTTACTTTTGGTCTCTTCATCTTTATGAGAAAATTATTGTTTGCGAGATAAACCGACCGCCAGAAGAGGAAAGAAAAACCCAAGTTTATTCATTGAAGTTTTTGAAGTATTAAACGGTTACACTAATAGAAATTAAGTTATAGTGGATTTAAATAACCGAGATGCTAAAAATTAACGTCTTCAAGCTTTTGAACCAAAAATTTAGCATCTGGATAACAGAACTTTTTCGCGTATAAAATTACTCTGATAACTCATGAACGATAAAAAGCTTTAAGAGAATACAACTTTATTAATTCAAAGTACAGGATTTTTTACGGAGCATCACGCTACATTCTTCAGCTGCACAAAAATTAACAGAATATTACCATAACACATTCCTTATTACATAGTCCCTTACTTGTGAATATAAGCCGTTCTCTCTCAAAGCTTTTGTTTTTTTATTAATTAATTAATTATCAGACAGTACACGACGCTAGTCCACAGATATGTAATATTATCTGCGCAAGAATTTCAAAGCATACTATTCAATGTGTTTAAGAAAAAAATTTATAAATATTACTTTTAAATATATAATAACTGCTATATAATTTATGACTCTTATTCCACTCCATTATGATTTCTCCTCCTTTTTCTTCCTTTTTTGTACTGACCTCAAGTGGATTTAAAGATCTTTGCCGGTTCATGATTCTATATGTAATTCTGAAGTCGGACTTTTATATACTTTCACAGGAATTCTTTTCTTTATGGTTTTGCCGCCAGAAAGACGTCGTTGCTTGGCTAGAATCATTTGATTGCATTTCTACAATGAGGACAAGATGGCCGTTCGAGCTCGTCTCTCAATGGACCAATGAGAATGGACATGGGCAAGATTGTGGAAATATAGTTTGATGGATTAAAGAGAAAAGGGCTTTTCATGAAATCGTGAAAAAGAATAGCAAACAATTTAGAATTTTGTGATTTTTTTTATTTAGGTAGTTTTAATGCTCTGTTGATAAGGAATTTTAGAGAGTAGTAAGGCGGAGGTGAAATATTTAGAAAACTTGCTGAAATACGCTAACCAACATGACTTTTATGTTCAAAGGTCTGTAAGAAAGGTGACAGGAAATCTGCTTACATGACTAGCAAACATCTGCTATAATAAAAACCTCGAGTGAAGTAGCGACTAGGATTGAAGAGTTATTGAGAACGAAACCGATCAAAGTGACAAAGAAATGAGATATTCGCTATTCTCCGTTTGAAAAAATGTGGGGGTTTTTTTTGCATATTAAAAATGATTTTACTTTAAAAAAGAATAGTAAAGAGTATATGATCAATGGAAAGTAAGGAGAAAAAATAAGGGACTAAAAAGGGAAAAAAGAGGAAGCGGATAACTAGAACATTTGATAAGGGAGCCACTAGGAGCCCATATCTGCACTGCTGGAAAATACTCAGGCACAAAAAAGCCCCCAAATTAACAAAAAATGGCCAGCCTACAGGCAACATAGAATAATGATTAATATATGTCAACCAAGCGCCAACGGACCTCAGACAACCAACACAATGGGTGTAAAAATCTCCTGACACAAGGGCAATGAGGACTTACCCTATCTAACCGGGTCTAAACAAACTTCGGTACCTAACGAAAAGGAATACACATACTCAGAACCTAATCGCTACCAATTGCACTCTCTTGCTCCCTCCAATATCAGCAATAACGAAAAATACTCAAGCACATAAAAATGAAAGAATAAAAAAGCCAATTGGCTAAGCAAAATAATGGTTAATATATAAGTTTATTTAGAAATATAGGACAGGGAAACATTTACACTCAAAGATCTTCGGCTTACGAATTAATGCTATTGTCAAAATAATTCTAACTTCAATGTACAAACGGTTACTAGTTCTTCGCTCAAGTGAGGGTCGCAAAAAGATTTAGCTGTAGAACCAGTTCCCGATGAAGGATTTTAAGTTTAAATAAATGAATGATTAATTAAAGTACAGAGTTAGATGAATTATTATTTCTTTAAATTTAACAAAATGAAACGACAACTATGTTCTTGAATTCAATGAAGTTCTGACACGCCGGATAGATGCGTGTCTCATGAGCAGGCTTATTAGTGGCGACGAGAAGTGGACTCTTTATCATAACGTTAAACGCCGCCGTTCGTGGATCAGTCGAGGAATCAGAAAATCTCAAGAACCAAGAGGAGGACTTCATTTAAAAATACCATGTTGAGTGTATTATGGGATATTGAAGGAAGTGTCCATTGCCAACTGTTAGACAACAATCAAAGAATTAATGTTAATTTCTAGTGAAATTAACTTCGCTGTTTGAAAACCACTTTGGGTTAAAGGCGACCCTCCTTTGTCAACAGAAAAGGTTCATAATCGCCCTCCTCACACAGCTCGAGTAACCAAAGATCTCTTCGAAGAGTTCGGTTGGGAAATATTGCTTCATCCTCCATATTCTCCTGAACTTGCTCCTTTTGATTACTACTTGTTTAGAGGCTTAAAGAATTATTTTGATGGTCTTAGATTGACATCAAGAAAAGAAGTTGAAAACGAGTTGAATTCCTATTTTGCATCAAAACCTAAACAATTTTACAAGCGTGGCATTTATAAGTTTGTTGACAGATGAAATGAAGTCCTAGAAATCAATGAAGGTTATGTTTACGATCAAATATTTTCATAGTCATATTTTTTTTTTCCTTTTAATATACGAGGGGCGGTCAAAAGTTTTGCGAATCGGTAGGGCAAAACAGAGGAAGGGGGATGGCTGTTTTGTGGGGGTGTTAGGACAACTTATGACAAGTCAGAACCTGCAGCCGCACGCTCCTGCCTCGTCTATTTAAGAAGCAGTAGCTGATCGCAGATCGTCACTCACAAATTTTTCAACAATGGAGAAGGTTGAGCACCGCGCAGTGATCTAATTTTTGACCAAGGAAGGAAAGAAGGCAAAAGAGATCCATGAACGCATGGTTGCAGTGTACACCCACACCGCCCCTTCCTATGCAACCATTGCTCGCTGGAATAGGGAGTTCCGCCATAGTCGTGAGTCCCTTGAAGAAGACGCCCGTCAGACGTGACCAACGAGAACAATGTGGCTAGTGTGGAGAGGAGGATCCTCGAAAATCGACCGAGAACTTGGAATATCACATGGAAGTGTTATTAACATCATCCATGACAATTTGGCCATGACCAAGGTCTCTGTCCGTTGGGTCCCTAGAAACCTCACGCCCCATGATCGACTTCAACATCGTCAAAGTCCACAAGGCCAGAGTTGAACAAGATGCCCTGCGTGAGTGCGGATTCGAGGAGCTCAACCATCCCCCCCTACAATCCAAATCTGGCCCCTAGCGACTACTTTTTATTCCGCCAGCCCAAGGCTGCACTGCATGGACGCCGGTTTGGGGACGATGAAGATGTCCAGCTCGCCGTCCAGGAGTGGATTAAACAGCAGTTGGAAGATTTCTGGTTGTCGGCAATTCGAAGCCTCAGGGACAAGTGGCGCAAGTGCATTGAAGTCGAGGGTAGTTATATTGAAAAATAATAAAACACTTTTCCTCATATCTCCTTTCCTTATATCTGAATTGCAAAACTTATTGACCGCCCCTCGTATATCCTAAAATCGGACTTTACTTTGTTCAACCTGATATAATTTAGGTCCGCAGTATGTCAAGATATATGTATATGACCTGGTGATAAACAACACCATACTGTTAATCCAAGTAAATTAACATGCTTATCCACATAAACGAGTGAATTATTAACCAATATTAACCAATACCTGCAGTTGTGTCGATTTACTGTGCCATTCATCTTGAAGGTTGCTTCACCAACCACACCATTTTGTTGGAAAGCTGGCCTTCGGCTCCCATTAACTGAAACCCTTCATAAAATTCGACTCTTTGATGAGTGTCATTTTCATTCCTGGTGTGTATGAACTTTGGAATGTAGCTTTACAATTGCGATGAATTTAAAATCCGGAGAACACCTGATTTGCTAATCCCGTCTCACGGATACATTGGCTAAATGATTTCTGTGGTAACCGAGTAAATCATTAAAACACTAAAATGGATTTTCATCGCCCTCACTAGATTTACGCGTCCAGATCATTGGTTGTGCATATCTTAAGCCTTAGTACCCTATTCCTCAAACTTGTCACGGATGCTTGTAATGGCGAGTCGTGTGGTGGCTTTGTAATAAATTCCCGGAGCCATTACGATTGAACATCATCCATATTCGCATGTTTCTTATATCATTTAAGAACACTTTTTTGTTGGTCCAGTGTCAAATGGTTACGCAACGTGAGTTCTTGCTGCGCTAAATAAAATTGAATGCTATGGAGTTCGTATACTGGAATGAGTGCTGAGGATAAGTCTCGAAGCAAGCTAGTGGGTGATTAGACCACAATCTGTCCATAGGCTAAGCCATTACAGGTCTTTGATAAAACAAAGCAAGACTTTGCAACGGATACAAAATTACATTCATGCTGCTGGACAAGATTTTGAGCACTTGGCTTAGTTAATTAAATTTTCAAGACAAATAACTCGATATATGATTTAATTACTTAGATCACTAGTTTACCTTTTCATCTAAGAATATATAGTTTTTGATTTTACAAATTATAAAAGATATGATGCTATAAATATATATATATATATATATATATATACACTGTTTGGGGGGACAGTCTATGTACATATAATCATTTCAGGCTTTTGTCTCCCACTGTTAGAGAAATCTTTACTTATCTTTCGGAATTTTTATCCATCTCAGGCAGTTTGTTTCCAATTTTTGAAGATCATATCTCTATTTATTTTTAGTCTTCTTTTCGGTTGTATTTTATCAAATAGATCAAATCGGTAATTTTTCTTGTCTATCTATTGTCTTGGAATCTTGCTACATTGGATGCCCAGTTCCACTTCAGAATTTTTATAAGTTCTACAATATCCTAAAATTTGGTTTGTTCACATATCCAAATGGTTGATTTTTTGGCATGCCAAGTTATCCCCATCATAATGCTTTCATTGGCTCTTTTAAGTTTTAATTTTAGTGTTTTGTTCAACATGGTACCCCACAAATAACAGGAAATTTTAGATTTACATAAGGTATTTTACACACGTACAATTAACTAACATATAACTTTTACAATTCCTATGCTTTTACTTCCAGGTCACCGCAGTTATCAAATTTTCAACGCAAGGTGATTGTTCTTTTCAAGAAAAAACATCCAACTTGCGGACTGAAAAATGCCATGGAATTTTGTCAGAGTTCTTTGGTTCCATAACTAAAAATCAATTTACCGATGTTGTCTGTGTACTAAAAAGAGAAGGGTCACTGCTGCTAAAGTTCGTAAACGTGGATCTGGCACAATCACGAAAATTTCTTTTCCTACCTAACAGGCTGTGTTTGACCTTGTTTACACACCACCAAGACACGAAAGAAGACATTCCAGTCAGCGTGAAATATGCCGAGAATAAGTTATCAAAGGGTAATGTCTTTCGCATTCTTCAACAATCCGAATTAAAGTGCTATGGGAGAATTAAATGCAATTTTCTTACTGAAGCACATCAAAAAGCATAAATGTCAGGTACTGATAAGTCGTTTCGAAGGACATGGTAAGTGGAAGCAAGTGTGGTTTTCCAATGAATCAAATTTCAGCATTATTGCACCTTTAAACTTGCAAAATGATCGCATTTATCGTGTTTTACAGGTTCAAACAAACATTCCTGAGAAATTGGTGGAAATTGATAAACAACAGCCACCACTCATATGCTATGGTGCAGTTTCCTATCATGGTAAAACATAGTTGCGGTTCATTAGGGGAGATGCTGCTGGGCAAGAACATCTTTCATCGTAAAAAAGAAAGAAAAAACAATAAATAAGTTAGTGTATAGAAATGAAATGTGTACCCAAGTGTTCCGCGACATAAACAAAGTAATGGGAACAGATAAATGGACATGGCAACAAGAGAGGGCGAAGGCTCATACTTCCAAGGACACTTTTGCAAGGCTCAGAGCTAATACTCTTGAGTTCATTGAGCCTAACGAATGACCCTCAAAATGTCCATATCTTAACGTAATGGATTTTAATATGTGATGTTTACTGTTACATCAAATTCAATTGCAGATGGGAGAAGTCACAGACCTACAAACCTTAAAAACTCTGTTGATGGAAGCTTGGAACAATATCCCGCTTGACCTTATCCAAAGGATGACTGGAAGTTGGCTAGACCGTCTACCTCGTTGTGCAGCTGCCCACATAAACCATTTTGAACACTACATCTAACATTTGTCTTTTTGTTTTATTATAACAATGTTTCTGCTAACAACAATTGTTTTCTGTTTCCAATAATTAAATAAATTGTACCAAATTTCCTGTTTTTTTTGTGTGGCACCCTGTAATTCCAAGTTTCTGCTCAATAGTTCATATTTTGACTATGTATTGGTTGACCCAGATAGATATATTTGCCTCCCATTTCAATTTTCTCGTTGTCAATTGTAATGTCGATCATTTCTACTTCAGGCTAGTTTGTCATAACTTGTTTTACAAAGATTTATTTTTAGAGCGACTATTTTGCTAAGTTCATGAATCTCTTCCAGGGTATCAGCTATAAGTCATATATATATATATATATATATATATATATATATATATATATATATATATATATATATATATATATATATATATATATATATATATATATATATATATACATATATATATATATATATATATATATATATATATATATATATATATATATATATATATATATATATATATATATATATATATATATATATATAAAGTCAACAGCCACGAAGGAAAATGAAACACGGGAGATGTGCGAGGCCTTTCGACTAATCGTCCTTTACAAAGCAGACTGAAGCAGAAAGAAACAAGAAATTTTTACAAAGAACACACACTGGACGTATATGACAGATAGGGACATTAGGATTATAAAGGCATTAACGAGTACCTGGAAACCAACCCTATTAAAGAATTAAGCCTGCTGAAATAGAAGGTGACCATTGAAAAAAGGGTTTACAAAAAAGCGGAGGGGGACTCAAAACGTCCAAATATTATTAAGATTACAATTTCATAATTCTTCTATTTGAGAAGCAATAACTATTTATAAGAGATCAAAATTATCAAGAATAAAACCGAAAATATATTAAACATAGGAATAACTAGAAAAGTACAAACGCGCATATAAGACAAATGAAGAATATAGGGAGAAATAAGCCTGCCGAAACAATTTCTAAGAGGTGAACATTATCATGAACAAAACAGAAAATATATTAACCATAGGAATTAGTAGAAAAGCTAATTATTAATTAGGTCAGTGATTTTATCTTTAAGGTCATTCATCCTTGAACATTTTTGTAATACAAGGGTCCAAAAAACTGCATGCCGGGGCTGAGGTTAAAATTACAATTAGAAGTAAACTTAATAATCGCAGATTCTAAAAGATTTCGTGAAAAGAAATCTTTCGATACGGCGATAACAGAATTCTCGGTCCAATTTATCAGATGAGAGTTTTCAGTCAAATGAATAAATATTGCATTTGATGTTTGTTTAGTATTTACAGAATACTTATTCTGTTTAATACGTACGTCCAAATCTTTGCTAGATTGGGCAATATAAAAAGAGGGACAATCCAAACATGCAATTTTATATATTATGTTGTTGCTTACATTAGGGCTATTTTTTATTAACATTCCTTTTACTGTATTATTATAGGAAAAAACAAGGTTTACATTAAGAGATTTCAACGATGACTTTATGGTTTCAAAACCACTAAAATAAGGCAAACTGAGGATGTTCTTAGGGGTTTCTTTCTATCTTTGTAAAAATTTCTTCTAATGTTTCCTTCTGTTTCAGTCTGCTTTCTAAAGGACGATTAGTCGAAAGGCCTCGCAGATATCCCGTGTTTCATTTTCTTTCCTGGCTGTTGACTTTATTTATATATTCATCGCCTTCTATATTTTCGTGATTTAGTTATATTACCGTTCCAAGGATAAAAACAAATTAAGTAATACGAAGTGTCTATCCCTCCGTTTTACTCCCCTCCTCAAAGGAGTGAACAAAGCTATTTCTCCAGGCCTAACCACATTTAAATACCCCTTTTCTATCCTTCAATCTTTGCATTCGACCAAGCCCGTGGATCAGTCAAATGAAGCAGGTGTATATTTAATCCCGTGTGGCTCTACAAACTGTCCCTCATTCTACATAGGAGAGACCGGAAGAAAATTAACAAAACGAATTTATGAACATAAAGGCGATGTCAGACGAGGCAGTACCACATCCAGTATTTTTAATCATATTAGCAATTTCAACCACCAACTTAACTATTCAAAGGCACAAATCATATATAATTGTAAAGATTTCCGTAAAAGAAAAAAAGTAGAATCTATATAAATAGGAGAAATTCCCAATTTTAATTTGTCAGACGGGCAATTGACATGCAGCCTCTATTCCCATAACCTCATCGTAAACAGCTTAGTCAACAATCTTAGACTCACACCCTCTGATTAATGACCTTTTTTTCCCGTTTTGTGTTTCTTTGTGTTTTTTTCTTCTTCTTTTTGATATTTTCGCTATTTATAGATTTTTGTAACAGTCTCATTCTCAGTATACGACTGAAGAGGGTATGATAAACTACATACTCAAACTAGTCTCGTAAATTAACTTTTGGCTCCTATACAATCGTTTCACTATCATATACCATAACTCGCCATCGAGTTCTTTTACTTATATATATATATATATATATATATATATATATATATATATATATATATATTTCATTTTTTTTCTGGCACTAGATTTGTAACATCATTTTTGTTATCCGTGAGTACAAAGGCTATATTTATTGTACATTGGGTTTAGGATTACCACAACTTTACGAGATTTGGGCAATAGCCTTATTTTGTCTGTCCAAGAACTTCGAAGAGGAAATACGTTCGTGGCTTACTCTTGTTAGTTTCGTCAATGAGGGGCCATTTTATGATCGTTTTTGCCTGCTATCTCTCATTATTACAGATATTGGATTGAGTGAGAGGATACAAGAGTCAAATGATTGCAGGTGAAGTGCTTGTTTTACCCGGGTTATCAGAACCGCTTAGGTAGGGTAGGTCCGCATAAGAGGCAAATATTTTTTTCTCGTTATTTATTCTATCATGAGTCAGGAGACATTAACACCCCTTAGGGGGTGTCTCGGTAGGCTATTTCGCTTTATTAACCCAACCGTTACCGTGAGTCTATCATCTCCTCTCAAGGTTTTCCTTTTTCTCACTTGGCGGGAAGTGGTGGCCCCCTTTTACAAATTTTATAGTGCTCCATCTCTTCTTTCCTTTTATTCGCCTTTTTACTCCCTGTACTTATTTAACATCATTCTAACGCATATAGTTTGAAAAGTTATATTCTAGATTTTTCTTTTAATTAAAATTTCAGCCCTAGTTAAGTAATTAAATGCAAAAAGGATAATACATTAAAGTAAGTCTTAACGCTTTTAGGCACATACATAATTTATTAAAGCACTCCTTTTGAAAATTATTAATACGCAATGGATTAAAATATATCGTGCTTATAAATTTATAAATAATACCGTGCACAAAAGCTCAAAGTTAACCCTTTTATGTCAGTCCTATTATTGGCTGCGCTATCTGTGGTTGGAATTCATTCGAACGCCTCAACCTTGAAATGCTTATGCAGCTTCACTTTTCTCTCGAAAGTCAGGGAAATTATGTTCTTAGGACACTGTTTTTGATTTAGTTGTATAAAGAGTGGACGTTTCCTATTTGTTCCCTTAAGGAAACCGAACGGTTAAACTTATAAATTTTAAAATAACTTTATGATAACTATTTTTTACATCGAATATTATAGCACTATTTATTTTGTATTTAGTGGAGTACTTAAAGAAATAAATTAACATTCAATGCACAAAATACTACCAGGGGTCAGATAAAAGTTTGAATTTTGTTACCAAATATTTATACATAATTTATACATTACCATAGATATAAACCTTATATATTAACACATATTCGCTGCATGGAGAGTCTACAGAGACTAGCTAATAAATGCATTTAAAAGGTAAATTTTCGACCGAGCAACAACCAGTAACTTAGGTAGTGCATGTGAATTTAGATTATAAACTATACAAAATTACTCAATTTATTAAAAAACTATAATTATTAATTTAAACAGACGTACAAAATTCTTCCTACTTTCTTTAATCGAGTATCCCGAGGCATCAAATATTTGGAACGTTTTAGTGATATGATTCTGGCTCTTTTTATGAATTCTAATTGCGAGTTGTAGTTCATATTTTTGGTTATTATATCGGTTCTATACTTATTTTCTAGGCCTAACGACAAAAAAAATACTATAGCCTTTATGGGAAAAGAAAAAGGAAAAAAAATACTTATTGTTGAACGACCAGCGATGACAAATTGACATTGGTTGAAAAGCATTGAGGATCGATGCTAGTAATTATTTAGAGAAATAAAGAGAGTGTGTGTGTTTGTGTGTGTGCGTGTTTGGTTAAACTTACATAAGATGAATTTGAGTTTAGGCATCAGAGAACTTACTTAGAGATCCTTTTTTTACATAATTCTCTAAATTTTAAAAATATTAGAATAAGAAGAGGAGCTTGCGCTTCACAGGTAGACCTTCAGTATGTGGTTTACGGACTGTCTGGCACTAGCAACAGGGTTTTGGTTGAAAAAGATTAAAATTTTTCCAGTACATATTTCCTAATAGTCTCGCGAACGAGCGAGGATGACGTCCTCTGGGTGGCCATCGAACCCGTGCGTCCTGAGGTGACTAAGGAGGCCCAGTCGCGACCGGCATTTTCTCTCGCACGTCTCGAAGATGGTGCTGGGGGAATTGTTGCTGCAGCGCTGAGTTGGCAGCTTCCGCATGCCTACACTCTCTTCGCTGCTCTTCGTTGCCACGTCGAGTTGTTCCGAACCTCTCCACTGGCTAGTAGGTTGCACGTCACCAACAAGGGCGATCCCCCATTGAGGTCTCCCATGAATTGACAATAATGTTACCTTTTTTTATATACTACTTCAATGTATCCTTCAATCACTTTTTATGTCCTCCTCTGACTCAGGCGCCAGTCTAAAGTTCGGAGAACAAAGACCCGCAGAGGCAGTCTTGTCTCTGGCATCCAGCGCAGTTTCCCACCCATCTAAGTTAATTTTTCATTAGGGAGACGTCGATGCTGGTGGATTCTGCCTCTTCTAGAAGGCTGATGTTTGTTCTTCGTTCGTCCCAGGAAATGTGTAGGATTCTTTGGAGATATCTTAGTGGAACTGCTCGAGTGACTTCACATAACGCTGGTATGTGGGCCATGTTTCGCCACTGTATAGTAGTACCGTGAAGACCAAAGAATTGTATACCATGAGCTTTGTCTTTGTTCTCAGGCTGCGATTGTCAAAGACTTGACTTTAGTTTCTGAATGGCTGCTCCAGCGTTGTGGAAGCGATGTTCTTCTTCCTTGTCAATGTTTGCCTTCACTGAAAGGGGACTGCCAAGGTACTGGAAGTGTTCCACATATTCAAGTTGCTCTCCTTCCACCGAAATTGGAGGAGGGTTGTACGGCCTTGATGGTCTCGGCTGGAATACAGTTTTGGTCTTCTGCGTATTTATCTTCAGACCAAGCTTTCTGTAAGCGTTGTAAAATGCACTCACGGCTGCTTGCATCTCGTCGACAGAGTGTGCGATGATCAAGCAGTCGTCGGCATACTGGAGTTTAGATACGCCTAGTTCCCCGACCTTTGTTCTGACCTTCAGGCGTTGCAGGTTGAATAGTCCTCCATCCAGTCGGTAGCATAACTCTACCGCAGGTGGTAGGTCTATATGAGCTAGGTTGATGGCCACAGCTACATAGATGTTAAAAAGGCTTGGTGCGATCACATAGCCCTCCTGCTTAAACCCTGCCCAGATGTTTAAAGATTCAGTGTATATTTTCAGATCCATGTTTATTTTCTAGGCCTTAATACAAGAAAAAAACATTTATGCGAATCTTTTGATATACGGAAAAACAATAATAATAGCTTTTTTTATTTAAATTTGCTTATATATACGAAAAATTACCCCCCAAAAAACAGTCATCCATTAAGTTTAATTCATTTTCTGAATTTCACAATTTTTATTTTTAACTTTCAAAACATTCGATAAACATATTTATTTTTTCTGAACTGTTAGAAAGAACTTAGATAAAAGCTTTAAATAAAAAAAACAGCATTAATTTTAATAATTTCGGAAAAGCTCTCAATTTTCAATCTTTTTTTCTTTAAAAAAAGCCTCCCAAACTTTGAATAATAGCTTTTAATTTCCAAAAGGTTTATTATAAAGGCTTAAAGATTCTATTATTTGTCATCCTGGGTATACTTGACTGTTGAAACCACTCCTTACAGAAGCTTTTAGCTCTGGATGTGTTTCATCAGTTTATTTAACCCCTCCCAAAAATCTGCTCGTATGAGATCAGGTAGAACGTTCGTCTTTTTTTCCGGCTTTCAGGATGCTACTAAAGAAGTTCCTGAGATCGAAGATATGGATCATGTGAATCACTTATTCATTAAACCTTTACCAAAGCCTCAAGTGGCGGAAGGGCTTGAGTCTTATAGTATATAATTAGATTGATATCCGTATTACTGTAGGTTGGGGTCACGTTACGATGGAGAATAGCTGTGAGAGCCTTTTCGTCTTCACGGTAGCCGGTGTTCATATTGGCCTTGTAATAAAGGTCGATATTACTCTTCTTCGAAGTAGACCTGCCGCCGTGTGTGAATTTAACCCACGAAACGGAAGACAAAGGATCCTCTCCCTTCCTTGATATCCTTATAAGTGTCCAGGAATCCAAATTTGTGACCCAAGTATACGTTAAGGCCACGAACTTGGGCTTCTGCTTAAATGGTTCTTCTGAGTGTCCTGAACATTACAAGAGATCAGTCACCAATGCCTTAATCTTAGTTAAAAGAGCAATTGCTCATTCATCCTCGTGGACGGCTGTTGATTACGAACTTAAGAGGGTTTCCCGATTTCTCGTTAACAACGGCTACCCATAAGAATCCATCGACGCCATCATGAAAGAGAAAATGAACTTGGCTGCTGGCCCCGGCGTCAAGTCTACTCTGAAGAAGAGTAGTATCGACCTTTATTACAGGGCCAATATGAACACCGGCTACTATGAAGACGAAAAGGCTCTCAAAGCAATTCTTTATCGTAACGTAACCTCAACTGACCCTAATACGGATATTAATCTAATTATATACTATAAGACCAAGAAAATAAGTAGTTGCATCATGAAGAACAGCTGTCTCCCTCCAACGAGAGAACTCCAGGAGACTAACGTCGTGTAAGAATATTCGTGCAAAGTTAGTGACTGCGAACACCTCAATTCAAAGTACATCGGCCTAACCTCCAAACCCCTGTCAAGGCGACTGACAGCTCACCTTCAAGATGGCGCGATTAAAAAACACGCCCACTTTCATGGCACTACTCTTACCCGTGAAAAACTGAATCAGGACACCTCCATCATCCTGAGACTCCAAACTCGTAGAAGATTGCGGATGGCTGAAGCTGTCATAATTTAAATGAAGAAACCGGCAATTAACGTGCAACTTCAGCCGGAAACCATACTCCGACATCTCGGCGTCCTCGACTTGATCGCCGTTAAAAGAAGCACGTCTTCAAACTTAATTTTCCTTTGTCTCCTTTGTATGAGAACTAGAGCATAAGATAAGCATAAGATGAATAAAGTTAGAATGTCTAGAGCGAGTGAAATAGGATAGATAGGCTTCGAACTGGTAAAGGCTATGACAGGTAAAGGAGAAAACGCCTTCTCAAGAAAACTTCTAAGAAGAAATATATGCGCTCCTGGGGCTGATTGGAGATTCCTCCTGTTCCTCTTGAGCGAAGTAGTTCCCCCCCCCCCCGAAGGGGTTGCTCTTCCTTATTCTAAATTCTTGACTCTTTTTTCATACTTTTTACCTGAAACTTACTTCTCACTAGCCCTACATAACTTGGTCACCGGCAAGGTCTGAGTTGCAGTTGGTAGTAAGTTATAGCGAACCCCTGCAGGAGGCTTTCTTAGCGGGCCAGGAAAGGGGGGCCGATTCTCGGTCACGAGCCAGAACCCAACTGTGGACCGCTGTTAGGGCTAGGCCCAGATATGTAGGGTTGACTAAGGAGAGTGCGAAAATTGAATGGTAGGCGAGATAGAACTAAAACAGATAGAGGGGCTCCTCCAACTTGTGAAGACTGGATAAGACTCCACAGCTGAAGATCGAAAGAAGAACCCCTCTCCTCAGAGAGGGGACGACTCCCGGGAAGGTGGACCCACTGGACTTCAAAAGGCTTCCCCTGAAACTCATACCCAACGGAAGGAAAAGATGACCACAAGAAGTAATGCAATGCATATTTATAGATCTAGAGATACCACTAATCAAATGCATTGAGACACCATCTGGATTCATAGTTATTTGCCCAGAAAAAAAAAACGTAGAGCAGCTACTGTCATCTGCGGGGAGCATTACACTAAAGAAGTTGGAATACCATCACAAATCACAGCTAACAGAAGTGTCATCTGCCAAAAAATCGAGTCTTGGTTAGAAGAGCACTCATGCTAAGAAATAAGAGAAGAACTTCAGGAGAGACAAAAATGGCTCAAAATTGCAGAGGTGATAAAATTTAAAGATCACACTCACGTTTTCAAGGTCATTTGTGAATCTACCTAATTGGCTTCAAGGATCATGGACAGAGACTTCTCACTTTCAACATGAGGATCCCATCCGCCCACATACAAAGAGATGTCTTCACAAGTATACAGATATGCTTTAGATGTTATGCGTTGGAAGAACATACGACGCCAAATTGCTGCATAAAAGACCTTAGAATCTGTTTTGAATGTGGAATTGAAGGCCATTCTTTGCGATACTGCAACAACACAGTTAAAAGATGTATTAACTGCCAAGGGGGACACAGAACTATGGCCATGATTTGTCCCAAAAGAAGAAAAATTATAAAAATAAAAGAAACACAGCCAAACAGAAATAATACGAACGTAAATAAAAACTCATACTCAGCAATGGCAAAAAGTGGTCAACAAGTACCGGCAACTCAGATTAATTTAGATGGTACGCTCAACGTAAAAATACTTACTTGTATATTACATACCCACGTGAGGAATATAGCTAACTCTGGAAGTTATGCAACAACAGTCAACAGCATGTTACAGGAAAACGGGCTCGAAGCGATGAAATTCCCCAAAGAAGTCGACTCATCAGCCATTTTCAGAATCAAAGTTACAGAAAAGACAAAACACGAGTTAATTCAAGAGGCAAAAGGAAAGCAAAAGGCAGAAGAAATAAAAGAAGACACAACTAGCGAAGACTCAGAGACTGAAAACTCCGACGACGATACAGAGCAAGAGTGCACACGGGTTACTCGCAGGAAAGCCCAAAGAAAGGTCAGATCTAAATCCACAAGTGCGGGGTTAAACACGATGCGTGGACCGCACTACGATGATCCTGAGTTTCATTAAATTGGGATGGGTCTGGTAGCACAGCCCCCCCAGTATATAATCCTAATTTTTATAATGTTCTGAGGTTTACAGAGGTGAATGCTTTAACTACATCATGTCAGCGCCTTTAATCGTTTTGCGAATTATAATAGGGGTTGGGGGGTTGGGTATGACGTCAGAAATGACACGGGTGAACGATAATATTTACACAAAATAATTTTTTTCCGGCCGGGCCGCTCGTCTACATGTTTACCCGGAAATGGACAATTGGATTTTGGATATTAAAAAATTAAAAATACTACAAATTAACACATGCGGATGGAAAAACGAGGAAATTATGTACGGATACTTATTCAGAAAGATTAACCCAGATGTTATATTAATATCAAAACATGGAAGAAACACAGAAAACGAAAAATTAAGGATATGAAACTACAATGTTACTAGCACAAATCCTTCAGGAGAAACACACGACGGAGCGGCAATAGCGGTCAAGCAAGAATTGCAGTACAAAACAACACAAGGATTGGTAGATGCATATTTAGCTATAGAAATTAAAATGGAATTAAGCAACATCATTGTCGCAACTGAATTCCAGCTACCCAGGCCGGTACAAAACTTTACTAAATTTCAACTGTAGGATACCGTCCATTTTGATAGGCGATTTAAACGCCCATTGCGGGGCTTCTGGGTACAGAAATACAAACATAGTCGTAAAACAAGTTAATACGCTTATCAATAGACGTATACTGCCAAGACTGGGACCCAATTTCCATACATATTTACGAAGAGATTGCGCAACAAAACCGGACATCTGCCTGGCTAACTTCAATCTTCCCTTTAACTATTTTATGGAACCAGTGGATGTTCCTTGTAGTGACTACACTGCGACTCTAATGTACATAAACAAGAATCCTATACAAATCCCCTCGAAGAAATGGAAGGCGTACCATAGAGCGGATTATGATAAGTGCAAAGAATTACTTCAGACGTACGTGCCCAGCCCGCTCGGGAAAGCCACTCTAGAGGAAATCGACGACGAGTTAGATAGGATCAGAGAAGAAATTAAAAGGGCAGAGAAGGGGTCCGTCCCCTTTAACTCGTTCCAAACCATTAAACAATTTAGGTGGACACCAGAAATGGTGGCTTTGAACGAGGAGATCGGCCAGGCGGCAGAACATATAAGAAGATTCGGGACATCAAGGGAAGCATACAACGCACTCAGGAGACAGAAAAGAGAACTAATAGCACTAATTTATGAAAAACCGAAGGAGAAATGGGATCAGCACATTGAGAAAATAGATGTGAAAACATAACCAAGGGAATTTTGGAAACATATCAACAGATTAAAGACTCGGACAACAAGGGATAAAATGAAAATTAAGGATGCAGGGAAGAACATTTTAGAAGATGAGGAAGAAATAAAGGCATTATTTAGAGAGCACTGGAGAAATGTATTCAAAATTAGCGAAAAATAGAATGAAGACTATGGCATTGATTTCGAACATCAGATCGTGGACGAACTGAATGGAGAGATCGAAAGTACATACCCCTTCGACTTTGTTGAGGAAAGGAGAAACAACAACGACGGAATAGACGCAATCATTACACCTGAGGAATTAAAAGAAACTGAAAGTGGTGAAGATGATATTCATAACCAAGACTTGGAAAACCCCCAGGTCAAGTGGGTAACTACCACCCAGTCATAATAAATAACAGACTGTCCAAATTCCTCGATGATAATGGCCGAAGAAACAGCTGCCAATTTGGCCTCAGTAAAAACAGAAGCACGGAGATGGCCCTTGGAGTCATTCTTGAAGAGATAGCGAAAGCAAAGAGAAAAAAATGAGTGTATACATCGTATGTCGGGACGTGTCCAAGGCATTTGACAAAGTATGGCAGAGGGATATACAACTCAAGATACTCAAATTAGGAATGAACAACAAGATCAAAAGGATTTTATGTGATTATGTAATGGAGAGACGTGCTTATGTAAAATAGGACGACATCAGGGTGAAATATTCGAGCTCGCTGCGGGTTTGCTCTAAGGCGGATGTCTGAGTCCGTCTCTCTATTCAATCTACACAGCAGATATACCACCACCAAAAAATAAAGGCTGCTTGAACATCCAAGTTGCTGATGACTTCACTCAAATCATAGCTTGCCCCTACAGCAACGGCCCAATGCAAGCTAGGATGACTGCAGAAGATATAAGAAGCATTAATAGATACTAAGAAAAATGTAAATTAAAACCAACAGGGATAAATTTAAACGGGTACCTGTTAACAGGAGGAGCATCTCAGATGTATATGTAGAAGGAAAGCGTTACAGATACGACAAAGAATATAAGCTGCTCGGACTAACTATTACGAAATCAGGTTATAAAAAGCACGTAACTGAGAGGGTAAATCGAGGGAAGAGCGGCCTGGCATTACTGTACAAGTTAGTTAACCTAAGCATGAAAAACAAGAGAAAATTTTATCAAGCCATAGTACAGTCCACGATTATTTATCCAACTATCGCGATGTACACGATCTTGAGAAGTAACCTACTAATACTCCAAAAAGTCCAAAACAAAGCTATCTACTTAATAACAAACACCAGAAGAGGAGAAAGAAAAAGACTACGAGACCTGCATAGGGAGGCATGGATAAAGCCACTTAACAGAATAGTTGCAAAAAGAGAAAGGAAAATCTTAGAAAAGACACAGAATGAAGTAAGAGTTGAATTAACCAATCAAATAACCCAGAAAGAAGGATGGAGATTACGCAGATTATTCCCAAGCTTCCCAAGGATAGATGAGGGAGGAGAAGAAGACTGGGAAGAAATCTACACCTAGAGAAAGAAATTAATACTCGAGGATGGCTATGAGTAATTAATTAATCGAAGCAAGCCAGATAATAGCATATAGTCTATTATAACTAGGATAGGAATAGGAAAAATAGATAGAGACATAGAAACCTACACCAGTTTTTAGTAAGAATATTTACTAATAACTGTTTAACGCCTCATAAATACCAATACTACTTTCTAACTTTATCACGCTAGCTATACTACCTAAAATGGACAGAGATAAGCCTGACCTTCAGGCAATTAGCATCTCTTTACAAACCTCTTACTTCCTTCAGCCATCTGCATCTATTCATTTTTACTATCATATTCGCACACGGGACTCACAGTGGTACGTGGGACAGGGGTCACGATAAACTGATATAGTTATAGTTAGAGACAAGCGACACCTCGTGGTTCGGATTCCACGTTAAGTTGTAGGTCCCATGACTAACTAAGTCCACTTTTTTCTTCTACTATTTTCCTCGCTGTCGTATCCTAAAACCTTCTTATTCCTCTCCCTCTCACTCCTAACAACCGTACTCAGTGCTTGGAGACTACTTTGGCCGCTCCATGAGCACCAGGAGGGGGGGAGTCGGAAGAGCTGTTCTTTGTCTCCCACCTCTTTTTTCATTTCATTTCATAATTCCAATTCTGTTCATTCCCTGAAGATGACTGTGAGGGAACAAGCACGTGCTGGGAAAAATAAAGTTGGTTTTAAGCATTTCTTCCACGTGATGGACCTCGTTGTCGCTTAGAACAATTTTCCAAGCTCAAAAGCGTAATAAACAACAGGAACGGGCTGATGGAATGCTGCCCTTATCAATCCGAGTATTTAAACAAGGAGTTTTCCCCACACCCTCCCTCCCTTCCAGCCACGCTGGAATCGCCGCGGTCGCACTACTCAAATGATGGACGATATTCATCCTTCCCCTGCCTTCTATGGGGTAAGCTCCCTCACTCCAGGCGTAGATATACACCCGTATCGCTAGGAATCGAGGAGATTGTGTGCGAGAAAAGCTCACGGGAGCAGATTATCTTACTCTTCCTCGATTCGAGTAGTTGTCATACGCCGAAGGCAAAAAAATTTTGCGCGATAAAACCGAATATCCCTCCTTGGATAAAATAAAATATCCACCTTGGATTAGTCAAAAATCCTCTTCCCGTAAGAATACCCGTCTTACTTCAAAGAAGAACCCAAGTCTTGGCCCAAAAGGCTTCATTGAAAATTAATCTTCGCGTAATACCCACTTAATTACGCATAGCGTTCAAACAACCCGTCTGATGTCTCAGAGAAACTCACCCTCCGTTTTCTTCGAAGGGATTCCACCGAAAGAATTCGCAGCCTCGACTCTCGAAGGCTCTGCCCCCTTCCCCTCCCGTCATATCAAAGGAATACTTCAATTCTGAGCAAGTTGACCTTAGACTCCGTTGAAGTGACTTAACCTCTATCCCCATTTCGCAGGAATCGGCCATCTTCTTCCCCTCCATTTTGTACAAGGTATTGTAACAAATATTTTAGCTTTCCTAAGATTGATAATTGCTGCCTACTGCCCCCCCCCACTTTTATTGTGCTCTTACTATGCCCCATGTAAAGCCCTACTTTAATTCCATTCAGCCTGCCCATTTTTATTGCATTTTAAATACCTAATCTTATTACTAGCCCATTGACCACTGACTCCTTTACTTTTAACCTTTGAGCTCATCATAGCCGTGTAATAGCCCCGTAACCAAGTAGGACTTAAGCACTCAGCCAATACTGAGAATCAAAGTAGCTCTATTGGACTAGCCCTCCCTTACGAGAATCTGACCTCGTAATCGGACCCGACCGACCCAAAGGTATTAAAAAGGAAACCCTGCGCACTCTAAAATCAAATATAATAGATATATGTATAGTATATAGGAACCTATACCACGGCAATGACCTAACATGGTCTAAAGACGTCTAGGAATAAAGAATATCATTCGTGGATGTTTTTTCTCGCCTCGAAGTTAAAATTAATAACGCTGCCCCAGTTGTGGACTTGAATAAAACCTGCATACAACATGGCCTTTTACCTAATTATATATATATATAAATATATATAAATATATATATATATATATATATATATATATATATATATATATATATATATATATATATATATATATATATATATATATATATATATATATATATAGTTGCTGCAACGGAAGTCTGGACCCTCGCTATTTTATGTTATTTTTATATTATTTACCTCCATTAGGTTAGGTTAATATAATTAAAAACACTTTTGTTGATACTTTAAATATTCTATGATCTCCCCCCTGGCCTTGATGACATCTTGCATCCTTTTGGGCATACTTGCAATAAGATTTTTCAAGTAATTCAAGTCCATGTTGGTGCACAACACTTTCTTGATGACCTCTTGAAGGTCCTTCACTGATGACACATTGGCCCCATTAACCTTGTCTTTGGTGACTTTCCAAGCGTTTTCAATGGGGTTGAGATTGAAACTGTTCCCACTTCAGTCTAACTCGTTGATGCGCTTTGTCCGTAGCAATTGCTTGATCAAATTAGCCTTGTGACAAGGAACTGGATCATGCATAAAGATGGATGTTCCATGAAGTTCTATATGATTAAATAGATGACCTTCCAAAACTTCCTTGTAGCGCTGAGTATTCATGGTCACATTCTCGGGCAGGAAATATAAACCACCTCTCCCTAACTTGGCACTGAAACAACCCCAAACCATAACTGAGGGACTGTGTTTTACAGTCTTCACTGTGTACTGGGGGCTGTACCTGTTTGACCCAACTGACCTCCTCACCTTTACTCTATGTGACCTTATGACCTAAAATGGGCTTTCATCTGCCACGTGACCTCTGACCACTGTTCCACTGTCCAGCCTTTGTGCTGCTTTGCAAAATGAAGCCTCTTCTTCCTCATGCGGTCATTCAATAGCGGTTTGAGCGCATCAGTACGGCTGGGGAGTTTCAAATCTTTCAGAAGACGATGTTGTACGGTCCGTTCCGAGACATTTTTGGAGGAGGTTAGGATACATTTCCTTGAGTTGTCTAGCTGTTATCCTAAGGTTCTTCATAACAGCCTTCTTTAGCAACCGATCTGTCCCCGGTATAGTCTTTTTCTCTGGTCCCTGGCGCTTTTTACGTTGGGGTATGGTGTTTGGGGGGAGCTTACGGGCAGCAGAGAGGAGCGCCATTATGGTAGATTTTGCCCCCCCTGTTCGCAGGCATATTTCACTTATCTAAACATTTTCTTCCCTCAAAGTGAGAAGACGGACCTTTACCTCATTTTTGAGAGGCTTGGGACCCATGGTTGGAGTGCTAGTTAAAAATATATGATCAGCCAAATATCTTCAAGAAACTACCAAAATGAAAGCAACATAGCAAAAAATGAGCTTTTCCTCACGACCAAGTCTGAGCGCGTACTGAATAATACAGCAGACACAATGCGCATATATACCTAAGAGACGTTGCCAGAAACCGCAACAAAACATTAATCAATTATAGCATTTTCCACGCAACGGTTATTGGACCTATATCAATGCCTCTCATATGACCAAAGGTCCAGACTTCCGTTGCGGTGAATGTATATATATATATATATATATATATATATATATATATATATATATATATATATATATATATATATATATATATATATATATATATATATATATATATATATATATGGTAATTGAACAATAACGTAAAAGTCAATGGAGTTAGGAAAAGGTAATAATAAGAATTCCTTAATCCGCCAGAAAATTTCATTACTATACCTTGAAGTTTGAAGAGAGTAATTTTTTTACGAGTACAGGAATCAAAAGGCCATTAAGCGAATTCGTTTGCATCTCAAAATCAGCTCTGCGTGCCTATATTACACTTACATGGTGGCTTGTCTTGGATTTTAATTTTTTTAAACCCATTAATTTGTGTGTTGGAAGAGATAATATTTAGTGATTATTCACATTTACATATTACAGGTACAGTAATTGTTTATTGATTTTTTCATTGTTGCATTTCTATGTAGTATTTTTTTTCTCAATATATCTTCCGTAGAACAATTTATTGCTAGCCCGTCTGTTAGCTTGTTGTAGAGGTTGAGCTAAAGTGAACTGATACAAGTTACCCCTTTTATTGAAATCTAGGCTCCAAAATCTTGCAGCAAACAAGAGATTTCGAACACTATTTCTAGATAATTTAATTTTGATTTTGAAGAGGTAGTCTCAGGTGACTTGTTTTTCCGAAAGGAAGAATCCAAAATTAGGAGAGGAGAGTTAAAGATTCGACTCAAGGAGATGAACAACCAATCAGGTAAGATTAGGCCTGGGACGGAATTTAGCCCGGTGCACGCGGCAGGAAACATCACAGCAAAAGTCAAACTGTTGCCAGTGTTTGATCCCTTAGACCCAGAGCGGCATTTGAGAGCATTTGAAAAGAAAGCCGAACTGTTTAAGTGGCCGAAAGATTTGTGGCCTAGTTTGATGGATCAGGGATTAAGGGCGGAAGCGGAAGATGGGTTCGTTGATCTCTCCTGACAAGACTTCCTCCCATAATTATAGTACAATTAAGTGTTGTTTTGAGTCAATTTCAAGAAATAGCCGGGGTATAACGCATGAATCATTAACATTCTTTCTATTCAAAGAATGTTTACGATTTATACATATGTTACCTATGAATATATTCTAGAAAGAAGCATGCTAATTCATTAGAGGCTGTCAAAAAGACTTATTTATGCGAGTCATTTTTTGAAAGGAAGGAACCAGATATACGAAAGCATTTGCAAAGAAGTAAGGTAACTGATCCGACGGAGGCAGAAAAGATGGCAGATTTGTTTAAAATTAGTTCCAATAACAGGAGTGAACGCAAAGTTTACTACCATGGAGAGGATTATAGACAGAAAGTGGCCTAGAAGTCAAAAATTTTAATACGATTGCTACAAGAAGATAATGGCACCAATTTTCATTACCATAAGTAAACAAGGAAACCAATTTAGTTTGTTACTTGTGTAATAAAACTGCCAATATAAAAAGGTATTGTCCCTTAGGTAAGGAAAAGGGCGAGGGGAGCGTGAGTTCTAAATTTGTTGGTCAAAGGAAAACCTATGTGGCTTTAAGTCAGTTATGTTTTTGTTTTTAAAGTTAGCCTATCAGGGGGCAGGGGGTAGTCTTTCGCCGGTTAGGATCCTATAGGATACAGGGGCTAAAGTTAGATTAGTTTTGAGAAGTTTAATCTGGATTTCTGATGGAATGCTTACTGGATAGTATGCTTCGACGAAAGGGATTAATGAAATTAAAAAGGTCCCAATAGCTAAAATATACTTACAGACTGATTTTGGAAATGAATATTATACTTTTTTGTGTGTAGGAAACATTTTTGATCAAAGGTTTGATGTCATTGTGAGTAATGAAATGGCAGGAAAAACAGTTGTGTCGTCATGTAGTCGTGGATGAAACCTTATCGAAAGATGCACAGAACTAAAGTAAGACGGGATAGATGTTTTTCCATCTTGTGTGGTAAGCAGATTGATGGAAAAGGGTGAAGATTTGAATAGAGTCCGAAATAGTTGCGACGGAAATACGGAAGGTGTCGCGGTGGCTCTTTGCAAGATCACAGAGAGGAATTGCCTATTGAAAATCAATCTGAATTAGCCGGGGAAGATTCTACGGTAGATACCCGAGAGGAAAAGGATATTCTTATACAAGAGATATCGTTGGGAGGTAATGCGGATTTGGCTTACGAGTTTGAGGAAAAGAGAGACATAGGTTATTACAGAGGGGAGGATGGTGGACAGCTACAGAATGGAGTCCTTTCCTTATCAGATAATTGCGAAGATCTAGATGTCTTGAGACGTATTTGTATCCTAGAGCTGCCTCTTCTCAGTAAGAATGGGAGTCATTTTGAGAGTAAACCACGCTCCTTATCGGACAGATAAACGGGAGATAAGACATAGGAAAGTGTTTCAAGATGGTAAGAAATAAGGTAGATTACATATTTTTTTCTGTGGATGTATGCTGATACGTAGGTACAATCACCCTTCAATGCCGCAGGACGAAAGATGGGAAGAGATATTGAAAATTCTAGTTCCTCAGAAGTATAGAAGCAAGGTACTAAACTTAGCTCACAACCGTATATGCGGTCATTAGGGAGTGAATAAGACCTATTATCGGATATTAAAATATTTTGGAGGCCCTGGAATAAGGAAATAAATAAAAGCAGTATATCCAAACTTGCCATGTAGGTCAAGTTCCAGGAAAGGCTAAGACGAGAAAAAAGCCCATTCCGATAGTCAGTGAGCCATTTTCATGGATCATCTTAGATATATATGTATATGGTCCGCCCTCTAGGAGTAAAGAAGGAAGGCTGGTTGTACCTAACGATCTTGTGCGTAATCATACGATATCCTGTCGAGTGCTCCCGACAAAGGATAATATGTAAAAAAAATATCAAAATCAATGTACCTTTATTGAAATAATTGATCAATATGTCCATCTTCTGGTCACATACCGCCCTTAATACCTGTGAGTAGTGGCGTAGGAAAAATATACATATATGGTGGCGTGAGGTAAAAGATTTCCATTTTTATATTTGTTATTTTCTGTATTATACTAGAATTATATTAATTTATTTTAGGCTAAATAATAAAATGTAAGTACAGAAGTGTTTATTTCCATGTAAAGAATAAAAAAATTCCGTATAAAAGGATTCATTTTCACCATAAAAATCATCATTACTCTCCACAGCACTTTATCAGTGTCCATATTGAAATTATGGTCTTCAACATTGTCTACGGTTACTTCTCTTTCACTTTCATCAGAACCTAATCGTTCTTCATCACTGTCTCTGTCTAATAATTTTTTATGGCTTCATCACTCATATTTATATAAAATGGTATCAGAAACTACAGCTGCGCAGATTTAATGCGCAATTACTTAACTAAAATACTGCGTGCGCGGTAAATATTTACCCCGCATCACCACTTAAGGATCGCGTTTTAAAGGAAGAAATACATTTTCTGATATCAAATAACGCTATGTTATCCTATCAAGAAGATTTGTTTTCCTTAAGTTCAGATTCACTAAATTTATTATTTCTATTACTGTAAACTTTTTCTTGAAATTCCATATGGAATAGTTCATAGGGTTACAGTCAAGCGATTGAGGAGGCCATTTATCCTTTTTAATAAAATGAGGAGAATTATCTTCTAAAGATTTCTGCGTTGTTTTGCTAGTATGAGAGGGCGCACCATCATGCTGGAAAATGAAGTCTTCTTTAGGATAGATCTGATGGAACTTAGGAAGCAGGCTAATCGATACTAGCTCGATGTAATTTTCTGAACTAAATTTGGATTTTTGTGTATCGATAAAATTAATCCTCGTTTTACTATTCCATGGCACTCCCGCAGAAACCCTTGTTTATTTTTGCTATATGTTGAAGATTCATGAAAATGGTGAGTTGGATGGATATCCTTTATCTTTGAGCCTTAAACTCTTTTATATTGACTATTTGTTGGCACTTTCAAAGTGGAATCGTTTTCGTCAGTAAAAACAAAATTTATTTTATCTTGAGATGAATGGCGATCGTATAACAACCTAAAAGATATCTTTCTACGTTGTCTTACATTAATATAACTACTGAAAATGCGCATTTTTTATAAGCTTTTAATTTATGTCGTTTTAAAATCCGTTGCACAGAAGAAAGGGAAAATACCTAATTCACTGAGATCTTCATTTGGTATAGATGAGTTTCGGGGTTTTACTCCTGAGAACTTCAATCATTTATTCTCTCTCGTAGCAGTTTTATTATGGCTGCCACTGCCAGTAGTTTCTATCTTTTAAATTAAGTTCTAAAAACTTCTACGATTGCAATTTCTATCTAGAACTTGACAAAAAATTATATTTCCAGTCCAAACTTTTCTTCAAAACCTTCTATAATGATTTTATCGTTTAAACTTAACATCAAATGTTACACTCTTTTTTTTATTAGGCGAGCAAATTTTTGAGTGACTTTTATTTTTTTAAGTGTAGCAATAATCTTATCGTTATATTGTTGAAATTTTTAGCAATAATAAGGAATACATATAATTTGTAGTATACAATTAGACTAAGTTACATATATATATATATATATATATATATATATATATATATATATATATATATATATATATATATATATATATATTATATATGAAAATTAATGCAATATCGCAAGAAAAGATGAGGAATTAAACCACATTTTCCGAAGACAATTTAATTCAGAACAGTTTTGGTGTATTTCACACCGTTTTTCAACTGACACTGGATAGAAAATATTAGAAAAGTGCTTACAAACATAACACGGGGTCAGGTCGTAAATATTTTGCCATGTTAGAGACTTGAATCATTCGATCGATTTCAATGGAAGTAAAATGGTATTTAAATCGGCTAACTATGTTAAGAGAAGAATCGTAGAATCGAGCTTGATATCGTCAGTTCCTAATTTAAATCTATCTGAGGGTCAATTTTCTTTTAATCCTGTAATACGAAAGCAAATAAACAAAATAGTAAAATGTCAGCCCTTCAATATGTTTAGGCCTAACATCCCCTCCCTGATTAGCCACAAGTAGAGGATTGGGGGAAAAAAAGAGGGAATCTTTCACGACCTGACCCCGTGTTATGTTTGTAAGCACTTTTCTAATATTTTCTATCCAGTGTCATTTGAAAAAGGGAGTGAGATACACCGAAACTGTTCTGAATTAAATTGTCTTCGGAAAAGGTTTAATTCCTCATATATATATATATATATATATATATATATATATATATATATATATATATATAATCTGTTCATGGAGAACTTTGAGAAACACCTCCTTCCCCCTATCTTTCCTAATCCCATAACTTTGTTCCGCTATGTGGAGGATATATGTGCCACATATATCGAACAATTGAATAATATCCACCGCACCATTACATTTAAAGTAGAATGGGAACAAAGCAACTCATTGCCATTTCTGGATGTAAAAATATCTAAAGTAAACAACGAAGCTTATTGTTCCGTCTACCGGAACCCAACCAACTCTAATTCCTATATTCACTATTCCTCGTGCCATGACGTATCACGTATCAGTTAAAAGGTCCGTAGTTTCTTTCCTGTTCCTGAGAGCATAGGGCATTTGTGATCCTTGTTCCTTGAAAGATGAAATCAATACGATCACTCAAACATTCATTGAGCTGCGGGAACCCCTTTAGTTCATAGAAAAATGTCATTATAAAGCCAGAACCATCTTTTACTCGCCAGCTAAACCTAAGGAAAAAGTATGTGGAAATTATTATATTACATTCCCATACTTGCCACAATTAATTAATTTTAAAATGTTAGCACGTGTGATACAGCATAAATGTTTCCTTTCAATACGAAAAAACGATCGGAAATAGTCTGTCTCAAAATAGATCCACTGATAAGGAACAGGGAGTTTATTATATTCCTTGCAATTTTTGCAATAAAGTATATATTGGCGAAAGCAGCAGATTCTCCAAGAGAATTAAAAAACAGAAATGCGATATGCGACATGGATCTCTTTCTTCTACTTTGTTTGTCCACATGCCATATGGAAACCATTCAATTGACATTGATAATTAATGTAAAAATAATTTATAATTCTCACAATTATATACATAGGCGTCTAATAGAATCGGCACTTATAAAGGCAATTCCAAACTTTAATACTCTCGATGGCCAATTCAACACTAATCCCTTGCCAAGTAAGAAATTTATACTTCATCTTCATTCACTCAAAAACGCCGCTGATCCCCCATACCACCATCCTAATCAAATTCGGACTTGTAAATTTGTGTCCAGGAGTTTTACATCTCTTTTGTATTTCATTAGTATTCCAGCGATTGAAGATGACGGAGGTTTCCGTCGAAACCTGGTTTCGTGAATAAATTGATCGTATTACCGTGGTTTCTTCCCTGCATATATATATATATATATATATATATATATATATATATATATATATATATATATATATATATATATATATATATATATATATATATATATATAGCTTAAGAGAGCAGAGAGGTTGCGCGTTGCCAGGCGTATACGTATTTTTAGGATAAATAAGCAGGCTAAATTTAGGAAGTACATTATTATATATCAACTTCTTGGTACCGACGTTTCGGGTAGGAACCCATTCTCAAGGGTATGACATTATAAATATATACAAACATAAGAATTTTTTTTAGAGAAGTTATCAGATATTTATAAATTAATTATATGGGAAATGGGAAGCAGTAGAGGTGGTAATGTTCAAATTATAAAAATGCAGGGTTTTTAACTATTAGGGAATGGGAAATATGTTTTAATTTTTAAATAAAATTAAGATTAATTAATTTGGGTGTCTTCGTTGAAAAAAAGGGAGATAATAGAAATATTTGAAAAATATGGGTTGTTTTGGGGGGGAAGTAGATTTGACGTGTGTAATTCGTGGGTGATTATAGTTGTAGTACAAGTGGAAATTAGCTTTATTTCGGAGTTTGAAGTAGGGTTTGTAAATCTAATATAAAAAGATTCCAGTGTACGTAGTTAGTTTTCGATGTTTGCTGTATCTTTGATTGAAAAGTTATCTAAGTTGAGGGTCTCCTTCCTTGGCCTTACAGAAACCTGGCTCGAGTATGATTTTGGTTAATGCACTACCCTTGCAACCCCTCCAGGTCATTCTTTCCTGCATGTTCCTCGGGACCACCGTGGAGGGGGAGTTAGACTGATTTTCAATTCATCTTTCTCCCTGAATCTTCTCCCCTTCCCCCTCTAGCCTCATTTGAGGCTCTCATTGCTGTCTCACGTATTGTGCCCGCTTTGACTATTGTGGTCCTTTATCGCCCTCCAGCTCGTCTCCAAACTTATTTCTCGAGGAGTCCAGTAACCTACTCTCCGACCTATCTTCTACTGGTTCTCTCCTTATTCTCGGTGACTTCAATCTTCCTAGCCACAAGGAGACTTTGCGTGCATTCATTGACATCATCGGTCTCTTCTCTCCTACACAACATGTGTCATCGTCAACACACATACATGGTAATACTCTGGACTTAATCATCTCTAACCTCCATATCTCTAATCTAACAGTAACTGACCTTTCTAATACGATTTCCGACCACTTCTTAGTCAATGTGAAAATCTATATTCCCTACCACCTACCTCCTCGCTCGTCTCGAGATCGTACTCCTTCCTGGCGACTATCGTCAATTGATACTACTTCTCTCTATAACGACGTTGTTTCTGACCTACCTCCTATTGATACTACGGCTTCACCTGACCAAACCTTAAACTCTCTGCACCAATCATTACTCGCCTGCCTTGACGCGCACGCCTTCCTTATCACCCCTTTTTCAAACCGCCATCGCCGCACCCCTTGGTTCACCATGGAACTCCTTCGTTCAAGAAGGTCCTTACGTGCTCATGAATGTGCCCTTCGTAAAGCACGCTCTGGTGGGCAGGACACGAACTCCCTCTCACTTGCATATCGCATTGCTACTTCGACTTATTATTCCAAATTAAAATCAGCGCGCGAGGCTCATTCACGCACACTTTTGTCTGAGAGCAGGAATGACCCTCTACTCTTTCTAAATTTTTCTCTGATAAAGTTATTAACCTTGTCGCCGTAATACCCCAGTCGTCTGAACAAGCCCATGTTGTTCTCCCTGACCATACTCCAGTGCCGCTTAACGTCCTCATTCGGGCGTCCTCTGAGGAAGTAACTGCCCTGATTTTACGCTCTAACAAATCTGGATCCCTTAATGACTTCTTTCCAACCAAACTCCTCCACCAAATTCTCCCTGCTGTCCTCTTACTAATTCTTCATCTCATTAACACTTCACTTGCCACAGATGTGGTTTCCTCTTCCTTCAAATATGCCTCATTCGTCCTATCCTTAAAAAAACACATCTTAACCCGTCTAAACCATCTAGCTATTGCCCTATCTCACAACTTCCATTCCTTTCTAAGGTCCTCGACCATATTTCTAACTGCAGTATCGATGAAATGTACCAGTCGGGGTTCAAAGCGAAGCACTGAACTGAAACCGCTTTTCTTAATGTTTCAGACGGTTTACGTAGAGCACACGATAGGGGTTGTACGTCCATTATAGTCCTACTAGACCTCTCCTCTGATTTCGATACCATCGACCACACTGTCCTCCTTGATCGTCTTCACAATTTCCTAGGTCTCTCGGGGACTGCACTTGATTGGTTCCGCTCATACCTCTCCTCCCGCACTCAGTTGGTAGCGCTCGATAACCTCTCCTCCGAGCCCGCGCCCATTCATTTTGGGGTGCCTCAGGGCTTAGTCCTTGGTCTTCTCCTCTTTCGTATCTATTTACTTCGTCTTGGCTCCCTTCTTCGCGATTTGGGCCTATCCTTCCACCTCTAGGCTGATGCCACTCAGATATACCTTTCCTCATCCCCTGTGTCCTTCTTTCAATTAATTACAAAGCTTCTTTCATCCTACACCTCCATAAACGAATGGCTGTCTGCCAACTTTCTCAAACTTAACCACGATAAAATTGAAGTTCTCCTTGTTAGTACCGCTTCGAAGGTGGAGAAATCTAAAGCTATCTTCCCCTCCCTTAACTATGGGGAAACCAATGTCGCCTTCTCTGATACCGTCAGGAATCTTGGTGTTATTTTCGACGAGCAACTCTCGTTTAAACCGTACATCCATCGTATCTGTAAGTCTTCCTTCGGTTTCCTCCGCAACTTCTCACGTGTTCGATTTCATTCTGATCGACGAAGCCTTGAGACTGCTATTCATGCCTTCGTCACCTCACGCTTAGACATCTGCGATTCTCTTCTAGCGAATCTCCCTTCTTCGTCACTTCGCCCCCTACAACTAGTTCAAAACTATGCTGCCCGGCTCCTCCTTCGCCGCCCCCTGTTCTTTCCTTCAATGCCTCTATTACAGGAGCTACACTGGTTACCTATTCGCTACCGTACCCACTATAAAATTTCTCTCATCACCTACAAGGCCCTAAACCTCAAGGCTCCATCTTATCTCTAGTCTGCCCTCTCCCGTCATCAAACTCCTCGGGCAATCCGGTCTAACTTCGAACCCCTCCTGAACACTCATCGTTCTGTCCTCTGCTCGATGGGTGACCGTTCATTCTCAGTTTGTGCTCCTAGACTCTGCTATGTTCTTCCTGCCGAAGTCCGTTTCTCTCCCTCCCTTGCTACTTTCAAACCTCTCCTGAAGACTCATCTCTTCAGAATTGCTTTCTCTTCCCTGTAAACTTTATCTACACTCGCTACACAAACTGCGCTCTGGGAGGGCTAACAGCCCTGAAAGGTGCATTATAAATACCTATTATTATTATAATTATTATATTATGGTGTGGATGTCTCTTTTCTTAGTGTATTCGGATAGGGAAGAATTCGAGAGTAGTGAGCGGAACTCCAGTTCTGTTGCTGATGCATAAATGTAAACACAAATATGGGTATGTAGTGTGCACTGTGTGGATCCCAAATACACCTCGGAATTACATCTCGATCAAGTAAATTCATAGATGATGGAGTATCGAAGCAGCGTTGGTATTCTGTCTTAAATGTTGTAAAGATGTGCTTTGCGTGGTATAAAATGTGTTGCAGGAAATGAATTTTTAAGAAGGGGGAGAGTTTGGCCTAGATAAATGAAATGAGAGGTCTTATACTCGTATATGGGAGAGGTACAAAAACCTTCTATTTATGGACGTTGCATGAGGAATCCTTCGGGTTAAATATTTTATTGATAAAATTTAGATTTGTTCAGTCATATAAGTTTGAAGGATATCCGTTTACTTGGAAATAGTTAGTGAGGAAAGTGCCCATCCTTGTGGAAATTGAGGTATGATAAGGCGAGTTTGTAAGCGCGAGGAAGTAAGGTTTTGATAGAGTTTAATTTGATTTTGGTGGCACACTGACTAAGAAAATGGAGTCCAGAGCCCGTATGTGTAGGATTTTGGTGAATGGGATTTGAAAAACCGTCGGTTTTGCGTGTTATTAGTAAGTCTAAGTAATGAATGGAGTTGTTGTCTTCCTTTTCTTGAGTGAATTTAATATTTGGATGTAACTGGTTTACGTACTCTAGACATTTATCAGATGAACTTTAGAGCGGAAAAGGGCGATCGTGTCGTCTACGTATTTCCTGTAGAAGATGGGATGGAATGGTAATGGGCATCTGTCAAAGTGATTCTTCTTCTAAGTTACACATGAAGAGATTTGCAAGAGGGGCGGCAATAGGACTTCCCATTGCGAGGCCATCTATTTGGTGAAAAAGGTTTACATTAAATGAGAAATAGTTTTCGTGAGAAACTGTAAGCAGTATTTTCTTTATTTGTTTCTCAGCAAAACCGTGAGTCACGCATAGTGACAAGGGATGAAACGTGTGTCCATCACTGGGATCCCGAGACCAAGCTCGAAAGCATGGCTTGGAAGCCCAGGGGCTCTCCGACCACCATCAAGTTCTGGACCCAACCCTCAGCCGGGAAGAACATGGCCACCAACTTCGACGATTCTGAGGAAGTGTTAATGGTGGACTATGTTATGTGCCTCGTGGAAGAACCATCACAGGCCAATATTACACCGAGGAACTGGCTGGGTTGAAGAAGTGCATCCGTCAGAAGCGGCGCGGCAAGTTGACATGCGGTTTCCTGCTCCTCCACGACAATGCCCATGTCCACAAGGCCAGAGCTGCACAAGCTGCCCTGCGCGAGTGTGGATTCGAGGAGCTCAACCATCCCACCTACAGTCCAGATCTGGCCCCTAGCGACTACTTTTTATTCCGTCAGCTCAAATCTACACTGCGTGGACGCCGGTTTGGGAACGATAAAGATGTCCAGCTCACCGTTCAGGAGTGAATTGAACAGCAGTAATATTTAAATAATGGTTCCGAGAATTAAAGCAGCTACATAACATAAACTCTGTATGAATACGCTCTTGAATCTTAAGCATTTTGTTTATATTTCCTGGACGCTGGAAGCCCTACCGGATTCACCCCTCGTATCTTTGAGATCAGTCACTAGCTGCGATTTACTGCTGCGGTTTAAACGAGAGTTGCTCGTCGAAAATAACACCAAGATTCCTGACGGTATCAGAGAAGGCGACATTGGTTTCCACATGGTTAACAGAGGGAAAAAAAAGCTTTAGATTTTTCCACCATCGAAGCGTTTCCAACAAAAAGAACTTCAGTTTTATCGTGGTTAAGTTTGAGAAAGTTGGCAGACAGCCATTCGTTTATGGGAAGTAGAGGGAGAGGTGACGCCCCCTTGTCGTGGGAAGAGAGCTTGTGTGTACCTTTGACTTTTCGAGCTATGTTGGCGGGGGTACCTCTTCTGGGTACCCCTGGTAGGGCTTCCCTTGTCGATTTGGTCGGAAACGAGGTTCCAGACTAAGTGCGTCATTCCTTCCTTTTTCTACTCCATCCTTCTCCTTTTTTACTTTTATCCTATCTCTCCCACTTATACAAAAAAATGAAAAAAACAAGCCTACTCCTATCATGTCACTCTTTCCCTTTTTTTCCCTATATCTACATATAAGGACCTCGCAGCTACCTCACGCGTCAGAAGAGAGGCTTTGGAACCTCTATAAACAACGCCAATCGACGCTCACTGGTTGCGAGAGACTAGGACTAGAAATGTCCTAGGCGTTGAAGCACGATGAATGGGATGAGGGTAGTGCCCCGTTAACCCTTTCCCTGGCGCGTAATTATTGACCGTTTCCAGTGCCTGTTGATGGGTGCCTCTGGTAGCATCGGTCCGAGGTGACGGCCCTTTGTTCCCAGGTTGGTTGCTAGGCTAATAAAAAGCCTTGGGTCGAGTCTCTTGGTGGGGCGGGAAATCCATTGAACGCTGCTCCGAGATCCTGGCCGTTGTGAAGGGAACTAGTATGAGTTTAGTAAGGGGCGTGCTTCGTTGCTGTTCACCTGGTGACAAATCGATGGCCCTTCGGGGACCGTCTGTGCTGCTTGGTTGGGAGCCACGGCACGCCAAGGCTTGACGACTCGTTTGGACGAACAGCAGCACATGGAGCGTGCCTTATGGAAGACTCCGAAACGACTCCGATCAAAAGGCGGGAGCAACTCACGTGGGGAGAACTCACCATACCACCTTTTTATATATTGATTGGTCACAAACTTAAGAAATATAGAGTGTTGTTCAAAATGGCAGGCAAGAAAGGTCCAGCAGCACTAAAATTCACGTGTGCCACATGTAAGAAGGACAAGTGGTGCGTTGACTTCCCGAAGGGCTGCTATACGAAATGCCACCCCGGCAGTGTATGCACCACTTGCATCTTAAAGAAGAAAGTGGGGGAAGTAGTGGCCTACTACAGGGAAAGAACTACAGACCTCGAAAAGAAAATCGAGAGGCTCAAGGAGGAGCAGTCCCACCAGATCCGCAGGCTCGAAGTTAATCGAGCTCTCAAGTCCTGTGGCAAAAAACACCTCTGCAGAGAGGCCGGGCCCCAATCTGGCAGAAACCCAAAAGGAAAAAAGAAAAAAAGACGAAAAAGGGAAAGAAGAAAGAGAAAGAGAGAGAAATAGAAGAAGAAAAGGTAGAAGAAGTTAATGAAAAGGATGACAGGGGGAAAAGATGAAAAAGAAGGAGAAGAAGAAAAAGAAGAAGAAGAAGACAAAAGCCTGAAAAGACCATGACGGGGAAGAGAGAGGAATCGGAGAGCTTGCCTCAGAAAATAAAGACTCTGAGCTCAGCAGGCAAATGTGCTATGATCAGCCTTGTGGGTGATTCACAGGCACGGGGCCTGCAGCCCCTGCTGGCGGCCCGCCTTCGCACAAGCGTTAAGGTGAGCTGCCTCCCAGGCTATGGGAATAAGCAGGTAAGAGCTGAGGCCGAGAAGTCTCAGATTTCTGAGACTTCAGTCGTTGCCCTTTTGGGAATCGCAACGACCTATACCTCAGAGGAGGTAGGGTAGGCCGTACAGGCGAGATTATAAAGATGGTTATGGACGCTGTCGACGACTGTGGATTGAAAACCCGCAGATGCGTTGTGATGGGGATGCTCCCAAGGTGGGGTCCAAGCCGGACTGCCTACGTGAGGAACATGTTGCTAAACTGGCGCCTTGTAGACCTCTGTACGGCGGAGGGTGTCTTTTTTGTCGACTCCTACGCCGTATTCTATGGTAGAAGAGACCTCTACCAAAGGGATGGGGTGCACCTTTCCTTTAAGGGCAAGGCTTTCCTAGCCAACCTCATCCAGGATGTTGTGGAGCGCACCCAAAGGAGTATCCGGCCCATTGGGAAGGCGGACGTACGCCAGTACGCCCGAGTCACTCCCCAAGCAACCTTCTTGGAGGTTGTCAAAAATGGTGCCACCGTGACAACCAAGAAGCTGGGAAACGGAAGAGTATAGAGGGGCCTACATTAGGGGACTCCCTGAAAGTTCTGTTCAATGCGAGATCAATCAGGAACAAGTTTCCTGAGCTCCGTGGCCTCGTAGCGACGGAAGAACCAGAAATGGTAGCCATAAAAGAATCGTGGATAAAAACCTCAAACCGAGACTTTGAAGGCGAATTCACGGTTCCTGGTTACCAACTCTTCCAACATTATATCCGATCACGAGCTCCTAGGCGTTGACCTAGAGATAGGTCATGTCAGATACAGGACCCTGCTGCTTTACAGACCCCCTTCCCAACCCGTTGAGAAGGACAGGGAACTGTACCAGCTACTGGGTGAGCTTGTTCAAGGCAGAGTGTGCATCGTTATGGGCGACTTCAACAGACAAGTTGACTGGAAAACCAGAGCAGCCTGTGGCGAGAGCGCGCTACTCCTGGAGTTCGCCAATAACGAGTTCCTCACTTAATGGGTCAGAGAACCAAAGAGAGGAGACAATATCCTCGACTTGGTTTTCACCTCTGATGATGATATCGTTGAGGATCTCTCTGTAGGCGAAGAGCAGTGATCACCAGCTAATTAGATTTATCTTCAAGATCCCGAAGGTAAGGTCTGTTGCCAGTCAATCAAGGAAATTTTACTTGAGAAGAGCAGACTTTGCAAGCCTTCGTGCTGGGCTGACTGATGTAAGGCTAGCGGTATGCGAAGATGTTGAGGATTCGTGGAACAATTTCAAAATAAAGTTCATGAGTCTTCAATCAAGTTACATCCCTCTGAAATTCCTCCGTCGGTCTTCTGTTCAACCAAAGTGGTTTAATCGAGAAATCGGCTAACTGCTTAGGGAGAAGAGAAATGCGTACCGGCGATCGAAGATCTCGGGTGCCTTTGACGAGTACCGGAGGCGAGCCAGAAGAGTGAAGTCTAGCATAAGGGCGGATAAGCGATCTGAGGAACTCTGAGTGGCGAGACTCTGCAAGGAGAATCCCAAGGAGTTCTTCGGCTATGTAAATAGCCGTAAACCAATCCATCGTAGGATTGGGCCCTTAGTGGACGAGGAGGGTGCATTACTTCAGTCAGATGCAGAAAATGCTATCCTGCTCAATGACTACTTCTCTTCAGTGTTTACTAAAGAGTGTGGTCCCATCTCCCAGCCTACGAATTCCTACTCGGGGGAAAAGCTGGAGCTAATGGACTTCACTCAAGGAGAAATAAATAAAAAGATCGCTGACCTAAAGATGAATAAGCCCCCTGGACTGGACGGGTTTCTATCCAAAGTGTTGAAGGAAGTGTGCGATGAAGTATCACGACATCTGTGCGCTATCTTTAACATGTCAATCCGGACCGGATGCGTTCCTAGAGACTGGCGTGAGGCGGAGGTGACTCCAATCTTCAAGAAAGGAGACCCCATCCATCCGTCAAACTACCGACCCATCAGTTTGACTTCGATAGTTGTAAACTCATGGAAAGCAGGATAGTGGACCAGATAACGCCTTATTTAGAGTCAAACCTGCTACTAAAGAGTTCTCTGCATGGCTTGCGAAGGCAACGGACATGCCTGACGAACCTTGTGGAATTCTTCCACTTCGTGTTCAGTGAGCATGATCGGGATAAAGCGGTGGATGTTGTGTACCTTGACTTCCAAAAGGCCTTTTATAAGGTACCACACCGCTGCCTTCTCCGGAAAGTGCGTGCACAGGGCATAGACGGCAAGGTAGTAGGTTGGATAGAGAGCTGGCTAAGTGACAGACGGCAATGAGTAGTGGTGAATGGACGGGCCTCTGAATGGGCACCCGTATCTAGCGGTGTCCCTCAAGGTTCCGTCCTGGGACTACTACTGTTTATTATCTATGTCAACGACATGGACGGAGACATGGTTGCCAAAATCTCCAAATTTGCCGTCGACAACAAGTTTGGTATCAATGTGGCAAAGGAGGGGAACACTGCCCGCCTCCAAGAGGACCTTCAAAGGATTGGGGAGTGGTCGGACACGTGGAAAATGCCTGTCAACGTGGAGAAATGCAAAGTAATGCAAATCAGCCACCGAAACCCCAAATTTCAGTACATCCTTAAGGGCATTGCTCTTGAATCGAGTGACACTGAGAAGGACTTGGGTGTAACTATCACTAGCGACCTCAAGTTCTCGAAACAGTGCATCGAGGCAGAGAAGAAAGCCCAAAGGATGTTAGGCTACATAAAGTGCCAGTTTGGATACCGTAACAAGGAGATAGTACTTTGTCTGTACAACTTCCTCGTTCGGACGCACCTGGACTATGCTGTACAATTTTGGAGTCCTTCGTTTCGAAAGGACATCGCAAGGGTGGAACCCGTACAAGCTTGGGCAACCAAACTGATTCCCTCTATCCTACAAAAAAAATTTGTGGATAGACTAAGGGAATTAGATCTGTTCTTGCTTTAAACCCGTAGACTGCGTGGTCAGCACTTCGAAGTTTTTAAAATACTTCGAGGGTTCGACAATGTTGACTACCGGGATATTTTAACACTGAGTGAGAACAGAACGCGCAATCACGGCTTCAAACTTGAACTGAAGCGTTACAACCGCAATCTGTGTGGAATTTTTTTCACCTACAGTATCTGCGGTAAGTGGAACGCACTTTCAGTGGAAGTTGTCAACAGTGAATCTGTTGACTAGTTCAAATCATGACTAGACAAAGTCTTGAAAAATGGCCGTTTAGGGACGGAAAACAATTGAGCAGCCATGTGCCCTCTCGATTGCTAGTCCAAAGGTACCCTCTTTGAATGCACCGTAAGGTCTCCTAGGGTACTTTCTTTCCTTGTAACTCCTTGTAATTAATTGAGAGAAGGACACAGGGGATGATGAAAGGTATATCTGAATGTCATCAGTATAGAGGTGGAAGGACAGGCCCAAACTGCGAAGAAGGGAGCCAAGAGGAACTATTGTTTATTCATTTTTTTTAAGTGATAACCCCATTTGAAACAAAATGGATGCAAATAAAGTTGTCAGAAAATGCGATTGCATTATTAAAAAATTAGTAAAAAGTCAGTTCAGTGCAATGACTTATAATGAAAAAGAAACTATTATCAAAACAGGTAGGCCTATGCCAAGACTAGATGTCATTCAAAACTGTTGCACTCGCAAATACAATGTAGGCCAATATGATAGAACATATTGGCTTGTGGTTGAGGATACTTACACAAGCTATTTTAATATTTAATTAAAGTTTTAAAAGAATAATATTAAAAAAATAACATTTAAATAAAGTGAGTAGGTTACAATTTTATAGTTACTTTTAATGAACAACATATTTACTTCAATTAACATATTTATATTTGTAAAACTTTAATTGCTTCCTCCCATTCAAAAGTCACCGCACGCCACTGGTGCTAGATATAAACAAGGTATGTTGACCAAAAGGTCGCGTGCCCTCACCTATTATGATTTATGATCTTACGACCTTCAAAACTCTAAATTATTCCCGGAGTAACCATGGGAGGACCTTGGTATAGCCGCATACCTTAGCATAGCATAGTAGATAACTGCCCACCCTAGCATAGCGTAGTATTCTCTAGCATAGCATAGCCTAAAAAAAAGCCTTGCCGAACCTTGCCTAGTATAGCGTATCATAGCCAAGCATAACATAGTATAACTTACCCAGTTTTAGCCTAGTATAGGCAAGCCTAGCCAAACATAGGATAGCCTAGCTAAACATAGGACAGCCTTGCTGTGCCGGGCCTAACCTAGCCTAGCTTAGTATAATCTATCTAGCCTAGTATAACCTAGAATAGTATAGCCTACTTTATCCTACCTTAGCTTAGTATAGCATAGCCTATTGTATCCTAGTATAGCCTAGCCTAGCTTAGTAGACCATAGTCAAACGTTGCATATTATAGTATCGCCTAGCGCAGCCAAGCCTAGTATTGCCTTGCCTAGCGCAGCTTTGTCTAGTGTAGCCTAGTTCACTATAGCCTAGCCTAGGCTAACCAGTTATGGCTTAGCATTGCATGTCAGAACCTAGCCTAGCGTTGCATAGAGAGCCTAGCCTAGTATAGTCAAGCTAGAATAGGCTACTATAGCCTAGCCAATATATCCTTACATACGATAGCCTAGTATAGCATACTATAGACTAGCTTGGTATAGCCTATCCTAGCATAACTACATATAACATAATATAGCTAAGTGTATCATATTATAGCCAATCTAGTAAATCCTAGGCTAATATAGCATACAATACCCTAGACTAGATTAATCTTGCATAGATTAGGCTATTATAGCCTTGGTTAGCAAGCCTATCGTACCCTAACATATTATTACCTTGCATAGCAGAGCATAGCCATCTCTAGCCTATTATACTTTATTCTGCCCTAGCATAGTATAGCTTAGCATAGCTTAGCCTAGCATAGCATAACCTAGCCTAGCATTAACTATCCTAGACAAGTATAGCCTATACCATCCTGTTATGCCCTAGTCAAGCATAGCTTAGTATTGTCTAGCCTAACATACTATATGATATCCTAGCATAATATATCTTACCCTTGTATATTATATCTTAGCATAGCTTAGCATAGTATAGCCTAGCCTATAATAGCCTAGCAGAGTATAGCATATTATAGCCTAGTCTAGTCTAGCAGAGTATCGGCTGAATAGTCATGTTTTTATTACCAAAATATAGTAATTCCTGGGCTAACTTTGGGAGGACTTTGGCAATTATATCATTCGAAAGAGAATGTAAAACAACATAAGTGTTTCAAATTTTGTTAGAATCGGCCGAATAGTAAGGATGTTATTGCCAAAATAAAATAAAATTCCTGGGCTAAACTTGGGAGGAGTTTGGCAATTATAGCATTCGAAGGAGAATGTAAAACAAGATAAGGTTTTCATATTTTGTTGGAATCGGCATAGTGAGATGTAGAGTTGCTCGCAATTCGACTACCACGCGACTAAAAATAAGCCATTTGGGGCTAGAAATTATGTCTCTTACCTTCTTTTATACATGTCTTATGCGAAATCTGTGATGAGTCCGAGTGACGCTGATTACCTGGAGTTGCCTCTGATATATATATATATATATATATATATATATATATATATATATATATATATATATATATATATATATCATTTCAGGCATTAGCCTCCCACTCTTGAAAAAAAACGTTCATTTGAATGCGTTCATGGGCTGTATTTTGTTCTACGTTTTAATCTAAGTTTTGGGGGTCAGGTTCAAAGTTTCTGTTCCATAAATAATAGTTGGAATTATCCATCCATTGGTTGTATACTTTTCTTTTCATGCCCCTTGGCATTTTGCTTTTGAAGATGATGCTTGCGTTTCCAAATGCTTTACAGCCTAGAGTGATTGTGGGGTGGATTTCCTGATCTTTTCCCGGTGACATTGTCATTTGTTTACCCAGATAGATATATTTTTCTGCCATTTCAATTTGCTCGTCTCTTGTAGTGCTCATCATGTCGACCTCTGGTGGTTGGTTTGTCATTACTTTCGTTTCCTAAGATTTAAGTCTACATTTTTGCTTTCATGGTTAAGTTCTTGAGGCTTATTTGAATCTCTTCTAGATTATCAGCTATGAGTACAATATCGTGTGGAAATCATAGTTGATTGAGCTAATACATATCGATCTTAATGTTTTTGTTTTGCAGTTTAGCCTCTCGAAGATTTCTTCTAGAAAGGACGTGAATAATTTCGGAGAGAGAGTCTCTCCTGGTCCTTCACCTTTCTGCACTTGAAAGATCTCTAAATCCTTATGCAATCGAATGTTGGATCTGCAATTTCGGTCTATCTATTCTATGATATTTATGTAGACCGGATTATGCCTTGATTCTTCAAGACTATTATAGCCACTGGAGTTTTATTGAAGACTACAAATAGCAACTATAAAGTTATATTTTGCTCTAAAGTTTTCCCAATTAGTTGCTTGAGAATGTTTCGGTGGTCAATCGTTGAGAAGCCTTTTCTAAAACAAACCTCTAGTCTCAGTTGTTGGACATCTAGCTGGCTTAGCAGTCTGTTAGTAATGACTTCTGTGAACAGTTTAGAAAAAGGAGAGAAGGCAGATTGGTCTCTAGTTTGTAAGGTCTGTTTGATCACATTTTTTGTGCAGAGCGCATATTATCAAAATTTGCCAGTCCTCCGGAATATTGCCTTGGTTTAGACATTCCTATTTCTTCTCAGAATATAAGTCTTATGGAGCATTTCACTCCTGAGGAAACACTTTCGCCTAAACTAATTTGAAACACTCTACCCCTTAAGATTACGCTTAGTGCACTCGTGATCGGTTTGTCGAGCAACTCTCACTCATCAAACTATTCCATGTCCGTGACCTAAACCATCTTTGTGCGCTCGGAACTTCAGGGTTTTCCAGCTACTCCATATCAAAACATTCCCTTTGACCTAAAATAAGCCACCAAAGGGATATCAGGTGACATATCTAGGCGTGCGTGTCCCTCGGGTTCTAAACCCGTAGTTTGCCATCCCTGACCAAATACCTGGCGTAAGATCTGCGACTATACCTTCCCAACGATCTTTACTTTTTTTTAACTTCATTACTTTCTTTACACAAATCTCTTTACTATGGTTGGAAAAAAAAACAGGAAACCTGAGACCTGGTTCTTGAATTGCAGTCCTCATTCAAAATGAATCCTAATTTATTTAAAAACGAAAGGATAGATTTTTTTTTTTATATTTGAAATGTTTATTTGAAATAACAAAAGTGCTTTTACAATATTTTTTTTAGCCTATTAAATAACAAATAATGCCTTTTAACGAAACCAAATTATCTAATTAAAACTTTTTAATTTTTTTATTTAGAAAATAAGATCTTACAAATCATAGAGCAATGAAGGTTTCAGCAGACAATGTTGCCCTTATCTTAATTTAAAAAAAAAAAAAGCCTACACCTGAAAAGGCCTACTCTGTTTCCTCACTAGTTGATTTAATGGTCACTAAAGCTTGGTGTAATAGTTGTAAATTCTTGCTTTTGGTTTGAGTAGATTCAAAAAGTTTAAATTCACATGTGACATTAAAGCTTACTGAATTATTTTTGGGCGAGAATTTGTCCAACCTTTTTCACTTTGATCATATCAAGGTCAAGTGAATCCATGTCACTTGAGTGACTTAAATTTACTAAAATTTCCTCTTCTGACTCTTTGTTGTTAGAATAAATCTAAAAGAAAAGCCTAGAAAAAAATGCTTCCAGCACATTTTTTTTAGTGCTTGACGATATGGAAATGCAAAGATTCCGTTAGGCTGGTCTTTAATTGAACTTTAGTTAGCAAAGTAACTAAGGAGTGTCCCTATATCTTTTTTCCTTCTCGATGAATACCCTATCCATGAGACATTTTAGAAGTTCTCCTGATATTTGCTTTAAGTGCTTGGATTCTGAAAACAATTTAGGAAGGATTTTCATCACCATATCCGCGTTTAACATAGTTGTGTCCTCACGGCAAAGCATCTTCAGAGCAAAATTAAGATTCCGTAATGCCTCATAAAGATCATTGAGAAGTTTCCATTCATCCTAAAAAATATTTTCAGTTGAACCTATCAGTCTAGAGATCCTTAGAAATGCAAGTCTTTTGCTTTTAAAAAAAGTTCTAACATTAAAAAAATACTCTTCCATCTTTTTTACAATCTAGAATAAGTTTCATTTCATTTCCTTTGAATTCTGCTCTGACAAATTCTTGAAGTTTTTCATTTTTCAAAAAAGATGTCCGAATTATATGCAGATCGTTTTAACTTTGTTAATTGTCTTACTGTATATTTCTTTAAGATGGAGATAAATTGATACGAAATCTTCCTCCGTCAAAGGATTTGTACGCTAATTTTCATTTTCATTAGATGAAAATTTAAAATATCATCTGCGGTATCATCAGTGGAGTGAGTGAATTCATCTATATTAAACACTGTTTTTTTACATACAAAACATCTGTAACAGACAGGTGAATACAGTGTGCTATGCATATTGATGCTATGCACAGATTTACTTGCCAAACTTCACCAAAACCGATGCACCGTCAGTTGTACAACCAACAATGTGTGAATTTAAATCAAAACCAAATTCATCTAACCTGACTTTAACAATTTCTACACATTTAGTTTTCTAGTGATCCATATATTCTAATATATCCGAGAGACAAATGCTGTTCTTCAGAGTGAACATTTATGTTCTTGTATTTTACATTCTGCTTTGAAGTACATATACTCATCAAATGTTGATGAAAACTGAACGCTTTTTTTTTCTTTTTTTTTAGGAGGATAAAAGGTACAGCTCGCAGTTACTCCTCCCCTCTGTACCCCTCCCACGATCGGGTGGGGGCGCACAGAAGAGGAGGAGGCCCGCGGCCGACTTGCTCCTGGAGAAACTCTCCACACTTCTTACTCTCAGTTCAAGTGAACCGATAGTGAAGTGCTTAATGGGAAGTCCGGAACAAGCTTTAGAAGAGGGTTTATAATTGGAGAAGGAAAGTTTTTAGTTAAAAGAGGACAGATTGGTGAGGAGGCAGATTGAGCAACCTCGGTAGTCAAAGGTGGAAAGGGTGTAATACCCTTGCCCGAAGGACAATTGGGGCCTGCTGATTAACGTGCATTCCGAACCACCGTCATGGATTTACTCATCATTCATTATGCTTACTTTCTTTCTCACACTTTTATCACCTAAGTTCCTCATACAGAAGCGGGAGGACTGCCTAATTTTTGTTCCCTTATTCTCTTCATCTTTCCTTCATGTGTTTATTATAGCATTCCTGCCGTTTTGAGTCATCTTAGCTCTGAGCTTTGTTTATGTATTGTTATGTTACTTGTTTTTACTTTGTTTCTCTTTCTCTTGTTGTTATCACTTTTCCACTTTAGTTTCACTTTGCTCACTTGTTTTACTATTAACTTTCACTTCACTATCATTTTTGTTAAACTTTTTAATAGTATAGTTCACTTATTACACTCTTAGTTTATTATGTTCGTTTTATTTCTGTTTTACTCTTAACTTTCACTTCACTCTTACTTTTGTTAAACTTTTTAATATAGTTCACTTATTACGCTTTTAGTTCATTTTGTTCGTATTATTTCTGTTTACACTTTTGATCTGTGTTGTCTTCTTAGTCGGTTGTTTCTTCCTACTTAGGTTGTATAAATTCGGTTGTCTTATTAGGGTATCTATCTGGTGTCTTGGTTGGTCATTTCGTTGGTTTGGTTTGTATAGAGTCGGGCAAATATCGTTATCGTTATGCTTGTTCCTTCTCTCGTTTTGAATTTCTACTTAAGTAAACATGGGAACCTCCTCGATTCTCAGCTGTTGTCTGCCGCTGGGAAATCGAGTGTTAAAGGTGACTCCAGCTCTGGTGTTCGTGTGCTCTGAAAATATCGGAGGTAGATCGTCTATCTTCCTCCATATTTTCTCCGCTCTGTTCCTGATGTAAATATTGAGCGTTTCTAATCTTGCTTCTTGATGTAGATCCTGTAGTCTTCTCCTCTCCCTTCTACGTGTGTTGGTGATTAGGTAGAGAGCTCTATTTTGTATTCTCTGGAGTTCCAATTTTTTGGTCCTTGTTTCACCGTTGATAGGGGTTGGCAGGTATATTAGTACCTCTTTTCCTAGTGCAAGATAGATTTTTCTTTTATTTTTCATGCCTAACCCTCTTAGATTGTATAGTAGGTTAAGCATCGGAATCGTCTTGTTCTTCCTCTCCGTTACATATTGTTTGTAGCCTCATTTTGTTATTCTGAGTCCTAGCACTTTGCTCTCACTATGATATCTGTAGTTCTGATCTTCAACTACAATTTCAGCTGTTTTGTTTCTGGAGATTGGGATTATTGTAAATTTCCTCCTGCTCACCCTTATCTTTCAATCTCTTTCGTAGTTCCTGATGTTGCTGATTTCTAAAGCCTTTGTTCTTGCCTGAAAGCGTAAGTTCCTGTACGGAGTGACGACGAGTTGGCTTATGTCGTCCGCGAACTGTATGTTTAGGCAACCAAGCATTATTGGTGGTGGCAGGTTTGCTGTTTATATTGAATACAGCGTGGGGCTGAGACAGCCCTCCCTGCGGGAGTCCAGCTTCCAATTCGAATTCTGGTCCTGAATAACTATTGATCTTCACCTATGCTCTTCTGTCCGTGACATAATCGCAGAGAATTCTCTCCAGATTGCGATTCGTCTGGAGATTTAAGATCTTATATTGCATTCCTCTGACCCAGACTTTGTCGAATGCATTTTCTACATCTCTCAGGACCAGATCGATGTAGTTATTCTCTGCTTTGGCCTTTGCTATTTTCTCTGTTATTATGCTAAGTGTCATTATGGTGTCTCTGCTTCTTCTGAATCCGAACTGATAATCATTATAAAGGTCATTTTCTTCAAGATATTCTTTTAGTCTTCTGTTAAGGATTTTCTCGAAGACTTTGCCCATGAAGTTCAATAGCGATATTGGCCGGTAACTGCTGAGGTGGTTTGGTGGTTTTCCTGGCTTTGGGAAAAATATCATTTCCGCTAGTTTATAGCTATTAGGGAAGTAACCGGTTTTTAAGCACGCGTTAAAAATATTATTTAAGCTCTGATGATTATGTTACGTGCATCGGTAAGATTAATTCTGGTTATTCCTGAGGGGCCTGGCGCTTTCTGTTTGAATGAATGCATTACGCCTTTGATCTCTTCCGTTGTTATGTAGGCCCCTGTACCCAGAATTTTCCCCCTTTCTCGCTCTACACTTGATGCTGGAGTGATCTTGTTTATGTTTTCTCGCAAGACTGTGTGGACCATTTGGTCTATCTCTGGATTGAAGTCTTCCTCCTCCTCTGATGTTATGGAGAACAGTGATTTCCAGTGATTACGAAAAAGTTCTTCTGTGGTCCTCTCTTCTTGAACCTTTTCTCCCCGTTCATTCTTAATTATTATTTTCTTTGCCTTTAAGTCTATTTCTTAGTCTCCAGTTCTCTTTTGGTCTTCTTTCTTCGTCTATTTTCTCTATTAGGCTATCCCATATATGGCTTTGCTGTTCTTCTATGAGATGCATCAGTTCTGATTTCTTCGTATCGCTCTCTATTTGGCCGATGGAGAATTATTTGGTCTAGTATTTGTCTTAGTTGCCTATTCTTCCTCTTAATTTCCTCTGTCCATCGAGGGTGTGAAAGAGTACGGTATCTTGTATTTGGTTTATATCTTTCGTCCGTCTCAATGATCGTTCTTGTTGATCTTGAATTCTCCTCATCAATATCTTCCAGGTTGGCGTCAGTGAGATAATTTGGGACGAAGTTACTAAGATCTTGTTTGTAACCTACCCAGTTTGCTCTCTTGGAGTCCTTCCTCGCCGGTACCGGTACCTATATCGGGTATTGATTCATGATCAAATGTGTTCCAACATGGTCGCTACATGCAAAAGTAACTGCCTGCATGTGGATGTTATATGGCATATTGAAGCTACTTAGCACGACGTCTAGTTCTGTAGCTGCATTGCCTGTGATATATGTCGGAAAGTCTGGCCCTATTCTCTTAAAAATGTTTCTTTACAACACAACATCATTTCTAAGTTAGCTCCTCTGTTGTTTATGGAGCGGTATCCATTTGCATTGCACCTGGCATTGAGGTCTCCCATAAAGATGGTTGGGAAACCTGTGCCAAAGATTTTAAATAGGTTGTGCAGTGGAAGGTATTTTTTTTCTTGGTGCTTGGTATCCCGTGGCTACTATTATTGGCGTTAATTCCGTTTCAATTTTTACGGCTAAGTATGCCTCATCCAAATTATTAACTTCTTGGAACTTCAACCCTCTTCTTATTGCTATGGCCGCCCCTTCATGACTCTCGCCTGAAGGGTTCGCGTTTATGACGGTGTAATCGAACAATTTCATTGTTTTTTCTTCTGGATTCACTCTGTGTTCTGATATTAATATTATGTCTGGATCGATCTCTCTTAAGTTATTTCCTAATGTCGATGTTTTACCGATCCACCCTCGAGTGTTGATTTGCAGAATGCTGAACTTTCTTCTCCTTTCTGGTTCCATTGTTTATTAAGTTTGGTCGTCTCGAGATCTCTAGACTTCTTGCGGGTCGATCTCTTGTTTGGTTCTGCTTCGTTCCCTTTAAATCTACCATTCTTCATATTTTGAAATATAAAATGGCAAAGAGTAACACAGTTGTCCGGGTATATTCGAATTTTATCCTCCATTAAGAGTTTTTGTACTTCTTCCTCGTCTTCTTCTCCTGTCTTTCATTTGAATTTCCATTTGCATTTTCCTTCTTTAATTGCCTAATGTTGTCGTCCTGTTTCTTGCCTCTCGGGAGGGGGAGCATTCATTGCTGTAGACTATAAGTTTTAATTCCTGTGCTTCCACGGGTACTATTTTGTCTCCTTCATTACCTTGCACTGACATGTTTGAAATTGAGTTCTGTTCAGTAGTGTGTTCCTCATTGCTCGTTGGTAGCAACGCTGAGGCGACTTTGATTTTAGGGATTTCAGATGAGGGGGGGTTGTCAGGGAACCACATCTTCTTCATTCCATTTTCTCTAGCATTGTATTGAGTGTCGTAGAGAAGGTGCCCGGTTTCCCAATATTCATCCCATGGGCATAGAGTATGCATGTGAACACTTCTGTTGATGCCCCTTATGGCACAGTTAGATGGGTATGTGCTTCCTGCATGTGCTTCACATTTTCTTTAGCCACTCCTGCGTAAGTTGCATTTTTTCTAGTTTCTTCTTCGTTTCTCGCGCTCCTTCTTTTCGTTCTATTATCTCCTTTCTTTGGGGGCATGCCATTGCCATAGTCCTATGTGACCCATGACCGTTCACGCATTTTTTTGTACTTTCCTTGCACTGTCTCCATTCATGGTTCTTCTGTCCGACTCAGAACATAATGTATCTTTCTCAGTGCAGTCACGCGTCAAGTGGTCCTCCATCTTATAGCGTCAGAAGCACATTTGAATATTAATTTGTTTCTCGCGCCCCATGTTCTCTGGTGCAATTCTCATGTTAAACATGAACAGTCCTCGTTGAAATATTTTTGCTGCCATATCTGTTGTTGCACACACAATTTTAAAGATATGTGTGTGGTGGCCAAATTTAATTATTTCGTTTATTTTTATGCCTTCGTGATTTTTTTCTATTTTTTCTTTCATTTCCTCTTTGTCATGGGAGCCCACCCAAACGTCGACTTTCCTCCATATGATGCTTCTGTTTGCAGTTATCTGGGGCGGGATTTTGGGCGTTAGTCCTATTCTCTTTGGTGTCTCTATTCCTTCCTTGGACACTAATTTTTCTATCTCTTTTTCCTTACTTGCAATTACCACGTGGCCATTTTGGATTTAGACTGGTCTGCTAATTCTACAAACAGATCAGAAAAAGGAGGACGAGCTGGATTAAGACAAATGTGGGGAAAAAGTTATTAATCTTTTTCAAAGTTGCATAATTTGAGGGGATTCGGTTCAAGAGTCGCATACAACAAGTCTTGAGAAAGTTATAATACCTTTGATAGATATCATTTAGAACTTCTGATGAGATTATTTTGCTTTTAAATGTCAGTTTATTTAAAAAGACATAACCAAAATCAACTTTTTCAATAGGCAAGTAAATATTTATAGAATCCATATCAGCTTCGAGATTCGCATTTTGTGGATAAATTATTTTTCTCAGCATAGTAAGGGTGCATTCTCCAAGTTCTTTGAGTAATTTACCACGATCAGCTTGTTCACTTTAAAATAACAAATTGATTCGATTAAACTCTGATAAAATTGGCATTACAAATGCAAGATACAACTCGTTTACTGGGTTCGAATACATTCTGTGGAGCTCTCTTGCAAGATATTTATCACAAAGAGAAGAAGCAAGCTGAAAATTAAGTTTTACAAAATCCCAATTATTAAGGATTCTCTTGACGCAGTTGCGTCTTGCCAGCCATTTAGTTTAAGAGAGTGGAATCAATTGTAATGGAACCTTTCCATCAAAGATTGTCCTATATAAATTCATATAAGATTTTCTTCTTAAGGCAGACCGATGAAACCAATTATATGACCCTCTAATCATATAATCTAAGCTAGATTGTAGATGCTCAGAGGCACGTGAACACACTAAGCGAAGTGAATGACAGATGCATTTAGTTAAAATTAAGTTTGGACTGTCTTCCTTCATTAGAGTAAAAAGTGAAGGATTTTTTCCGCAAAGATTAGAAGCTCCGTTAGTCTCAATAGTGAAGCAATTTCCTAAGTTAATTCCTACTTTATTGAAAAAGTATTTTACATCCTTATACAATGAGTCAGCAGTAGTCTGCACAACTTCAATTAGTCCTAAAGATTGTGATGATATTTTGATCTCTTTCTCATTCTAATATGAACAAACAAACAGAGATACTTACAGCATGCAATATCTGTAGATTCATCAAGTATTAAGGAAAATGAAGACCTGTTTATTTCTTCTACCTGTTCTTTGAGCAATTCAGGTGAAATAACTTATTTTATTAATGCCGAGTACTTAGATCTATGCATACGCAAAGTCTCTGAAGCTGATTCAAGTGATCTCTAGATTGTATCGCTGGATGACGAGCGACAAATACGCTAAGTTGTATTTCTAATACACTTAATCTATTACGATTTTCAAATAACTTTTTATTTTTTTCTGATGATGATATTAGTTCAGAATTTTCTTATGTTTCACAGAAGATTTGTGTTTTACTAAGTCAGTTTTATGTGCTCTCAATTCGGATTTAAATACCTTACAATACGCTATAGTCTTTATTTGCTTTGCTCATAATGAACACTTAACATAATCACACTTTAATTGAAAATAAATTACACTCTATTAAATCACAAAATCACATGAAAATTAAGAATAAATTGAAGTAGACCTATGCAAAATCATTACAAGGTAAATAATTTTGAATTCAGATTGACACCTGCGAACACTTCCACAGTTCCACATGTGAAAACACGATCTGCAAGAATCATCACCATGATTCGTATTAAGGGGGCATAATAATCCGTGCTTTAAACTAATTGAAACCATTGGGTATAAAATTTAAATTGTAAAACTCAAATAAAACTTATGGAATTCTTGGATTTGAGTTAAATTCAATTTTGATTAAAATAATTTTTAAATAATTAAAGAATATCTGAAGAAACAACTTTTTAAAATACTATTGCGGCGGCAAGTTGCCAAGTTGCAATTTTATCAAATGCATAGAAAAGAATTTTGATTCCTATTCTTTCCATGTTTTAAATTTTACAAGTTAACAACTACAGAGTGAAGTAAATGCATTTTCCATCAGCAAAAAATATATATATTTTTTTAGGTATAGTTGAAAATCACAAAAAGTAACACGATTATCAAATAGAGTAGCATAAAATTCGCAAAGGCAAAGCATATCAAAAGTAGCACGCGATTTTAAAAAGTAGCAAAAATCGCGAAAATTTGCAAGATCCGGCAACTCTGATCGTGTGAAACAGTTAAACGCAAATCCAGCCAAGGATAAGCAAAGTATAATAGCTAAAATTATCCATACCATTAGAAAATAACTAGAATGGCTATTTTTAACCACTATACCTGATAAGGTGTGATCAAATTAAAAATTTCCAAGCAGAATTTCAGAACCGGTTCTGGAAATTCGGTTCTCGGTTTTAAATAAAATATTGAAAATTACCCGGTTTTTGAGAATCAGTTTCCAACCCTACTCTTTGCAAACTTTCTACAGTTTATGGCCGCGTTTTTTTGTTGTTTTTTTGCGCTTTAAATTCGAGGGATGAAAATGGCCTAGCTAGCCTAATCCATCCTAAAATTGGCATGTTCTCTTCCCATAGTTAGGACAATCTAAACAAAAATTAAACAAAGAAATTATTTGAGGGGCATTTATCACAGATATTTTCAATTTCTGCTAATGTTTAAGTGTTTTATCAGTTAAGCCGAAAATAAAACTGTTCAATTAAAACTTTTACAGCTGCATCTCACGTGTCTGACAGAAATAACTTTGATCTCAATGTTTTGCATGTGCGATCAAGTAGGCTCAAGTAGTCTTGGTGGGCGCTCATTAAATCTTTTTCATTTTTTCATTTTTTCGTTGTCATTGTGGTATATTGATCAGTAAATGGTCGCAGTATTTTTTTATGCAATCGATATAGCGGGGAATAAGAGACGAGAGAAACAAGATAGACTTATTTGTGTTAAATGGACTATATAACATTAAATTCGGCATCATGATATATAAAAAAAGATAGTCCGTCGTGGCAAGAAGTTCAAATTTAACGCTCTCATATCGTTCCCTAACCTACGTACTAATGTAATGACTTAAGTAACGGGCTTCACTTTTATAATGAGTATTTATATTGCCTTAGCAGGATTTCTACTATAACAATTAAATGGTAACGCCAGTTACAATTTTAGCAAAATTAACTAGAATGTCCGTTACTCTTTACAAACTGTTTATATATATATATATATATATATATATATATATATATATATATATATATATATATATATATATATATATATATATATATATATATATATATGAAAATTATGAGAAAAGGGCAGTCATCTCTTGGTGGCGTCTCATAAGGAAAATATTGGCGGGAAATTGTTGAGTACTTGTCAAATTGCATCTCTTTAAGCATACAACTAGTCGATTTAAATTATATGGAACAGTGAAATTTCGCTGCATTTCCTTTACACTAGTAACTTATTACCCTCAGCAAATATTGACATTTTGCTTTTAACACTTACCTCTAGGTCGTTAATGTAAACTAAAAACGATAATTGTCGCAAAACAGATCCTTGAGGCATGCCACTAATAACTTCTATCCATTGTGATTTCTCTCAATTTAGGAATACTCTCTGCTTTCTATTTTTCAGCCACTCTGCCACCCAATTTATAACATTACAAGAAACTCATTACAGTCTCAATTTATGAAGTATTCTCCTATGAAGGATCTTATCAAAACCCTTAGTAAAATCTGAGTAAACTACATCCATGTCATTTCCTTTATCCAATTGCCCTGTGACATAATCTTGAAAGGCTAGCAAATTTAACATGCATGATTTACCTGACCTGAATCCATGCTGACTATCACTCAACAAAATACTACTTTCTAAATAGTTCACCTGTCCATTTTTTAATCACCTTCTGAAGTAGCTTACATACTATTGAGGTTAAACTTAATGGCCTATAGTTATTAGATTCATCCTTCCTTCCCTTTAAAAAGACTACATATACTCTAGCTATTTGCCAATCATCTGTTATCTCCCCAAATTTAAGACATCTAACAAATATCTTCTCAAAACAACGCGAAACACTGTCCACTCCATCTCTGAGAATCCTAGAATGAATATTATCAGGGCCCATATCGTTGTTAACATCTAATCTATGTATTTCTACATGCCCTAATACTTTCTATATTAATATTAATACTATCTAAAACATTTTCTTGTGACCTCTCATTATTAGGATTAAAACTGCCTTCGGATGGGAGAATGTTACGTGAGGTACCCTCAATGGGATAGCCGGCATAAGCAATCCAGTAACGTACACAAGATCGCCAAGGAGGTGCCGAGATCTTCCTTTTATATATTCCTGAGGCACAGGAAGACCAGGGCGTGTGCTTCCACCACGGGCGTCTGGGTAGGGGCCCTCAGAGCTGCTTTCAGACTTTCTTCACGCTCGATTAAGCTGCTATTCTCTGATGGCCAGGCGGTCGTCTTTATGCGCCTAGCGCTAAATGAACAAGAGAATTCTCTCCAAACGGAGGACTCGAATTGCCAAACGCTCTCCGTCTTGCTGGTTGAACGGACACAGAACTTTGGCAGCTATGAGCCCATATCATCCATCATACCCATCGCACCAAAGCACAGAACAACAAGAGATGAAGTGCGATGATACCAGGTGTTGGCACGATCAACCAAAAAGGAGAGCATGAATTCCTCTAGGGCTATTTTGTCGACAACAGCAGCATCAACTGAAACAAACATTTCTGATAGCTACAACAGTCTTCTATAATATAATTTCTTCAATTCGATTAATAACTACAACTTCTTCCTAGTTTTGTATTCCATATTTGCGAATTACCCCGATTTATCTCGTATTTTGCCACAACAATCTCGTTTCCCGTCGCCTTTACCCATCCAAAATTGAAGAGAGGCGGTGTCTGAATGGGGTGTTACTTAACCAGCCACACCTTGATAATAAGCACCATTGCATGGTCACAGATCATGGTCAGGTCAAATGTCACAGCAAGGACATTTCTGAGGAAGGACCTTAGCATAGGTCCGAAAGCTTAGTCGTTCAGCTCAGTTCAATTGACTCTACCACGAATATGTATCCTAAGCTAGAAGTTTTAAAGGATGTGTATATGATTTCCTACTTCAATGGCTTCTGTTGGGAATTTTAAGGTGTGAACAGAGCTCTAATCTCGTGTTTTTTAAAGAGGAAAATGAAAACCAATGTGGATATCGTTGTTAGAGTTTATGAAGGAGAATTTCTTAAAATGCTAAAGTTGGCGTAAGGTAGTCAGTTCTAGGGACAAAATAGATGCGCAACTAATTTGAACCTGCTCCTTTATAATAATTCAATATATCCTCCAACAGCCACCTTCATTACATATTATTGTGAAGAAAAGATAACGAGCCGGGGAGACTTGCTGTGATTGTACATATTCCGGCTATGCATCGGCCGAATTCTTCCGCGTTCGCGTTTTTAAAACGTGGCAGCAGCGCTTCTGCTACTATTAAATCAGACTGAAAATTCGCAACTCATCTCGTTATCTCTAATTTGGTGCTATTTGAGACATTACTAAAGTATTCGATCACCTCTCTGAAAAACAGAATGCCCTTATTTAATAATACTTCTCTATAAATAAGCATTTTTCTGCTCGGATACTTTCTTACTTTTACAATTGATATTCTTTCATTTCCTTAATTTAGTTAGAGACAATTACTTGCACTATTGTCTTTCATGGCAATGGATTTATAGATGAGAAAAATGGGAAAATCATTACCCACAACTGCTTACCTCTTTCCCTCCAGGGATTGAAAAAAAGGTAAAAAATAATACCAAATTTATTGACTACAAAAGAATAAGTGAATTACTTTAGTTTAGTGAGAACTTTGTCCCTGCCACTAGAACAAAATACGGTGTTAATCACACTTATCACAGATGATAAATCAGCTAATGAACCAATTTCTGCCCCACTTCATACACCTGTGGTTGCCAAGTTGCAATTTAGCAAAATTCTAAAAAAATTGATGAGCTCATTGTCAACAAAATTTTTGGGATCCCTTCCAAGCCCAAGCCCTACCAAAGTTTTCAAATGCCTCACGTTGGGAATCACTGAGTCAGTGGGTATCAACAACGCTAAAACTATCCTCCCCTACCGCCCCTCCTCTTTCTCTGCTTATGCCTTATCAAACACATGGGTACTCATAACCTTGGCCACGCCGAGGGGCCCTCTCATAGCGGTGGGGTGGTATGTAGTGTAGAATCTCGTCCAGTTGGGGAAGTTATCTCTGAGCAGAAGGCCCCCAGAACGCCCTCTCACAAACCCTAACCATGTATACCAATTAAAAAAAAAATAGGAAGCTCTAGGTTATCCCTTCTCCTTATTCCATCACCTATTCGTCCACTCACATCGTTAACAACCATGGCCGCTGCCATTCCTAATTCGGTGCGAGTATAATGTGCGGTCTGCCAGAGTTTTGAGCCTTCTAATGTGCAGTCAACCAGCATTTTGAACCTTCTAATGTGCGGTCTACCAGCGTTTTGAGCCTTCTAATGTGCGGTCTACCAGCGTTTTGAGCCTTCTATTGTGCGGTCTACCAGTGTTTCTAACTTTCTAATGTGCGGTTAACCACCATTCTGAGCCTTCATTTGTGCGGTCTATCAGTATTTTAAGCCTTCTAATGTGTGGTCAACCAGCGTTTTGAGCCTTCGAATGTGCGGTGTACCAGCGTTTTGTGTCTTCTAATGTACACTCTAAGAGCTTTTTGAGACCGCACAAAATTAGAGCCGCATTCACTTTTAGAGGTCAACTGCACAAAATTAGAGGGAGATTTACTTTTCTAGCAAGAGATAAAAAAAATTAGGGGAAGACTCACTTTTCTCGGAAGACCGCACTTTTCTAGGTGGAGCATACATAAATTAAAGGGAGATTTACTTTGAAGGTAGACCGCTCAAAAAATAGAGTGAGATTCACTTTTCTAGGTATACCGCACAAAAATCAGAGGGGCATTCACTTTTCTAGGTTGACAGCAGAAAAATTAGAGGGCGATTAACCTTTTAAGGTAGCGAGAACAAAAATTAGAGGGAAAGTCACTTTTCTAGTTAGACAGCACAAAAATTAGAGGGAAATTCAATTTTGTAGGTTGAACGCTGAAAATTATTAGAGGGAGATTCACTTTTCTAGGTAGATTGCACAGAAATTAGAGGGAGATTCACTTTTCTAGGTTGACAGCAAAATAATTAGAGTGAGATTCACTTTTCTAGGTAGACCGCACATGAATTAGAATGAGATTCACTTTTCTAGCTAGACTGTAAAAAAAATAGAGGGAGATACAATTATATAGGTATACCGCACAAAAATCAGAGGGACATTCACATTTCTAGGTAGACTGCACGTGAATCACAGGGACATTCTCTTTTCTAGGTAGACCGCAGAAAAATTAGAGGGATATTCACTTTTCTAGGTATACCACTCATGAATTAGAGGGAGATTCACCTTTATAGGTAAAAAGCACAAAAAATAGAGGTAGATTCACTTTTCTAGGTAGACAGCACAAAGGTTAGAGTGAGATTCACTTTTCTAGGTATACCGCACAAAAATCAGAGGGATATTTACATTCCTAGATTGACTGCAGAAGAATTAGAGGGAGATTCACTTTTCTAGGTATACCTCATATGAATTAGTGGGATATTCACTTTTATAGATTGTCAACACAAAAAATAGAGGGAGATTTCATTTTCTATGTATACCGCACAAAAATTATAGGGACATTCACTTTTCTAGGTAGACGGCCCATGAATCAAATGGACATTCATTTATCTAGGTAGACCGCAGGAAAAATTAGAGGGAGAGTCACTTTTCTAGGTATACCGCACATGAATTAGAGCAAGATTCACTTTTATAGGTAGACAACACAAAAATTAGAAAGAGATTCACTTTTAGAGGTAAGCCAAACGAAAAATAAAAGGAGATTCAATTTTATATGTATACCGCACAAAAATCAGAGGGAGATTCACTTTTCTAGGTAGACCGCAAATGAATCAGAGGAAAATTTACTTTTTGGGGTAGACTGAGGCAAAATTTGAGTGAGAGTAACTTTTCTAGGTAAACCGCCCATGAATTAGAAGGAGATTAACTTCTATAGGTAGACAGCACAAAAATTAGAAGAGATTCACCATTCTAGTTAGCCCGAACAAAAATTAGAGGGAGATGCAGTTTTCTAGGTTGGCCGAACAATAATTAGGCGATTCCATTTTATAGGTATACCGCACAAAATTCAGAGGGAGATTCAATTTTCTAGGTAGACCGCACTAAAATCAGAGCGACATTCACTTTTCTAGGTAGATTGCAGAAAAATTAGAGTAAGTTTCACTTTTCTAGTTTTACCACTCATGAATTAGAGGGAAACTAACTTTTCTAGTTAGACCGCACAAAAATTAGAGGAAGATTGAATTATATACTTATACCGCACATAATTCAGAGGAAGATTCACTTTTCTAGGTATACCACACATGAATCAGAGGGATATTCAATTTTATAAATAGACCACTCATGACTTAGAGGGAGATTCACTTTTATTGGTAGACAGCACAAAAACCAGAGGGAGGTTCACTTTTCTTAGTAGGCCGCAAAAAAATTAGAGGGAGATTCAATTCTATACCTAAAACGCACATTAAATGGGCACTTTCAATTCTATCCTCCACTATTCCCTAGTCATTTCCTAACCTCTCTTTCTCTACTTCACTCTTATCATTACACTATAACCATGCATTGTTTCACTCTTGCAAATCTCGAGCTAATACATTTACACCCAGCCGTTGCATTGTGTGCATAGCACAAGTATCTTCCATCTCTCTCATTTAAACACATTTAGTACCGCTCACCCTGCTTCTCTCGTCGCATATACCCCTAAAATTCCACCTCCATCCCGCTACTCAGTTCGCACATTAACTGCTTTGATTGGACGGGCTATGGGACAACACCCATTATCACCATTGCTTATTGCGATCATAAGAGCAAAGGTTTCGGGTCTGCCGCTTCCCAGGATAGCGGCCTCTATCCAGGTTTAGTCTTTTTCTATGATACGGGCAGAATACGGTATGTGTGTTCTCCTTACACTACGCACATGCAAATAATGAAAGAAGGAAATGGAAAGTTGATCAAGGAATAAAACGATTAATCATGTAGTGATCAACGTGTCGCACATATACATATAGGCAATGTATCATGTACATAGAGGACATGCACATGAAAATAGAGGCACTGCACTTAAAAACGATCCGGGTTCATCAAAGAACGGTCCGATTCAAGCTGAAGAAAGACCTAACGGTTCTTGTAGTCTCTTGGGTTCTTTTTTCTTGCAAATTCTTAGATCTAGCTGCTCCTGCTAGTCATTTTCATCTACAACTTCTCTTTATAATAATATCACGTTAGTGAATTTAATTAAAATTGTATTAGAATCAATAATGAATACTTATATTTTAAGAAAAAAACAAAGGCAGTTAAGAGCCGAGTCTAAGCACTCCAAAGAATCAAATCGCTCTCCTCTAGAATCCAAATATAGTCATGACCTTCCATTCAATCCAAATGCTGCCAAAACATCATAACAAGCAATTTGTTGCCTCCTCCTATGTGTATTGGGTAAATCAAGGTCTTCTATTGTGCTTAGAACGTAAACAGTCTGTCAGCCATTTCGCCATTCAGTCGTATCTTTTCACCGGTTGTTTCTTTTTGTTCTATTATCTGTCCTTGTCTCACTCCTTTGTAAAGCCCTGTTTTTATAGTTCAAGGGGTCGTCCCGTCGAGGCGACGATGCGTTTGATATCTCTTCTGCCACATGGTATGGAATGTGTTCGTCTGGCTACCCCCGAACGTCCAGCGCCAGCAAACAGTACCTTGGTCGTTGTAAGTGCTGGTTCCTTTTTTTTTAAATTGGCCTGCTCCTATTTGTATTGGTATATCTTATACGTTCCGATCTTCCCAATTTGCTTATCCATATAATAGTTTCCTCCCCTCCTTCATTCGGGATTCGAAGAGGGGCGGTCTGAGCAAGTTACGAGAAGCAATAAATATGACTGCAGGCACAGAGGCAAACTAATCATCTCAAAGGTGAGCGCGAATCTCAATTGTCAGCTGATTTAATGTGTGTGAGGCGGAAGGGGGGGGGAGAGTAAGAAAGAAAGAGAGACAACAACGAGTGAGAGAGAGGGAAGGGGGAGAGAAAGACGGAGAGAGAGAGAAAGAGTGTGAAAGTTATATCTCTCTCTCTCCAAAATATTTAATATTTAGATCAAAGGATTTATCCTCAGAACCCCAAATTTTGAAATTAAAGAGGGAAATTTGAGGAGTTGCAAGAATTTAAATAGTTCATTACTGATGAAAATTCCTGTTTAGTAAAGAGTTTGTTTATCTGTGTAATGACAAACACTCCTATGTTTACCGATACTCAGTTTTAGTTGTATTGTAGTTTTATCTACGCAACGATTCTGGCAACCCATACATAGAAATTAGTAGACAATTGACGATCTGAGTAGCATGGAGAGTCGAACATTTCAGTTGTAATAAGAAGAGTTTAAAGACAAAATTGCCGAAATTACTCAGAATTCTGTATATATATATATATATATATATATACATGCAATATCCCACAGGAAAAAATGAAAAGGTGTTTCCAAGTACTTTCGAACTTTATTAAGTTCCTTATCAAGGATTACTACAAGAAATAGTATTATATTAGAGGTATAAATACGAAAGAAAAATATGAAAGACCGCCTCAAACACAAGAAATCACCAATGAGGAAGAGGGAAGGGGGAAGGTAAAAAAACACATTAAGGATTACAAGAAGCAGGTAGTAAGGTCAAACTAAATCGAAGGAAAGGGAAACAGATTCAAAGAAATGGAGATAGCCTAACGAGGGAGATTATAAGACACGATGAGCAAAAGGGGGAAAAATACAAAGTACAAAACAGAGCAGTGACAATTAAAAAATAAAAATTAATAATAAAAAAAAAATTAAAATAAAATAGGGGCCACATAACTAAAGAATGTATATACAAAAAAAACACTAAGAACAAAGACAAAACTTATTTCTTTGATTATTAATCTTTTAATTATAGCATATATTTTATATAAACCAGGGGAAAGGTTAAAATTATCACATTGGCTTATAAAAGCACATTCAATGAGGTTTCTTTTTATATGGTCATTGGAACGATAAATAAATTTGGCCGAGTTCCAGTTAATTAAATGGTTCTTATCTGACATATGGACAAAGAAAGCACTGTTATCTTGCCACCCTCACGTGATACTTTGGGAGTTTTTCATTTCATATATATACATATGTTTCTGCGTCATTAACCGAAGATGAATATGTTCGGTGGGTAAAAAAAAGAGGAGCAGAACAAAGAACCAGGGGAGGGAAGGATAATTACAAATGAAAATTTCTGTAGTAAAAAGGATTGCATAGAAGAAGTTATGTGAAAACGGCCAAGTGAATCGTCGTCTTGATTCTAAATCCTCCTGGCCGTGGGCAGAGGAGTGTCGAAGCGCCAAGAGGAATTTATTTTACACAAGATAAAATAAATATCAAATCACTTAAAATTATTGCTTCCTAGGTCCAATATGTTAAGTGATTTGAGATGAGAAGCAATACGTTAAATTTGTTCATTTTGGATGCATCTATTAACGACGGATATTGTTGGAAGTCAAAAAACAACCTAACCTCAACCTAATATCAGGTTTCTAATATGTTACATTGATGTAAAATGGGAAAAGGGATGAGACAAAATGTTAAAATATTGGGAAGCAAAATATCCAATTGTTGTTTGGGAAAGTATTAAATTAAAGCCATCATAATTTGAGATTAAGGATTTTAACTCAGCGCCGGATTAGGGTTCGATTATTGACCTGCTAATTTAGGGATGAAATCGAGATAATGCGGCGGATAAAGTAAAGATAAGCTATGCCGAAATTTACCTGGTGAAGATAAGCCATCCTGAAATTTATTCTGTAAAGATAAGCCATCCCTAAAAAAACAAGCAATGTGAAGGAAATCCAAAAACATTTTTTAAAAAAATGAATAAACTGACATTAAAGCCGGTAATTGTTTCCTAAAAAATAAATTAATTAATGAATGAAGTGACATTAAAAAAATGTATTGACTAACAATTTCTTCCCGAAAATTTAGGAATACATTTCGCGTGTTTCGATCACGCCACATAAACTCTTGTAAATATGAATAGAGAAAATCGCGTTTGTAGCCAACCTTTTTTAATTTTTTACTCTCAGCTTATGCTTATTCCAGTAACTTTCTATGGTTTTCGTCTGCCCCCACTTGCAGGGGCCACAAAAGGTTCACGGTATGATGTGTAAAACCAAGATTCCTTTGAGTTTGGGAATAAGCTCTCCATTGGTCGCTATGAATAACTGCCAGGAATAACATTTTTTTTAATTATAGGTAATAATGTGTCTGCATTCCGTGACTCGACAATTTCCATACACTTGGGAAGGAGCTGAAGTGAACTGTCTGTCTGAATCAACTTGTAATACTGAACTTATGCTTAAAAAAAGGGAAACGCAAAATGTCGTATTTCGCCGTTTGAAGATAATCTTTTAATTAGTAAAGATAAGCCATCCCGAAATTTTCCTGGTAGAGATAAGCCATCCTGAAATCCACTTGGTAAAGATTAGCCATCTTTTTTTGTAGGGATGGTTATCTATATTTGATCCAATGCGGCAGCTATTCAGGTGCTCTGCATTCGCACGTCTACACAATTGACCAAATGTAAACCTACCGCTCTATGTACACGTTGTGCTATGTCCAGGTGGCTCTCCAGAGACTATGTCTGAGTAGGACGAGGGAAAATCTAAGTAATCTATTCTCCCGGGCGGATTCAGCCACGTAGAGGGGCGAATAGTGCCGCGGAACTTCGAGGACTTAAACGAAGGGAAAGATCCATAATTCCACGCTAAGTCTCGATGGCCGAGGGTGCTTTAATCCGCCTCGCGATGGACATAAGGAATGAGCTGAGACGGCGGAGGCTGAAAGCAAGTCACACACAGTCACATTTTATTTAAATACCATGAATAAATCAATTAAAAGACAATTCTAGAACGCATTAAATGACAATACACGACTAATACATGCCAACAATAATTTCTACGTAGGGAAACTACATAGAAGTGAAAAAAAGATTAATTTACTCAAAATATATAAAATAGTGAAACAAAAAGAATCATTCTAATGCATAGCTCCCCAAGATCACCATTCCTAATTAATGACCCCCAAGAAATTTCCATCCTAGAAGATGACATCCCATGAAACCTATTGGTATATTTTAAAAAATAATCGGTATAAAACTTTTATTAAAAAAAACTAAAAAAAAAAATACACCAAATTAAACAAACACAATTAAAGTAACAAAAAGTAAATTATTAATAGAAATATGATGGCAGAAATTTTCAATTCGATTCAAACTGAATCGAACTTGCTACATAGGTTAGGATAGGATATTTGAACCAAACCTAACATAACCTAACCTAATCTAACCTAACCTAACTTATCCTAACCTAACCTAACCTAACCCAACCTAACCTATCCTAGCTTATTGTAACCTAACCTAACCTAATCTAACTTCACATAACCTATCCTAACCTAACCTAACCTAACCAATATTATCTTAAACCAAATTCAAACCTAAGTAACATTTTACTATATATTTTTAGCCTAATTTTATTATTATTATTATTATTTATTTAATAAATTCAATCCTAAGTAATGACACCCCAACAAGCTCAATCATAGGTAATGAGCCTTAACATAGACTGGGGCTAGTTGTCTAGGATTGATCGAACCAAACCATTAAGGTAAGCTTATCTGAAAAAAGAGAAGAGATCAAACCCTGTGACGTTTTTTTTTCTCTGAATTCGAGATCGATCGCCTGATTTAACCGGAGTTCGATCTCGATAAACACCGTGGGAGCGATGTGGAAGAGGGGATTGAAGGGGTAATTTTTCTCCAAACTGGTAAAGCTTTAACAAACCCAAAATAAAAGTAAATAAAAGTAATTTTGAGGTATTTTCAAATGAGAGCACCACCTTTTGCCATTCTGTGTAGGAGGTAATCTTAATGGTGGTGTTCAACGGTCGGATTAAGTTAGACCAATGATTTCCAACCGGTTTGGGCTTATGACCTCCTAGGGAACCTTATTTTTTTCCCTCTGGCCCCCCCGTAAACATTATTTTCAGTGGGTAAGGAGCAGATTACCTCTATTTTACACAATTGGCTCTTATAAGATACAAAATATTTGTTTAGAGGTAAATTAAAATTCTATAATAAAAAATCTAAAAGAAAGGAAAATATATCATCATCATCATCACTAACTCTATAATTTAAGAAGGGGATTTTTTTTAGTATTTGAATAATAATTTCATCTTAGTTTGGTTATGACTTATGTTTTTTATCAGTTATTTCTAATAATTCTTTTATAATATCAAAAAAGAAAAATGGTGAAATTCAGAAATAAATATAAGTATCGAAGTTTTGTGAATTTTTTAAAACTCAAAGAATTACAAATGGTTAAGTTCCAAAATTCATTTTTATATATCTTCTTCTATAGCTATATTTTAGCAACGTGATATTTTGAAGGGGGGGAAATTTAGTTTAGAGTTCCTTTTTAAAATTTTTAGAATTGGCGAAATTCAGAAAATTTATAAAAATTTAACCATGGCTGGTTTTTTTTTAGATTTTAAATTTTAATCTTACTAGCGAAGCGCAAGCCATTGCCTGGTATATATTAATATTTAAAAAAAATGAATTCAACCTCATAAATTATAATTATCTATTGGCCTAACTATAATTTAAGTTTCAAAAGGTTGATTCCTGTGGCCATTTTAAATCTAAACATTTTCCTGTGGCCACCTTCAAATGTGCCGTGGCCGCCGGTTGGGAAACTCTGAGCTAGACCCTCTTATCCCTCCATCTATCAAATCTACCACATGACCTCACATCTGCTCATACGCAAAAAAAAAACGTAACTAAGAAGCTAATTAAAGATAATTCATACTTATACACACAACAATGGCATTGCATGTTAAGGACAATGAACAATTCGTATTAAATGCACATCCATTCTATGCCGGGAGACTTTGTGTATTGATATCACATAGAGACGTAAACTTCGCCAGCAAACACCGGACGGAAAATGTAAACAGGTAGCGTACTAATGAATTTTGCAAATAAATATTTGGAAACCAGTAATTGTAAAACATAACCAGCAAAATTTAACCCTAAAGTCTTAAAATTAAATAAGTAAACATAACATAAAGCAAAATGTGAGAAGAAGCAGAGTCTAGAAGTTCTAAAGAACAGAATGCTTTAATTTACCTTGAGAAACTTGGGATCAATTTAAGATAAAGCACCTAAAGTCGGCAATTCAGGAATAGGCAACTGACGCAAATAAAAGGCGGCTCTTATGACCTGTATACCACTCACAAGGTATCTGGTGTGGTTAGGTTAGGTTAGTATAGGTTAGGTTAGTTTAGGTTAGGTTAAGTTAGGTTAGTTTAGGGTCGGAAAAAAACTGTGATTCCTCATCTTTACAAGATCCAAGAAAATTCTATACAAAAGAAAAAAATATTTAATCATTTTCTTTTTTAAAGGAATAAATAAAAACGAGTGACATATAAATTCGAAAGAAAGGCAAAGATTTGAATATCATTTGAATATCATATTGTTCAGATATATGAGTACATACGCTCTGAAATGTGTTTGACGAAAACCTGACCTGCCACACAAATTGTAACAAATATGTGTGTCAATGATATTTACAATCTCTCATCGTTTTATTTCTTTGTTTTTGTTTGTTCCACTAAGATTCTATGTTTTGTGTATGAACAGATGTGTTTCTATCAACAAAATTCAATGAATGATTCACTGTCTCGTTTGCGAATCCATTATTATTCAATTTACGAATAGACACCTGGTGCAACCTCAATTTAAGATTAAACACCTCATTTATTGAGAATCTGGATTATACACCTCAGGTGACTTACCTTGAATTGATCCGAGTCTTGGTTTTAAAATCGACCGATATAGAGGGGCGGTCAATAAGTTTTGCGAATCGGTAGGGCAAAACAGAGGAAGGGGGATGGCTGTTTGTGGGGGTGTTAGGAATAGTTATGACAAGTAAGGACCTGCAGCCACACAATCCTACCTCGTCTATTTAAGAAGCAGTAGCTGATCGCAGATCATCAGTCACAAATTTTTCAACAATGGAGAAGGTTGAGCACCGCGCAGTGATCAACTTTTGACCAAGGAAGACAAGAATGCAAAAGAGATACATGAACACATGGTTGCAGTGTACAGTGTACACCGACACCGCCCCTTCCTATGCAACCATTGCTCGCTGGAATATGGAGTTCTGCCATGGCCGTGAGTCCCTTGAAGATGACCCCCGTCCAGGACGCCCGTCGGACGTGACTAATGAGGACAATGTGGCCCGTGTGGAGAGGATGATCCTCGAAAATCGACGGGTGAAGGTCGAAGAAATCGACCGAGAACTTGGAATATCAAATGAAAGTGTTATCAACATCATCGACGACAATTTGGCCATGACCAAGGTCTCTGCCCGTTAGGTCCCTAGAAACCTCACGCCCCATGATCGACTTCAACGTCGTCAAAGTCCACAAGGTCAGAGGTGCACAAGTTGCCCTGCGCGAGTGCGGATTCGAGGAGCTCAACCATCCCGCCTACAGTCCAGATCTGGCTCCTAGCGACTAATTTTTATTCCGCCAGCTCAAGGCTGCACTGCGTGGACGCCGGTTTGGGGACGATGAAGATGTCCAGCTCGCCGTTCAGGAGTGGATTGAACAGCAGTCGGGAGATTTCTGGTTGTCGGGAATTCGAAGGCTCAAGGACAAGTGGCGCAAGTGCATTGAAGTCGAGGGTAGTTATATTGAAAAATAATAAAACACTTTTCCTCATATCTCGTTTCATTATATCCGAATTGCAAAACTTATTGACTGCCCATCGTATTTGACACCTTCAATTATGTCTCTGGTTCGTAATCACGTCGCGTAGGCAGTTCAATTTTGGACTGCAATATACTGTGTATCTCTCCTATTTTTATACTGTAGACAAGTGGTCTAAAGCGTTGTTTTAACTTAGATCAAAGTGGTGCCAGCTGCCTTATTGTGCATGGTTCGATCCTCACCACTATCACGGATTGTTTTGTAATTAGGAAAAAAAAAATTTCCGGAGAAAAAATATATTGTTTATTTGCACTACCAAGCCACCAAATTGATACTCTGTTCAAGACACGGACATTGAAGAAGAAACAAGTTGAGAGAGGAAAATTAATTCCTGTTTGTGCATTTTATAAGGTATCCACTATGTTTATTTGAAAGACTTCTTTCTACTGGAAATAAGCAGAAGAACGATGAGCGTTGGATTTAAATTACAGCTGCATTTTTTAAAAATTGAATTTAAAGAGAAAACCGACGAGTGCATCTCCCACATAATATTTCTAAGAGACTTGTAAAGAAAGTGAAGATTCATAAAGGAAGAAGTGAAAATGTGTCGAAAATACAAATCACCAGATACTCTGGGGAACAGGGGTCCATATATCAGCTGCAGCAAAGAGGTCCTTCCTACACCGGATTGTCTATTGCAAGGTATGCACTGTTTAAGGGCGTGCTTCCAGGTCTTAAGTGTAACATGGCTGAACCCCTGCTACAACAAATTCGCCTTTTAGTGGGCAACCACTCGTACAAAAATTCAAACTCAATACTACTACGAAGAATTTGTTACTAGCAGAGCCTTAAATTAGAATGATCTAACCAAACACTACTACGAAGAATTTCTTTTCCCTAAAACCGTGAATTAAAGAACTCTCTAAAGAGATCAGAACCCACGTATTTCTATCACAACTTCTTCCAAAACATTTCTCAGAGACAATCCAAAATTAGTCTACGATAACCTACTGGTATAAGCTACGTATGAGTGAAAGTGATAGAAATTTGGATGCTTTAACAGAAAGTTAGCAGCGGATAAGCAATTAAGTAGAAAAAATAGGTTTCTTATAGAAAGAAACGGAATTGTTTGCATAGTAATTAATTATCTGTTGATAACTTTCGTTTTATAAATACAAATTTGCATAATCTTTGCTTATCCGTAGTTAATACCTGTAAGTGGTAGTAGACCAATTTTGGAAAACTTAGATTTTCTCTGGCAAAAGTTATGAAAGATGTTATGATAGAAATACAAGCGTTGTGATCTTTCTCAACGGTATTGTACTAGAATACTCAAACTCAACTCTACGCCGAAAATTTCTTACTAGTAAAATCTATATATAGTAAATAGAATGATCTAAGCAAACATTACTAGGACAGAATTCTTACTAGTAAGATCGAAAATTGCTAGACTGTTTTTATCCAACACTACTACAAATAATTTCTCACCTCTAAAATAACTCTACTATTAAAATCTTTAATAAATATAATGATTTAACCCAACAACACTACTAGGAAAATTCTTACCAGTAAGGAGGTAAATTACTAGAATGATTAACAACTCCATTTTTGCAAAAGATTTACTTTCCATCTATTCTATAATACTATGATAATTGTTTGTTGCTATCTATTCGGCGTAAATCACTAATTTTCGAGTTATTAGCACTTGAATGTAGTATTTTCCGAACCATCGAGCTATTGTTTGCAGCTGCTACTCCTGTCAGTATGACATCATAAGTCACTGGGGAAAAATATATATTTATTGCACCGATTCAAGAAATACTAGATCAAAACTAGTATGATCTAACTTAACAAAAGTCCGAAGAATTTCCATCATGAAAACCTTGAATTACCCGTATCCTAATGATCTAACCAAACATTACTACGAAGAATTTTTTACCAGTAAAGCGTGAGTTAGCCCTACTGGTTAACGGTTGTTTTCTAGGTGCTCTCTCCTCAGTCTCGATATATATCGTAAATTTTAAGTGTTTTGTGCCATTGACTAGGAAGTCTTCATTTTGTGTCCGAATAATACGATTGTTGTTGTTTTTCTTAGGTTTGTCTTGTTTGGTGAATTTAAAAGCGGGTTTTTTTTGCTTCGTGATTGAAAGTTTTACGTTATCGTTTTTATATATCATCGAAAATTAAGTTTTGTATTTTGTTTTCGTTTTTGCCTTTTGTTGTGTTATATTCTTTTATACTTTTTACTATCAGGTATTAGAACAATATTTAATTAATAATAAACTACATTTATAGGAAACATGGTCGGCCTAGCCTAGTGACGTCAGGATGCCATCTTGATTTAAGAGGAAAATTATATACCTTTTGCTGTGTTTAAACCTTCTTTTTACAAAGACGTTCCGGAGAATTCATTAAGATTCTTTTTAATTCCTTTCCATGTACAATATTTGTTTATTTAAAATTCACTAATTATTATTTTTTCCTTACCAAATACGCTCCCTAGTTTTTCATTTGTTTTTTTTATTCCTTTGTCTGTGCAATATTTACTTATTGGAAAATTTCCCAATAAATACTCTTCCTTCTTGTACGCTGCTAAGATGTCGCTACAGAAGCGAGTATGGATGTCAGCACCGGCAATTTTCTTCTTGCTCACTTTCAGGGCAGTTCAACGCAGTGTCGCCGCTGCTTTACCGACTGCTGACAGCTTTAGGTCAAACTTCTTCGCCTGAAGCAAGAGATCGTCCTCCTTTCTGCTAAACTTGATTCAGTGACTGACATGCCAGGGAGTTTTAGCCCAAATAGGAACAGCAACATGAGGCCACCACAACAGTATCTTCTCAACCCGATGTTTCTTAAGTGCTAACAGTTTGAACTCCCAAATTATATAGACAATTGAAAAGTATGAAGTCTTTGAGTCCAAATAAAATTCATCCAAGGCTTGTTTTCTCTCGCAGTAGGAAGCTCACCCTCGCTAATGGCCCGTCATAAACTTTCCTTTATTCCCACTTGATATCACAGCGTGGTGAAATCTTTACACATAGGCGATAACTACGATCTAGAACTACTTCTCCAGCAAAAGACCACTCAGAGATGGGGAAGAAAACTTCTCGACACCATTTCACAACTTCTAAGTTTCTCCACAGCTTCCCCCACCCCTTGCTCCCTAACCCCTTACCCACAGAACGGAAGGGATCATCTTGCATTTCGGTAGATAATTTCATCTTCCTCTCCCCGGACGTCTCACGTTACGCATGCGGTGGTGTGCATATATGTGCACACGAAAATCTCTAGTGTTTCAACCAGCCTAAGTTTTTCTGTTCGTTAATCTTGATCTAAAAATCTAAAGATCCCTCCTAAATGATATATTATAAAATGTATCAGCTTTTGCAATTGCGTCCACCAGTGAATTTAGGTCTGCCATGTAATAAATAACGCTTAATATCGCTCAAAATATTTACTTTAAGAAGAGATGTCTCTCAGTCGCTCCTAGCTTATTAAGATCGCTATAAATGGATAAATGCAAATTGTATTAAAATAAATTACCAAATAAAACGAAAGGAATAATAATCGCGAAGGGCGCTATCTTGCCGGTGTGATGAAATCCTAATGAAGCCACAAAGTGACGTAAAGTTGATGGCAGCAGATGGCAGATAGGGAATGAATAAATGAGACGGGAGGGAAAAATACCGTGAAGAACTCTTCCGGAGGGATAGCAACTCCATGTCCTGGAATACGACAGTAAGCAGACGAAAAGATCCAACGGCGAGCCGGTGCTGGATAAAACGTTGCCAGAAGAGGCAATGGCGTCAGTGAAAAACAGTGTAGCAGATGGTGGAGTGATGAAATTAGAGCGTAACAAATACCGGGGAGGCGGGCGAAAGGGCACTCCGTTCACATGAAAGGAATCTAGGCATACTATAATGTATTACGAAGAAAATTATATCCAAATGTCAGGAAAATGGCACGATACGAATCGCGAGGTGTGGCCCTTCGAAAGGAAGCCATTTTCCTGTTGGAAAATTTATGGAGAGCAGCTTTAGTTTAAAAACTTCATGACAGATGCCCTCCACCTAAAAACCAAGAGCAGCACAAACCATCTTCATTGGGTTGGTTATTATGGTTATTAGTGATATTTAAAAAGGCGATGAATCGGGTAACGAATGAAGAAGGAACCTTTGAAGTTTAGGGTAAGTACTTTTTTAGGGTTCGTCGGGTTTTGTTGAAGGGCTACGCCGGAGTCTAGAGAAGCATAGAAAAGTATGATGGAAACTGGCTACAGCCAACAATCAGGTTGGTGCATCTCCATCAAAGTTTTCAAGGCATTAATTTAGATTGTAAATAAACTCATAGAAAATGCTTGTTAGAGTTTTGTAAATTGTTCTAAATTTGCTGCAAGTTGTTTTCTTTAGCCCCGAATTCCCCCAAATTCCGGGAAATGGATATTAAAAAAAAAAATTAAAGGGAATTGATTAAGAATTTTGAATGGTAAGCTGGGAGTGTTTAATTTCTTAATTATAATAGAAGGTACAATGCTGCTCATTTAGATTTCGAAGGATTGTGCAATATGGTGCGGGCACCCAGGTAGAAATCCAAATACTATAGCCATAGCTCCATAAGTACTTTATGCAAGTTTCCATGGCTTTTCCAACTAATCGAATCCTCAAATTACTGATGGATTAGATTTTCATATATATATACCAGGCAATGGCTTCGCCACTTACCCCTACGGGGGAAGCTTGCGCTTCGCTACTAAGATTAAAATTTAAAATCTAAAAAAAATCAGCCATGCTTAAATTTGTATAAATTTGCTGAACTTCGCCAATTATAAGAATTTTAAAAAGGAACTTTAAACTAAATTTTTTTAACTTCACCATATGTAATTCTTTGGGTTTTAAAAATTCACAAAATTTCGATAATTATATTTATTTCTGAACTTCACCATTTTGTTTTTGATATTATAAAAGAATTATTAGAAATAACTTTGATAAAACTAAGATGAAATTATTATTCAAATACTCAAAAAAATCCCCTTCTTAAATTATAGAGCTAGTGATGATTATGATGATGATGATGATGATGAGGATGATAACTAAATAAAAAATTTTTATTCATAATTACAAACTAACAATCTTCTTTCAGCTAAACAACGAACCTTTAGAAAATAGAGTAAAATTTTATCTCATGTAAAAAAAATAATGTTTTGTTTTATTTCCTGTAGTATCAAATAGGCCCAAATCCTGTTTTAAAATATTATAAGAATATTCGTTCGATTGAGACGAGCAGGTAGAAATTAAAGGAGGAAAAAGGTTTATTTTTTACTCCTTTGAATCCTCCAGATTTTCAGATAATGACTTGCTGTTACTGAGTCTTTGTTTATCTTACTCCCATTCTTACCTTCAAAATAAGGGAAATCAGCTGGTTTTTTTGCTTCTCCCCAAAGTCGTCTAGTCGATTTTGAAGTTTGGAACAAATGTGATTAATTTGGGGGGGGCATCACATAAGTATCTTGTAATTCTGAAGCAGTATAGCTACCCCTGTATGCTTTAATGTTGAGTTAAGCCAACCATATAAATATTTCCTCTCTTATTAATCCTCTTTATGAGAGAACCTTTCATCTTTTTGTCAAATCTTTACGTCCTTTGTCTAACTCATCAATTTTAATAGCAAATACTTCTCAGCTATGAATGAGCACACTATATAGAAAATATATCTACCTTAATTTTTGAAACAATTTCAATTCTATATGTTTCTCTCCTATCCACCGAGGTCTCTAAATAAAATTACTTTCAAGTAGGTAAGTCATAATGTTTACCCCCTTTCTTTTGTCCTCCATTACTACAAACAGTAAGGGTATCAAAGGGACCCTCTTTGAATAGACTGTATCGTCTCCTAGGGTACTTTCTTTCCTTGTAACTCCTTGTAAAATCCACTACAAATATGAGGGAAACTACAAGGATCCCTCTCAAAGACTTAAACAGGGAAAAGCCCGACAGAGGGAAAGTATTCTCAACAATATATTCCCAACTCAATATTGCTTTGGTTAGAATAATTGATAATCCCCAAGGCTATGTAGCACTGTGCCAAAATGAGAAGGACGTCGAAGCCCTGACGGCACAAAAGTCAGTGGACATTCTGAAAAATATCGGACTAGCTTCCAAGATCCTTCCCTAAATATTAACGCATAGACCCATGGGTCGGGTCTTATGGCACTGAAGAATTAAAAAGAGTAATTAAAACCAACCAAAGCTGGGCTTCGGTGATAGAAGTCATCAAATTTAAAGACCATACCCATGTCTTTAAAGTGGTATTTAGAGATACAGGTATGGCTCAAAAAGCCACTGAAACAGGACTGTTGGTTTTCAATGTGAGGATCACTCCCGATCAAATAGAGAGGAAGGAGTTCACAGAGATTCAAATCTGTTTCAGATGCTACTGCCTGGACGACCACCACACAAAAGCATGTGAACAAAAAACCGAAAAATGCCCTGAATGCAGTGCGGATGACCATAATTGGAGGAGCTGCCATAGCGAACGGAAAAGGTGCCTGAATTGCGGCGGAGACTCCCGCCCCCTCGCAATGACATGTCTCTTCACAAAAGCATAGTAAAAAAATTAAAAAAGCAAAAACGACAAGAAGAAGAAAAACACGTACGCCCAGGTTGCGAAATCATCCAGGGCAGAAACAACCAAGGACAGTACTTTGCTACATGTCGAAAACGAAAACTCAACGCAAATAATGGCCTGTATTTATTACGCCCACATTGCGAACCTATCAAGAGCAGGAACGTTTAAGACGGAACTGAATATGATGCTAAAAACAACGGAATGCCTCAAATGTGGTTCCCCGACAATCCTCCATCAGAAGAAGTTCTGAAAGTTAAACTTGTTGAACCCACCCAGACTCAACTACCAACTCAAGCAGGAAAAAACGCCGCTAACTGCAGGGATCCAAGAATTGCTGCACAGGAAGCGAGAAAGAACGCGGAAGCAAACAAGAAACAATAAAAACAATATCACAATGCAGTGGAGATGGAAACAGAGATAGCAGGAACAAAAAATAAAAAAAAACTCAGAAAGTGCAGCGAGGGATCAAAAGAGGTCCAACAGCCAACAGAGGAAAAGATCCCCGACATCTACCCCGAGAAAAAACAACAAATAAATGTCAAACTTTTTGCTACAGGAAACACTCTCTATCCCAAGGAACACCACGCTGAGGCCATCACCGAGGGAATCATAAACGAGAAAATTGAATGTCAATACGAAGACTAAAGGCCAGAGAATCAGGTTAAAGAGACCCTTTATCAAGGAAAAATTAAGTATACACCAGAAATTTTCAATATTATCTCTCAGAGTGAGTTCAATAAAAAGCCCCCCCCCCAGGCCACAGGATCAAAATAAGACAGAAGAGAAGGCTAAAAAGGTACAGCCTAAGGTAAAAAAAAACAACAAACAAACAGAAGACACACACTACAAAAATGAACATTGCAAATAGAAACCTAAAAATAATGTACATGAATGTAACTGTTTGGACAAGAAAAAGGTACGAGTATGGAAACATAATTCAGAATCTTGACCCGGATATTATTTTAATATCCGAACACGGCATCCACACGAAAAACAAAGACATGAAAATCTTCAGATACCTAGTTTACACAACAAGCTATACATATGATGCCTTCGGCTGTGTGGTGATAGCAATCTGAAATAGCCTTATGCACAAACTTCTACCCATTAGATTAGTCATACGTAGCAATATAGGTCCAAACTACCATATGGCGCCTAACTATTGCTACTGGGTACCAACCTCCAAGAAAGGAATACATTTCTACCTACAACCTCTTGAGGCTGTTTGCCCATAAGAAAGCGGTGATATTCGCTGGAGACCTAAACACAAGTGGAAGGGCCGCTGAGTACACCAGCACCAACGCGACGGGACGAAATCTGGAACTTCTACTAGAGTGAAACGTAGCAGTGCGCATTGGACCAGAGTTTCCGACCTATTATTCAGCGAGGAGTGCAACTAAGCCCGACCACGAAGCATTAACCATCACACTGTCAACAAGCCTAATTCAAATACCAGTAAGGGAAAGGAAATGGTATGCGCGAACAGATTGGAAGGCCAACCAGGCTGGTTGCCAGAACTACGTTCCAGCAAACCTAAAGGAAGCTACACCAGAAGAAGTTGATGAAGAATTAAGCCACCTAACAACGAAACTATTGGAGACAGATAGGAACACTATCCCAATGATAAAATATAAAACCCTACTAGCTCCAGAATGGACACGACAAATGATTGTTTTTCAAGAAGAATAGAGAAGCTTAGTGGACGCAATTAACAGATGGGAACCAAACAGGGACCTCCACCAGAAGAGGCGTGAAACCAAAGAACACCTCCACCAGCTGATCATACACCAGTAAGCAGACATTTGTGACCGACTCATTGAAGAACTCAATGAGGAAATGGACCCCAGAACGCTCTGGCAAACAGTAAAGAGATACAAAGGAAAGCCAGCAGACAAAAGAACGAACATCAAGAATCTGGGAGGAGAAGTGATCACTGAACCAGAAGAAATAGAAGTAGAATTTAGAGAATGCTGGTCAAACATATTTAAAATTCCCCCTGAAGAAGAAAATTTTGACACAGAGTTCGGGAACGAGATAATAGACCAGATGAACGAAGAAATAGAACAGACATATCCGTTCATTAACGCTACAGCGGAAAGACCCCTGGTGGGCCTCGGGAAAAAGATCTCCCAACATGAGTTAAACGAAACGCTAAAAACTTTTAAGCAACGTGCGCCAGGACACTTTGGCTTAACGAAAGCAAACTTCAGTAATGCTCCGCCCAAGATAAAACAAGGATTAACTAATATCATGAACACGGCCCTCAATATGGGATACTTTCCCGATTCCTGGAAACTATCAAAAATTATATTCATCCCTAAGTCGGGAAAGTCTCCAATCTCCTCAGCACACTACCGCCCGATCTCTCTCCTCGAAAATGGAAGGAAAATTTTAGAAATATCATCGCCAACAGAGTGCAATCCTACCCTGACGCCAATAATCTGCACAACTTTCAACAGCACGGATTTAGAAGGCAGAGAGGTACGGACACAACACTGGCGATGATAACAGAGAAATTAGCCCAAATAGAAAAGGAGAAGAAGCACGCTGATCTAATATTGAGGGTGTTCAGGAAAGCAGTTGAAAGAGTGTGGCGCCGAGGACTACAGTCTAAGATCTTCCAACTGGGACTGAATCCCAGATTGGAAAAAATAACCTGTGATTACGTCATGGATAGAAGAGCCATCATCAAGGTCGGGGAGTACCAGGGACTAGAATTTCAACTGTAAGAGGGCGTCCCTCAAGGTGGGTGTTTGAGTCCACTGTTCTACTCGATATTCACTAGAGACCTTCCAAGTCACAGGCTAGAGGAATCTTTGTATATCCAGTTTGTCGACGACGTATCACAGATTGTGGTCTCCCCATGTAAAAATGAAAGGACAATGGCAAGGATGATGGCATATGAAATAGAGAACTTAAATATCTGCCAACGCCACTGGAAAATCGCAACTAACATGAACAAGTTTTCCATCATTTCAATCAAAAGAAATAAAATAACACCAATTTATGTAGTGGATGACAGATATCCATGAAAGAGAGAAGGCACAGGCTAGGCTTAAAACTAAATGTCAAAGGATATAGAGACCAAATAAATAAAATAATTGCACGTACAAGTCAGGATATCATAGAATTATATTGATTCAGAAACCTAAGAAGAACAGTAAAAAAAAAATATACTGTGCTTACATCAGACCAAAAATACTGTATCCGCCCATGCCACTAGCGGCCATTCAAAAGAAATTGCAAAGAGTGCAAGATAAAGCACTGTTAATAATAAACAACGCTATGAGAAGAGACAAAAAACGCCAACAGACACTACACGAAGAAATCAACATCAGTGCGATAAACCTAGGTACCAGGGCCATCGATATTTGGCGGAAGGTGGAGAGGAACTCTGACCTAGATTTCATCAGGAATCACTTCGGAATTCCCGATCTACGACTGAACCAGGCTCGGAAAAGATTTGCCAGCAACAGAAGAGCTGCCAGCGCAACCAAGATAGAATCTACATATAAATATACCGGATAAGCTACAATGTACAAAGATACAAATAATTTGTTTGTACAAACAAATAGACATAGAATTTGATCAAATTATATATATATATATATATATATATATATATATATATATATATATATATATATATATATATATATATATATATATATATAAATAAATAAATCAGACTAACACAAATGTTAGTAAAACTTTAAAGGCTTCGAAGCTAAAATAACAAAGATGAAAGAAGAACAAATACACTCGCGAAAAGACACAGACAGAGATACCCTTTCCCCATATACCTAACTATCTTCTCTATCCCTTATTCCCAAATCTTCAACCACTATACCCTTCTACTAACTGACTATTTCTCTATCTATCTAGTTTCTTCACTTTTTATGTCCAATGTCCAATGTCCAATATTCACGATTCAGATCACTTCAGATCCTCATTTTCTCCAACGCCATCTTTAGCTGCTCTTTCTGAATGTGTTCAAGTTCTTAGGTGGTTAGCTCACCAAATCCCTCACAGTAGCATTTACCCTATCTCCTTTCCGTTTACTCATTAAGCAACTTTTCACTAAAAACATATTCTCCTGCAAGCAAGGGAATCACAGAATCCCCCAATTTAGGAAGGGAATAAAACCAGCCTGCAAAGCTGCGCGGATTCCAGTCACAGTTGATTCCAAACTACAATAAACTTCCTTCAAGCACCGATAAAACTAGCCTACCTCAAGTGATCTCTCATTTCTTCATCCTTTTCATTGCTCTTAAGTTTCATTGACAAAGCCTGGAGAGAATTGACTTACATGATCTTGAACTTGGCCTGGATAAAATTGTGACCAGAGTGTGTAGTAGACAGAGGTAGTGAGGTTGGTCCGAATACTGTTGTTGATAATATTGTATCTCTGAGCAAAAACATTGTCTTGACCGTTGAAAATTCTACTGTGAGGGATTTGGTGAGCTAACCACCTAAGAACTTGAACACATTCAGAAAGAGCAGCTAAAGATGGCGTTGGAGAAAATGTTTTCAGAGGATGAGGAAGGGAAAAAGTTTTTAGTTTTTTGATTAACGAAATATGCACGCAATGGGATGAAGTGCAAAATTTGTGGAAAGATATTATGATGACAAAGCTGTTGTAAATCGCGTCATAAATCTTTTCAATGACAATGCCTTGTCTCACTTTAAAAGCGTCTTAAAATGTTGGTAAAAACAAAGCACATTGGACAGGTTTTTAGTAAAAAGAAGCGCAGTAAGTCTCCAGCCGACTTGAGTAGTGCCAAGAGGCACCATCCTTCCTCACCTTATAAACATTAACCTCTTTCCCCATCTTACACAAGCCACCTTCCAATTACGCCATCAATTCTCTTCCATATAAGCTTTAGGAAGTTAAAATTTCTGCGATTCATTTTTATTTTATTTAAGAATAAATAGAGTACTGCTTTAAAGGCTTAAATAAGTAAGTAGGTGAATTTTAGGAAAGAATTATCCGTTTTACATTAATTCTTATGGGGAAAATTGTTTTGGTTTACAAATTGTTCTCCAAATTTTGACCAAGATTCCTAAGGTTGCTTCTCTACCTACATGTCAGTTCCATCTATAATTTTATTCTTTTTTGAGCTATTTGTCATATACGAGGGGTGGTCAATAAGTTTTGCGAATTGGTAGGGAAATAGCTGTTTGCAGCAGAGGGGAAAGCGTTCTCTCTGGTTCGTCCGGGAGCTCCACTGAAATTTAAAAACCCAGCATCTTGACAAACGTGACAAAAGGGTTTACAATGAGTTCGAAATTTGTATTGTAGGGGACTCTATCACTACTTGTGCGTATCTTACTATTTGGGAGACAGAATTTAGGATCTCTTCAATTCATTGAACGGCATTACGAGCTGATCTGCCCCAAACGGTTTATATTATACAATATACATGTAGGAACTAATCATGTTTTATCTACAAGGTTCGAAGGAGTGGTTAGAAAACTGAAGGAAATGAGTAAAGAACGTAGCGTTTGTAGGTATTCTTCAATGATAGGTGCGGCGAATGTTTTATAAGAAAGAGCTTCATCCATTAACAACTCTCTAAAGGTTCTTTGCAAGAAAGAAGAATTGCACTTGATTATTTTTGGAAAAATATTCTTCGAGCACAGCCAGCAGCTCTTCTGGAGAGATGGACTCCATCTGAACGGGATGGGCATGGCAAGAAGAGGAAGACTTTTAAATAATGTTCTGAGGGATTATACGTTACGACTGTACCAGACACTTGAAAATACATAGTAGAAACCAGTTTTTGAAAATGTAATTATCATGCAACTAATTAAGGTTATAGAAACCTAACACGATATTTGCCATATAATTTACACAAGATCGATACAATCAAGGTTTTAATTCAGCGGCGAGCGACTAAATTAATTCCAGGATATAGAGATAGATCTTACGAAGACAGACATATGCAATTCAATTTACTTTTAATAGAATAATGAAATATCACAAAAACACACGTAACAGTAAATAATCTTCAACCCATAGGTTAAGGAAGTATATAAATCGAGCCCTTTCGTCTTTAATAGGACCGTATTAATGAATGAAAAGACATTGAGAGAAACTTTAAGGATATTAAAGAATAGGAGGGGAAGAAGGGGGAATTGGAGGAACTCAAATAAAGGATAATTGGGGAAGAGTTTGCAATAAACTTAGGTAGGGGAGCGTATTTTTATATTGATCTTTAATGAGTAGCCAGATAAATTTAACCCAGGAGAATAAACAGGTTAAATTGAAGCAATTTTTTTAACCCATACGAATAGGTTTTCTATGTTTACGGTATTTGAAATCATTCTGTGAATTAACACGGCAAGGAAAGAAAACATGTAGGTACTTCTTTTCTTTGACGTGGTAATTCTAAGATCACCCAATGACTTCAAATATTGTATTATATATATATAGAAGAAGATCTATTGAGTCATTCATTCCTTACTTTACAGATCATAATATAAATGTAAAAAGAAGTGTTTTAATTGCATTGAATTTGCGAGTCCAGAATTATTCGACGAAGAAGTTAATAAGTTTATAATATTGGGTCTAAAATATTTTTCGCCATCCATTTTTGGAATGATTTGCCTCAACTGTACCAGACACTCATTTGATCAAAGTTATGAAGAGGAGAAAATATAAATGAAAAACACTCTATGTTTGCCCATTCTACAACCATTTACCACACATATTGAAACATTTCGATATTAATATTTCCTTCACATACTAGAATTCTTTATGTGGATTATTAATTAACAAAATTAGTAAAAAAAACAGGAGCTGTAAATTCATTTACTTGTAAAGAGTGTAATAAACGTTACATTTGAGATTAAGAGTAATGTCAGATTAAGACTTGGAAGCAGTGCTCTTTATATATATATATATATATATATATATATATATATTAATATATATATATATATATATATATATATATATATATATATATATATATATATATATATATATATATATATATATATTGATATATATATATATATATATTAATATATATATATATATATATATATATTGATATATATATATATATATATATATATATATATATATATATATATATATATATATATATGTCTTCTCTAAATCATCGAATAGATTAGGAAATTGGTACAATATAAATTCAAAATGTCAATGTTGGAAGAAAGAAATATACTTGAATGCCCATTTATAAAAATCACCATAAACTTAAATTTCAGCAAAGGTTTATTCTCCCTGTAGGAATTCATCGGCCAGCTCATTAGAAATCACATCCAAATAAACTTCTTTTTGCATATGTTTATGGCAGGCGATTCCCCCTCTCCCCTCCACCTTTCTTTCCTTCTGCTTCTTTCATGTACTTAAGAGTTTATCTCAATGTATTCTCATTCTTTGATAGACTTATTAAAGACGAAAGAGCTCGGAATCAGTCATTCTTTCTCTTACAGGTTGGACATATTTCACTAGAAGGTAGATCGGCCTCTGCGAGGCAAACTTAATGAAGTGTTCCGAATATTAACCGGATTCACTATTATAAATGGTGACTCAATATTTAAGCGATAGCACAAAATTTATTTTCTTATAAAATTACACAAATTTTGAATACCTTGCCTCGGGATGTCATAGAAAGCACTAGAGTGAATCAGTTTTATAATAGAATTGATTAATACGAGTATAACTTTACAAAAATATGAGTTGGGAAACTAATTGTTTATCAGCTCTTCCTTTTGTCTGTCCTTCACCTCTGAGACATCCTCAAAGCTTTCCCTTCTTCTCGAGTGGGTTTAAGGTCTTTGCGGGTCCTTAATTCTGTAATTTCCCTCATTTTTACTTCCCCTTTCTTCACTACTTTATTTGTAGATCTCTCCATACAAACTTTTAACGGGAGAAGCTCTCGAGGGTTTCCTCTTTTAAATTAATTAAAGAAATATCGAAGACGAAGGATTTGACTTAAAGTGGCTAAGTGCTTGAGAGTCCGAAACATCCTGCAGTAATGAGGATTTCAGTCAATTGGCCAATGAAGGATATCGGTCAAAGTGATCAAGTGTTTGAGAGTCAGATGCGTCCTTCATTATTCAGGATGCACGACTTCAGGAAAAGTGACAAAGTATTAGAGCTGAAGTACAGGGTGCAGGAATTCCACGCGATATGGTCTGCAGGTCAATGGTAAACTTCTGATAGACTTTAACACTACATCGACATTCACAGCCGCCATTTAGCTGGTGTTATTGGAAAAAAATAGTAATGTCATATGATGTACGCTTCCGGAATAAAAATATTTTTCTGTATCTTGCTTTGTTTCCTTTTTATTGCCGTTCCAAATAGGGTAGGTCTTACTACCCCTCCCCTGTATGGCATTCAAAATGGTCAAATTCTTGAGAGTCAGAATCTTTCTGCGGGATTGATAATAAAGGATCTCAGTCAAAGTTACCAAGTGGTTGAAAATCGTCAAAGTTACCAAGTGGTTGAAAATCAGAAACTTCTTCGACTAATGAAGAGGAAATAGTTCAAAATGGCCAATTGCTTGAGAGTGAGAGTCAAAAGACGCCATGCAGTATTATGGATGAAGACTTAAAAGTGCTCAAGAGGCATGTCTTAGACACTCGAGAATAAAGGATTGCATTTAATGTGGCTAAATGATCAAGAGTAAAAAACCTCTTGTCTTATTGAGGATAAAGGAGTTCAGGCAAGTGGGTGCCTGAGAGTCAAAGACTCCTGCAGTAATGAGGATGAAGTATTTCATTTAAGGTAGCCAACTGCTGGAGAGTCAGAAACATCCCTCCTGTGAGTCCTTCTATATCGAGAATTTCACTCAAAAACGGCCTGCAGTATTAAAGTTGAAGGATTGTAGTCAAGTGGCCAAGGGCTCGAGGAACTAAAAACGTCATGCAATATTGAGGATGAAAGATTTCGGTTACACTGGCCAAGTGCGTTAGAGGCAGAAACGTCCTAGAGTATTCAGGAAGAAAGATTTCTGACAATGTGACCTAGTGCTTGAGGGTTAGAAACATACCGTAGTACTAAGGATGAAGGATTTTAATCAATGTGGTCAAGTGTTTGAGAGTAGAAAAATATCCTTGGTATTTAGGGTGAAAATTTTCTGAGAAAATTCGCAAGTGCGATAGAGAGAAACCTCCTTCAGTATAGACGATGAAGTGATATCAGTCAAATTTTTCAGCTGCCCAAGATTCAAAAATGTTATACAGTATCGAGGATGAAAGCTTTTATTCAAAGTTTCAAAATGCGTCAAAGTTAGAAACTTCCAGCATTATTGAAGATGAACGATTTAATTAAAGTGGGAATATGCCTGGAGTTAGAAACGCCCTGCATTGTTGAGGGTAAAAGAGATCAATCATTGTGGCTAAGTGCGTGAAAGGCAAAAACGTCCTTCAGTATTGCGGATGAAGGATTTTAATCAAAATGTAAAAAGGATTGAGAGTCAAAATTGTCTTCCAGTATTGAATTTGAAGTATTTGAATCAAATTCACCAGGTATCTAAGGATCAAAAACGTCTCTAAGCATTAAAGATGAAAGATTTCCGTCAATGCGGCTAAGTGCTTGAGGAGACAAAACCATCCTGTGGTATAAAATGAGAAGGATTTCTTTCATTTTACCAAGAGCTTGTAGGTAAAAAACTTTATGAAGTGTTAAAAATAAATTATTTCAGTCAAATTTGCCAAGAACGTGAGGATCAAAAACGTCATGTAGTATTGGTAATGAAGGCTTTCAGTCAAACTGGGCAAGTGCTTAAGAGGAAAAAAACAAACATTGTACATTAATGAGGATGAAATGCCGAATTTGTGGTCTTGCCTCATGGCGTCTGTTACAGGGTGTCTACGTTAAGGGAACGGCGAACTTAGTATTTACGAGAACTTCAGTAGGTCTAGAGAGGTGACTATTCTTTAGAAGCTTACTCAGATCTTAAGAAAATCATCGAAGGCTTATTATTCTTGAAATAGGCAAATCTTTGTGTTAGTGATGAGAATGCTTTCGATAAGTCTAGACTCAGTTGCCCAGGTACGCGTATCTGACTCAGACAGACGAAGTTAGCGGGACTGGGCGTTAATCTCGCGAGCAGAAAATACGAGAAATCAGTTAAATAAAAACAAGTTTAATTGCAAAATTGCAATGAAAAAATATTTTGAGCTTATTCTGTCTGCGCATGAAATATACACGGTGATGAGGAAGCTTTTGAGACGTTATCTTTGTGGTAATGTATAGATATCTGCATGCTACATAAAATTCAAGCTAGGAATTTCCATGATAGTTTGAAACCATGATTTATCAATCAAACTTGAAAATAAGTGTCAGAAAAATAATTCTGGGCAATAAATGCTGATCTGAATCCTCTTTAAGCAAACCCCCTCCCCCTCCAAAGAAAATACACAATCAAATGCTTAAATACGAGGGGCAGTCAGTAGGTTTTGCAAATTGGTAGGGCAATTGGAAGGCAAGAATGCAAAAGAGATCCATGAACGCATGGTTTCAGTGTACACCGACATGACCCCTTCCTATGCAACCATTGCTCGCTGGAATAGGGAGTTCCGCCATGGCTGTGAGCTCCTTGAAGATGACCCCCGTCCAGGACGCCCGTCAGACGTGACCAACGAGGACAATGTGGCCCGCGTGGAGAGGATGATCCTTGAAAATCGACTGGTAAAAGTTGAAGAAATCGACCGAGAACTTGGAATATCTCAGAAATTGTTATCAACATCATCCACGACAATTTGGCCATGGCCAAGGTCTCCGCCCGTTGGGTCCCTAGAAACCTCACGCCCCATGATCGACTTCAATGTCGTCGAAGTCCACAAAGCCAGAGTTGCACAAGCTGCCCTGCGTGAGCGAGTGCGGATTCTAGGAGCTAACCCCCCTCCCCTACAGTCCAGATCTGGCCCCTAGCGACTACTTTTTATTCCGCCAGCCCAAGGCTGCAGTGCGTGGACGCCGGTTTGGGGACGATGAAGATGTCCAGCTCGCCGTCCATGAGTGGATTGAACAGCAGTCGGGAGATTTCTGGTTGTCGGGAATTCGAAGCCTCAGGGACAAGTGGCGCAAGTGCATTGAAGTCGAGGGTAGTTATATTGAAAAATAATAAAACACTTTTCCTCATATCTCGTTTCCTTATATCCTAATTGCAAAACTTATTGACCGACCCTCGTATGAGTATTAACACACTATATTCTCTTTGCGTTGATCCACTACTCATCCAATCCATTTGAATTGCGTTTCAAATATAATATTATATAGAAAATGGCTGAGCTGAAGAAAGACCAAATAGTTTACTTAACATTACCTTTATCTACTTAATATTTAATCTTTTAAATAACCCTCAAAATGCTTCTTGAGTCCATTTTTGAATGTCTATTAATTATAATAATTTCTGATATTCCTTTTTCTCTCTTCTTTATTTTTCGCCATAAGTTAATACTCTTATTACCTACCCACTCATTCAGAGAGTAAATTCCGTGATGTGAAAAACGTGACTAAAAAATGGAGGTGTGTGTACAGTAGAAGTAGGTATCGGATGGCATGACACAAATCTGTGTAGGCGTTGACCTCTGGAATCTCCCCTGACAGCTATTTTGAGATTGAGAACACCCATCATTTTCATGGATTGCGACCTTTCCCCATCATCCCGCTCTGACGAATTGTTTACTCTTTCGTTCCCGTCGTGATGGATAGAGGGCGCAGAGGAGAGTACAAATAGATGAGGGTGAGAGATAATGCCAAAAATGAACGGCAACACAGAAGAATTTTGACAAAATTCGAATTATCTACGATTCCAATGTTTTTGAAAACTCTGGCCATGTGGAGTTCATTTATTCACTTTAATAGAATAGCTTATGGTGGTATCGAACCGCCAATCAGTTCAAAATTTAATGGTAGCATCTCGTTAAGAGGATATAAAATAACTGGTTTAGAATGTAAATAACACGGAGCCAAAAGAAAAACCTGATTTAAAATGTTTTCACCATTCATTTAAAAAGGGAATATTCGGAAATGACCAATAATTATAATTTAACCTATTATACAGTGGAGAAAGGGGGTTGGACATTTATACAATAAATCATATTAACTCCTCCTCTTAATAGAATTGCTTTTTATAGCCTAATTACATTCTGTGTTAGATAATTTCCACCTTTTTTGTTCAATAAAGTTGCACAGCTTAAAATAGTTAATATTATATTTAGGTTGCAGCTTTCTAATGATGATTCGGTTCTTTGATCATTAAGTTCGTTAAAACCTGTTTGCTTGTGAAATGTAGGAGGTAGGTACGTTAAGTTTATGTGGATCGGTTCTCTTGGTCACCAGTTTTTCTTTTAGATCTATTTTGATCTTACTCCTGAGTATGTAATATATGATTGCTACTAGTGTTAAAACGGCTGGTAAGCGACATTGAAACCGATGTAATTTATTAGGTTTCTGTTCCATTTAGTTCTAACCATGTTGAACTGTGGCCTTCTTCCTTTTGAACATTCATTTTATAATGTAAAAGTTTGGTCCATCACCCAATTATGCAGTTTCCATGTTCCTCTTCCATTTGAATTTTCCTACCGATCGTCGTCTATCATGCTTTTGGTCCTCCAATGTTTGCATTGAATCGCTTTGCCTATAATCATCAACAACTGATAGCTCTCTCTTTTGTGTGTGTGTGCATTTATGAGTGCTGCAGATGACTCCTCTATTTCTTCATCTGAAGCTCTCGCTAATCTAGGAGATACAGGGTTGGATTCTTAGCGTTGAGGCAAGATCAAGGACACTAGAGAGGTGGAAAATTATAAACTCTCACAACAAAATACTGAAAACCACACTTGTCAACTTATCGACGTCACCAAAAGTTATATCGCCAAATGCCACGCAAGAGATGACGTTAAATATTTCGTTTTGGCTTTAAGACTTCAGCACATTGAAAAGTATTGGACTTGCCAGAAAAGATTCCTCGGCAGAGAACGACGAACCGCTCGGTTTTCTGGTTGAGGGAGAGATCCATGGACGAGCTGAAAACAGAAATCGAATAGAGAAATCTTGGAAGTACAAAATTAGCCAGAAGTCATGGACAATTTACTACTAGCATTCAACATGAAAATATCGTTGAGCAACATTGAACAATGCCATGCCCCACAAGGAGACATATCCTAGAACTGAATGTAATAAGGCTATAACAGAAGAAGAAAAGATGAAAAACCGAACATATGCAGGGGTAGCGAATCTGCTGTTGAAGAAATGAGAACTCCAGTAACTAACCTGACTTTCCCCGATAAAATTGGCCTAGTTACATATATTGACGTGTAATCTCTCTGCACACGTTAATAACATTGGACAGTCCGGCACATTATCATCTACATTGAACAACCTTCCTAAGAACAACGGCATCAACAAGATGTGGTTCCCACATAATCCGATTTAATCGAGATTCTGGTAATCAATCTAGACAAGAGACCCCAGAATCCTACTAAGAATCAAGAGAGGGAAAGACCAAAAGGAATCGACATCAAAAGAAGAGAAAAAAAGGAGTTAAGAGAATCTGCAACATAAAAACTAACAATACGAGAGTGAACTAAGTCTATTGAGAGAAGTGTCCACGGAAGAAGACCTGTCTGATGAGGTCACTGTGGATACAATCCCTCCAAAGAGATAACGAAGATGGGTGTCGCTATGAGGTACTCAAGGTCAACCTAAACCTGTATTGTAGTGATAGCAGCTGCTGCCGAAGCGACGTCGACTAAAATATGTCAATGAAGATATTGACAATGCAAAAAGTATGTGGATAAACGACTCATACCGCAAAGAAGAGAAACTGAACAAACTTCTAGTCATGGGAATAATCCGAGTCTATCCCGAGGACTGCATCAGTCTTAAGAGGGAAAAATTAGAACTAAATAATTGGAAAAGAAGAGAAAAACAAGAATGTAAGAAGAAAAGGTAAAGAAAACCATCACAATCAACAAAGAGAAAATAGGAAACCTACTCCAAAATTGTAACTAGCAAAAATGGAAAACAAGAATATTAATGAAATTACCCAAGTTTAAAATAAATAGAAACGATCGAGACAATTAAAAGCAAGGAACTGTTCCAGACCCTAAAATAAAAGAGAAAGACAATCTCAAAACGTTTTGAAGAAGGGACAAAAGAATTAGAATAAGACAACAGAGATTAGCCAGATCTCCTGCCAACTATTCACTCTTCAACTAAACTTCCTTTCCGATCCCCCCTTACTCTACCTATCTACCTCCATTTATAGCAATAACTGTTCAAGTAATCGTGTATGTGTGTGTGTATTTGTTTACTTATGTAGGTGTAACTCTGTGGCGAGAATCGCCCGCTACGTGTCGTTTCAACAATTAGACCAAATAACGCATTATGTTTTCGCTCTATCTCACAAACACTCACACCTACTGACTAAATTTCACATACATAGGCACACGTCCATGAAAGCAAATTCGTATCACTCACTTCCGAGTCCGTTTCACTCAACTCCAGCTAATTTCATCAATTTGTATTGAGTGGTGATGCGATAACAACTTGGATCTTTCGCATAGAGATGAGAAGGCGCTGGAGGAAGAAGCCCCACTTTACCATTAGACACACGCTCAAATGTCCTCCTTTCTCCACTTATCTCGAGTGCAGTTGAGTGATAATATTATGGGATAAAGTGATAACAACGTGAGTGAATTACACGAAAATATTGTTGTTCTTTTAGTTTCACTTTCTTTGAGTACCTCTTTAGGGGCCGATCTCCCATTAGTGTCAAGTTTTAAGATTAGTAATCGTATTACGAACAAATCTTTTTTGTCTGATTTTTGGAGAACTTAACCTTAAATAAGCTCGTTTTAGGTAGCAGCGAGTACTGGGGTCTTTCTCTCAAACCTGGTTGTGGGGGAAGAACGCACACCAGTGTTACCCACAAAGAAAAATATGTGGTATAGGAGGGAAGACAGTGGTGATTTCACTTCCCCAACATAAAGGGTATGAAAATACTTTTTATCAGTGTAATGAATGAAGTAATAAGACTCAGTCAATCATTGACGATTCACTTATTTAATTAATTACTTAAGGGTTTCCTGTCACCGCAACCTACCTTGCGCCGGTAGCTTCAAGGAACTCCGTTGACTAAATGGTCGGGGCGGAACGGAATTCTCTGTATCTTCATGCTTGTGTCCTGTAGGTTGTAAATATCTGCTGAAGTGTTCCTGGTTCCAGGTGGCAGAGAAGAGAGATGTCTTTGTAGGTTAGGCCAGTGCTGTATTTGCAAATGTTTAGTTTTGGATGGTGAGAACATCTGAACCTTGCTAGGGCAACCAGTGGGAGGGATGTTTCTTAGTCTTTAATATTTGTTGGAATGGCATTGAAGTGGTGATTTGGGTCCACAGATTGGAGGGCTTGGTGCGTGGATTGTTTTGTGGGTGATCGAGGTCTGGTTACGTGGTAGTGGGATTCCTTGGAGTCTCTGGGTTCAGTGTGTCCATGGCTATCAAGGAGAACGGTATAATGACGGCAATATTTAACTTATCCTCATTATTTTCATTCCTTGAAAGGAAATTCGCATTTAACCTCGAAATGAATTTTATAAAAGTTAAAAATGAACAACCGCTAACTATCATATTAAATTTTAGTGAGGAAAACTGAAATTTATCGTTAAATTAGTTACAGAGAGTCAAAAGGAATACTTATTTAGTCCACTCAAATGCCAGTCCCATTCTATACTAATATGCTAGTAGTCTTCCTTTGGTCATTGTCGCCACAATGCTCACTCATGCGACATTCAATCCACAACAAGGCTGCGTATTTAAACAATATCATTATTTGTAAAATAACTATCAATTTTGTTTTTTAAACTATTTACACTACTAACATTTACTACCTCCGCGGGGAGTGCGTTCCATTTATCGATGACTTTAAAGGTGAATTTTTATAGCTATGTTCGTTTAAAACCTCCTCCGTCCTTTCTGTTTAAAACAGTTGTTACGTGTCATACCATTGTCGTACTTAAATTTTTTTTTCATAATTTACGTTTTCAAATTTATTTAGAGTTTTGAATACTTCGATACGTTCGCCTCGCAATCGCTTAGTTTCGAGAGTTGGTAGTTTTAGTATATTCAATCTTTCGCTATACGACTTATTTTTAATCGAATGAATTAGTTTAGTTGCAGGTCTTTGAATTATTTCCATTTTATTGATGTTTACATGTGCATAAGGTGACCCGAATTGTATTTCCTATTCTAGGTGTGACCTTACTAAACTTTTATATAGAGGTACGATTATATCTTGATGTTTGTAGAGAAAACTTCTCCTAATAAATCAAAGCATTCAGGTCGCCTTCTTACACGCTTCGTCACACTGTTTGTTAAACTTAAGATCCTTGAAACCCGCACCCCTAAATCTTTTTCTTTGTCCACGGAGATAAGATTTTTACCACCCATTTCAAAGTTACAACTTGGGTTATTTCGACCTACGTGCAAAACTCTACACTTGTCTAAATTGAATTTTATGTTCGATTTATTAGACCATTTGAAGATTTTATCCAGATCCCGCTGAATTAATTTGCCCTCGTTTTCATTTAAGAATTTACCACCAATTTTTGTGTCGTCTGCGAATTTGGATAATCTACCAAATAGGCCAGTGTTCATATCGTTTACATAATTAAGGAACAACAATGGTCCCAACACAGACCCCCGGGGCACACCAATAGTTAAATTTTTCCACTCTAAAAATTTACCATTTAAAACTACTATCTGCTTACGATTACTTAGCCACGACTCTATCCATGTAGGAAGTTTCCCCTAATTCTATGAGCAAAAAGTTTAGTTAGTAATCGTCTATGAGGAACGGTGTCGAAGGCCTTAGCAAAGTCTAAGTAAATTATGTCCAAAGATCTACTTTTGTTATAGATTTTAATCAGGCTTTCGTCAAATTCTAAAAGATTAGTTAAAGATGAATATTTCTGTCTAAAGCCGTGTTGCCTATCGTTTATGAAAATTATAAGATTATGCGCTTCCAAATGATCAGTCACCCTATCGCGAATGACGGATTCCATTAATTTACCTACGATGGATATTAAACTTATGGGTCGATAATTGGTTGGAGTTCTCCTTTTCCCATCTTAAAAATAAGAATTATATTCGCTAGCTTAAAATCTAATGGCACGACACCTCCTTCTAAACATTTGTTAAAAAAATTTCGTAAGTGGTCCCACTAACACGTTTCGAATTTCTTTTAAATGCGCTGGGTAGATTAAATCAGGGCAGGTCCCAGAGATTTACTGGATTTTAACTTACTGATATAAAAATCTATTTCTGCTTCGAAGAATTCGATATTAGTTAAAAGCTTACGCTCGTTAAAGTTTATCACGTTGTTCGTTCATGGTATATTATGTTCGTCTTCGTTTATAAATAACCATGCAAAAAAGTTATTTAATATATTGGCCACCTTTTCTGTATCCGAATCTAATTCGTTATTATCATTTTTGATAGGCTCTATTGTTTCTTTATCGGGTTTCTATTGGATACATAATCGAAAGATTTCTTAGGGTTGTTTATTTTCTTTGGCAAGTTGACTTTCATATTTTCTTTTAGTGCTTCATATTTCTTTTTGACATTTCCTTCGTCGGGTTACGTAAATTTTATTATTTTCTTCGGATGGGTTACTCTTGTGATGTTTGTATGCACAGTTCCTATCCTTCAATTTGACTTCGATATGATGATTCCACCATTTTGGTTTACTTGGGGCATTTCGTTTGCTTTTTCGTGGAATAAATTGCTCATCTAATTCTCTAAAATGCTCGATGAAAAAGGACCAGCACTGATTAACATTTCCTAACGTTGGATTCTACTTGATCTCTCTAAACTTGCGATTGAAGCAATTAAAGTCCGCACGTCTACATTTTGGCACTTTAATATCATTAATTCCCTTGTTTCGATTTATATTAATATCGAACTCTATTGATTTGTGATCGCTGGAACCTGTACCTTCTTAAATACTAATACCCGAGATAAGATTAACGTTGTTAGTTAGAATTACGTCTAGGATATTTCCTCCCCGGGCTGGTTCATTGACTAATTGTGTTAAGTAGTTTTTTCCATAAACTCCAATAGCCTCTGACTCTTCCCGTCCCTATTTAACGTTTCATAGTTAATATTTCTGCAATTTAAATCGCCAATTAATAAAGTCCAATTATTTTTAATGTTACTTCCGATAATTCCGTGTCAATCTCGATCAGTTGTGGTGAGGGACTATACACTACAATGTTATTTATTGGAAAATCATTCGATTTTATTTTGGCGTATATTGCCTCAACTTCTTTGGGAGAGTCAATTTTAATTTCGGTTAAACTTATATGATTTTTGGTGTATAGTAGTAGTACTCGACCCCGTTTATGCGTACGGTCTTATTGATTAATTTATACCCTGGTAGTCTCAATTCGACGATATAGTTTCGCCCAGATGTCTCCGCCCATGATTCTTTTATTCATAATATAATATCTGAACTTTTCACTATTACGACATAGTCGGGTTTTTTCCATTGGTGACTCGAGTTAATTACCAGTTTCATTCCCACGTTAATTTTCGATTTTATTCCACTGAGCTGATTATCTGTTTTATTACTCTAATTTAATTGTATGTTTTATTATTTTGTTCAATCAAGTCATGCTCAAATTTACTTTGTCTGTCTGAGCTGGAGACATTTTCGCAATCTCAGGACCTTTTTAGATGATCTTTAATGACATCATATTTGCATTATTTGAAGTGCAATGACATTGGTTTTTTTATGAATGGCTTGTTGTGTTTCTAATTCTCGGAAGGTCTTTACAATTTTTAATCCCTTTAAATTACTCAAAGTGGTAAGAGCAAAGAGTTTGAGGGGGAGAAACTTCCATACCATAGGTATAGTTACCCACGAAACCAATGAAACAAGTGGATATTTGCCGACAGCTAGCCGAATAGAAACCCCTGGTTCACACACACTACTAGTGAGGTTAAGTCACATGTGGTATGTTTAGTAGTGTGAAGGGAGCTCGATTGGGGTCAATTAGGTGAAAGCTGCAATAGATTGTAGCTACGGACCCTACGTTAAAATGTAATTTCTACTTCATTGCTCCTAGGTTTTGATCGGCAAAAACCGGATAAAATTACAAAGAAAAATAAATCATCTTATGTTTCCATGATCTTAGTAAACTCAGTTATAAATATGACGGCATTTTACTTGAATTTATTATTTAATTCTTTGTTTAATTCATTGGGGGGGATGGGGGTCTTGGTTTCAGAAAAAGTTGTTTTGCAAGTTTAATGAGCCCCAGTTTAACTAAGCACCTACATCAATCGCAAACCAGCAAAATAAAGAAAGTAGTTTGGTCGAGTGATTGGGTTTGATATATGTAGGGGTGTAAAGCAATGGTTCATGTTGTCACCATGGTTGTTTTATATCCATAGTTATGGATGAAAGAGCTAGGAATTAAGGAGATGCGTGAGAAATGGATAAGTATTAGTGAGTGGTGTATGTTGTTGACTTGGTGTAAGGAGCTGAGAATTAGGGAGATTTGGGAATGCTGATCGAAACATTTAATAAAGTAATTGGGGAAAAGGAGCCAAGAAGTAAAGGAGGAAAAGAGTAGGGTAATTAATGTCTGAGAGTGAGATGATTTGTAATATCAGAGTCCGTTCTGTGGCTTTTGAACAAGTGTGATATTTTAAGTATCTAGAATAGCAGCGGATAGATGGGGCTTGTGAAGGCGTACACTTGGGGCCCTTTGCCCATGGGTGAATCTTGATCTTACTGGATACGGCAGCATAAAGAGAGCCCCATCGAAATGGAGGGGCAAGCTTTGTGCTTGATGAGCTTCAAGAGGTGGGAGGGGGTGGAGGATTGCTCTTATTTTACACAAACATGGAGGGCGCATTGTTGTCGCGTGTTGCCTCCTCTTTTTGAAAAATGGGGGTGAGATAGTAAGAACAAACGGGGTCTGTTTACTTGTTGAAAGCAAGAAAAGTGTGGAATGGAACAGAAGAACAGACGGGTGAATTTTAGGATACCCATGACTTTTATTTATATACTCAAAAAAACAAATTCGTACCATATAGTGGGAGTACTCAGCAAGTTCGAACTGGGACCCTCAATGACGTTGGACCCCAGTTGGTACTAGTGTTCCTTTTTAGAAAGTCCCGAACAACAGTTATTGAATTTGAGTTATTAAATAAAATGTGCAGCCTACCTCACGGACCGTTCTAGAGTACTAGGTTCCATGATGGAGTGGAAGATTCATGCATCCTAATTTGTATTCGATGGTGCAGGATCAGGAATAATTTAGCAGTAGCTCGCAGGATTGCTTACAGGAATTCTTTAGCGCTTGTGCATTTTGGTTAATGCTGCCATAACTGTGGTGAGAAGAGTTTGCTTGTATAGTTATGGCTAAAAGTTTCGAGGCTACTATATTTTTTCATAAGAAATTTAATAGAACTAATTAAACGTTTCATTTTGTTTTAGTATTTTTGTATCAGAATTTGAAGATAAAATATACCAAAAATTAGAGACCAAACCCATTTTATTAATAAATACAGTCAATTGATGCGAGTAGTAAATATTTAAATTGATGATCTTTGTTCTTCAGGACCTTTTCAATTCTTTTTGGTATGCTGGAGACCAAATATTTGTATATATTTTGACTTATATTGCTCCATTTTTGTGTTAATAATCACCCGAATCTGCTCACAATTGGATGACTTATATTTATCAACCGCCATTTTGATTATCGCCCACAAATTCTATATTGGCTTCAAATATGACGAATTCCTGGGTTAAGGTTCCAAAAGTTCATTGCTATTTTCAGTCATGAACTTTGTTATGGCTTTTGCTTTGTGACAAGGTGCACCATCATGCGGAAAAATACCTTTATCATGCCCAATTGGTTCTCAACTGTTAGGAAGAGATGTTGATGAAGCATGTTTGGGTACCATTTTCAGTTCATGGCATTGTTCTTAGGCAACATTGCTCGCGTTCCAGTTACCTTAGATGAAAAGCAGCCCCAAGTATCCGGATGCTTCCCCACGGGCACGACACAGGACTCGTGAAAGCGTTCCCATTTTCTCCTCCTAACTAAGGATCTTCCAGAAGCTCCAAGCAAACGGAAAAGAGCTTTATTAGAAAATATAACTTTGCCCCAGGCTTTAACAGGCTATTCTTTATATTTCCTTCAAAAGTGGAGCCTATTCTTAAGTTTACTCTTGGTGTAATGAAGCTTCTTCGTAGGCTTTTTAACTTGAGATCTTTGATGAAAAGTCTCCGCCTCACTGTGCTCGCTGAAGATTTCACACCTGCTCCTTTCCAATCTTGAGCAAGCTTGTCACTGGAGGCAACCCGATCTTTGAGCCGGGACCTTGCCAGGAAGTAATCTTGGCATTCATTTGAAGCTCATGGGCTTCCTTAAGACATTTTAAAAGTAATGTAACTAGTCTTTTTAAAGTCATTAAGGATCCTGAAGATGGTGCTTTAGATGGTGCTTTTCTTTGAAATGAACCATTGCTGGAATTGAACATAATTCGAAAATTTATTTTGACAAAAAAATATTAAGAAATAGATTATAATTAAAAAAATCATTCATTTCACCTATTTTTGTCATCCTTTTACATTTTTCTTTCAAATACCAAAGCTCCAGGGACTGAAATTCACCTCCTACAGGAGCAGAACCAGAGCGCGATTTTGGATTCAGCAAAGGAATGAAGTTTTTTTTCTTATTATTTTTAGAAATATTGAATTTTAAATAAACCTGAAATAATTTAAATATTATAATATTTTTTTCGATCATGTTAAGTTTAAAAAAAAATAATAAAAATATATATTAATCGCAAAACATTTGCCCATGAGTCCACTCTTTAGCAATCAGTTTTATCCTCTACTTCTTCCTTCTTTGCCTCCATTTAATACATATCAAGCGGATCGCCAGGATTATAAAAAGAGCCAAATTATCTTCAAAGTAATGCGGTCAAATGAATTCTTGAAATAAGGATTGATCGCTTACTCAGTAGAGAGGCAAATGTGAACGCAAAGCCAATCCTTGAAACTAACGAACAGCGAGCATCTCTGGATAAGATGACACCTCTTGGAATCAGGCCTTTTGCCACACATCAAAGAATATTTCAGTAAAAATTATTTAGGATTCCTTTTTATGTCTAAGTTACCGTAATCTTAGAAATTTGAATTATGGCACAGTATATTATCAACGCATGGAAATAATCCTATCTGCTCTGAGTTCATTTTTTTTGGCCAGGAAATTTATCGTTACTCCTCCGCTTTTCAAAACTGTGCCTGAATCTTTATTTTTCTACTAATTCGGCTATATGTTAATGGCCACTCTTGGCCTTTTGGTAATGAACTAAATAGGTAATTAATAAAAGTAAATAAATGCATCCACTACAAGAATATATTCCTTGGCCATCATACCTTCTCTCTTGTGGCCTTCCGTTGCTTGCTTTTCATTGTAAGCAAAAGGGATTTTTTATAACCCTTTTTTTGTTTCTTAGGAGGTTTTCGAATGGATTTTGAGGTGGTGCTTAGAGGAGACGGGATGGGTGGATGCTGGAATGAAATTTAGGGGGCCTCCATCACTCTACTCTGAATCACTGTGGCATGGGAGCATTTTTCTTGTTTAGAGGAGCAGAGAAGTAGCCTTTACCCATAAGTGCGAAGAAGGAACGAGAAAGAAATTAAAGAAAATCGGTAAGTGAAGAAAGGAATTGATGAATATTTGAAAATATTTAGGAATTCGCATTGACGATAACAAATGGTCTGTAAAGATACTGGTGAAGATGGAGGAAGATAAAATGGGTGGAAGAGATAAGGTCGCAGTTCCTCCTGCAGGCAATGGTGCCGGGAAGTCACTCAATCCCTCAGATGTTAGCTGCAGCATGGTTTCCTATACTACACTTGATGTCTCTTTGTTTGAGCTCCAGTTCGTTCTTCTGAATTCTTCTGCTCTTCATACCAACAACTTATTCAGGTTTGTTATACAAACGCGCCATCCCAGCCCAAGGCTGACGAGCTTTTCCTTTGGGGTCATTCTCTTTCTTCACACTCATCCCTCCTTACCTCCCTTCATGGTCTCTCTTATGGGTTCAGCGCCGTCGTTGGTTACCCAAGTTTCCCTTCTCCCTCCATTAAACAATGCCTTGTGGCTCTTTAGGGTTTGAAATATTCTCTCTCGTCCCCAGCCTTGACGGATGACCGGGTGTTTAGGGTCGGCTTTTTAAAAATGCCAAAACCAACGATGGCATTTCCGGAAGTTCCTGAAATGTTTTATGAAAAAAGTAAGGAAGTTACCACAAGCAAAAATGTGCGGATGGTACATAGCCATTGTATTAATCTACCTGACACGCAACAATCGCTGTCTCGGTTCTGGACGTCATACTGTGACAGGACTGGGATAGGAATAATTCAACGAGGTCATGTTTGTCATTTAAAATGTATTGTTTGCAGTGTTGGTATCCCACAGCAATGCTTAGTGATCTTCCTGCTCTTTATTGTGGTCTTCAATCTAATTCTCCCGACCCTATTACTTTCTTTTACTGCCCTTTATTTTCCCTCTTCTTTTTCGTATCTAGTGGCCCTGGAGGTTATTTGACCTCTGCTTGTTTTTTTTCGGACTGATTCTGAATGGTTCCTTCGTGAAGGTCGGAGCAGGTTGGGTGGGCATGGTGGTCGTAGCGACCCCGTCCCCTGCCCAACAGTGGGTCGGGGACCCCCGGACCATCGCACGAGCAGACCCGCCGCCTCTCGGGGTCTCTCCCGGAGAAACCCATGATGGACCCATTTTCTCCACGCGTAGAAAAATTAGGGTAGCCCCTTCGGCCAATAAAGATGGTGTGATAAAACCGTATCCATTCTCCAAGAGGACATACCGGACCCAGCCGAATCCAGAGTTGTAGTAGCGCCGAGCTATTGTTGACCTCCGTGGTCGGGAGTCCCGAGGGAGAATGTGAACTCAATTGTGTTTGCAATGGCTTACCATAAACCTAAAACTTCCCCTTCTCGTAAGGGTTCTTGTGCCAAACGTTCTTCAGTTCCCTTTTCAGCCTACCCTCGCTCGTTGGATCCCTATGCCAACGATGTGGACCCAGATTTTAACTATCCCCACTTTCAAAAGTCGATGTGCTTGACGTTAATCGATCATTTGAGTCTCACTGTGGTGAACCTCGCGAGATGTAGTCAAGAGGTAGTGGTGATATCGTGTTTGAGGTGTCATTTCATTCTCAACACAACTTTGTCCAAAATCTGTCTTCGATTTCCGAAGTTTCTGTAACCGTTTCGCCCTACCTACGTATCAATTCTGTCAAAGGTGTCGTCCGTTCAAAAGAATTTAAGGAGTACTTCATCCGTCTCGAGAGTAAGCTTAGTACCCAACACGTCACACATGTACACAAGGTGATTAAAACTGTGGGCTCTGCTTGAGTCTATCTGCTACACTGATATTTAAGTTCGAACGTCAGGAACTGCCCCAGTTTATTAAAGCTGGGTACCTTCGCTCTCATACCGTTATACCTAATGTTGCTCCCCTCTTCCCGGTGGCTTTAGACGAGACCGCTACTCAAGGTGAGACATTAACGACATCAGACGTTATCTGAAAGAATCTTCTATATCGACCAGTGATGGATATTCTACCCAGCCTCAGGACCAAAAGCCCCGTGGTAAGAGGAAGGACTCCTCACCCGGGTCATCGGCCAATAATAAGCTGGCAACCTCTGGAGCTGACTCTGCTGAGCCTCGAGCGTCTTAAATGGAGTCTTCTCCCCTTGCTGAATATTCTCTTTCCTCAAGCCCGCCCCGCCATTCGCAGGACGTAAGCCCCTTACCGGTACAAACGGTAGCAGAAATCCACTTAGTTCCTCGTACTTTGCCCAGATCGCTTGCTTTACCCACTCAACCTCCTACTCATGATCCGACGGAAGCCAATGATATTCCAATATCACCAGTCGCGGTTGTTGGATCAATCCCTCAGACACCGAAAGCGCCCTCAGCTCATGATTCCGGATCTACCGTCTGAAAATCTCTTCTCGACCTTCCGTTTCTGCCGGGTTATGCACCCCAGTTACAGGCAGGGGTCTAGCCCTGTTACTCGATGCCCTCGAAATATCCCCCGTCACTACCCCTTTCAGGATCTATTCCCATGCTACAGAAGACTCTTCGAAATCTGCTCTTCGTCCCCCAAGCTCTTTGGGACGCACTTCAAACCTAACCTCAGCCACAAAAGATATCTATTGTAGCATCTAACCATCCCACGTAATATCCGACATTTTACAATGAGATTGTCAAGGCGTTCTTCCCAAGTAGGAAGAACTCAAAGTTCTTTTGATGATTCTCCACCCCGCTGTTCTTTGTCTTCGGGTGAACAAACTGGGTACTTGCTCTTTTCCGGCGGTAACCGATTTTCGTATTTTCAACTTTATTGCTCCTGTCAGGGGCTCATCTCATGGTGGGATGTCAGTTATGGTTTCGTCATCTCACCCTGTATATCCCCTCTTCCTCCAAACTACCCTCCAAGCTGTTGCTGTGAGGATTTTTCTTACAAGGCTTTTTACTGTTTCCTCTATTTACCTCCCTCCTTCTTTACCATTGTCAACATCCGACCCCATAAAACTTGTAGATCTATTGCCCTACCCATTTTTATTACTTGCATATTTTAATGCCTGTCACCCATATTGGAGCAACATCACTCAAAATGCCAAAGGCAGGGTTTTAGAGTGACTTTTACTATATGACTTTCTTTGCGTTTTAAACACCGGCGATTTTACCTCTTATCATGTGCAAACGGATTCTTTTAGTTGTGTTGATCTATCTCTCTGTTCCCCGGATTGGCTCACGGATTTTCGATGGTCAGTTGTCGATAATCTCCATAGGAGTGACCACTTCCCTATTGTCTTGTTGGCCGTTTATCCTAGCCCCCATACAACCATGCCTCTCAAGTAGGATTTAGGCCATGCCGATTGGGAAGGCTTCCGAGAGGCGTAATTCACAAGTGCCTCCCTGGAGACCTTCAATGGTGTGGACGCGGTAGTGGCCACATAGCCACACGGACTATTCTCCGGAGGCGACTCATAACGGGACCCTTAGCGTGCCCTGGTGAACCTTGGAGTGTGCGACAGCCATAAAAAACTACAAGTTAGCTTATGCTCGATTCCTGCGGAACCCAACCTTGTGTAACCAGGTTGACCAAAACCGAGCTCGAGTGCTTCGCCGAGCTTATGGCGCCGCTAGGTTTCATCAATTTCATCTATGACCCCTACTCCAAAGATCTGGAAGAAGATTAACATCATTTGGGGTCGTTATGCTGGCCATAATACCCCTACACTCAATTTACAGGGATCCTTAATGAATGACAGCCTGATGGTCAGCAACGCCTTGGACGACCATTTCCCTGCCGTCAGCAGTGTCAGCCGTTATAATAAGGCTTTTCTAGCCTATAAATAAAGAAAAGTTTCAGCCTCTTAATTTTACGACGAACTCTAACCTTCTATATAATGCCTTCTTCTCCATCCACGAGTGCGTGCCTCATTGTCCCTTTGTGGATCTACTTTTCCTAGCCTTGACGGGATCCATTTTAATATGATTAGGCACCTCCGTCCACACACTTCCTACACACATTTTCTTACTTGACTTATATGGGTGAAGGGTTTTACCCATCATCATGGCACGTTGGGATTTTCCTTCGATTTGTAAAAACTGGGCAGGAAAGGGTTGGACGCAGATCACTACCACCCTATAGCTCTTACTAACTGTCTGAGTAAGTTGCTAGAGAAGATGGCGTTGGTGCGCCTAATTGGTTTCTAAAAACCAATTACTAATTGTCTCCATTTTAGTCCGGTTTTCGATTTAGTATGTTTCGAGGGATCGGGTCGGAGAGCTTTTGCGTTAAAGCACCGAGTCTTGGCTATATTTTTTGACATTCAGAAAGCTACAATACAACATGGAGATAAGGCGTCTTAAAGCAGCTACACATTTGGGGTATGAGAGGTCTTTTAACCTGTTTTCCTTAATTTTTTTAGCATCTCTATACTTTATGGTGTGTGTTTGAGACACTTTCTCTGGTCTACAACCCTAAGAGGAGCGAGTTCCTGAGAGCAGCGTTTCAAGTGTTTAGTGTTTTGTAATTGCGATCAATGATATCATTTCCCCTTTCCCCAGAGGTGTATAGGCGACCCTGTTCGTCGACGAGTTGGCGCTATACTATTCCTCACCCCGCCTTCCATCAGCGGCGTCGTCTGCAGGAGGCAGTCGATGCAGTTTCAAAATTGCACAAATTAGGAGATTCCGCTTTTCGATTTTCGACGAGAAAAACGAAAGCAATGTATTTCCCTGGAGTACAGGGGCTCTTGTCACGCAGCCTATCTTCTCACAAGGTGTAGAGATAAAGTTTGTTTCTGAGTTTCGGTTTCTAGGCGTAACTCTTGGTCCCAAGCTATCCTGGTTATCGCACTTACGCCGCCTCCAAATAGGCTGCCTGCGGACTCTATAAATTTTAAGTCCTCTTCCACACGTCATGTGGCAGTGATCATCAAACACTGTGGTCGATATTTACTGCTCTCGTCCAATCTACATTGGACTATGGGTGCCAAATTTACTCCTTGGCTTCCCCATCATCCCTTAAAATACTGAATCCCATTCGTACCCTCTGAACTCTTCTTTCCAGTGGAGCTTTCTGTACCTCCCCCGTGAACAGTCTTTACTGTGAGAGTAGCATGCTGCATTTGCTCTATCATCGACTCCAAATCTGTATGCGATACCACTGTCGTATGCAGCAGGCCCCTGTATCAGAGGTTTACAGATGCCTTTATGCCACTGAGTCAACGGTGGCATTCGATAGGTTGCCATCATTACCTCACCCCTTGAACCTCAGGATAGGAGAGCATCTCTCCAACCTAGGTGCTCTAAGGGTCCTTGCCCTTCCGTCGTCGCCAACCCCTAGTTTACGCTCCACATCCCACAGTTTGTACCAGCATGTGACGCCTGAACAATTCGTCTGTGGACCCTTACTCACTTAAGAGCCTGTTCCTCGAGCGTGTGACATCACATAAACAAGACTGCCCGATATAAACATACGGTTCCAAGGCGGGCTGAGGCGTGAGTTCTACATCCGCCTACTCATGGTAGTTTTAACTTTGTCTTTGCCGCTGGCAGCTTCTATTTTCACCGCTGAACTTTCAGCCATTCTTTTAGCTTTTAGAGTGATCCCAAATTTTACCTTTTAAAGATTTCAATATTTTCTCTGACTCTAGGAGTGTTATTCAAGCAATTCGCTCTTTTAGTGCTCCCCATTCCTTAGTCGCAGGAATCTGCAACCGGCTGGTCCAGATTGCGTCCGGATATCGAGTTCTATTTTGTTGGATCCCCGGGAATGTAGAGGTCCTGGGCAATCAGCGGGCTGATCAACTTACCCGGTTAGTCTATTCTGGGTCCACGGATAACTGCATTTACTTTTCGAGATTTTTCTTCCTCTATAAGAGATTATATTTTTCAGTTGTGGCAGGACAAATGGGATGGGTTTTCATCATTTTAATTCTATAATATAAAAAAGTCTGTTCGTTCTTGCCCTTCTAGATTTCAGAGACTGCAGTTCTTAGAGGTGGCCCTTTGCCGCGTTCGCATCGGCCACACGAGACACCCACGGCCTTGATGACGTTTTTGTGGTGGGGATAAATCGGTCGCCCATCTTTTACTGGAAAGCCCCCATTTCGCCATTCTCCAGGCGTCCTATTTTCCGATCCTTTCAACTATCCTTCCCCTGTCCCGCCTACGTTTCCTTCTGGTAGAGGAATCTTTTGAACCGTCATTTTTGAAGTTTTTATCTCATAGTGGTATTCTCTCTCTTTTATAATTAATTTGTTCCTGCTAACATTTAGAATGAACTTGGATTGAGCAGCTGCTTAACTTGTTTCTTCCTTAAATCCTCATCTATAATAATTGAAAATCACATGACACGTGATGTATAGATGTATTCAAAGGCCCAAGGAAATGAAAATTGGTAACACAACCCGGAAAAACGCTAAGGAGAATATTACATGAACCATTGAAAGCTTAAGAAGAAAAATAGGAGCATCGTGGTCATATAAGAGAGGAGCGCTTAATGACACAAGTTCAAATCCAACTTCTTTATTAATTTTCATATAACGGTTAAAATAATTTGCCCTATCTTTCAGTTCTGTACATCTTCCATTTTCCTTCTTAAGCTTTCATTGGTTCATGTAATATTCTCCTTAGCGTTTTTCCGGGTTGTGTTACTATTTTCCATTTCCTTGGGCCTTTAAATACATCCTCATCTATATTTGTTAGTATTGTTCTCCACCGATGTAAGGGAGTTAGTCTTTACTGGATTTGAAGGTGATTTCGAGGAGGCAATGATCGGATTAATATTTCTGGAAAATATTAAATGCCTTCTTCAGAGATACTTTGAGACGAGTTAAGTCGCAAATTTTTTCTTTAGACGGTAGATCTGAATCCAAGTTAAGCTTTTGAAAGAAAGATTGTTACAGGGTGCAAAGCCTCCATTGTAAGACTGGATCCGATGAAAAAATTTATATCAATTTGATAAAGATAATGGATTTTGAAAAAATCTGCGTGTGGCAGCCTAAGGGAGTTTGAAGAATTTAAAAGTACATACAAGAGAACCAAAATTTTCTGCAACGTAAAAATATTTGAACTCACGTTGCACCACTAAACACGAGCTTGAATTAACTTACCGGTAACAGACACAATATTTTAGAAAAACTACTAAAGAGATAGGAAGTCAATTGGAAATGCAAAAGGAGACCGCGTAAGAAGATGACGGGTATTTTGAAAGCGACGGTTCGGTTCACCCCAACAGCGAGTGTTGACCTAATAAAATCCTTTTGCTCTCTAAATTTAAAAATATTTGACGACTGAAATAACCTAATACACCCCAACCAGGGGAGGAAGCCTAAGATCGAGGGACCTCTTCCCTCCTGGTCACACATTTGAAAAATGTGCACCCACTCAGTTTCGTAGCCTACGCCCATCCTCCAACCTAAGGGCAGGAGGGTCGTAAATGCGTACTACGAACGCCACAAGGAGTCTGTTGAAGGCAGTAAAATCAATTGCTCTAAACGTCCAATATTGCGGTGAGAAAAGATGCCTGACGATCACCATCAACTTATGCTTCCAAAAGAAAGTCTAAAATGCCCATGGCAAATCCAAGACGGAAGAAAAACATTAAGACAGGCGATAAATAGACAGGCATAGAGAACAGACAGATGAGAGAAGGGCGGATGGACGAAATAAGAGTCGATACACGAAAACAAGGTAAGGGAAAAATTCACAGGTCTAAAATAATTTTCTAACATATTCTCATTCCTTACCTATTGAGTAAACATTACCTTAGTATGTGGTTGCTGTAACAATGATTCGTAACCTTTTTCTCTTCATTATCTTATTCTTCATTTATTCCCCTTTGATTACCCCTTATTACCTCGGTATATGGTTACTATAGAAATGATATAGGGCGTTATTCATCCTTTTCCATAGCTTTACCCTCACAATTTCGCTTTTTCTGTAAAGATTACTTGGTATTTGGGTACATATCAATGGTCGCGACCTTATTTCCAATTTTCTTTATAGTTATTCCTTTTCTTTACCCCTTTTTATCTTTAATCTCATTTTTTACCTATTGAGTAAACCTTACCTCGATATGTGGCTTATATAACAATGGTTAGCAACCTTTCTTCCTCTCTTTATGGGTATGTGGTTATCTTAGGATAAATTTAGTTAGGACGATTTTCGCTCCTAATCTTCTGAGATTTGGGTCGATCTTACGTTTACTGTTGTTAGTCGTCTCGACTTCACCGCTGGGTCCACTTGTATCGTTCAATCGGTCTTCGCTATAATGAAAGGATGCAAGCGACCGCCTATAGAAAAAAGAGCTCTAGTACTGTGTTTTGTCGCCAACCAGTAGGCAAGCATCCTTCTATGGCCAATGAAAGACCGCCCTTCTCCCATTAATGGTGTGTGTCAAAGGGAAAACCCTTTTGCAAGTTTTGAGATGGAAGAGCATATGCGAATGAAAGGAGATGGGAGAGATAGCGGGGTTTTATGACCTTGTAGGTGCTGACGCGTTTCCTTCGCTCTTACTTCAGACTCGGCGCGCTGCCCATGGTGACTAGCTTCCTAAAAACGCCGTATTTTTTATGTTCACACACGTCTGGAATCGAGCCCGGTAACTTGACGTCGAAATCCAACAAAATATTAGAAATTAGTTGTGTAAATTTATCCTGTACAAAGTTGTTACAAATTCTTTGGGCAATACACTTCATTGTGTGTCTGCTATGTCTATTTACATGACAGTTCTATGTCTATTTATATTTATGTAAAAACAGAGAATGAAGTATGATGTCATGGGACTTTGTGGCCACCCTTTAAGGCATTATTACTGAGTAGAGTTAATTTTGGTCAAACTTGAGTAAAGTTATCGATTAAGACCAGTATTTTTCAGTTGATAATTCGGTTTCTAATTTGGTATCCATTTCTCGGGTCATTTAGTTCTATTCCGTGGGCAAGATGGAAACAAGATTTATATAAAAATGGAAGGTTGACTCAAGCTCTGACAAAACATCAGACAGCGTGAAACAGTTGTCGAAAAATCATGTAAGCAAATATTTACATATTGATTCACAATTCAAACTCTGGATTTGCCTTACATTAGCAATGTAAATATTATTCATAGAAAGAAAATATATAAGTCGGTGCACAAATACACATTTGGTGTATGTAAAATAATGATATAATATAATATATATATATATATATATATATATATATATATATATATATATATATATATATATATATATATATATATAATATAGATAACACAGGCCTGCGTTTGAAAAAAAAATTTATGTTCCCCAGGATTTCTTTGTGGTTTCTTAATGGATCCAACCTCCTGAGCTCAAAAATGAATGTATATTTGTTCAATCAGGTCAGATTTTCTCAGTACAGCATACACCATTTTCATTGAGATTACCTCATTTTTTCTGAATTAAAAAAAAAAAAACCTTTCTCTAGCTAATAATGCATTATTACTGTTATATCATATAAACAGGAATACACGTATGTAAACTATAATTCTTTTAATAAACAAAAAATAAAAGAATGCAACATAATAAAGAAAATAATTATAATTTCGAAGAACAGACGCCCTTGACGATTTTCGTTTGTGCCTGTCATCTGGTGCATCACGCTTCAAACACCAACAGTAGTCAGCAAGCATGTTTCCGTTCCATTTACACTGGTACCTGGATTCCATTGTTTTTATGTCCTAGAGGAATCTTTGCCCATGTTCTTTACTGTAATCCCCGCAGCTGTCGGGAAAATAATCCAGATGGGACTGTAAAAAGTGTATCTTTATAGACATTCGAGCTCCCAAATGTTTGAGACTTGTTAAGAACTGATTGACCAGGGCAACATATTCTTCTAGGCTTCTTTTATTGCCTAGAAAATTGTTAACTAGAGCTTTGAAAGCTTTCCAGGCATCTTTTTCTATGTCCTTCATTGATGCATCAAATTGCTGATCAAGTTCCTGATTTGAAGTCCATCAAAAATTCCCCCATGGAGCTTAGCGTCACTGATTTGTGGAAATTTTTGAAGAAGAAATTTAAAAGCTTGGCCTACTTTATTTAGGGTTTTGACATAATTTTTCATTATGCCCGCCTGTATATGCAGTGGAGGGAGGATTATTTTTTGAGGAGGCACTAAAGGTTCAGCTATCACATTGTTTGATCTAATTCTAAATGCTTCTCGTGGAGGCCAAACCTTCTTCTCATAGTGCATACTATCTGCACGACTGTCCCATAAACATAGGAAACAGGGATGCTTCGTGTAGCCTGTTTGTGTCCCAAGCGTAAGAGACACTAGCTGAAAAAATTTAGCAAGGTATGTAAATTTAGTGTAATATTTCTAAAAACAAATTCAAAGTAATATTTCTTAAAACAATAAGAATATGAATATGTACTGAAAAATCCTGTATGCCGATGCAATAAATCATCGTATTGGAACTAAGTGGATATATGTACATCTTATTTTGAGTTTATTGAGTTGTGTTGTATACCTTCTCAATTAGGATAAGTTCCCCACCAACCCAATGGGATGCATTAACCTATAGGGACACACTTTAACAAAAAATATAACTCAAAAATGACTCATGATTTCCAGATTTGCATTCTTGTAAAATGTAAGTTGACCAAAAGGTGTATACAATTATTAACAATTAAAAATGAAAATGTCAATATCAAAAAGCTTAGAAATGCCAAGTGTAAAATGATCTTACCTTTAAGTCACCACATATCCTCCACTTATAGCTAGAGTAATTTATTGCATCCAGCAATTTTTTCATATTTTCATAACTTTCAGTAAGTTGGATTGAATGGCCTATAGGAACGGAAGCTATCTTGTTACCAATATTCAGTAACACAGCTTTTAAACTTCTACTGGAGGAATCTATGAACAGTCTCCATTCTAATGGGTTGTAGGGAATTCCAAGGGCCTCAACAAGTCCTTTAATATTGGCGCAGTATACTAAAGAGCTGGAAGAATGCTGTAAAAAATAGCTTCGAAACTCTTGTTCTCTATTTCTGTACCCCCCTAAATGTTGTTTCTTAAGCGAGAAGATTACTTTCACGAAGTCGAGAGCGAAGAAGTTGTGTATTCGCCTTTGAAACCCCCAGATCCCTGGTCAGGTCATTTAACTGAACTTGAGTGAATGGTCTTGCGACCATATCATGTGTGGAAACCTGATAAGACTCAGATGTGTCATAATCTTGGTCAACTTCCATATTAATCTCTTCATGTACCTCTATATGTTCAGGGGGAGAAGGTATAGGAATTCCTGAACCATGGGGCAGGGGTTTGATGGCAGAAGGAACATCCGGATATGCCACACTATGTTTATTCTTCTTATTTATACCTGTGTAAAATATAATTGCATATTACATAAAGGAATTGATTTGGAGTTGCAGATAGTACATAAATGTTTAGTAAAGGATATGTTTATGCTGAAGTGAACTATGTTAGTTTTTAATTTTATGCTAAATCTTTGCATAATAATGACATTTTCAGGAGCCAGTATAATACATAAAGCTTAAATACTTGATACAATGCTCACCTTTAAGATTTGTCATGCAAAAATAGCAGTCTGTAGTGTGGTCCTTGCCATCTCTCCACACCATGGGACCCCCAAAAGAGAGGGACTTCTGTTCGCTCTGACTCCAGCGTCTTAAACTTATGTAGCATCCCTTGCAGCAGATATGTGGTGCAAAACTTTCATCTTGATCTCTTAGCCTTACTCCAAAATATGCATGATACAAAGATTTAATTACAGGAGGGATTGTACTTTGCTGCTCGGGAAAAGTCACTTTGCCGCAAACATAGCAAAATCAGTCGGAGCTATTCTTACATTTTCTGTACATTTTTAACTCAACCACTATTATTATTATGATTCTTTTTATTATAATGCTCAGCAATTTTTAACCTGCAAAATATAAACCTATTTGCATAATTACTTAAAATGTACACAAAATTTACTGCGAATAGAGCAGTGCAAAAACTATTGAAATTTGATGTAATATAGGAGATGTATAAACTATAAAATTATTATCACCCCCTGTATCGCAAAAACTGGAGGTGATAGAGAAAAACGGATGACAGATTCGGATTTAGGAGGTCAATTTTATTAAGAAACACTATAGAAAACCTAAGGTACATTTTTGACGCAGACCAGTGTAATATATACATATATATGATGTCTTTTAGATGATACACACGAACGTGATAATATAGTTGAATAAGAGAAACTACAATTCTGAATCAGATGGTATGGTAATGAAACAATGCAGTGGAAGCAAGCTATATAAAGGCCATGAGAGTGAATAAAATGTAACAATATAATAAAATATATAACAATAATAAGGAAGATTTAATTGTTGGACACCATTTAAGATATACTATGCAGCACTTCTTTCACTGTCTAAGCACACGGCCAAATTAACTAAAAAAATGGTTTAAAAATAGAAAAATGAATTTCTGTCCATTGCCAAGACAATCGCCAGACTTCATTTGTATTGAGCATTTGTAACGAATACCGAAACCTTTGATACAAAAGAGAAAGCCACAGACCCTCGTTACCTCTTTAAAGGAGATTTGCGTAGAAGAGTGGAACAAAATATCAAGAAATGATGGCGAAAAGCTAATATCAACCTATGAAAATCCTCTTCGTGCTGATATTGCAAACAAAGGTTATGCCACCAGATATTAAATGACTGAAATTATTATTGATTTAATAATTTCGACACCTGCTAAATTTTGTTTATTAGCAATTGTTGTTATATACAAAGAAAATCTGTCTTATGTGTATTTCTTCAGCTAAATATATGCTTACTGAGTTTCCTGTTAGTTTTATAGCCAGACGAACCACAAAATATTTCATGAATATTAACCAAATGGTGATTTCCAGGAATCCTAAAGAGTATATGTAATTCCATGTAAAGATTGTGAAAATGTTTATGTAGGTAACACGGGAAGAAATTTAGATAAGAGATGGTATGAACATAAGATTGAAATCAGAGTTGGCAATGAAAGTAGTGAAGTATTTTGTCATGTCAGAGATTTCAATCATTCCATCGACTTTCAAGGAAGTAAATTGGTCTTTAAATAAAAAAATTATATCAAAAGAAAAGAAGAATTGTAGAATCAAGCTTGATCATATCCATTCCTAATTTCAATTTATCTGAAGGTCAATTTTCTGTCAATAGTCTGATATGTAAACAGATAAACAAAATTGTTAAACTACCCAGCCCTAATCAGGTAGTAAATTATGTCCCTCGTGGGATTAGCCCGAGCAGAGAAGTGGGTCAGGTAACATGATCTTTGTCTATCAGTTGACAAGCGTGTGTGATACACCGAAACTGTTCTGGAATAAATATGTCTTCAGGAAGTGTGGTTTAATTCCTCATCAACACTGCAATAGTGCATCAACTTTCATCATATATATATATATATATATATATATATATATATATATATATATATATATATATATATATATATATATATATATATATATATATATATATATATATATATATGGGTTGAGGATGGTGGCTCAGTCGATGAAAATCGTCGTCACAATAGCGATGAGCGCTTGAGGACACAGGTTCGAATCCAATTCCGTTATTCATTTTTCATATAACGGTTAAAACTAGTTTTCACGATTTTCTCCGTCTCTATATCTTAAATTTCTTTCTAAAACTTTCAGCGTTTACCTTCCTTAGTGTTGTGATGCCAATTTTCATTTCTTTAGGACTATAAATGCACACATATATATATGTGCATATTTATATATATATATATATATATATATATATATATATATATATATATATATATATATATATATATATATATATATTAGTGTAGATGGATAGGAGTCTTTCTTGTATGCAAATTTTGTTGAAGACCATGGTATATTTCGCCTTGATCAATTTCCTTTGGCAACATTCTATTCTTCTTACTGTCTTCCTTAGTCCATCTTGTATATGGTAGATAACTTGTCCTATATTCATCTCTTTTTTTAATAAATGCGTTTATTAAAAACCAAACTTAAATTACTGAGCTTTCGATCTATTCGATCATCTTCGAAGCGTCTTTATGTATTCTTTCCTCCTTTACCGATGAAGTATGGTGGAGTCAGAATCAGGTTGAATGAAAAGAAGATGATGAGATGAGATGAGATGAATAAATTGTTGAAATGTGTATTAGATAAATATAAGTAAAATAGAAGTTGAGTATTGCCCTGGTAAGGAGGGCATCTCTTGAGTTCTTTTCTTTTCCTTATTCTCTTTTGTTTCCTTTTCTGTGCCATCAGTGGTGAGGTTAGTCGCTTTGCGACCATTGTTGCATTATTTGTTTTATTATTTCTTTCTCTCTCTCGTTATTTTCATTTTCTTTTCTTTTATTTTTTTTATATAAATATAGAAATAAACTTTTTCTATTTCCACCGTCATGGCATTCAAGCCTTTCAATTATAGTATATGCTATCTCCTCTGGTTTCTATTTTCTGTTTCAATTGATTTATATTTGTTTATCGTACCGGTTTGTGGGCATTTTGCCGCTTTGGTCCTTTTATTATTTGGTTTTCATTGTGGGCACTTTGCCCCTTTTTGTTATTGTTTAATTGACGTGGGCACTTGGCCTCTTATTAATATCGTTGCTCATTTTTTAATTTTCGGTGTCTAGTATTTTAACTGCAGTTGGCCATTTTGCCTCTTTTGGTCTTGTCTTGTATTTGTTATTGTTCTTTTTGGTCGTGATCAGATGAATATTGCATTTGTGTGCTCTCGGGAGCATGTTCTTCCACTCGGGACTAGGGTTCTCCTGGTGGCGCGTCCAATTTGAATTTTTGAAATGTCTATGTCAGTGTCCATATTTGGGAGTATTTCTTCTTCTTCGATTTTGTCCTAGGTCTTTCTCCCTAGCCTCTGGAGTTCCATATTCAATGGCTTCAGTCCTGCTCTTGCGTGCAGTTCTGTCTGCCGAATATGGCCCATCCTGTGCGCTCCAGCTATCAGACTGGCTGCTTTGTTCTGCACTTTCTGCATTTGCCTGAGAGAGGTAGAACTCGCGGCCTGCATGACCACTGCTGGGTACACCAATTTTGAGCGTCCTCGAGCAGTGTACAGCTTTTTGATGTTATTTGAGCTGAGGCTTTTAAACCTATATAATTTTCCAAGCTCTCTCTTGGCAGGGGAGATTATGTTTTTAATGTGCGCCTCATAGCCGGTTGAGGTGATGTGCAGGCCTAGGACTTCACCCTCGTTGGTGTCAGGGTATACTTCATCATTTACTATGACGTCGTTAATTTTCCGGCGGTTTACTGGCAGAATTTGGAACTTTCGGCGGTTTGTTTTAATTTTCCATTTTCTTTCGTATCGATTGATGTTTTCGATTTCCTTAGCTGTTTCCCTTGCTTGAACTCCAGCGTTCTTATAAGTACTCGGAATGATTTGAGTGATATCATTTGCAAACTGCAGATAAATCACATCCTTCCCAACTGGAGCAGGTAGGTCTAATGTGTACACTAGGTACAGTAGTGGAACCCTCGCCTCAAGTTCGAATTCAGGCCCTTTGTAACCCTCGATCGAGATTTGGGCTTTTCTCTCAACGATATAATCACAGAGGACCCTTTCCAGGATCGTGTTTAGCTGGAGGCCTAAGATATTGTATTGTAAACCTCTCAGCCAAACCTTATCGAAGGCCTTTTGAACAGCTCGCATCACCACATCTACGTATTTCATTTCAGCTTAACAGCGGACGAGTCTTCTGGTGAGAAGGGCGAGGGTTGTATCAGTCCCCCTTCTCAGCTCTATTAGCTGATCTTGTAGCCTGTTTGCTAGAAGCTTCTCTTAGACTTTGCCTATGAACTCGAGGAGGGATATTGGCCTGAAATACATCAGTTGATCGGAGGGCTTCTTCTCTTTGGATATATAAATGATTTGGGACATTTTTAGACAGTCGTTGAAGTAGCCTGGATTCAGGGAAACGTTGTAAATGTTCGTAATTTCTTGAATGATCTGCCGGGGGCACGCACTAAGTTGTTTTTAGTGATGCCCGTCCAGCCTAGTGCCCTTTGTTCAAAGTTTTTTACGGTTGCCATGAACTCTTCGGTTGTTATTGGTTGGCTATGGCCTGCCATCTCTCCCCCTTCGTCGACATAGGTCTGTGGGTGCCTTCGATGTATTCTTTGATTAAGATCTTCAATCAGCTGGCCTTCGAACTCCTGGTCAAATTCCGTATCGTCCCCAGGTGTAACTGAGAAGATTTCCCCCCAGAACGTGCGGAATCTTTATTCTAAAACCGCCGGATCCTCCAAGTAGTCATTGCCGTCCTTTATGCGGGTCTTCTCTCTACTTGGTAGGCCTTTTAATTTCTTTACTAATCGCCAGAACTTTTTGGGTCTCAATTCGCTATCTACTTTGATTATCAAGCTCCCCCATATTTCATCCTGTTGTTGGTTTATTGTCTGCTTCATTTCTTCACTCAGGCGAGATAGCAGCGAGCTTCTTTCCTGATTTTTATCTGCTCTCCTGATTTATTCGTACACTTCCCTGTGCTCTCTAGAGATCTCTTTCATCTCCTCGGTCCATCTTGGTTGTGAAGGAATCTTGTTTCCTTTCATAGGTGCACACTCGCGGTCATCCTCGATGATGCAGGCTGTTATCCTTTCCAGTTCCTCATCGATATCTTCTAATATTGCTCCGCTTAGGTCCGCTGGTTCATATCTGCCTAGGATTTTCCTATAGTGTTCCCAATTGGCAGAAGCGTAGCTTTTGCGGAGAGGGACCGGAAGCTGGATCGGTGCGAGTGAGATGGTCGTCAAGATTGCTATATGGTCTCTGGGTATTGTCGGGCCTGGCTCGATATGGTTAATGAATGGAAAGCCGACACTTTTGATGATTATGTCGTGGTTTGTTGCTGCCCGAGAGGTAATATAGGTCGGAAAATACGGTCCTATAATCCGGATGTTCTTTCGACGCATAATCTTTTCCAAGTTATGGCCTCTGTTGTTCGTATTCCCATAGCCAGCCGTTCGGCATCTTGCACTGACGTCTCCTCCGAAGAATACCATTCTGCCCTGGCCGCACAGGGTGTAGAAGTTAGTGAGGGACAGGTATGGTCATCGAGGTGGTTGATATGCAGCCGCTATCACGAGATTGCCTACTATTGTGTGCAACTCCACTGCCACAAAGGACTCGTCCAGTTCTGAAAGGTACCTGAACGATATAATCCTTTTGATGGCAGCGGCAGCACCATCAAACCTCTCCTGAGAATGTTTTTAGTGACAACTCTGTAGCCCGGCATCTTCAGTTGACTGGAAGTGGTGTCGATACCGTGCTCCGTGCTTAAAATGATGTCGGGGTCACGCACACGAAATATGTTTCCATATACAGTGGCTTTCCTCCCATCCATCAACGTTGAGTGTCAGATCCTTAGTCTGTTGTTCGGGATTTACATTCTGTGTTCTGGCTCTTAGTGTTTCTTAGCTGTGGACTTCCTGTTCCCGTTCCTCTTCTTCTTGAATTCCGCTGGAGTGAGTTTTATAAATGTTTCCCGGTAGAGGGTAACGTTTTGGTTGTAGATGGCCTCCTCAACAGTTTCCTTGTTACATTAAGCGTCAAAGTCCCATTTTTAATATTTTTTCTTTATTCCGACAATACCTTTTTTCTGTCCAAGCCTTTACGAAAGGGGAATTGATCGGAAGCATAGACTGAGAGGTTAATTCCATCATCCTCGAGCTTCCTCTTTGCCTTCCTCTTCCCTTTCTTCTGGAGAACATCATTGGTAGCGACCTTCATTAGGCGAACATCATTGGTCCTGTTAGCTGTTTTGTTATCTGCCTCCCTCTCTTTTCTGGCCTCTATCCTTGGGTCGTGCAGTCTGACCTCTTCCTTTGATTTTGGTTCATTCTTTTTGGGCTCCTGTATTTATTCTGGCATCTGCTTTGGTGTGATCTGCAATTGGAGCACGTCCCCTGATGGAGGATCATCGGGGAACCACATCTCACTCATGCCATTCATGGCAAGCATTCGGTTCAATTCCTTGGCGAATGTTCCAGGTTGTATCAGGTTGCTGACGTGGCATACAGGATGCCCGTCAGAATTTTAGTTGAGTTCTCATTTTCTAGTTTGAGGTATGTTTTCTTGTTTCCGCCTCAGAAAAGGCCGCCTTCGTTACCTGTGCATACGTAGTATTGCTCCTTCTGGTTTGTTCTTCTTTCTTCTTTTGTGCCTTTTTCTTTACGAGTTCCTTCTTCAGTGGGCAGGCCATAGCCATGGAACGATGACCTTGTTCGCAGTTAACACATTTCTCACTGGGACTTTTACAATCCTTTCAGTGGTGGCCTGGTTCACTGCACTTTGAGCATATCTCCTGTGGTTCTTTGCCTTCTCTCATCATGTGGGCTTCCATCTTGTAACAGGGGAAGCAGAATTATATGGGAGTAAATTATTCCTTCTCTATCTGCTTCCCAGTGATTTTAACGTTAAATAGCAGAAGTCCCTTTTCTTTAGCTTTCTGTGCCATCGAAGTATCGCTGAATACGATCTTAAAAACATGCGTATACTCCGAGTTTTTTCTCTTGTCCCAGAATTTAATGACTTCTCTCACCTTAGCACATGCCTGATTCTTCATGACTTCTTTGATCTGGTCCTTGGAGTGTTGCCCAATCCAAGGCTCTAGCCTCCGGCAGACAACGTTTCTGTATGTTAAAATACGCGGGGGAATTGCTGGTTGCAGGCCAATCCCTCGGAGTGTTTCTACGGCCTCTTCTTTTGTAATGCTCTCCACGTCCTTTTCCTTTTCGAAGATTGCCACATAGTCTATGGGGACCTCAAGCAGCTTGAGCATGGCGATTTTCAGTCGTCCGTAGACAACTTCGAAGACCTTTACTCTGCTTAGTCTGCTGATTCCGCTGATGGTGCGCAGCAGGATCTGGGTGGTCCCATTTTGGTCCATTATTTCCCGGGAATGACCCCTCGGGGCCGGTTCTCCTCTCGGTATGTTCCTTCTCTGTGGTTATTATTCTTCTGCTGCCTTAGGTCCAAAGGTGAGCCCTCTTCTGATAGGTCCTGATCCTTTCTTGTAAATAGAGCGCTTTATGGGCAGCATCCTCCTCGTTGCAAGCAAGTTTCCATGAACGTAAACTGCCGGATGAGGATGGATGAATGATGATGGGTGAACCATCATTACGAGGTGTGATTGTATGGCGGACCTTTTGTTGGTTAGCGCGGAATCAACCATCGCAAACCGGGGGTGCCGCCCCTTGAGGGTTTGGGTATCAGAACTGCGTCTAGCATACATAGAGAGTGGTGTAACTTCCCTCTATGGTCGTCGTTGGGCTCCCAAGGTAGAGGGGCAGAGCATCCCCGAAGTTGCAGTCCTGCCCCTTGTCCGGGTGTCTCTGGCTCCGTGTTCAGCAGTGGGCTACTCCTCAAACCTGCTTTCCTTGGCGCCCTCAATTATGTCTATCTTAGAAAACGACATAGTTGGAACGAGACTAGATGAATGTCAGTCCAGTTAGGTCGACACAAGTTGACTATTAGAGATAATGTGTATTACTCCCTCTCTTAAATCCACGTATGGAAAAGTAAATGAAATTTTCCTCCTTTACCGGTGATGAACTTCTTCAGAGTAGTGTGATTTTTTTAAGTACGACTGTCTAGTCGAAAGAAAAGAAAGGATAGGGATAAGGATAATATAAAGTGGTGAATATGTAAGAGTATAAGACAGAATAGGGAAAAATTATAGTGTATTAAAGAATCAATGACGTTAATGATATGGATGACGAGTATGGGTGATAACACTGGCCAACAAATTTGAACTTTTTTAATCATCAGAGACTTGAGCAAACCTTTATCATGGCATTTTTCTTGTTGATTTCTAATCTGACTTTAGCTTTTATTTAGCACATCAGGTTTTCGAGATATTTGAAAATGCAATATGACCGCCGTCGCTGATAGAATGTAGCGTTTTACTCTGATTTCTTTGCCGAAACTGATGATATATGGTTGCATAGCGCCATTGCTAGAAAAAAAATTGCCTTCTGTATATCTTCATGTGCATTGAGAATTTGAACTAACACAAAATGATGCATTTAACATATAGAAACTCTAAAATCTACCATTTTCTTTAGGCGTAAACATATGATAAAGATAAATAACCGTTTTGTTTATTCCACAAGCATCATAAAGTTAATGGTACTTATATTGCGTGTATAAGAATGGTAAACAATGATTAAAGGGCTAATAAGTCAAAACTCAAATTCATAAGCGTTGTGCATGGGATTTGCGTTTGAATTTTTTCTCAGGATTATCACAATACAACATCCAACAATGATCCCCAATCATGCTCTCATTCCAAAATCCTTGATAGCGAGTTTCCATGGTCTTAATATCCTGGTGGAAACGTTCACCTTGCTCGTCACTTACGGCTCCAAGATTTTCTGGGAAAAAGTCTAGGTGCGAATGCAGGAAATGGATTTTAAGTGACATACGGCATCCCATTTCTTTATAATATTGAAGAAGGTTTCCCACGCCATCTCTGCACGCAGGTGACTTGTTGATGCCCAGAAAGTTTGCACATAACCACTTGAAGGCTACCCGTGCATTTAGTTCAAGAGGAGTGAGGGTCTTCTCGAAGTCAGGGTCTGCTAAAATCTCCCTGATTTGTGGTACCACAAATATGCCTTCTTTTAGTTTTGCCGCGCTCAGTTGTGGAAATTTTTTGCACAGATATTGGAATCCCTGAGAATTGTCCTTAGCCATTGCTTTCACGAAGTTTTTCATTAGACCTTGTATCAAATGAAGAGGTGGCAGATATATTTCCTAAGCTCTACCATAGGGACATACTGAACATTGCTTATATCAGGCTCATATGTAGATCGAAGTGGCCAGTCACGCTTGTCATAATGTTTTGCAGTGGTGCGGCTATCCCACAGGCAGAGGAAGCAACAGTACTTCGTGAATCCTCTTTGCATACCCATTAGCATTCCTATGACTTTTAGATCACCACAGATGTACCATTGATGGGCTTGGTAGTTTATGGCTCTAAGAAGAATATCCATAAGCTGTCCTTTTGCCATTATGCAAGAGGACAGCTTTCAGACTTGTCTTAGAAGCATCAATAAAGAGACCCCAGTCAGACGCCTCCTATGTCTGTGACAAAGCTTCGAGCAATCCATTGATATCATGGCAGTAACAGAGAGGTCCATTAACTGTGGAGAATGAAGTTGAATCACGATTACGCTTTCTAAACTAACTCACATGCACATTTTTCTCAAGTAAGAATTTTTCCTGTAGTCGAGATGCTAGAAGTTCTGCTTTCTCCTCTGACAGTGACAGAACTCTCAAAATCTCATTAAAATCTTCCTGAATAAATAACTTTGGCTCAGAGTTAGCATCCTCATATTCAACATCCGCCTCTAATGTGCATGCACCTTCAGTACTGCTATCATCACTGATATCATCAGGTACGAGACCATCATCAGGTGGAACTGGAATTGGCAAATATACATCCTGTGGAACTGGTCTGCACGCCGAAGCCATGGTTTGATAAACAATTTGGTGCTTATTCTTTGCAGAAAACCCTTTTGTGGTCACACTGCAGAAATAGAAATATTCGAGATGATCTCTGGGCTCTCTCCATATCATAAGAACAGCGAAGGGTATTGAAGCTTTCTTTTTGTTAATCCAGTCACGTAATCCATTAAAGCAGGAAGTACAAATTTGGTGTGGTGCCCATGCTTTATCTTGGTTACCAGGAGGGCAACCGAAGTAGAGTTTGTACATTTTCTTTATATCATTTGTGATAGTACGCTGCTGAGATTTTGTTGTAAAATGCCCACCTACATAGCAGAATTTATCTGGATGATTTTGGCACTCTCGAGGCATTGTTACTACTTTGTGGAAATATTTGGAAGCCTCTCATGATCAACGCAGAAGGAGCAGCTCAGAAGATGCGCATCACATGCGGGTTACAAATGTAAATGAATTCTTCTCACTACCCCTTTAACCAGCAAGAACTCACCAAGCATCTCGTTTGCTTATATTAGCAGTGCAATAATGATGCAGGCAATAGAGCAATACCAGTAATATACTACATTTTATAATCGCAGGCGGCCAATTTGAATTCTTGGCATATCTTAAAAACGGTACGTGCTAGAGCAAAACCGAAGGCAGATTCGGATTCAGCATGGAAAATGCATTTAGAAAAGTATAGCAAGGTCTCTGATGAAAAATGTGTGTTCACCAGTATAATGAGGGTGATTATGATATGCACCAGGTTGCCTGGCAATCGCTATATTTTGCTTTATTTCTTTTACATATTGGTTTATCTTTATATTTAAGCATAGGTGCCTTTTTCATATATATATATATATATATATATATATATATATATATATATATATATATATATATATATATATATATATATATATTTTAAACAGTTAATTGTGTTATTGTCTTTATTTTTTTCTGGGATTAAAGCCTTCGAGCCTTTGTTCTCTTGAGTTATTCTCTAAAAAAAAAATTTTCGTTCGAGTTTTTTTTAGAATTTTACGGTTGCACTCTCGTGCCTTGTTTTTTGTTTTCTCTATTCATAGTTTTTTTTTACTTGCTTTTCCTTAATTCTCCCTCTTCATTCAGAATCTTTCTTCTATTATTTAGCTATAAAGTGGTACTATTTCCTCTGTATCATCTTCCTGCTACTTTTAAACTTCTGGGAAAATTTTAGCCTCCTTCTTTCGCCTTCGGTAGGATTACTTTTGTTCAAAATATTGTCAGGGCGTTTCTTCTAATTTGTGCCATATTTTTTGGTCACGTTCATGTAGATATTGGTTTACAGGTTTTAGTTTTGTTTTATGATGTAATTAATTGATTGGGTTCTTTCTAATCTGGAAGTGTTCGTTATGAATCTGGCTGCTTTGTTTTGGACCCTTTGGATTTGTAACATTTTGGTTTTGGGTAGAGTGTGGGTCAGTATGATGGGGTCGTTAAAATAGGTTGCACAAGGGATAGATATAGTTTCCTTTTATTACTTTCGGAGAGGGTCTTAAATCTATGTAGGGAGGAGAGAGTGGACTTTGCCTGGGCTATTTTTTCATTAAAGTGTGTACCGTACCCATTACTTGTAATTTTCAAGCCGAGTGCCTTACCTGCGTTGTTGTTGTATGGGTAATCGATGTTAGTTGCGTTAACTCGATGCGTTTTCCTTCTGTTTATAGGTATGTTTTTAAACTTGTTGATGTTTGTTTTTATCTTGTAAGTCTTTTCCCAATTATTTATATTTGTAAGTTCACTGGTTGTGCGTTAGGCAGTCCGCTTGGGTTTTTTCGTTCACTGGCGATGATTTGCGAGACATCATCAGCCAGTTGGATGTACAATGAATCTTCTTACGACGGTTGGAGGAGGTCTCTAGTATACACGTTGTATAGCGTAGGACTGAGACATTCCCCTCGCGGGCCCCTGCTTTTAGGGTGAAGGCATCGCCAGTGTAATTTTTTATTATTAATTTTGCCTTCCTCTCTTCGAGATAGCTACAAAGGATTTGGGTCAGGTTTGATTCGAGACTATGCTGGGCTATTTTTGCTTTTAGTCCCGGCACCCATACATGGCAAAAGCTTTGGCAACATCGCAAAGTGTGAGATCCACTATGTTGGCTCTTGCAAGATCGAATGCAATTTTTTTGGTAATGAGTGCTAGAGCTGTCTCCGTGCCCAACTGTTTCCTAAATCCGTGTTGCTGGTGATTTTGCATCTTGTTTTCTTCTAGGAAGTTTTGTAACCTCTCGTTGATCAGTTTCTCTAGAAGCTTTCTAATGAATTCTAATAATGAGATCAGTCTAAAACTTTCGATGTGGACTTAGGGTTTTCCGGGTTTAGGAAGGAATATCATCCTTGCAGTCTTTATTGCAGATGGGAAGTGCCCAGTGTTTAGGCATGCATTGAATACTTTGAGTAATGATAGTTTGATGTTGTCGAGCGCGTTTAAAATATGGTTCTTAGTGATTGCACTAATACCTGGAGTTTTTTGTTCAAATGATGTAAGGGCTGAGTTAAGTTGTATCAAGGTGAAGGGCCCTCTCTCGTTCATTTATTCGGGGGATTCGTCAACCCGTGTGAAAGGTGAAATTTTAGGTTCCCTTTCTATTGACTCTTCATTAATTTTCTGTTTGTAGGCCACATTCTAGTTTAGGTTTTCTTCCGGTGCAATAGAAAAGATTCAAGACCAGTGATCTCTGAATCGCTTTTCAATCTCTTTGTCATTATTTATTTCCTGTGCTCCTTCCTTCAGGTGCATTTTTTCCTTTGGGGCGGAACCTTTTAGCTTTTTTCTTGGTTCTAGAACTTTCTGGGGTCCCTGTCTATGTTTATTTTTCTAATTAAGTTGTCCCATGTTAATGTTATATTTTTTCTAATTAGTTCATTTGTTTAGTTTCTGATTTGTCTTAGGTGTACAAGCCTTTCACTGCTACCATTTCGGCGGATTTCATTTACGGTATTATGAACTTTTTCCATTTTTTTTCTTTTTTCTTCGGTCCAGAGAGGGTTGGAGTTGTTCTATAAATGGTTTTTTGGGTGTATAGTGTGTGTGTGTTTTTATAATAAAGTTAGTGATATTCTTTAGGTGTAGATCTATTTCTTCAAGGGTGTTGATGATCAACTCCTCAAAGTGGGTTTTATATGGTCTTCGATAGTGCTTTCCTTTGGGGAATTTCTATTTGTATGGGCGAGGTGGAGATTGTCGAAGTATGGCCAAGTGTACGGAAATATGCGCACACAGGCTCTAAGGTAGGCCAAGCAAGGCCTACCTTATTGTTCTAAAAAAACTATTTGAATAGATAGCGGCAGCTGCGTGATCAAGGAATATACCAAACTCAACGACAAAAGATAGATCATTTAATACACCTTAAATAAAAGGCACAACATTAAATATGGATATATATGGGTACATGAATAAGTCGGAATTAGGTTCTGAATACTTATTAGATAACCTGGGTTATTGAATGGTTATAATGGGAGATTTAGGGTAGTGAGTGATTTAGTTCCTCTGAACATCGAGAGTAAAACGGGGCAAACTTGGGGGAGGTCTTGGTGACCTTGATTACTCACGGGGGTAGCCGAAAACCAGCGGCAGGTGAGGCTACCTTCTCGAAACTTGTGTTTTGCGAGATGCGGGCCTCTTGTCCTCAAGAGGTCACCGGACAAACTTCGAAGGGGGAGTGAGGTAATTTCTCCACAGTCGGCTTGAGCGAGCTAACGGGCCTCTTGTCCTCAAGAAATCACCAGAAGAACTTCAGAGGACGGCTTCTCCAATCCTTGATCCGAAGGCAGTTGATAAATTCTGACGTTGCCTCACGAGACTCCTCTCCCTGACCCCAAGTTACAAGTGTGATGTCCAGCTCTTCCGTGGCTTGCGACCATCACTCACACTTCTTGGGAGAGAGAGAGAGAGAGAGCTTCGTTGAACCGAATTCATTTCGGGGAAGTGTCGTCTACCCAAATCTGTCTGTAATCCTGGGGAGGGTGCATATATACCTGGAGCTCTCCGAAATAGGGATAGAGATTGGGACCTTCTCAAACCCTCGTTATCGGCCGTGAGAACCGAGCGTCTCCTCGCGGGGAAGTGTCAGAGGCAGGGATCAGCAAGCCAGACGGACGACCAGCGGCTGGAGCCATAAAAGCTGTTCGAGGCGAACCTACAAAATAGATGAGTAATCTCCCGAAACGAGGAGGGGGGGGGGGATGAGACGGCGTGGAGGTAGTCTTCAATTTCAGCGTAATGCTTCAGTGTGAATTTTTGCGGTGACCTGGGGGCAAGTTCAAAAAGGGTGAAGTCGTAAGGGGAGGGGGGAAGACTCGCTTCCTCTCCTGAAGTAATATCTTAGGAGGTGGGGAAATAATATCATTCTAGGGGATCTCTCTACAGAGATCTCTGTGACAAATCCTATGGTACTGCGATCTGGGAGAGGTATGGATATTGAAGGCGAAGTGCGGATTCGTCAATATTATATCCGGAGCCGTTGAAGACCGCTCCGTTAGGAAGGTGGGTAAGTCAGGAACCTTCTCTTTGCACTATTTTCCGCCTCAGGAGAAGTTCGAGGGTTTTTCCATTACCGTTATGGTCGGTTGTTTAATCCGCGGAGTTGCAACTTGTGTTTAATTCTCCTAGGAGGATCGCTGATGACGGTTGGCGGAAGATTTGGATAAAGTTAGGAGTCGGTAGGTACGAGCGCCGAGGCGGCTGGTATTCCCCGGCTACCACTAGGTCCCCTGTTGTCATTTTTAGTTTGATGGCAACGTATGATTCTTCCAAAACTTTAATCTCTATGTCTGACAGTCTCTGCCTGATCCCCATTGCCGTCCCATCATAGCCTGTTTGGGTAGGGTTTGTGGTTATGATTGGATAGTTTGGGATTTTAATATATTCATTTTGTAAATTTATGCCATGTTCCGTTATTATGATGATATCTGGGTTGATATTTCTAATAATATTGCAGAACGTGAGTTTTTTGTTTCTCCATCCGTCGACGTTCAGGGTAAAAATCTTCAGGTTTTTAGGTATTGCACATTTTTATAAATCTTGTCTTTTTGTGTTCTTCCCTACTTTGGACTTGTCTGAATGTGCAGGTGATCTGACGTGGCCTGGACGTTTTTTATTGAACTGTTCCGTGGATAGGTTGGAGCAAGAGTTTGCCGAGACCTCTATGAGGCCCTGCTTAAGGGCATTGTTTATTTGGGTTCCATCGTAGTAAGAATCGTAATCCCATTTATATAAGCTATTTTTTCAATAAGGTCGCTCGATTTTTAAATGTAAATAAAACAAGTTGTGTGTGATATATGCACTCAATTTATTTTAAATTTGAAAGTACATTTTATGAAATTAAGTGTGAAATATGATGTCGTTCAAATGTCCGCCAGACCGATTATTCCGTTAGACGAAAATCCGCACCAAACAGTGACTTTGTTGGGATGCAATTGGTGCTGGTGTATCTCATGTGGATTGTTCTCGTCCCAAATCCGACAATTTTGCTTGTTCACAAATCCATTCATCCAAAATTGGGCCTCGTCGCTGAAGATCATTTTGGGGGGGAAATTTGGGGCAACTTCCAACTGCTCTAGAGCCCATTCAGCGAACATACGGCGTTGTCTATGGTCGTTTACCTTAAGTTCCTGGGTAAGTTGGATTTTGTATGGGTGCAGACCCAAGTCCCTACGCATAATTCACCAAACTGAAGTCGCAGAAAAGCCAAGTTCTTGTGAACGACGAGAAATTGACTGCCTCGGATTTTCCAGTACACTCTCATTTCCGGCAGCGATGTTTTCAGCAGACCTTGCGTTTTGGCGACGTACGGGTGTTGAATAATTGTTGATTGACCATTTTGCCTTGAATTGGCAACCAAGTGTCGAACAGTGGACTCGGCAGGACGATTCTGGCGAGGATAGAAATCTTGTAAATGCGCGGAACGCTTTTCAAACGGAGACCTGATTTTGATAATAGCATTTGATGATTTACACACGCTGTCAAACGCTATAACCTTCCATCGTGACTTGCCAAGTACTACTAAACAGTTCACAGTGAGGTTGCCAGATGTCGCTTTAATAACATGGCCACTATCGCCTGACAAAGCTCGAGCGTCCTTGTTGAAAGACCCTTTATATGCTTTTGGTCAGGCCATCGATAATATCCTTCTGCTTTTTGGTTGGTGGCATTGGTGAGGAATGAGTTCCTAAAATTTTATATTATATTTCTCGGTATTGTTACTTTTTGCCTTTTCTTTTTATTTCTCTAGTTTTTGTTTTTGCGAGTCAGATTTGCTCCATGACTTCCATGTCTTCATCGGTAATTGCTGTGTCGGTTTCAGTTCGGTCTTCTTCGGTAATTGCTGTGTCGGTTCCATTTTGGTCTTTTTCTGTTGATTCTTGATTAGGTGCCATCGAGATACGATATAAATCATTTGAAAGTGGGTTCTCGGGCAACCACATAAGTTTCAAGCCGTTTCTTTGTAGCATTTTATTCAATTCTTCAGATTATGATCCAGCCTTTGCCATATTTACAAAGTGTGCAATATACCCTTTTTAGCCGCTTTCGCTGCCATGTCTGTCTATTTAAAAACAACCTTAAATGCGTGAGTATGTTCTTCGCCGTTCTGTTTTTCTTAACTTTACGATTTCTTCAAGTTTGGCCCAGTCTTGTTTTTTTTAGATTTCGAGCTTAAGTTCCTCTGCGGAGTGTTTGCCTTTGGCAAATTACCGATCTTTTGGTTGCGACGGCAGGTGGTACCCTGGCAGTGAGTCTTATTTTTTTCAGTTTTTTGGAATCATTGTCATTAAGAGGTTATCTGAGTCCTTCTCAGTATCGCATAGAGCCATGTATCAATTATATTGTTCTTTCAATCTGAAAACGATGACTTCAATCTCTGCGTAGATGGTGTGGAGGGTCTTTTCCCATTCTGACTTCAAGGGGCCTTCGAGGACCATGAGCGGGACCCTCTTTGCCCCTTCTGAGTTATCCATTAGGCCTTAGGGGGCCTAACCCCCAGTACTGCTGGTTCTTCTTCTTTATTGATTGGCCTCTTTGCAGTATATACCTGTATTTTAGTTTTGCCTGTGAAAAAATTATTATTTTTTTATGACTGAGGAGTATCCTTTTCCTCTATTGGGGCTTTATGTGTCCGGATAAGGGTTGCTGTCTAAGATGAAAAATGGGATGATTGAATGGATGAATGAGCCTGGGAAGGATTCTCCGAGGGGTGAAAATATGTTGGACTTTTTGGTGGATGGTGTTCGAATCAACTCGCACCATCCAGGGTACCGCCCACTCGGGCTTTTGGGTATACTACGCTGCGTCCAACTTACATAGAGACGGTTTCAAGTCCCTCTATGGTTTTGGCCGGGCTCCCTCAGAGGTTCTTCTGGAACACCCCGAGACTTGTAGCGTATTCCCATTGACTAGGAACCTAGGACTCCGAATTCCATAGTGGGATAAGCCTCAAACCTGCTTTCCTCGGAGCCTCACATTATGCCTTTGCACAGTTCAGGGCATAGTTTGAACTAGGCGATGATAGGTATCTTACCCATCCGGGCGGAGGTCCCCTGAGACAGGGAAGGGTGGTAAATTAGCCGGAGATATTGAAATATGAGGGGGGGAGGGGGAAATTGATGAAGATGAATAGCAGGTGTGAGGAGGTATAAAAAAAGGTTAAGGTGATTGCCTCTAACAAGCTTTGTCTTCAAATGAAGTCTCAAAGATTGGGATTCTTGTGCGAGAGAATTTCTTCTTTTCAAATTGCTTCTTGATGATTAAAATCTTTCTTCGTTGGAGAGTGCATGCTGGCAGAGCATAGCGAGCTTTAGAGAATCATCCTCGCTTAAGTGTAACGTCAATTGAAACGAGCCAATTCGGTAAGTGGAATTTTTAAAACAACTTTAATGTTTGATTCCAGCTCGTAGCCAGGGTGATGAGGGCCGGCTTTTCTTCGTTTATTAACATGCCTTCTAAGGTGTATAGCCTAGCTTTATTTCCCTCTTTTATTTTAATTGTGGTGTTTTTAACTAGGAATATCTCTAGTTAGGTTGATGTTATGCGCGCTCTCCATGTGACCTTTAGGCCCTCCTCTTTGCAGATGCATGGTTAAACGCCTCGAAAGGGTGTTGGTTTTCATGAGGAGATTGTTAACTTTTGTCGTTTTATAGTATATAATGAGTTGAATTTTGTCGATTTGATTCTTAACCTTGATGTTACGGTTAACAATCTCCTTGATGTATTTTCAGTCTATCTTATAGGCCGTAGACATCTAATTTATGCAATACAGTTTGATGTTATTTACTGCTTCCTTATTCCTTTTCGTTTTATACGTATCTTTGAATTGAATACTTAAAAATTATATATATATATATATATATATATATATATATATATATATATATATATATATATATATATATATATATATATTTATATATATATATATATACTTAAAATATATACCGAAAACTAACAAAGGTATCTCCCGCAGAAAGTTTGTAAAGAGAAATCTGTAAAGAACCTGGTGAAGTTGGTGGAAATGAAAATTCCATTTCCTTTCAGTGTTTGGGGCCGAGACACAAACGACACTTTCCAGTGTCACGGAGGTGGAGTTTGAAGAGGAAGAATTGTTACCTGCCGTTATCACTCTGAGAACGAGGAATTTCTCTTTGGCGTCATCATCTGAGATTCTTCTCAATTTCTGGGAAATGTTTTCATTGCCGGCTTCTATTTATGCATTGTAGGGTGCATGAATTCAATGCGAGTAACAATTCATGTGATATCCTTAAAGGGGGATTGTTATTTTTATCTACTCAAGGCCAGGTGACTGTACGGACATACAGTACGCCCGAAAAGGTGAGTAATGTTCATGAGAGGATTCGAAGAAGATCGAGTTACATCGTTTTAGCCGAACCTTAATGGAGTAGGCGATCAGCTCCCCAGGCTGGACAGAAAGAAGGACCGACGGTCGCTATAAAATGGATAAACTTTCCTGGTCATGAACATTACGATCGGACTTTTTTCGTTAATTCGATTCTGTTCACAATGACACTTTATTTCATGTCTCTTCATTTTGGCAAAACGAATCTAAACATCGAAGGTGCCTTCACGTGGACGCTTTTCTTGGCTACATTGAGAACTCGATAGCGGCAGTCAAGCCATCAAGGTAAATTGACAAATGAGAACATGCTTGAGTTTTTCCAGCAATCTGATCAATAATGTTAATTATTTGACTTAATATCGTTTGAAAGAAACATTTATTCCATTTTCAATGATTTCATGCCACTAAAATTGCAAGAGAATCATATTTTTCCACAACTGCCTCAATTTCAGTTTCAAAATTACCTGGATAATCTGATACCCTTTAAGTAGATTCTAGAAGCTTTCTACATTTTATTGCCTTTATAGACATTATATGGTGACCTATCCTTCAACTATACCTAATGCATTGGTGCATTTTGGTTGTCATGTTTAATAAAAAAGAAGCAATCATGTATTCAATAATAGTGAGAAATTTGTCAACCTCAAAAGAGCTAGCTAATATCGGTTTAGACCATGGCTTCCATCTAATATTATGCTTCATCCAACTTGATTGCTGTCAATTCTGACTTGGTCTATTTTTATTTACACAAGCAGCACAATGACACAATGATGGGCTTGGTTTATAATAATTAAATTAGCTACAAAATTTATGTCCATCAGCAAGCAAGTGTAACAAGATTCTTACAACAAATATATAAAATATATTAAAAGTATGTAGTGAATATAAGCATAAGGTTTCTATTGTGGAACTGACTATATAATCTTAAATCAGCAACGACGTTTGGAATTAAGGTTGAAAATCTGCGTAAAGCAAAAGAGAACTTGAACGAAGAAATTGTTCCTAATATAACCCAAATAGTTCTTAACCTCGTCACAAGACTATCTCGTTCTCAGAACCGTTCTTTGACTGCCAACTCTTGTACTTCGGAAGGCCGCCAGGACTAGAACTTTCTTTGGCCTCAACGTGAAGTTGTCTCTCACACACTTAAAACCCTCATCACTGCTTAGTTTTGTTTCATTTATCGTTTGCTGTTTTTTTTCCCCGCCGTCAGCTAATTCTCATTAGTTCCTGTCCTATTTTACCTTTTCTTACTGAACGTCAGACAGTATCAGACTCCATTACCACTGAAAATAGCATTCATTTGCGCTACGGCTTCCATAATTGCTGTGCATTGCGATTAAATGTAATCATTTCATTGTTGTTCATTGCATATATTTACTGTGTTCTTTCCAACGGATGATTTTTTAGCTGTTATGTACTTATTCTATTATTTTTTATACATCACACAATAGTTAGTGTGTATCGGTTATTACATAGTTACTTTTATTATGTTATCAGTCTTTAAAATTTTATCGTTTTTTTCTTCATGACTTAGGCCTTGTTGATTAGCGTTGACACATTTTCCTTGGTAATAATTATCCATCTACCTCTAAATATCCTTTATTTCATGTTATCTTCCCTTTTCTGTTTTCTTGTCTTCTACTTTGTCACTTGTCTTTTGAGGTCGTTCCTCTTCTTCGGTTCTTCAGTTTGCTTTCCTAACCGATTAACTTTTCAGTTTTTCCTCCCCTTTAAATCATTAAAATGGCATTAATAATTGCCACACATTCCCTTGAAATTCCTCCTTTCTTTGGTTTCTCCCTTCAAACTGAAGACGAAAAACAGAATCTCTCGAAACTAGTTTCAGAATATACGGATTCCTATCATTTAAACCTTCTTCCACGGGCAGCATTTCGCTGCTCAATGTGGGCAGCGATGCTCCGAGAAGAAATGGGGTGGCAAAAGGTCTTCCAGTGCTAATGAACCCATAAATTAGATAAGAAATGAGCAAAATTGTTTTGTTCAAGCTCTATCGGGTGGGGCTTATGATGGTACGGTCCCTTGCAGTCATGCAGTACGCCAAAGTAGTTCACTTAACAAATATTTAACGTCAACTACGTAAGTTTTATTATGTAACAAGTCCATGTATACATAAGTCTCTGTGTATGTAAATAAATAGACACGCATAGGTAGTAGTGGGTAGTATGAAAGCGAGAAATTGCAGATTATACACAAATTAGTGATAATGACATCATTTTCTGGGGCTTACTGCGAGGTCTTGCTTGAAAACTACCCGAGTGACGCAACACTTCACCTTCCTTAGCAATTACCAGGTTACGAAGGAGGAAAGACCCTAGATCTCCTTAAGGCCAGTCCAGAAAAGAAAAGGAGGTCATTTTGTTCTTCAGAATTAAAAGGGAAAACTAAGAGGGTATATGTTGCAGAAAGTTGGTTAGGAGAGAAATATGTATAAAGAGAGTGGTAAAGATAGAGGGAGTTAAATTGTGTGGTAAATATATAACCGTAGGGATCTGCCTTCAGACCTTTGGCGAAGAATGGAATGCGCCGGCCTGGCTTGAGGCCGGGACAGCACGCAATCTTTAAGATGGTGGAAAAATCAACCATGTTAAATATCCCCTTCACTGGAATCAAGGATCAAAAAGGAAGACCCCCCCCCCCTTCTCTCTCCTCTATCTCAGCCCCAAACAATGATGAATGAACGGAAGCTGGTTGGCGACTAGCTTGCAAAATTAGCCGCAGGCCAAGTGATAAGTGAGAAGAAGCTTGTAAATATAGTGGCAAATATAGAGTAATGTTAGTTTTTAAGCTTTTGATTGAAAGGACGGACCAACGGACCGGTTTATTTAACAATAAATGGTAAAAATGTTGAACAGCAATAACAAATAAAAAAGGTAGAATCTAATCCGTTAATTACGAGTAACTTATGGATTGAAAGGGCGAGTTTGCCTCTTCCGAACTTGTGCATTGCGACTTTTAGTTAAGATTAGTTGCTTAAATCAAGATAAAAAATAGAGGTTTGAAGAGAGTAAAATAGTTTGTATTTTGCGTTTGAATTAGTTCGGATTCTATTTTGACGTTTGAATCAGAGATACTTACAAACAATATTCTCATAAATAAGTCTAGAATAGGGGTTTTAAGAGATACAAAGAGTTTGTTTGTTATGTTTGAATTAGTTCGGCTTGTATTAGACCGATGAATCAGAGATACAAACAGTATTGTCATAAATAAGTTTAAAATTCTGGTTTGAGGAGTGAAAAAAAATTGTTTATTGTCCATGAATTAGTTTGGATTATATATTGTGGTTAGAATCAGAGATTAAAACAGTGTTCTAGTAAATAAACTTAAAATGGAAATAGAACTTAAGTTATACCTGCCTTGAATAATTTAGTGCAACCTTACTTTTACTTCGTTTGAATCACTAGCACAAATAAAGTAGACTTAATGGCGAATATTAAAAGGAAAGAGTTACGGTGAAGCTAAAAGAAATAAGGGGTTCGGAGAGTTTTTAGTATCTGCTCCAATTATAGTTGGCCTCACGAAGTCAGAGCGAGTTGTGACTAGTATTTTTTGATCGGGAGGGACCGAGTTGGAATGTACGGGGAGTGGAGGCGTCCCCCGAAGCCATGCGAGATGGGTTTTCCAAGATCTACCTTTGGATAGAGTGAGACGAGCAAAGACGAGAGGGGCCGTGACTGTTCGCCGATCAGCGCCTTGAGCTAAAGTATATTATGGGATTAACGACCGAGCCGAGAGGTCTGGGAACAAGATCCCATGGCCTCAGATGAGAAGAACAAAGAAAAAACTAAGATTAAGGGAAAAAGTTTGACAGCAAAGGGAGATGTCTACAATCAAAAAAATCGCACGTAGCCTCTATCTAGTTTCTAGTAAGGCTACCTTTGCGACGGAGGCGGGAACGGCATGCCACTGCTCGGGTGCCAGGTCTATCAGCCACAGCAGGGCACCAACTTTCTGTTCTTAAACAAATTAACTGAGATGCCTTCGCCTGCTTGTAAGTGAGAAAGTATTCCATATTGGGGTAATTTCATATGAGAAAAATATTCTGAGCTGTGTTAACTCTTTTGTTAAGAACCTCGAACCTATTTATCTGCTCCCCACCCCATAAATGGTTACCTGGTGTAAAATGGACTATCATGTTATTAATGATATGGGGAACCCGCGTGCCCTCCTTGCTCCAACGAAATCAGGGAATATCGTCATTAATTGTGATGATTGATCAAGCTCTTGAGAGTAGCGGGTCTTCCGGCCTCCTCACCGGCGGTGATTCTCTCGTCAGATTCCGCTTCTCAGTTAAAAAAACAATAATTAAATAATAATAACTTATTTAGCCAAGTTGGTCACTACCAGTCTCCCGTTCTTTATAAATAAATCCCTTCCCCACCATTAATCCCTCACTATTCTCAATGGGTGACGAGTCTTGATAAGCATGCGGGTGACGTCACGGTGCGAACATCCTGAGGAGGAAGTAAGCGCGCAGGGCCTTTCTTATTAGTGGATAATCCAAAGTTTGACCTTGGATACAGAAGGACAGAGATTTGTGAAGTTGACATAAGGATAAAGAGAAAAATGCCCCATTTGACAAGGAAAAGACTCCAAGATGGACAAGAAGGAAAGGTGAAAGGATCCAAGATGATGTAGGAGGAATGGAAATATAATCCATGATACTCAAGGCGGAAGTGAAGGCAAATCCAAGATTAACAAGGAGCAAAGGAAGGGAAATCCAAGATGAACAAGGAGTAAATGAAGTAGGATCCAAGATGGTCAAAGCGGAAGGAATGAGGATCCAAAATGAACAAGGAGAAGGAGGAGGGGGAAGGGAAAGTAGCTGTATAATTACACTATGTAAAACAATTTTTGTTCCTGGTGAGTAAATGTTATTTTCCAGCTCCTCTTATTGCCAAACAGGAGAAAATAGCCGTTATTTGTTTTATACTTTGCCCTTTTGGCGTGTATGATGAAATATTTACTAAAAATAGTCAAATTTGTTTTTTTTTCATCCATTTTAGGCTTACAACATAAACATAGAGTTAAATTTATAAAATTTTATTGACATTTCTACAAGAAATATATTTAAAAGTAAAAAAAAAAGAAATTAGAAGTGAAAAGTTTTTCTCGATATTCGTTTGTAATGTAAATCAATTTCCCGTACAAGTCGCCAAATGTAGTCTCCCATCATTATGGTATCTATGTTAAAAGTTTAGTATATCTTGATGGAAGAACTCCTTTGCTCCTCTGAGGTATACTCTTATATTCTCCTTGAACTTTTCAGGATGGGCATGAAGGATGTAAAGCTTCTTCGACATCCTGCAGCCCATTTGGCCATAATTTTTAACTAAGTTCTCAACCAGTTCCACATAAAGGTTACAGACTCTTTGTTAAGAGCTCTAACAAATTGCTTCATGAGATCTAGTTTTAAATGCAATTGAGGAAACAACCCCTTTTGTGAGTCTATTCAATTGCTCGTTCTCGTCATTATGCCCTCCAACATAGAACTAGGTCCTTTGTGGGGCCAGTGCTACTTGAGGTAATGTGCTGTGGTATCCCTAAAATCCCAAAGACAGAGATGACATGGAAACTTGCTAAAACCTCCCTGGAGATCCATCAAAACTAATACCATTTTTAAATATCGAATCATTTCCCAGCCATATTCCTTATAATTTAAAGTTTCTGTCAGGATCTTGACACTGTTTTAGTCCCCCTTGAGATATATTAAATCAGCCAAGGGACTGAATGGATGCTTATTTCATTTATGGAGAAGTACAACTTTAATGCTTCTTGAAGAGCTCTTAATGAAGAGTCTCCACTCATCTGGATTACATGTAAACCCAATTACTTTAAACAGACCAGATACATCATTGCAGTAGCATAGCCCAACTTGATAAGTAAAGAATCTTCAGAAATATTTATGTCGTTTCCTTCGGCTTGTCACTTGCACATTTTCATCCAGAAAATCCCAGTATTTAAGCCTGGAAATCAAAAGCTAAGCATTTGACTTTAACAAGCCAAGATCTCTGACGAGGTCATTGAGGTATCTTTGGTTAAGATAGTGTGGATTCCTCTCAACAGCCATATCTCTGACACTATACTCTACATCTTTACTGATATTTTTCAGCTTCTGAATTGTTGCTTCCTTTTGAGGATGGCTGATTCTTTTCGGGAAAAGTAGGTACATGGATATCAGCACTGTGTAGCAGTGGTACAATAGAGGATGGAAACTCGGGATAGGAAATAGCAGGACATTTTTTGCCACTTTGACATTTGGAAGGGATGCAGAATTAATTATAAGTTGTTTGACTGGCCGGTGGATTCACGAAGTATCCGGGGATTTGCAAACCTAATGGCTCTACTTTCCCTTCTATACACCCTGTAAAAGTAAAAAAAAAAATACCGGCTGTCTCAAAAGTGAGTGCGTATTTTGATGAAATTGAAAACTTTTATGAAAAGTCTTGTTGAATTATGTTCATCATGTTCAAATTGTGCTCTGCACAAAATTGTAGTGTTCCGAACCCTTTAATAATGAATACAGAAGAGTGGATTTTTGTTGTGATAGCTTGTATCAGAGGAGCGAAATTTAATAAAGTACGAGAAATGTTTCAGAGAGAGTTTAGCAAACCTGGACCTACAGACAACGTGATCCGTTCACTTGTGAACAAATTTGAAAGAACCGGATCCGTACATGATGAGAAAGGAAGAGGACGGAAAAGGATTGACCCCAACATAACTGAATAAATTCCACAATTGTTTGAAAAGGAACCAAGAACTTCGGTGAGAAAGGTCAGTCAGAAACTTGATATGCCCAAGACAACACTGCGCAGATTCTTGCGTTCAACACTTATGAAAAACCCTTATCACATTCAATTACTGCACTCCCTTAATGAAGAAGATTATCCAAATCGAGCAGTAAGGTGCGCAGAATATGTGGATCAAATTGAAAATTAAAACCTATTAGATAACATCTTATTCAGTGATGAATAGTCTTTCCACACACGTAGTAAAGTTAATTTACACAATTGTCGTATCTGAGTAAATGATCAACCAAGTGGTTTCATGAAAAAGAGACTCCCCAAAGGTTAACGTGTGACTTGGAATAACAAAATTTTAAATTTATGGCCCATTCTTTTTTCATGGAGCATCTGTGACAGTCAACATCTACCCAAGTATGCTCTAACAGTTTTTAGAACCACAGTTTGTTGATAATAGTATTGTTGATAGTGTCGTGTTTCAACAAGATGGTGCACCATGTCATTATGCTCTAATTGTCCGAGATTACCTGAACAGTCGCTCTCCAAATCGATGGATTGGACGTGGAGGAGCTAAACCTTGTCCTCCGCGTTCTCCAGATTTAACTCCCCTGGATTTTTTCGCGTGGGTTTTTATCAAAGCAAAAGTGTATCAGCAAAATATTTGTAATTTAACTGAACTTAAAGAGTGCATACTTTCAGCAGTGCTGAACATAATTCCGAAATGCTCCACAATGTTTTTCGCAATGCTGAAGATCGATTTGAAATTTGCAGAGATACGGACGGAGCACATGTTGAATATTTTAAATAAAGTTTTTCTTTTCTTTTGTTTTTGGTGAATTTTTTTTTTCATAATTGAGCCGGAAAAATAACATTTTTTTTCTTTTCAAGATCCAATAAAAAGGGATTAGGAAACGGATTGAAAAACAAATTAAAATTTGCGACACCCTGTACATAGAAAACTACAATTATGTGCAAAGCACAATTTTAACATGATGAACAAATTTTAACAAGAATTTTTCATATTTTTTTTTAATTTAATCAAAATACGCACTTAATTTTTGGACACTGGGTATATACTTTTTGCTTACAAAAAATCAATAGCTTAAGACTTGTGACATTTAATATTTTACTCTTTAAGCCAAACAATTTTCTTACCTTCCAAAGTTTTCTTGCAGTGTTCACAAGCAAAATTCAATTATCAGGGTTTGTCTTGGTCCCCAACTGGCATGCTGAAGTATGCTTTGTAAGCTTAACACATTCTCATAGATGCTGTCACACCGAGCTTTTTGGCTCTTGTTTTGATGAACTGTCTGCAAATATGACAGAATGCACCAGGAGAATGATTGCAGCCCTTCGATGCCATTACTATTCCGATGTATTCACTATGGTTATCTAGAGCTGAAATGAGAGCAGGTGTTCTGGCAAGTTCTGGGTCACTTTTTAAATCATAAAATTCTACTAAATTATAGAAATTTCATATTAAATTTAGAAGGTTTTGAAAGGTTTCCGTGAAGCAAATAAAACTCTAAATCATTCCAATGCTTTTTAAAAATAAGATTTACAATTTTCGACCCGTTCTTTAAAAAAATTAAGGCATACAGCCTTTTATAAATTCTCTCAATTTTTTTCAAAAATTAATAATAGCGTAGCATTATTTTCCAAATGGGCAAATTTAGAAATTAAGTTCATTACCTAAAAAAGCAAATTTGGGGGATCAAAATAGACTTTTTCATTTACTTTAGTTACAACCAAGTGGGAAATGACACTCAATCCAGGAACAAGAAAAAAATGAGTTTGTAACATACACCGCTATCAAGGAGAAAATGAAGGAATCTAGGATAAATACATCTTTGTGAATTGCCTCTTGTTCATTGCCTCAGGTTTACCATATTTTGATCATCTCCTCTTGTTTATTGCCCCTTATTCATTTTCTATTATCCATTGCCTCTCGGTCATTGCTCCTTATTCATTGCATATTCTGCATTGCCTATTGTTCATCACATCTTCATCATTACCTCTTGTTCATTTTATCTTCTTTATTGTTTGGTGCATATTTACACCTGTCGTTTTCTACTTGCTCATCACAACTTTATTATTGTCTCTTGTTTATTGTATCTTGTTCATTGTTCCCTTGTGCATTGACTTATGTTCGTTGAATCTCAATCATTACATATTGATCATTGTCTCTTGTTTATTGCCTCTATGTATTGCCTCTTTTTCATTTTTCTCATGTATTGTCTCTTTGTGCATTACCTCTTGTTTATTGCATAATATTCATCAGATCTTGATCACTCATTGCCTCTTATTTATTGACCTTTATTAATTTTCTCTTGCACATTTCCTCTTGTCCACCGTCTCTTTTTCATTGTAGCTTGTTCATTGTAGCTTGTTCATTGTCTTTTTATTGCCTCTTGTTTATTTGATGATGTGAGGCTGAAATGAACTACGATTCCAAGATTGGCGAAACTTATCGGGATTTAAAGCGCTGGATTTTCTCACTTCTTAGTCATACCCAGGGTCAGGTTATCTAGTATTTGAAACATCTTCAATGCGTACTTGATCACGGAATACTTTCCCGATGAAAGTATTCCAAAGATCAAGTGTGTAACTACCGCTCCGTCTCGCTACTCGATTTTATCGGTTAAGTATTGGAAAAAATTATGAATAACAGACTTGAAATACCTTGATGATAACGGCCCTTGGATCAGATGCCAATTTGGCTTCAGAAAAAAACAGAAGCACGGAGATGACCCTGGGAGGATTGCGAAAGCAAAATGAGAGAAAATGAGCGTGGACATCGTCTTTCGGGACGTGTCACAGGCATTGGACAATGTTTAGCAGAGAGGTTTGTAATTCGATTGACAGCTAAATTTATGTGAACAAATTTCCCCAATTTGTGAGTTTTCTAGGATTTCTCGACAGACTACTCGCCCACCTCGCCCTGAGCCTAGTCTTTCAGGGCGCAATGTTAATGTATTTACTTTTATCTACACTTAATTTCTTATGTAATTAAATTTATATTGATAAAGACTGTTTCAATCGATCGTGCTTCATTTTTAACCTCGTCTTACTTAATTTTCAACCAAGAATTGTGATACCTAAAAAATTAAAATTTCTATATGGAAATATACAAATCTTCTCTTGCAACATTATTAACATATTGACATTCTGCTATAAAACCAATGTATCGCAGTTTTTTGCTCAAGTTATGTCAAACTTTAATCGATTTTGAAACTTCTCCCATACATATATGATGGATTAAATACGTACTTCGGTGACAATCGTACCCGTAGATCACCTGTTCTATTCTTTCAAATTAACTTCCTGGATCTTTCCATCAAAGAATTTAACCACTGAATGCGTCATAAAAAAGATAGAATAGTCACTATAGTCGCTTTAGGAAATGGTGAAGATTGGAGCGTATAGTTAGATACATTTATTCCTTCTGGGGCCATAAACTACAGTGCCATCCAAAAAGATCAGAGCGCCTGTATTTCTATCACATCTCCCAAAACATTTGCCATAAAAATTACAAAGTTTCCAAAATTGGTCCACGATAACCTACATGTATAAACCACTTATAGGTAATGGTTATGCAAATTGGATAATATAGCGAAAATTATCAGGAGATAAGTAATTACTAGAAAATTGTAGTGTCCAAAAAATTAATAGAACGACAGCGGAAACTATTTCTATGGAATAGGTATAACGATTAAATTATCAGTAGAAAACATTTGTACAAGTTCTAGGGTAAGTACTATTCAGTGTGGGTGCCTTTATTCTCGGTGATGCATTGACATCTCGAGCCACAGGACGAATCAACTATTGAGACTCTTGTACAGTAATTTTTCTCCATTCATCTTGAAGAATTTCCCCGAGGACTTGAAATATTTTAGGATTCCTCGTTCTAGACCTCTCTCCGAGTTTCTTGCAAACATTTTCATTGGGATTCAGGTCCGGACTCTGTCCAGTCCAGTTCATAACAGTCATCTGTTCGTCGTCCAGGAAGATCTTCACCAACTTGGTGGTGTGGCAAGGGCCATTATTCTGTAGTAAATTGCAGCTTGGGCTTTGAAGACGCGCAGATAGGGAAAAGTACACAATTGTAGCAATTCTTTGTACTTTTGCTCATTCACTGTGTTCCGTAAACGCACAAGATGTCCAGTGTCATCTACCGAAATCACGTGCTAGACCATGATGCTCAGTAGTTATTGAAAGACGAGACACTTTGTACCTCAGACTGATCAATTGCTGACTACAGGTGTACGAGCGTGAAGATTGCCTTACTCCAACTGATGTGACAGAGTCTGCCTGGAGAGATTAGTGGCCAAAATCTCTCTAATCTCTCGAGAAACTGCTACAGTGGTCCTGAAAGGGTCGTTCCTCAAAATTTGAGTATTGCTCGGTCATCCCTTTGTTGAAGTCCTTCTTGGCCTACCGTTTGATTTACTACCATATCACATCTCCCATAACATTTGCCTATTTTGTTATAAATTGACAGAATATTATCAACTTCCCTTTTGGAGACATTGAAATTTCTGCAATGGATACAATTGAAAGGCCACCTTGGTGGCGCATCTTTACGATCAGCTCTCGGCCAGAGAGAGGCGTGACAGATATCCTAGGCGTTACCTGGAAGATATTTGGAAAAATAATTAATTAATTAAATTTCTTTTATCGGTGCTTCATCCCAATATGGATTACAGGCACTTGTGGAAAAATAATGAATTATCGTACGCGAGAGTGAACTGAAGTTAGTTGCTATGGGTACAATGACAGTTCTCTACAATAAACCTAAGCGTTCGGATCATTTTGGGGACTTCAATGTTTCTAGTAAATTGCTTGCCTACTGATAACTTTTGTCATACCTTTCAAATTTGCATAACCTCTACTTATAGGTAGTGTATACATGAAGGTTATCTTACAACAATTTTGGAATCCTTGAACTTACTGTTGATCACAGTAATATGAGATTAACATGTACTTCTGCTTAAATGGTATCTCAAAACACAAGGAGATAAATTAAGGAAAGTTTGGGGGGTGGAAGTGAAAGTGTGTGTTAAGGAATGTTTCGTATATATGCGAACGAGCTGAAGGCAACCTAATTGAAATTACAAAACTAGATGGCATAAGATGTACATACTCGTCGTATAAGTATAGGAAATATTACATTGGAAACCAAATAAAGTGCTCTTGTTTTGATATTCTCTGACATCTTGCATAAGACAAGCTCTCGGGGTGTTCAGCTAATTTCTGTGCCTCATTATTTATTAGGATGCCCAGCAAAAGCTTGTGAACGACTTGACATAACTAGGATTGGATCTTAATTCACCAAATTTGTATTGACATCTTTTGTATTAGACTGAATTGCACTTTAGGCAGAACGTGGAGAAGCACATGCCAATTATTTATAATAATAACATTAATTGTAGGTTTATACTTATTGCTAGTTAAAAAGGGATATTGTTTCCTGGAAAATGAAAATGGAATAGATAACTGAGGAAAATTGACGTGATGCTTAAAGAACAAATGATTGTTGTTATTTCTTAAATCTAAGAAGCGAAACCAATCATGGGAATCCTTGCCAGAAATGTCTTATTGAAAGGTTCGTAAACCAAGTCAAGAAGATGTGGAAAGTTATTTTGATTTAAAGTGAAAACCAACGAGGGAAACTCGAAGAAAGTTTGTATGAAATATCTATAACGAAATTGATGAAGATAAAGGAAGTGAAAATATGTGCACGAAATATAGGTGCAGCTTATTGTTCCGGCATTGGGCCCGGAGGGCAAGCAACCATCCAGATGTAACCTGCAGCATAGTTGCCTGTGCTAGACATGACGCCCTCTTGCTAGATATGCGGCAAGTGAAAATTTGGGGGACGATTATAATCTGAATATAGTAAAATTAGGACAAAGAAAAGTTGCAAGCTTATAAAAGGTCCTTTTGCCAGTGTGGTTCTTTCCTGTTCTCTCATTACAATTCCGAGTAGATTAAGGAAGAGAGTATTCGGGGCCGTCTGTGAGGGGGAGGGGGAGGGCGAGACCAATAATTGAATAGAAAGGAAGAAGAAGAAGAAGACGCAATGGTGTGTTATCTAAGGAAACGAACGAAGCTGCCCCAAGCGACCATCCGATGTGGAGGGTATCCTTGTGGTTAGCGGGGTTAGCCGAAGAGAGGGAAGAACGCTCGATGGCTTAAGTTTGAACCGCAACTATTAATTCACTTTCTTTAAATGGGTAGAAATTTCATATTATTTTATTCCGTTTTCGCTCTCTCTCTCTCTCTCTTCTTTCTTAATCTATGTTTAATCCTTGTTTGGTCTTATAAAAGAAAGAAAAACAAAGCGATGAAATCGCTTGCGTATCATCTTTCCTTATTTCCTGCTGTAGGTTATTGATCATCTATCGTGTCACGTGTCACTGTGATTTCCCTTTCACACACACACAACATACACATCCACACACACATAGAGTAGCCGTGTAATTTAATTTTCATACCATGAGTCACTAAATATTGTTAGTATATTTGTTTGAGAGTTAGCGTAACATAACCTGGGGTAGTTCTGGCCATGCCTGGTTAAGATTTAATGAGCAAAGTTTATGGTAATCTGCCTCAGTTGTATGGAAAACAAATACTGAGCATAATCCTTAAGGTATATATTTTTTCTCTTTATACATGTTCAAATGTTACTTGCCCTGACCAATCATTAACACTACCTGCCTGAGCTTTCATTATACAATTCTACGCTATGTTATGATGTGAAAAGTAAAAATTGTCCGGGTATTTTTATAATCTCAACCAGAACTCGTACCCAGGCTTTTTTTATCATTGTTTTAGCCTCATATACCTTCTCATTCGCTTTTTTCTTTGTACCTGAATTAGAGGGAAGGTTAGGAAAGTTTTTGAGGTTTTCTTGGTGCACAAAATATCATTTGCCACAGAATTAGTAGTAAAATAAGTTGTAGGTAAAGAGGAGATATAGCTAAAACAACGATAATAATCCAAGGATCGAGCTGTGACTGAAAGTAAAAATTTATCAATGTTCGAATTTACTCAATTTTGTGGGAAGTATATTTTTAAAATTTTAAATCTTAACTGCTTGACCAGGATACGAGGGAGTAGCAAGAAATTCTGGGATCCCTTCCTCATCTGCCCTATTAAACGCTACGATTTCAAATCCTCCACCCTAACCGACACGAATTCAAATTTCTACTTGCTTCAAAACTGCAGCTTATTACATGTTTGCACAAACCCATGGATTTAGTAGGTGGAGGCAAGTTTCAGGAGTAGCAGAAAATGGGGGGGAATCATTGACTAATTCAAAGTGAAAATAAATAGACGATAGTTTGGTTTAGAAGAAAAGTTCTGCTTCCGAGAAACAAGGTCTGCTGGCCAAAAAGTCGCGTGTTCTCACTTATTCTGATTTATGATCTTACGAACTTCAAAACTTTCAATAATTCCTGTATTAACCTTGGGAGGGCTTTGGCAATTATATCATTTGAAAGAAAATGTAAAACAACATAAGGGTTTCAATTTTCGTTAGAATTGGCCGAATAGTTATGATGTTATTGCCAAAACAAATTAATTCCCGGGCTAATCTTGGGAGGACTTTGGCAATTATACCATTCGAACGCGGATGTAAAACAACATAAGAGTTTCATATTTTGTTATTAATCTTATTACAAAAAAAAGGCAAAACGGGTACCGACATAGTGAGATTTATTCACTCGTGAGTAGACTCGCACGGGACTAAAAATAGACCTACTACGTCCAATCTTTCTCGTTAGTAGTGGATAAAACAGGGAAAATGTGCAGTTAGAATAAATGACAACGGTATTTTATAGATCGATTAACGTTAGAGGGCTGTTTGTTATTTAAATTCTCTTAACATTGTTTAAAGTTTCTTTGTTATTTATCTTAACATAGTTTGAATTTTTTTTCAAGTCGTTTGTTTAAACGTTAATCGTGGGGCACTTATTAACGCCTAGGGATTTGAATCAACAGATTGGAAGTTGCCCTATTGGGAGTTTACACCAGTTTGTTGCTCTCTTGCCTCTGAGGGCGAACACACTTACTGGTCTAGTAGATGGCACTTAGGTATAGCCAGCTTGAAGGGAGATGTAACTTGAAGCGAGGTTGGGTTCTATCTGCCTGACTTGTCTAACTTTATGGCTAGTCTGCGTCTGCTTTTCTTTTCTACCGAAATTGTCTACAAGAGTCTTCCAATAGGGATGGGGTGGGGAGTGACTCAGTTTGATTCGCTATGGCCCCTGTCCCCCAGCGTGTAGTCCGTCCCGGTCGTCCACTGGCGAAGACAGATGGATAAACTGGAGTCTCGTGTGACTCTGAGAGCAATAAATTGTGTTTTAGATTAACGTTAATTTGTCCAAGCATCGACGTTTTCGCGCTAATCCAAGGCACTAGTTCCCAGCAAACAAATTTGTGCGTGTGGATGAGAATATTTTTCTTATGTGTGAGGTTTATCGTAGTTTTAACATATATGTACATATAATGATTAAACTTCGATACTTTATAAAACCGTGTTATCTTCTGATATGTATATTTAATCAAATGCAAGGGTCACATAACGACTAACAAAAAACATGCATACTGCTTAGCCTAAGCTGGATACCTAACTGTCACTTCAGGAATTTGAATAATTAATTCAACATAATATCATCTTCTCTGTACATTTTAACCTCTTATGTGTATTGGTGATAATGGGTTATGTTCCCTAATAGCGAAGTATGAATAAAACGATAAGGACGAAAGTACAAACGGAACTACCTTAATTAACCAACCACTTTCATAATTACGAAACGACTGAGTTTCCGCGCCTTTCCCCTCGTCCGTGATGACGTCTCACGGGGTAGTCGTTCCAAACCTAGGCTTGTATGCTCTAGAGTAGTGGGGTGCCCAGGCACTCAGTCATTTCAAATTGATGCAAAAGTTTTGTTTCCAGTACCAATTTGAAAGTAAGGGTCTATAGAACAATTTTGGTTCGAGTGTCAAGCAGTCAGATAAAAAAATTCCAAATGGCCTCCCAAATCCAAGATGGCTGCCAATTTCCAGTTTTTTTTCGAATTACGCCTCATAACCTTTGTACTATTGAACCTAGAATGGTGATTTTGGTCTCTATACCTAGGTTTGCATGTATGAGTAATTGAATAAAACATGATTGGAGCATATTTTCTCTTATATTGAGTCCTACTTCCAAGTAAATGCTTACACAATTGCTTGAAATAAACTCCTTGAACAATACATTCAATAATAAAATGGCTAAAAAATTAACCAATACCCTTATATACATGTTAGTATTGGAAATTGTTCTCGTCCAGCTACTTCTCGCATGTGCACTTGCACTGACGTGTGTACCTCAACTTTATCTTGGGCGAGTAATTGGGCGAGTGCACTTCATATCCAGGTGGAACACATCCTTGGCGAGGGGCAGCGTGGTCCAAATGGGAAGCAGTTTGCTATCCTTTTCCTTCCACCCATGGTTAGTTGGGTCGTTGATAGGTATCATGGACATGTGGGCAACTTGGAAGACACTTCTTTTGAGATGTTGATCCAAAGCATCACCAGTTGGGGGAATTCTCTCCACGTCCCTAGTCTTCTTGAGAACAACATCATTCGGACGAGGTCAACATCATTGTCCTCGTTTGATTCATTTGAGTACAGCCTACAGACAAAGTTTGTTGCCACTTCTTTCAACCTTGGCGATGTTTGGAATGGAGTGTCGAGAATAGTTTCTAATTGCTCCATAAGGGAGCACCCAAAGGAGGGTTCGAAACAGAGCGAAAGCGGACGTGCGCCAGCATGCCCGTGTCACTCCTGGAACGACCTTCTCGGAGGTCGTCAAAAAGGGTGTGACCACGAAAACAGAGAAGCCGGGAAACGGAAGAGCGTAGGGAGTCCTACACTAGGGGACTCCTTCAAAGTTCTTCTGTTCAATGCGAGGTCAATCAGGAATAGGTTTCTTGAGCTCTGTGGCCTCGTAGTAACAGAGGAACCTGAGATGGTGGCCATAACGGAGTCGTGGATAAAAACCTCAAGCCGAGATTTTGAAGGTGAATTCACGATTCCCGGTTACCAGCTCTTCCAGAAAGATAGGCCAGACAGAGAGGGTGGCGGTGTGATGTTGTATGTCAAGGATACTCTCAACTCTACGGATTGCAACATCATATCCGACCATGAACTACTAGGTGTTGACCTAGAGATAGGTCCTGCCAAATACAGGACCCTGGTGCTTTATAGACCTCCTGCCCAACTCGTTGAAAAGGACAGAGATCTGTACCAGCTGCTAGGAGAACTTGACGAAGACAGGGTGTGTATCGTCATGGGTGATTTCAACACACAAGTTGACTGGGAAACCAGAGAACCCTGTGGCGAGAACGCACTACTCCTGGAGTTCACGAACAACGAGTTCCTCACTCAGTGGGTGAGAGAGCCAACGAGAGGAGACAATATCCTCGACTTGGTTTTCACCTCTGAGGATGACATCGTTGAGGACCTCTCTGTTGGCGAAGAGCTCGGTGGCAGTGACCATCGACTAATTAGATTTGTAGTCAAAGTCCCCAAGGCAGAGCCTGCAACTAGTAAATCAAGGAAACTGGATTTGAGAAGAGCAGACTTTGCGGGTCTACGCGCGGGACTGACTGACGCGAGGCTAGAAGAGTGCGAAGCTGTTGAAGACTCTTGAAACAGTTTCAAAACCACATTCATGAGTCTTCAATCGCGTTTTATCCCTCTGAAATGCTCCCGTCGGTCCTCTGTTCAACCAAAGTGGTTTAATCGAGAAATTGGGCAACTGCTTAGGGAGAAGAGAAATGTGTACCGGCAATCGAAGATCTTGGGTGACTTTGACGAATACCGGAGGCTAGCCAGGAGAGTGAAGTCCAGTATAAGGGCGGCTAAGCGGTCTGAGGAACTCCGAGTGGCGAGACTCTGTAAAGAGAATCCCAAGGAGTTTTTTGGATATGTGAACAGCCGTAAACCAATCCGTCGAACGATTGGCCCTTTGAGGAATGAGGAGGGGACATTAAAGCATTCAGATACAGAAAATGCTAACCTCCTCAACGACTACTTCTCTTCAGTGTTTACTGAAGAGTGTGGTCCCATTCCCCAGCCCACGGATTCCTACTCGGGGGAAAAGCTGGAGGCAATGGACTTCACCGAAGGAGAAATAAAGAAAAAGATCGCTGACCTAAAGACGAATAAGTCCCCTGGACCGGACGGGTTTCTACCTAAAGTGTTGAAGGAAGTGTGCGATGAAGTATCACAACATCTGTGCGCTATCTTTAACATGTCAATCCGGACCAAATGCGTTCCTAGAGACTGGCGTGAGGCGGAGGTGACTCCTATCTTCAAGAAAGGAGACCGTAACCAACCGTTGAACTACCGACCTATCAGTCTGACTTCGATAGTCGGTAAACTCATGGAAAGCATCATGGTGGAAAAAGTGACGTCGTATTTAGAGTCAAACCTGCTACTGAGGAGTTCCCAGCACGGCTTCCGAAGGCAACGGTCATGCCTGACGAACCTTGTGGAATTCTTCCACTTCGTTTTCAGTGAGCACGATCGGGACAAGGCGGTGGATGTGGTCTACCTAGACTTCCAGAAAGCCTTTGATAAGGTACCACACCGCCGCCTTCTCCGGAAAGTGCGAGCGCTAGGCATAGACGGAAAGGTAGCCGGCTGGATCGAGAACTGGCTAAGTGGCAGACGGCAACGGGTGGTGGTGAATGGACAGTCTTCTGAGTGGGTGCCCGTTACTAGCGGGGTGCCTCAAGGTTCTGTCCTGGGGCCACTACTGTTTATTATCTACGTCAACGACATGGATGGTGACATGGTTGCGAAGATTTCCAAATTTGCCGACGATACCAAGCTTGGTATGAACGTTGCAAAGGATGGAAATACTGCCCGCCTGCAGGAAGATCTTGGGAAGATTGGGGAGTGGTCGGACACGTGGCAAATGCCTTTTAACGTGGGGAAATGCGAAGTGATGCATATCGGCCACAGAAACACCCAATCTCAGTATTTTCTTAAGGGCACTGCTCTTGAATCGAGTGACACTGAAAAGGACTTGGGTGTAACAATCACTAGTGACCTCAAGTTCTCGAAACAGTGCATTTAGGCGGAGAAAAAGGCCCAAAGGATGCTAGGCTATATTAAGCGCCAGTTTGGTTATCGGAACCAGGAAATTTTACTGTGCCTGTACAACTCACTTGTCCAACCGCACCTGGAGTATGCCGTACAATTTTGGAGTCCTTCATTGCGAAAGGACATCGCGAGCTTGGAACGCGTACACGCCAGGGCAACCAAGCTGATTCCCTCTATCCGACATAAAAGTTATGAGGATAGACTAAGGGAATTAGATCTGTTCTCGCTAGAAACCCGTAGACTGCGTGGTCAGCTCATCGAAGTTTTCAAAATACTTCGAGGGTTCGACAATGTTGACTACCGGGATATGTTCACACTGAGTGAGAACAGAACGCGCAATCACGGCTTAAAACTTGAACTGAAGCGTTACAACCGCAATCTGTGTGGAAATTTTTTCACTTACAGTATCTGCGGTATGTGGAACGCACTTCCAGTGGAAGTTGTCAACAGTGTTTAGGTTGACCAGTTCAAGTCAAGACTAGACAAAGTCTTGAAAAGTGGCCGTTTAGGGACGCAAAACAATTGAGCAGCCTTGTGCCCGCTCAATTGCTAGTCCAAAGGTACCCTCTTTGAATGGACCGTAAGGTCTCCTAGGGTACCTTCTTTCCTTGTTGTTACCCTTGTTGTTACTCCTTGTTGTACTTTGTGCATCAACGTGCAGCAGGATTGCTTACCCTTGAACATGAAGGAAGAAGTACTGTCTTATCCTCTGAATGCGTGGAAAAGGGCCATGGCCTTGCACGTTGTCGTGCCCAGGTTTGTGGCGATAGTGCTCAGGGAGATCACTTTGGTTGTCTTTCCAGCTTTGAAGGAGATCCAGGTTTCTGTGGCCGGATCCAGAGCCTTGATGTGACGGAAGTTACTCAGAAGGATTACCCCAACATGTATGTCTACAGTATACACCATTTCAAGTGTCGAAAATTGGAGGGCGTGGAGGAGATGTACTAAGACACGCGTGTCAGCTTCCTCATAGTTGCATTGATCAATTGGTGGGCTGTTTCCAACATGGTGGACTTGATCACCTACAGTGATGTAGACATTCTTTTCATCTAGGAAATATTCTTGTTATCTTTTTTTGACAAGAATGATAACAGTTCCGCCTTGTTATCAATGTTCGCCAGAAAATTCTGCCAATTTCCTCGGATATTGGTAGTACCAAATATGCGTTGTCGGATGCCTGTTCCTCGTTTTCCCCTTGTGCCTCTTTTGATCGTCATTGCACGATACTGGTCCCAGACAATATCTACTCTTGTCGATCGCTTTAAGTCACGGCGAATTCTTGGGTAGAATACCTTGTCGAAATATAAATCAAAGGTCTTGCTTTGGACAGTTGTACCAGGAAGTGAGTATATAGGTACTCCATCCTCAATAATAATGAAGTCGTAAACATCTGGCGCAACTAGCTCCTCGTCGACAGAAATGGTGCTACTTGTACTGGCATCCATGATATATACCAACAAATCTGACTTGGTACAAGAGTTCAGTGACCCTTCGGATGACAATGCAGGTGGGTATGGGAAAGATTCGGGCTGAAAAAATTCCCCCAAATCCTCCCCCCGCGGCTGGCTAGTACAAGAAAAGCTTGACTTCTTTCGTGTTTTCTTCTCATGGAACAACAGTAAGTTGTTTCGCTTGATCGGGGCTGTCAGAGGTGTGTCATTTAAGTCAAGCACACTCTGTCTGAAGTTGTTGTACTGCCCTTGTCCCATAGACTCGACTTTATGGACAGATATGGAAGCAGCCACAGACTCACACACCTTATTGTTTAATTTTACCAGGTCTCCACTTTGCTCCTCAAAAGGATTCCTATTCATCAGCAACACCTCCATCAAATCTTTGGCATGGCGTAGAAATCGGTGCTAAGATGCATATTCTTCCTCATGATGAGGGAGTTCTTCATCATCATCGTTATCATTTGCACCTGTAAACTCCTAAACTACACGGCTAATTTCTGGGGCAGTCACGATCCAGTGTTTCAGCATGTCACGGTTCTCTGTGAGACCAATAATGCTACTAATTCACCCTTTTGTTGGCTTGCTCGTGTGCTTGATCGATGGGTAAGGATGAGAAACGGCGATTACTTCAAGTTAGTTTCCAGTGTCCCTTCTTAAACTCTTCCTGGATGCTATCTGGTAGACCTTCCAGGTCTCGGATTAAGATTGGAATCTACCTGGCGCAATTCTGGTGATCCAGAGTAAAGAACAGAGGCGCAAGCTTCTGCAGGGTAGTAACTATGAATTCTAACTTCCGCTCCCGATGTGCCCGGATGAACATGAATATGATCTATTGGTACTTGTGTACGAGTAGCCACAATTTTAACGTTGGACTCTGTTGGGAAGCTACCACAATCCAATCCTCAAGAGCCATCTCAGGTCCACTGTTTTCGTATGCTCGCTTCAGAAGGCTGACAAGTACCAGAACAGTAACTTGATGGGCATATCTTGTTCTCATTACATTGGATGCATTCAGAAAAACTGTGGTTGCTGCTTCTGTCTTCACTATCCCAGCTTTTTTCAGGGTTTCAGGCCATCCAGACCCAAGCAAAAGATCTCCCATGGCACACCATAAAGCCATCTCAATGCGGAGCCCACCACAAACTTGTCTTCCTTGTAAATGTCAAGGAAGCTCTACTGTATTTTTTGGCGAGGTCATAGATTGGTTGGTCCACTACCCACCTAGGGACTTGGTGTGGGTTGAGGTGTTCAGTTGTCTTTTTTACCAGTTCCATTCCATGTGGAATAATTTCTGGAGTGGCGGCTTTTTCATGGAAAAGTGACAGGAGGGCTTCAATGCATTTTTACGGTTGTCCAACAGTATCTGATCGAGCAGCATGGTAGGAAGACCACATCGCTGTAGTGAGTTTTTTTGTATCACAATCAACATATATGATATCATTTACTGCAGCCATCCACGCTTGCTTTTCCTCATCGAATGAACTCGTTGCCACTGGTTGCACATCTTTTACCGGAGATAGGTGACAAGATTTTGGCCCACAGGTGGTACAAACGTATACAAACGAGGCAGGATGGGTTTACTGCTGCGTGTTTCTGTTTACTGTGAGTTGATTTATAGACATTCTTGGTCAAACCCAGGCGTCTGTAATGAAGTAAACTAAAATATTAAAGTACCAGTTCGATGGAAGGATGAGCCTGCAGTGCGTGATGTGGAGTTGTGATCCAGGTTATCCAGGGCTGCAACTGTGAAAATGCCCTGATGAAATTTGTAGGACAGACTATAGCAGCGTTGTTCCTTGCATGGTCTGCAATAGCTTGTGAAAATCTAGATTCAATGCTGAGGACTTTCTTATATGACACGGTCAGAGCATAGTTGTTTTGTAGTTCTACCAGCTTTTTGCTTTTTGTTTGGGAATACAATTTGAGGGGCAGTAAAACTGCAAGTGGAGGCTCACAATTTAAGTTTGCAGAAAGAGAAGTCATATTTAGCATGGCCAATTGACTCACAGAGAGGATATTTCTGGAGTTCCCTTGTTCTGGCGATGATTCTGGTCCTGCGAGGAGTTGACGGAAGAAATACTTTATATGTTGTAGAACAGATGATTCTTCGCAACCATTGGGAAATGAGCCATCAAACCTGAATGCAGTATCGTGATCCAAAACAGCTTTACGGAGAATCGATGCTGCCATTAGTAATATGCGTGCTTCCTCATCTGGTGTTTGAGTTGCATCTGATATGACCTTTCTAGCCGTCTTCGAACAAATGATAAAAACTTCGTCTCGGAAACCTTTCTCCGCTGTCGAATTCGGGAAGTGTTCCAGGACTCTTTTCTTTAGGCGTGTCCGGTTACCGGTCTTCTGGATTCCATGTTGTTCTAATCTCTCGGTCATCATATCTGTCAGATCTTGCAATGCAAAAATTCTACGACTTCCAGTAACTTCTTCCTTTATAAATTGAAGCAGTTCATTTTATGTTGTGGCCTCGAGATTTTCGTTAGCAATGTCTTGTTTACAAATCGCATCGGAACGGCGAATGAACCCTGTGTAGCAATTCAGATGGTACTTGGCTTCAATGGCGACCGCATCGCCTTCAGCAAGGAGTGCTACGATACGCTCTTCTCCCAGCGCGACTGCCTTGTCATGTATATGTTGGGTGAGTGTAACTTTCGAAAAGAATGGTCTACTGCGTTTGTTTCATCACCACAGAAGATTCACAGATTACGATTATCAGCTGCATGACTCTGCCGCGATCTTTTTCTTGCAAGAGGCAATCCTTCATTATGACGTTTTTTGGCATAGTCAAGTGTTGATGCCCTGTAAAGCTGACGCTAAGTTTTATGCCAGGATGCACGATTCTTCTGCATGGATTCTGCATCTGGAAGTTTTAAGTCTGGGTGGGGAGCAGCACCAATTGCTCTGAATTGACTTGCAAGGCTGATGATTTCTGTGTAGGCTCCCTCTCTACGAATGGTGACTGGATTCGCAAGAGGACAAACAAGCACCCCCTCAGTTTGCTTTTGGCACAAAATACACAACTGCCATATCCTTGCCTCAGCCATCTCAGAAACAACCTGGAAAGAAACAAAGAAAAAAACAATATTAAATAACTGCTGTGTGTACAAGGGGCGTCGCAAATAAAATTTGGTATTAGCTGAAATATTATAAGAAAGGTATTATCTGGAAATACAAGTGAGTATGCAAATGGAGACGTTTTTCCACCTGTGAAAAGAGACCAATAAAATAGTAAATGAAGAACACATTTAGTGATCAGTTAGTAAGTTATGAATCATACATAAAACATAGATATAGAGACCAAAATCACCATTCTAGGTTTAATAATACAAAAGTTATGAGGCGTAATGCGAAAAAAAGCTGGGAATTGGCAGCCATCTTGGATTTTAGCGGCCTTTTTTTTTATTATCTCACTACTTGACACTCGAACCAGAATTGTTCCATAGACCCTTACCTTCAAATAGGTACTGAAAACAAAACTTTTGCATCAATGTGAAATAAAAAAAAATAAAAACATGCACGGCCTCCCACTAGAGGGCCTTGGCTCACCCCTCCCTCTTGGCTCCGATTGGAATGTCGGTTTTACTCTCTACATTCTTTTTGCCTTTTTTTCTGTCTACATCCCCCCCTCTTTATTTTTCTTATCTAGAAATTTACGCCCCCGCATTGGGATGTCCAGTGACGTCTAGAATCTTGGCACCCTTCTTGCCTCAATACTTGCAATTTGACTTCCTGATCTTTATTCCTGCAGGAGAATCTTTGGCTATATGAATATTTTCGCTCCCTTTATCTTCAAAAATTTCTCCTTAAAAAAATTCTGCGTGATGCAGCCTCATTGATATTGTCTTATCCTTTATGCTATTTTCATTATCCGTTCCCAAGAGCTCGGACACGAATGTGAAAGGGACCGATGCAGATACAACGGAACTATAAGTCTATTCTTATCCATTATACTTACAAGTTCATACCACATCAAGGTTTTCTCAGACACATGTCAAGAAAAAGGAACCTAATAGCTGCAGAGGGTGCTAATTTAGACAAGGGAATTTGGAGGACGAGGGGGGGGGGGGTACGAATTCTTGACAAGAGAATTTGTGCAAATTCATCAAAGACGTTTACATAACTTCAGACGGCAGGTTAGGTTAGCCCAAGGTTACCAAACCAAAACTCGATCGAGCTCGCAGCCCTAGAACTCAAGTTAGCGTGTTTGGCCTAGTAGCTATTAGTTATTCACCAGCATTCGGGTCTATGGAAGTAGTTGAATACAGAAAACACCAATAAACACTTTTGCCAATAATCGGAAAAGTGGTGAGAGATGGATTAATTATTTTATCCATAGTGATGAATGGCGAGCCCACAGAAATCTGGCCAACAATCCAAATTACCAGCACACAACCGTCAACCACTATTTGTACTCCATTAATTTATAAGGGGGGGGGGGTTGTTTAAAGGTTTTAGTTGTTAAGGGGGTTTTAAAAGGTAAAAGGGGGCAGTGGTCTTATGGGCTTACGTAACGGTCTTTTAATACCTTTAAAAGTTTGGTCGGATTTCGGTTGGCGTGACGGGTGACTATTTTGATTCCCCCGTCAAGTTTGCTTACGTATATTCTGCTTCTAGGCTGGGTTCCAGAAGGTGCCTTGGTTACCTCGAGGTTAAAGGAAAGGACTCAAAGGAAAAGCGACGATAAATAGGTTTTTTATTCTTGAAATAGCGTCTACCTTATTAGGCGTAGCAAAATAAATCGAATTCTGCGCGGCGGTATGTAAGTTTTACTAATTTTGGGGTAGCTGAAACAAGATGACAGGACTTAGGACCGAGGGACGGACCCGTGATCCCAGTCTAACCAGGTGAATGATTTAACTGATCTCCCCTTGACTGCTCATAACACTAGCCAACAAATTTTAACTTTGTTTCTGCTAATTGAGTAAATTTTGTTGTAACTAACTAATTTTGATGCGCTGATTCCAACTCTATGCTCAGATTTATCTTAGCACGTGAGGTTCCTGAGTTATGCAACTAGGCTATATGGCTCACTTTGTCACCTTGGATCAATTAATGATATAATTATTACACATGGCGTCATGTGCGATACCCTCCATGGGTCTCTCTCTTGCGAGGGGTTAGCTAGATGATTGCTAGACTGGCTGATTGCCATTGCACAAAATATTAGATAAAATAGATAGTTTACTTTCAGACCTTGATTCTAGCTGGCAACCGCAGCTGCTGCAGTATTACACGTCTGAAGTGAAAAGTATTACAGTGTATTACATGGAAGTTTAAAAAACAAACAAACTCACTATAAAATAAGGTTTAATAAATATATTTAATCAAAATATGTCCCATTATATTAAATTGTCGCGGAGAGAGGCTTCATTCGCGGAGTCTCAGCTGCACGTAGCTGAAATTGTGAGGCGTGGGAGATTAATACTAATTTAAGCGATTATTTTTTTCACTAAATAATTAGCAATTTGGCCTTTTACGGTGTATATTTAGCAAGTTGCTACAAACAAACAGTATGAGAGCTGCTCATGGCTCTTTACAGAAGAGAATTTGGCAAAAAGAAATAATCCTGTAAAAATGATCATGAAATGAAATTATCATTATCCTTCCTGGTTAAGTTAGATGTTAATTATTTGCACATACTGTGTGGGATTGAATGTTCAGAAAATTAACACTACTGTATGGGAGTGAGACTAATATGTAAAGAAGTGAAGATAAATAAAGAGGTGAATTCAAATCGATTATTTGAGAGGGATACTCGGTAAGAGAAAGCTACATAGAACAAGATGGGTAAGAAGTATTGGATCATATCAAGAAGGAACCTAATTTTACCATGTCAATACAAGCGACTGCCAAAGTTTCCATGTCAAGAATAGAAACTCCAATCTAAATATCATGCAAAGTTAATTAATTAAACATACAGGAACCTTAATTTATTAAAAAGAAAATTGCGCGGCAAAGGTGTTACTGAACTTCACGTGTTCACTTTATTTCTTTCCAAGTTGGGAGAAATTCGTATTTTCATCACCTCTTGTTGTCAATTGTTTTTGTCTTCCCAATACGATTCATATGTTGTTTCTGAACACCTTTTTGTGAGTTTGTGGCACCCAGAGTGCACGGAAAGTAGGCATGTGGCACCCATATTGCAGGATAAATAGGCCCAGTAAGGAACCCCCCTAAATGGGTGTTCAATGGATCTATGAAATCCTAAGATTGAACACATATTAACTAATTAGGTAATATGACATGTACTAAGTAATAAGCCATTGTAAAAATAGAGATATAATTATAACATAACTGTATATTTATTAGAAATGCATAGGAAAGGCGAGCGAATAACTGGTTCCCACGCGGCTACACTACATACGCACACACACACATACACATAAATACACAAAGTAGTAGCTGCGGGACGGAAAGATACCGATGCTTGATATTTAAGGAGGCTGAGAAAATACAGAGAGAGATTTGCCTCGGTCAGTCGAGTCTTCAGGAAAGTGTCAAAGGAAAAATAAACAGTCATCTCTTGATAGGATCTGCCAGCCCAGTCTAAGAATGTACAGAGATACTCGAGGAGCACGCGCACCTCTGAACTCCGCCAAACGGTTGGCGAAGAGGCTGACAAGTGAGTTTCCTATCGTTAGTTCCAGCCTGCGCTTTGAGAAGAGAAAAGAGGTTACGCCTCCTTAAGCAGGGGAGTTATACATAAAAGAAGGAGGAAATTGCACTAGTCAACAATGATTTTGCTACTTGGGTGTTAGCTTGTGATTTATACTAAATTTAGTATGCTGATTCCGAATCTGTAATCAGAATTGTTCTAGCGCGTAAGGTCCTGAGTTACAACATACTCTTTAATTACACATATGGCCATTGTTGCTTCAGCTACCGTAGTGAGAGGATGTGTTGTGTGTGTTTGGTTCCTGCATTACACTCTTGCTTTATCACGTTGTCAAATTTAGCCATTATAGTAGTCGTGTTGAAAAGGTATTTACGTACAGTCATAAATTGCATTTTTCTTTCAGATTTATCTCTTAATTAATTTGTAAATAAAATAAGATTGTACAAAAGTATATAACAGGATATATACAAATAAGTTGAAAACATGAATCGACGAGGATGTATAAATAGCCCAGACAACTTTTGTTATATCTGTGGAAGATATATTCCAAAAAAACAGCGGAAAAATTTAGCTAAAAGAGTGAAAACTGCATACAATTATTATTTCGGTTGTAGAGTTGGTGACCAAGACAAGCCCTGGGCACCTCACAAATCTTGTACTGTGTGTTATACGAGCTCACACAGTGGTTAAATGGCAAACGGAAGGGTATGCCTTTTGCTGTACCAATGGTGCGGCGTGAGCCAACAAATCATGTTTTTTTGTTCTCAAATAAGAACAAGTCAAAGATTGTATATCCAGATTGTAAGTCAGCCATAAAACCAGTCCCCCATAATATGGAGATGCCAATTCCAGTTCTCCGATCAGCTAGTGCAGTTAAAGAAGATGATTCATCGTCTGAAGAGGAGGATAACAATGACGATGAAATGTATGAGGATGATTCTAAGGAAAAGAAGATCCAGTTGATAAATCAATAAAAATTGAATAATTTGGTGAGGGATTTGTTATTGCCAAAGGATAACGCAGAACTGTTGGACTCCAGAGAACAGCAATGGAATCTTTTAGAGGACGGTGCAACAGTATCTACTTTCTGTAAATGCCATGAGGCCTTAGTTGCCTTCTATAAAGAAGAAGATGGTGTTTGTTTCTGTATTGATGTTAATGGCCTCATGAATCAGCTAGGAAACTAGCATTTACCTAATGAATGGAGACTATTCATCGAAGCAAGCACTGCTAGCCTCAAAGCTGTGTTGCTATATGTACAATGGTAGTAAAATACCTTCAATTCCTGTCGCACTTATTTTTGGGATGATATAGGCATATGAGTCAATGAAATCTATTTTGGAAAGTGTTCATTCCTCGCATCATAAGTGGAATATCTGTGGTGATCTAAAGGAAATTTCTTTACTTCTTGGACTGCAGCTAGGATATACAAATAATATGTGCTTCTTATGCCTATGGAACAGCTGTGATGAATGGAATCATTATATTGTCAGCAAGTGGCCCGAAAGAGAAGAACACATAGTTGGCCGATACAATGTGAAGCACATGTCTTTGGTACATCCACAGAAGATCTACCTTCCACCACTTCGTATCAAACTTGGCTTTATCACGAATTTTGTTAAAGCAATGGCCCATGATTCTGATGGATTTCAGTAATTCAAAGAGAAATTTGGTGGAAAGAAAACCGATGCTAAACTTAGAGCTGGCATTTTTGTAGGGCCGGAGATCAAAGAATTGATACGTGACAGGGAGTTCAGAAATAAACTAACTTCCCTTGAGTTGGCAGCATGGGATTCACTTGACCATGCAATGCAGAAGTTTCTTGGTAACCATTGGGCTGAAAACTATGAACAACTAGTGGACAACACGCTAAAGGTCTATCAATGAATGAGGTGTCGGATGTCTCTTAAGATGCATTTCCTTGCATTCGCATCTAGATTTCTTTCCATCTAATATGGGTAATATTAGTGACGTACATGGGGAAATGTTCCACCGAGATATCGCAACGACGGAAAGCTGGTATCAAGGCCGCTTTAACGAAAACATGATGGGTGACTACTGCTGGTTTCTACAACGGGAGGATCATATATCCACGTACAAGCGCAAGAGAAAGTGTCTCAAACATATTTGAAGAAATTTATAGTTAGGTGAGTACTACCTCTTTTATACGAGGGGCGGTCAATAAGTTTTGCAATTTGGATATAAGCAAACGAGATATGAGGAAAAGTGTTTTAGTATTTTTCAATATAACTACCCTCGACTTCAATGCACTTGCGCCAATTGTCCATGAGGCGTCGAATTCTCGACAACCAAAAATCTCCCGACTGCTGTTCAATCCACTCCTGGACGGTGAGCTGTACATCTTCATCGTTCCCAAACCGACGTACACGCAGTGCAGCCTTGACCTGGCGGAATAAAAAGTAGTCGCTGGGGACCAGATCTGGACTGTAGGGGAGTGGTTGAGCTCCTCGAATCTGCACTGGCGCAGGGCATCTTGTGCAACTCTGGCCTTGTGGACTTTGATGACGTTGAAGTAGATCATGGGACGTGAGGTTTCTAGGGACCCAACGGGCACAGACCTTGGTCATAGCCAAATTGTCGTGGATGATGTTCATAACACTTCCTGAGATATTCCAAGTTCTCGGTGGATTTCTTCGACCTTCACCCGTCGATTTTCGAGGATCATCCTCTCCACATGGGCCACATTGTTCTCGATGGTCACGTCTGACGGGCGTCCTGGACAGGGGTCATCTTCAAGGGACTCACGACCCTGACGGAACTTCCTATTCCTGCGACCAATGGTTGCATAGGAAGGGATGGTGTCAATGTACACTCAAACCATGCGTTCATAGATCTCTTTTGCATTCTTGCCTTCCTTGGTCAAAAATTTGATCACTGCGCAGTGCTCAACCTTTTCCATTGTTGAAAATTTGTGACTGACGACCTGCGATCAGCTACTGCTTCATAAATAGACGAGCAGGAGTGTGCCGCTGCAGGTCCTGAATTATCATAACTTGTCCTAACACCCCCACAAACAGCCATCCCCCTTCCTCTGTTTTGCCCTACCGATTCGCAAAACTTATTGCCCGCCCCTCGTATATATATTGCCTCAGGATAAATTATTAAAAAAAACAAATAACTTGATAAATTATTTAGTTGAATTAATAGTGAGCATCAAGTGGCCCTCAGAAATCATAAGGGTCGGATCACTTCTTGCCTCCTATTTATATGCGATTTATGCTTAGCCAAATAACTTCGGTAAACATGAAGATCGGCGGCGCAAACGATGGGACGCAAAATATTTCGTCCCTGTTCCAATATGTTTCACCATTTTAGTGTAAATTCAAGGGGACTGCTTGTGGGTGGTTTATCACTTCGTAGAGGACCCCTCTACGATGATCCTGAGTTTCAATCAATTGGGGGTAGTCTGGGAGGCACAGCCCCCCAGCATATAATCCTAATTGCTTATAGAATAATGTTCTAGCGTTTTTTATAACGTTTTTATTTAACCAAACGAGCATGAATATGCATGCGCGGGTGAACGAAACATAAACGCATAGCCCCTCACTTTTTCGGGCGCGCCGCCGATCTTCATGTTTATCATAATTTCTTCCACTTCACAGCTGTCAGAGAATCTTCAAGTGGTTTAATAATATTTTCCTAGTTCGAGTGAATCATAATTCGAGAATGTGTATCGAATAAATCACATGTTTAGAATTAATCATTGAGTTAAAATTCTTCCCTCCTCATTTTTATTATGGTTATTACTTCCCTAATTTTATTTTGTTATTGTCTCCACATCAATTTTTTATCCATTTTATACTACTTATATTTCTACTCCCTCAATGATGGACAAAGCCACACTTCTTTCCCTTAATAGAGGGTTTAAAGTATCTCCCTCGGTTGGCTCTAGAATTAAAGCACTAGGAATCGCTAGAAATCAATCTCGTCCTATAAAAAGGGAATTTCGTTTATCTTCGGTTTTAAAAAAGATATTTTTCATTGAACCGTCTACCCCAACCTATCCCTCCCCCCGTCTTACTCACTGCCCCCTTCAACCTCCCCACTTTCAGTTTATAATGCGTCTCTACCGAATGTTAGAAGCGTCGCTAATAAAGTGGAGTTCATTCACGACCTCCTGACAAATTCGTGTATCTCCCTCCTTGGTCTCAGTGAAACTTGGCTTGATCAGAGTGATAGCTGCTTGTCGCTAGCGACCCCTGATGGCTACGTCTACTCCAATAACCCCCGGAACGAACGTGGTGGAGGGGTTGCTCTTATTCCTAGCGCCTCTCTCTCTCTCTCTCTCTTTCTCTCTCTCTCTGAATACTCTTCCATCCTTTCTCATCCTTCTTTTGAGGCCCTTATCTCTGTTTCTAATTCTGTTCCCTCTCTAACAATCATTGTGCTCTACCTCCCCCCCCAGCTCCTCCCTTGATCTTTTTCTTGACGAATTTGGTAACCTTCTCGCTAGTCTCTCCCCATCGGGTCATCTCCCCATCATGGGGTACTTCAACCTCCCAGTCACTAACCCTAATCTCCCTGCCTTCGTTGAGATCCTTGACTTCTTCTCCATTTTTAAACACGTTTCTTCCCCAACACACTGCCATAGTAACATTTTAGACTTTGTAATTTCCGACTGTCAAATTTCCAACTTGACCGCTTCTATCCTGTCTAATGCTATTTCTGACCATTACCTTATTAACTTGAACGTCTCAACCCCGACTTCTTTGCCCTCTCGGCCTCCTCTCATCCAAAAACCTTATCGATGGCTAGCCTCCATTGAATCCTATCCCTCCTTAATGATGTTGCCTCTAATTTACCCCCTCCCGATGCTCTCGCCTCCCCTGACCAAATCCTTTCATCCTTGGAGCAATCCCTCCTAACTTGTATTAATGCCCACTCCCCCATTATTACTCCTTCGTCCTCTCGCCGTCACCGCGCCTCATGGTACTCGCTGGAACTCCTACGCTCGAGACAGTTTTTACGTGCCCATGAAAGAACTCTTCGTAAAGCTCGTTCTCATGGGCAAAATACAACTGCTCTTTCGCTCACTTACCGTTTTGTGACATCTCTCTACTTGGCTAAACTGAAACCTGCCCCTGAAGCCCATTCGCGTAAATTGCTAGTCGACAAAAGAATGACCCCCGTGCTGTTATCCTCCTGCTCTTTTCTCTTACCTCCTCACACCAAGTCCCCATCTCCATCAGCCTCACCATCCTTTTGAAATTCTTCGCTGACAAGGTCATCAACCTTCGTGCCTCCCTCTCGTGACTTCCTGACCAGGCCTTTCACATTCTCCCTGATTTCCCCCGTCCTCGTCCGCTCAACGTATTTCCTGCCTTGACCGCTTCTGAGCTGTCTGCCTTACTCTCGCGCTCTAAAAAATCTGGCTCCCCTCGTGACTCGTTCTCCTCCCCCCAAGCTATTAATCAAAATATTGCCTGTCATACTCCCAATGCTCCTCCACCTGTTCAATACCTCCCTTGCTACTGGTGTTGTCCCTTCTTCCTTCAAATGTGCCCAAATCCGTCTGATACTTAAAAAGCCGAAGCTTAACCCTTCCAACCCAGCTAGCTATCGCCCGATCTCGCAACTTCCCTTCCTCTCTAAGGTCCTTGAGAGAGTAGTTGTTTCGCGCATTAATTCCCACATTGTTTCCTGTAATATTGATGAGACTTACCAATCAGGTTTTAAAGCTGGGCACTCTATTGAAACCGCTCTACTCAATCTTACTGATTGCTTACGTAGATCTGCTGAACGGAGTTGTGCCTCCATCCTCATTCGACTTGACCTCTCCTCTGCTTTTGATATTATTGACCATTCCATCTTGCTTGATCGCCTCCACTCTTTCCTTGGCATTTCTGGCGTTGCTCTCGACTGGTTCCGCTCTTACCTTTCATCTCGGACCCAATCTGTAGTGATTAACGATGTCTCCTCTGACCCCACTCCCATTTGCTTTGGTGTCCCTCAAGGCTCTCCCCTCGGCCCTCTCCTCTTTCGTAGCTACTTATTCCCTCTTAGCTCCCTCCTACGTAATCTCGGTCTATCATTCCACCTCTATGCTGATGACACTCAAATCTTTATTTCCTCTTCTCCCTCGACCATTTCCCACTCAATCTGTGACCTCCTATCTGCCTATTCTTCTATCTCGGATTGGCTATCGGCTAACTTCCTCAAACTTAACCACTCCAAAACTGAAGTTCTTCTGGTTGGTATCACCGCTCTAGTATACAAAGTTAAATCCCTCTTTCCATCTCTCCCTCTGGGTGGAAACTCTGTCGCTTTCTCTGACTCTGTTAGAAATCTGGGCGTTGTGTTCGATGAGCATCTCTCCTTCAAGCTCCACATCCACAATATTAGTAAATTTTCCCTTTGTTTCCTTCGTAACTTCTCCCGCATTCGCTCTCACTTCAATCGCCAAAGTCTTGAGACTGCTGTCCACGCCTTCATTACCTACCGCCTTGATTACTGTGACTCTCTTCTTGTAAATCTACCATCTTCCTCTCTACGCCCCCTTCAGCTAGTTCAGAACTACGCTGCACGACTACTCTTCCGTCGCTCTCGCTTCTCCCCTTCTAAGCCCCTGCTTCATGAACTGCACTGGTTACCTGTCAGATATCGTTCTCATTTCAAGATTCTTCTCTTCACTTTCAAGGTCCTTCACCAAAAAGCCCCAACTTACCTTTCCTCTGCACTTTCCCAACGTCTCGCCCCTCGGGCCCTTCGGTCATTTCATGCTTCTCTCCTGAACTCTCCTGAACTCTCCTCGCTCGTCCCTCTGCTCAATAGGCGACAGCTCCTTCTCAGTCTGGGCCCCGAAGGTTTGGAATGCTCTTCCAGCTGTAATTAAATCTTCTGCCTCACTTACCACTTTCAAGCGACTCCTGGAAACGCATCTGTTCAGGATTGACTACTCACTCACCTGGTCTTAGCCCACAGCCGAATGTGCGCTCTGTGAAGACCTCCAGCCTTGAAGAGCGCATTGTAAGAAATTTTTTATTGTTATTATTATTATAATATAAAAATAAATGAATTTATATATAACGGCTCAGCTTTTATTACGAGCAACCTTAAATATAAGCTAGTAAAGATAAGCCGCTTTCAGGTACATAGGGCTGACTGATCTTTACAATGTTCCTGAGTGGTAAGGTGAAGGGAAATTAAAACGTATGAAAGCTGCATCGCCCAAGTGAAATGTTCCTTATTCTATAAAAAGAGAAAACATGTAAACTCTCCGAAACTGACCACCATGTCGAAATACATAAGGACAGCAAAATGTTTAGTGAGAATGACTTAAGTGGAACAGATTTTACTATGAAACGGGAAAAGGTTAAGAGAACACCCACACACTTCTGATCTTAACACTAATGGTATTTTCTTTTTATGTTTACTTTAGTCTATATTTCCACTCCCACAACTCTGAGGGAGAACTTGGACGAAATAAAAGTGTTCATGCATTTTTTTCACAAAGAGCAAATAAGGGCGTTTGCTAAGGCAAATTATGTCATCATTAACCTTTGAGAATAATTCCATTGCCTGTTCTTTGTTTATTCATATGTTCTCCTACCCAAATATTTTATTTAAAGCTATTTTAAAAGAGCTTTAAATAAAACACACCATAGCTTTTACTTTCTATTCATTTTCTGGTACCTTACAGTCCAGAACGCCCCGAGTAGTCTCTTCCTTAATCTACTCGGAACTAAAATAAGAGAACAGAGAAACTATAAACTGACAAAAGGACCTTGCAAGCTTGGGATTTTCCTCTATCCATCTTTTCCACACAGTTTTACTTGTCCCATATACCGCGTGCATCTGTAAGGTCGCGTACCCCCCGTGCCCCAATGCCAGAAAAAATAATCTGTGACTATATATCGTTGACCCATTTTCATTTCCTCTATCTTTGTTACATATCTTTTATACAAGTTCTTTAAATTAAAAGAACTTTCCCCATTGTCGTAGAATAGGCTCCCGACTATATACCATATATAACTATTCGTTAAGGGAATTTTCTATATTTCGAGTGCGTGGTAATCTGATTGACTGAGGTTAGTTCAAAAGGGGGGCGGGGCTGGAGACGCTTATTTATCTTCAATATGCTTAAGAAGGGGAACGGGGCATAAGGATAAATAATATGGCTACCATTAATAAAATAGAGTTTTATTAATTAAACTATCAACAACACACACACAAAAATGGTTACATAAACGGGGAATGAAAAGGGTCGTGGGAATATCTGACTAATCTGAGGATTAAGATTTGGAGAGATTTAAAACTGTAAACAAACAAAAAAAGGGGGGGGGGAATGGTTTGCTAAACCATTTAAAGCACAGAGTTGCGTTGACAAAAGGTTAAATGATTAAAGGTAATGCTCAGCTCACGTAATTACAAAATTGTTGTGCAGAGGAAGACGATGCGAAGGAATCTTCAGTCCAACTGGCGATTTCCAGCAGAAGGGTTCTTCGGGGGGTTGTCCTTAACGGGGGGGAAAAGACTGTCTTCGAGGAGTGAGAGCGAAGTGGGGCTCGGAAGTACGAGCGATCCTTGTGACAGCAAATCGGAGATGTTCTAGATGAACAATGGAGGTTATTGTTGGAACCAAGCGTTCTCTTGAAGAACGTTAAAAAGGGGGGAATTAAATTATCCAGACGTGATGTCTTGGGAACGAGAATCGTTTCTTGACGAACGGGCTTGAAGAACAATGGCTGTTCTAACGTTGTTCTCTTTTTGGACAACATGAAGGGGGTGAGAACCGTTTCTTGTCAAACAGGCTCAAAGAACAATGGCTGTTCTAACGTTGTTCTCTTTCTGAACAACAGGGGGGCCTTGTTGACTTGGCATCTCGAAGGGCACGAACCTTTGAACTCAAGGGATATTGTCCTCTTCTGGACAATAAGGGGTTTCTCGGCAGAGTTCCTAGGTGCACAAGGGAGACCGGATCGGCTTGATGCCTCGCGAAGATAATCTGGATCTGCTTCAATTGGGAAAAGTTATGGTATTTAATAGCCGGAGCCATCTCCATGGCTTAGGGGATAATTGAGTGGGGGACTTCGGGGAATGTCCCGGTGGCGCCTGGGAAAATACCTTATCTGCCCATAAGCCTAATTCAATCTGGCGAGATCGACGTATGGAGGCGAAACGGGGAAGTGAACCTCCTTGATTAAACATTGGCTATGATGGGAGATAACGTGCTTCTGCTTCCTCTCGCAGGATACACGTGGGTAAGCATGTGGGTAAGCATGGTTAACATGTGATAGAGGCTAAATTAAAGCGGCCTCAGACCGTTCTATCACACCCATCTTCTTGACTTGCTTTACAAACCTTTCAATAAGACATTACTGGCGAAGATTCCCATGATTGGTTTCGCTTCTTAGATTTGAGAAATAACAACAATCATTTGTTCTGTAAGCATCACGTCAATTTTCCTCAGTTATCTATTCCATTTTTATTTTCCAGGAAACAATATCCTTTTTTAACTAGCAATAAGTATAAACCTACAATTAATATTATTATTATAAATAATTAGCATGTGATTCTCCACGTTCTGTCTAAAGTGCAATTCAGTCAAATCAAAAGATGTCAATACAAATTTTGTGAATCAAGATCCAATCCTAGTTATGTCAAGTCGTTCACAAGCTTTTGCTGGGCATCCTAATAAATAATGAGGCACATAAATTAGCCGAATACCCCGAGAGCTTGTCTATTGCAAGCAATTCACACTTATGAACTTCTGTCAGAGAATATCAAAACATTTCTAATATTTTTTATAAGCAAATAACCATTCAGGAAATAAATATTAATTAATAAGACCATTCTACTTTCTATTAATTGGGCAGAAAAAGCATCGGCATTACTTAGCCATCCCTCGCTATTTTTAAATAAACTAGTAGTATTCAGAATTTGAAAGGCTAGCATTAGATTCGAATTTAAAGGCGATTGCTAGATGTCGTTAGGCCTCTAGTTTTTAAACTGTGTTGCTCGAATTCAGACATATAATCCTCCCCTCCCCCGTGAATGCTATTTAAATCAATCATATTTCTTTAAAATTGATTAATATGGAATTTCCATATCATATTTCAATTCAGAGAAAAAATTCCCTTCAAAATGATCTTTAATACACTATGACGCGATTCCAATTAACAATGTGGCTCCCAAGATGGCGGCCAATCTATTTTTCGTCCTAACATCATAATTAGAAATTTGCCACTTCAATTAATGAAAGTGCGTATTTTTTAAAAGAGATATTTATAACAAGGCACCCCCAAAAATCAAGGGCGGGCATTTTCCAAAATTTACCTAAAAGACATTATTTTAGGACGATTTTGCAATACAAAAATTCTTCCACGACGCCATCTTTAAATGCTATGAGTCGGCCTAAGTTAGGCTCGCTCGCACGTTCACGATTTGTTTGCAATTCTTTTTGCCTTTTTCCACTTCTACAGAAGGGGGTTTTCATTATTAAACCGTACGTCAAGGTTGTTGTTTCACCGTCCGCGATCTAAATTCTTTTGTGTGAGGATAAATTGAGGTTATTAACTTTCTTTATGAACATAAACATACAGAAAGAGTTGGCGTGGCAACACTTAAATTAACAATTTTATGTTTGCTGGGACAGAAACGTTATTTCCCCGAGATAATAAAAAAAAGAGTCTAAATCGAGGGAAAGTTTTTTTTAAATCGGCTTTTGTGTGGACGTTATTTCGAATCTTGTGGATTGTGTATTGGTTTGCTTGCAACAAACTGACCTATACTCAAATATGAGAACGGGCAGAAATTGCGGCCAAAACGTTGGTGGACTGGTTTAGTTTAACTCGGGAGTTGACAATTCATTATTTCGAAAAGCGCTTGGGAAAAATTGGCGCCGGAAATATACGAAGCCAAATTTAAGAAGCTAAACTAGGATCGAGGGCGAGAAGTTGTGTGGGTTTCGGGTGGGTTCGAACGTGAATCGAAAAGAACTAAAGTGTCTGTACCCGATAGAACTAGCGAAACTTTGATCCGATATCTACCCATCACAATAAAGTAAACCTTTTCTGCCTTTGAGGTTAGGTTAGGTTTGTTTAGGTTAATGAGTGAAACGGGAGTATTAGGTTATCTAAACATGTTTAGTTTTGTCAATTCTACAGTTTAACCCACAAACCTGCTTAAATAACGAAACATGCTTACATAACCTATTACCCTTAAACTTCTACATCGTTGTTCGAAAAATAAACAAATAATTAATATTAACATTAAAAAAAAACGCGCGAGCCTAATTGAGGCAATCAATCGTATGGCATTTACAGATGGCGTCGTGGAAAAATTTTTGCTCTGCAGAATCAGGTTGAAATATTCTATTGTTGTCACTTTATAAAAGGCGATAAACTCTCTACCTCTAACCCATCAAAATATTACTTTTAGTACACTAACTATTATAACTATACGATGAAGTATCATAGGATTGAGTAGCCTAAAACGCGTTCGCCCGTCCTATTCAAAATTACCGAGAAGACAATTTGGGCGATAGGAAAAGGAATAGGACGCGGAGCCCTTTAACCCTACTTTGTACCGTCCATAACGATAGAGGTTTCTATGCGAAGCATGCGAGGGTGGAAGGTTACCCCCCCCCCCCTCCCGCAATGACCAGTTGCCCAACTCTTAGTCAACCCATGTCGTTTAATTCTGTCTTAATTATCAAGGTATGTTTGATAGGACCGAGGCGTTCAATAGACGCTAACTCCTGTTTCCCTGAGATTGGTGAGTACGGTTGAGAGCCGGGTGTATTCAGCAGTCATTCATTCAGGGCCGGATAGAGTCGCAGTTCACTGAACAGGAAAGGTACAGACATTATCAACAAAAAAAAAGAACGGAGGAAAACCATCTACAGAGTTGAAAAGAAAATGTAGTCAAAGCTGAATCCAGGATCAATCGAGGCTCCATAGAAACAAGTTCGTAAAAACGAACTAAGGAACTCGGATATACGAATTTGCGCTCCCTGGCTGGAGCACGAAGTATTTGCCTTTTTCATTTCTACTCTAGAGTTTATAGAGTCGTTGGCAGGAGTTGTTATTCCCTCCTGCTCAGTTTAATTTAAATGAAAAATATGTCCAAGTTTGATTTTAAAAGAAATATTTTCGAAGGTGCAATTTGTATATAAATGTGCAGGAACTTGATTGTTCTTGATCCTTTTCGGCGAGTGTGCAAGTATACGGTTCAAGACGATAGCAAAGGTCAAAAAAGCAGAAATCATGTACGTTTACCTAAAAAAAGGCAGCCCCAAATCATTCATAATTATCAGAAACTGTCGTAATCAAATTTAAAAGGTTAAATAGAGGTAGAATAAGAAGGTATTCCAAAGAGCATAAAACTTACAAGTGAAATAAAAAATAAAATAAAACGGAAACACAAACAATGAAATCTTCGTTAAATGAATAAGAAGTCTGATAAACCTATCGTCAATTACCAGGAAAGGAATAAAAGAAAAGATAGAGGATCACAAGACTAGGTTTACCCGGTATACAAAGCGCGTCCAAGTTAATTGATTGAAAAAAAACCAACTAAAATAAGAAAAAGAATTGGAATTGAGGGACGGGATGAGTTTGGTCTATAAATCGAGATTTTAAAAATTCAAAGCTAAGTCACATCATTAAAAGAACTTTATGTTCTTAAAGGGCATTAATTTAACACCGTAAATACAAGTGTTTTTATTGGGCATTATGGTGCGATCGTTGTTAGGCTAGAGTTCGTTTTCAGCTTAGTGTCAGAATTTGAACAAATGGAAATAAAAAAGGCAAGATCACATATTCGTAGGGCTGTGTTAAATTAAAAATGACTTATTTTTTTTGTAGTTGATGCAAAAACTGCTCCTGGTAATCGGCACCCAAAGATGCATTGCCTATATATATTATAGATAACAGTTTTGGGTATTTACCCTTTACGCCCTGAATTCAGCATATGGGTAAAATAAATCTTTTTATATGATTTTTCTAATGAAAACATACTGAGATTGTTGGTACATAAGCAGATGCAAATATTATTATTAGTAGTATATTTTATATGAGGAGGACGTTTTCATCCTCATCGGCCTACTGTCCTAAAAATGCTCAAATGGTTAAAATTAAAAAAAACTGTATAAACAAATGTTTATTCCTTTTTGTGTATCATCAGTGCTCTAAGAAATATTTTTATATTGTTCAGAACCATTTATAAAACCTTTTTTATGCTTATGAAATATAAACAATGTTTTGTTTTCCTTTGAACTACTTTGTATGAAACTCCAAGAAGCAGTTTTTTTTATTATCGCAGCATAAATGGACATGGCATTTCACACAGTATAAAACAATCTTTCCTTCATATCCAGGTAGTTTACAGACCTGTCTGTTGTTGCTCGTGGCAGGAAAATGCCCAATGCCATCATGTCTAATATTCTTTGTAGGTATTGGGTGAGTAGAATTGCCCATTTTCCTCTTTGTTGGATAATCATTTCCAACGTGTGATCGCCTTCCTCTTTTTTATAACAGTTTTTTCCACCAAACAGCAGTGATTGTGTTATACTCAATTTGAAATTCAACAGTGAAAGTTGTTGTTTTCCAAGAATTGCAAGTTTATCAGCATCCCTTCTGTAAAGTAGCCAGCTGTTTACCACAATCATGTCAGTCAAATGAAATATTTTTTTGTGATAATATTTCCTCGTTCGGAAATATATTGTGTATAAAGCAATGCATTGATCATGCAGATCAACTCCTCCCATATAGTCATTAAACTTTGCTTTTTTATCATATCTCTGACATTTACCCATTGGCTTAGCTTGCGAAAAGGTAGAAAGCAAGAAGACAGATCGGGTGTCTACCCATTTCACTGCTGTCAATGTTATGTCATCACTAGCATTTTTGTACTCTTCATGAGTATCACGGCCATGCAGTAACAACTGTTTGTCAGTCTTGAAACAAGTCCACGCAATTGGTTTGACTGGAGAGTACCTCCACCAAATACCCCTTGTGGCAAGGTGTTTGGAAAGTGGAACTAATGAAAACCAGTTGTCCATATACAGCTTATGGTTTTTAAACGGTGGTATACATTCAGCAAGATGGAGGACTGAATTGGAGCTTGGTTCAAGGTCAGGAACTAAACTATTTTCCACAGGATTGATTTTACCGACATATGGAAAAAAATCATATATATAACCATTACTATCTGCCAAAGCAAATATTTTAAACCTCCGCTTGTGTGGCTTCTTGGCGATGTATTGCTTGAGAGCAGATTTTCCTTTATACGGAACCATCTGTTCATCAATGCACAATACTTCCTGCATGTCAGCCTCTTTAATTTTTTTCCTAAGGTGATCCACCAAAGGTGAAGAGTTTATCATTTGCAATGGCAGTGGAATTATTCACCAAATGAAAATTCGACCTTATTTGCTGGAATCTATCTCTTATCATTGTTGAAGTTACTATCTCCTGAGCCATAGGTGGCTTCCAGTGAAATTATGTATTCGATATTTTACTAACAGAAAAGTAAGAACATAAACCTAACCTCTGCTCTAACTAATTCTGTTTCAAAGCTAAAGGCTTATTTGGGTTCTTTTGAATACTATATAAGTATGATTGGTCAACAATCAGTTTTATCATGCGATCATCCATAAAACTCCTAAAATACCATATGGGCCGCCGCACTTCTCCTTCATCTGTTGAATCAGTCGATTCAAAGCAGAATATCTGTCCATGAATCTCTTTATCACCGATAGTCTGCTCTCAAAAGAGCCGTACAGGTTTATTTCTACGAGGTGGCAAAGTGGAAGACGTTGAAGGGTGATTCCCTTCCAAAGGTTCATCTAGTTCCAATACCAGTGGAATGTTCGAGTCATCATCGAAAGAATCATCATCATCAGAGTTCATATCCTCCCCTACAAATAGATAATTTATATAGAAAAAGGGCGATAACAGGAAAAACATAATAGAAATTATTTTCAAAAAGATTGATGTCATCCATTTCTAACCTGGAAAGTTATCAGTGACCATATTATCTTTAAAGATATCAGTATCATAACCATCCTCCTCTTCATCGTGCACAATAAAGTGTCATCTAATGCTCTCAACAATCTACTTCTTCTTGGTGTTTTGCCAAACAAAGACCCTTGTGGTATCCTCATTCTTGCTTAAATGGAAGCCTGGGCTTATATATATATATATATATATATATATATATATATATATATATATATATATATATATATATATATATATATATATATATATATATATATATATATATATATATATAATATATCAGGAATATGAAGACCCAGGTGATTCACTAATCATTTATTGGCCGGACGTTTCGGACCTTTACTAGGACCATCTTCAGCGACTATGTCGACTAATGAGAAGGGAAAGGAACATTAATTGATAACAGTTAAAAGAATGCATTAAATAATGGCTAAAAAAGCGGATGAAGGCAAGTTAAAATAATAAAATTGACAATTATTAAAATTAAAGTAAAAACACTAATAACAATATATGGAATTATATAATACTATCCAGTGTGATTTTGAAAAATAATAGAAAGTGAAATTATAACATAAACTGACTTGAATATCACACATTAAAAGTTACTGGAGTATACAAAAAATAACCTATTATATTAAATTGTAAAAAACAACAAAAAAAACGAAAACAAATCAGATTGAACAAAGTGACTAACCTTTATCGTGGGAGTTGAGAAACCAACCAACTAAAGATATAAAACTACTAACGAAATTTGTTCGGTTAGTCGGTTGGCTAGTTAATCTATTAAAGTGTTGGTTGGTTATATAGTGAATAGTTTAATTGAGGAGGAGTAATTATTTAGGTTTGGATTTATTTTATTGATATACAGTGACTGTTAGATTTTCAAATCGAGAGAAGTTAAGGCTGAAGATAATATAGTAAATGAATTAGAATTAAGAGGATGATGGTGATACTCAGAATATTGCCTGATGGAAGAGGATTCAGGTTTAGAAATGGGAATATATATAATTAATACTATAGGCCTATATATATGTGTGTATATGCTGAATACTTCTAATACATATATAATGAGTCAAAAAGCTAGTTATTTGTTACAAGAATTCAAATACAGTGTGTAGAATATAAATACAATTTATCTTAGTTCCCCGTAAAATGAAAGGAAAATTGACGCAGAAATATGGCAACAGACTTAGCATGACCAAATAGTCCCTTTTGAATAATATAATTTATTTCCAATATAGTCTATAAATCAGAATTTCTTTCTATATATTTTTTTCTTCTCTAGTATCAAAATTAAGACCTGTGAAAAAGATAAGATCATAATAACTTACCTAGGATTTTATCAGTAATAACACAAATGTAGGTACACACATTTCAATCTTCTTGTTCATGAACACCTTCAAAAGAATCAGCTGACACTGACCAGTTTTCATTGAAGAGTTGCCGATAAGTTCATTAAAGTGATTTTTAAACAAGACTGATACGTCCTGTTCTGCCTCTGAAACAAAACATCGAATACGCAGTAATATAATTCAATGTTTATCAAAGAGTACGGAATAGTCTTCGTAGTCCCTAAAGAGATAACCTTGGTAATCAGTTATAGTGATTTTATGTTGGGAAAAGTTAAAGGATAACAGGGCTAATAATAATATTGATTTGTAATTATAGAAAATATAGAGTCGCATGCGACTAAGAGCACGCGAATAAAAAAACAACCTCAGCATGCAAAAGATCAGATTGTAAAAGACGGAGAGAAAAATCTTTAATTGTGGATCTCCATTCCATTATATTTAAAGGAAGAATGGATCGGGAGCCATACCATATTTGTATTATTGAAAGGGCAGAAATGTAGCACTCGTGAAATAAAATCATAAAGTTCTAAAATTTAAAATAAAAATTGAAATATTATGGTAAAGACCCGATTTTTTCAAGAATTCAATTCAAATGAAGTTGACAATGGAAACTTGGTTATAAAGTCTTATCTCTCTGGACAGTTAGTTAATCATTCTTTACTTCAAGGCTTGAGAAGAGAGGTCCTTCCTCTATCGAGGTTTGTACATACATTCAAATTTTAGAAGAAGTAGATTCATGTGCAATGGTTACATGTTTGATGTGTGTTGCCTCTTATGATATATGGGAGAGAAAAGAAAGATTAAGTTTTCAACGGATAAGGGACTTCATCTCTCCGATTTTTGAAATGGGAGAAAAAATTGTAAGATGTGCAAGGAAGATAAGGAAGCAGTTCCAAGGTAGTGGACTAACTTTGTTTTGAAGTGGTTTAAAATAGATTCTTTGAGTTGGGAATATTTATATGTTTTGGCAATGGCATCATATGTGCACAAGCTTGTTGCCTTAGAAGATCCTCATGTCTTGGGATCAGATGAATGAAATTTAGTATAAGGTGCTTATTTCAGCTACAATTTTATGTATTCGCCTCAATAAAAAAGATCATCGTAGATTGATTGGATCGCCAAAATGGTTGATATTATTTTCGGGCTAAGATTAATCCATGATTATATCATATTATTTCCTTGTAAAAGATAAATAAAAATGGATGTTGACGTATGTAATACTTCAAACTATTGTTTCCTACCAATGATCTTATGTCGCCTGGGATTTTAGAATACCTCAGCGCTCTGTTCCATGAATGTTTTTCCCTCTTAAATATTTTAAAAGAAATTTTCATTTTTAATGTTTATGTTCAATTTGTGTTTCATATTTGACCTCATTAACTACTCTTCTCCTTTCACTTTAAATGAATTTTATTGTATTTTGTTCTTATTTAAAAAAAAAATAATCTCGTATTGTTTTATTTTAGCATAGTACTTGATGATGATCCCCTTACTATACCTCGAAACATTGCCATACTCAGAGAGCTTTTATGCGAGTATTGTAGAGTTAGTGGATGTAAGTATGTGATTAAAGTGAAAATTTTCGCAGTTAAGGCCTATACATTCATGCTTGGGGACCCCCCAACATATGTAAAACACGGTTCGCTTTCAAACTCCGTATCCATAGTCGCAGTCACCTTTTCCACAGTCTTTGTCGATTTGTTTATTTTCCCCTTTTTGTTACTCTTTTCCACAGTCTCTGTCGATTTGTTTATTTTACCTTTTTTTTTACTCTTTTTACGCCCACTCTGTATTTTCGCTTCTATCCTTGGGTCGGTTCATTTTGAGGTTAATATGGTTACTTCTTTGGTGTTACTGATGGTTTGTTTCGGGATTACCTGTTGCTTCGAGAGAGAAATCATCCATGGAAGCTCTGAAAGACCCTCGCTGGGGCGGATCGCTTCTTAAGTGATAGCTTCCAAGATACAATGGAGAGCAATATGGTAAGCAATGTGTTCCATTGTTGATTTTGGAAGCAAGGGGTTAAAGCTATCCATTCCGGCATTCAGAATCGCCAAGAATGGGTATTGTTGTCCGTTTCCCCCTCAACCTTTTCTTATTTTTTCCACTCTTTTTTCTTTTTGTTCCTAAGTATATGTGTTCTCCATCTTCCTGTTTCTGCTAATGACCATGCCTACATTGGATTACTTCCAATCCCAACCCCCTCTTAGTAATTAATTAAAAATGCATTTGTGAATCGTTTGAGCGCACGCGCCTTGCTGCGAGTCGTTGCCTTTCGCCTCTCTCTTCAACTGGCCTTAAATTTATTGCTCTGAGACTCACTCGTTAGCATTTTCATATTTAAACCAAGTCGAAGAATGAAAACATTTAGTTAGTTTGTCAGTGTGGTGGTGTCAGGATGTGCGATCCCGGCCTTCCTACTTCTTCACTCCACACATCTACCACTCGCGTATGATTCGAGTAAGAAAGAGTTCCTATTTATTTAATGCAATGCATTTCTCATTGAGCTTCTTTACTGGCCTATAAACCGCCATATTTTACGCTTTAAATAACTGTGCAAATCAAATAATATAGTTAGAGTCAAGTATTCGGACTTATCTCAAGCAAAAACATTTAGCCATTGATTAAACCAAAATTGTGGATTGTCAGCGGTTCGGAATTTTGATTTTAAAAATGAAATATTCTCCACAAGGGACATTAATAATGAAGCATATGTGTTAGTTAACCTTTTGTACCTTGTTAAAATCGTAGTTAATTCCGAATAAATATATCGAAAACGTTGTAAACCTCAAGGTCGGTTATAACCTACCGAATTCCTATTTATTTTTACCCCTAGACTGTTTCGATCTTCTTTATAAAGAAAGTGGGGATCATCCATCGAACTATAACTGGTAAGTTAAATTCTCGTTTAATCCAACGTAAACGAGTTGTATTCCTCCCCCAACCCCTCTAGGCATTATTATGACCCCACTTAAATAAATTATAAATGGCCTCTGGCTCACATTTATCGCAATGGTCTTTAGAATGCCCAGACCTTCGGAAAGTTGGGTCCCGATGAAAGGTAGACAAAGGTAGATCAAAAGACGAAACTATTTTGCTGTTGTTTTGTATTTTGAACGGGTTTAGTCCCCCAGCCCACAATCAGGTCAATCCAGGCATAGGAAAGAGAGAGGGGAAGGCAGACAAATAAAAAAAGAAAAAAAGAAACATTTCACTGAATAAAAATTAAGATGAACAAGATTTATACAACGGACTTCATTGATCATGAAGGTTGGGGCCGGTAGGGCCTCCAGAAACAAATTTGCAGACTACAAGGACTCAAAAGTACAAATGTGGCCCCCTGTTAAGCAGTATGGGAGGGGATGACTCCGCGCCGGGGGCCAAGCAATGCTATACCTCTATTCAAAGCATTGAGTTGGTTGAGGTCTCGAAGAAACTACTCTGAATCTCGCTTTCGATTGAAGATAATCAGTTTAATTATCCCAGCTCGTGAAAATGGTGCCCCACTACCAACTGCGATTCAGGGTGTCAGTTGTGACCAAGCATAACGTAGCCAGAAGAGGTATGTGCAATTTTGCACTACAGTATGGTCCGGGAAACTACTGTTGCAAAGCCATAAAAATAACTACCTTTAATATGCGTTCTTGCTACCACCGAAGAACTCTGATCACCATTTACCTGTCTAAGTAATAACTTATATGTTGCAGTGTTCCCCCTTTATTAAGGTTTCAAGTCTTAATTTGTGGTATCTTAAGGGATTATTGTACCTGCTTATTCCTTTAGACATTTTGACATGAGTCTCCCGACACCTCATCTTCATACTTTAGGTTCCTGTATTTTCTCCTCCCCGGCTGTGTTTATCCCCCAGTCCAACCAGTCTTGTGAAACATTTCTACCCCTTTGTCACCTTGGCCTCTTAGTTATATAATCGAGTTATATAATTTCCATACTTTTTAATCTCCCTTAAATTCACTATTCTCTTTATGAACCTATTTTTAAAAGCTTTCTGGTAGAGGTGCCCGTGCTAATTGAATTGTTGCCTTTTTAATACTTGCACTACCGCTTTTTTAAGCTCCGGTTTGCGATGCCATTGCCCTCACCTATTTTCCACGAGGCAACATCTATGCGCTTCAATTTCGCCTGTAGAGGCGCGTAGATGTAGATGTGTACCAGTGCATGTAGGGAAGTAGGGCAATTGTATTGCTTTGCAACACGTCGTATTTAGTTGAAGTTTACGAGATGTGTGACAGCATAGTGGGAACCTCCCAAACATGATGAGCTTGGGGTCGTACCGGAATCCTCCTTCATAATCAGGATTTGTGTCTCGCGCTGCACAGGCTCCTAAAAGGTTCTTGTGCCTCCTTCATTGTTGAGAAGAGAGGTACGAACAACTCCGTTTATCGCCATCGATCTTTATCCAATATCTCTCTTTTCATATTTGTTACCGGTTTTTTTTACGGGTTTTCTACCAATCTTTATTTTACCTTAATTCCACTACCCATCTCGACTAACCTTTCATTTAATGCTTTTTGCCAATTATATGGGACTAAGTTTTCCCTCTTTTAATATTAGATATAATCGGTATTTTCCCCTGCGAGAAATCCCCTTCTTTTTTGTTTCTCTCCTCTGCTACCGAGGCCAGAAGTGTCGCCGCTTGACAGCCAATCATAACCAAAAACCTTCATATTTATTGCTGTCAGAAGAGCATTTCATTAAGTATCGGCTGCAGGCTGCAATCACCCCTCCCAGATAATTATGGCGCCATCATTTAGCTTGGATTTATTAAAGCAAAAAAAGAGCTGAGTAATGAAGCGTAAAACAGGTGTAAAGCCTGAAAACCTGTGTTGACTTCCGAACCGAGCTGCTATTATTTTGCTATCATCCGATTGTCCAACGCTCGTGCAACAACCGTTCAATTATTACCTCTCTAACCGTGATTTCCTGTAATTATTAAAATTACTTTATTATGAATTAATTTGCCCAAATTATGTAATTGTAGCTTCAAGGCAAAATTTGCATGTAGGCTCTGTTTTGCCTTTAAAGAAGAAAAGTGGCGGAAAATTTGTTTACTTTTTTTCATCCATGGCGGGGAAAAGGGATCAACAGGTTGTTCACGAGTTCATTTTTTCTTCTCTCTTTATTTCCGTATGCAAAAAAAAAGACAGAAATGGGGCTTTCACTGAAGATAAAAAAGTGGAGTAATACAGGGATTATTTTTTTAGTGTTTTATATCGTGGATTCAAAACCTTACATGGACGAGCTCGTGTTTGTCCGCGAGAAAACGAACCCGGCGCTCCTTCTTTGGTGGCGAGGAAGTACGAACAATGGCGCTTATTTAGTTTAATCGCTGCCTATCAATATCAGATTGTTAACGACTGCCTCTGTGTGTAATTGGGAGTGAGAGATGGTGGATGGCGTGTCCCGTGCTAATTACGATGTAAGAGTCTGCAATTTCATATAAAATGGAAAAGGAGCCCGGAAAAAGAAAGGCTCGAGGGAAATATTCATAGAATCTCGAACCTCTGTGAGGGCAAGCGAGCCCCGAAGAACCCCAGGATTATTTTCTCTTTGGCTGAAAACTCCATTCATCCAGTGGTATCGGCTAGAATCCAGATAGCATCCCCCTGCACAAATACTGGCTCACGTTTAGTCCTTGGTACATCGTCGTCGTAGTAGACATTCGCCAACCTGCCTTTATCCAGCTGGATCCCGACCAGATAATGAAATAGATATAAAGGTCAGTATGAAAATCGCTGGTGAGCTCGAGGGCAGCAGAGGCGTGTCCTCTTTGAGGATGTATGTTAACGCCAAACAGCGTTCAGGTGGAACCTTCGTCTCCCCGGAGCAGAGGGACCTGTTCCGCGCAGAGGTATGTGGATATAGATACCCATCGGCAGGATCCCTTGGAACAGAGTGTGTTTGTTATCCTGCGAAGACGGGAGAGAAAGGGAGCGTCGTAAGGCGGTGTAATCACTATCAGGACAAAATGAAGCGTAGCTTTATAATAAAAAATGAAAACAGCAACGACTAAGCGTGAATAAAGCTCAATACGGAGCGAACGTATTGAATAAAAAAAGTGATAATGATGTTGATAGCCAGCGCGGATCCAAGGGGTGGCTAGGGAGCTTAAGCCCCTCAACCCCCAGTTTCAGACACGTTTATGTTTATATTTCTTTTTTAAGCCATACTTGTATTCTGCTATTCAAAAAGAGTTATGTAATAATATAGAATATATATAAAAACAGTTCTTTAAACCGTTTACGATCGAATGTAGCTTATATGATACATGTCTAAAATTGAGGTAAATTTCAAAAATAATTATTAAATTGAGTATTATACCTTAGCTGACGCCCCCAAAACTACAATTCATAATTTTCTGATGTGTGGAAGAAAATTCGAATCGGAGAGTTAGTGTTCACTCCTGTGTGATTTAATGTTCTTTATAAATATCAATGCTTTGTAAGATAACCTTAATTAATAATTAATCAATGCCCCTTTTTCAGACCCTCAGAGAGAGGAATTCAGGTTAGCCCCTCAAATTCTTTTCCTGGATCCGCCACTAGTTGATAGCTCTTCTCTTTAGTACTGGGTCGATCCTAGTGGCTTTCCTGGTCTTTATTCATGAGTTGATTCTGGTGAAGGACCAATAATGTTAAAAATTAGAGGATGCAGATTATAGCTAGTCTTTTTATCATCGAAGGAATTTTCTTTTTAAAATGGTTTCTGTTTTTTGTCTCATTCGAACAGCATAAACGAGCTCATCAGTTGAGTAATCCTAATAGCGCAAAAGAGGATCATATGAAAGATTTTAAAAATCCAAACCTTTTACAAAAGTATTAAAGATATCGAAATGAGACAAATAACAGAAGACTTTTACATTCTAAAAGAAAATACATTTGATGATAACAATACTTGCTATAATCTAGATCCCTTGATTTTTAACATTGTTGACAAATACAAAGAATTTAAGTAGTTCAGAATTGGGAGGAGGAATATTACTTTCTTGTATATATATATATATATATATATATATATATATATATATATATATATATATATATATATATATATATATATATATATATATATATATATATATCCAACAAACCGCAAGCAAGAGAAAACGGCATAAGGCGTTTAAGGTACGCTTCGTAAGGTCGATCGGGACTGTGAAAGAGAGAGAAATTAATTGGGAATTCAAACGACAAAGGAGAAATTTAGTTAAACACGCAGTGAATACACAATGTATATTTCTCATGAGCGCGAGAGAATGATGAAATATATCCAACACAGAATATTCTTTTCTTCGGAAATAGTTATTTCCTACTTCGAAAAAATCCGAGCTATGGCGGGATTTGAACCAAGCACAATGAGGCAGCGAGTCACCGTTTTGATCCCAATTAAAGGGAGTCTGTAACCACTCGGCTACGCGGAAGACCAAAAAATCATCCAAATAGACAAGCTTTTAAGACACGCTTTTCAAGGTCGATCGGGACTTTGAAAGAGAGAGTAATTAATTTGGAATTCAACGGACAAAGGAGAAATTTAGTTAAAACGCGGCGAATACACAATGTATATCTCTCATGAACGCGAGAGAATGAACCACAACGCTCATCGACTGAGCTAACCATCCTCAACCACAAACCTACACTTCGTTATTCAAAAGGCTTCTTGAATCAAAATGAGGAGGGTAATCTTAAAAGTATCGGCAGGAACGTACGATGAAGCACATGTAAAAAAGAACATAAAGGCCTTTTTTTTCGTGATGGTCCAATATGGTGGGCCATTTCTAGTGAGATCGGCGCCATGTTGGCGGTAATCGAGGCCAAAATTTGCCATCAATTTACCGGCGCCACTGGCGCGACTCCCGTCTCACAAGTACTCGATGTTACAAGGGAATTCTAACCAGTATTAGGATAATTGGGAGGACAAAGTGTAAAAGGTTTCCTTCTAGTGTACTCCTCGGAAATCTCGATCTCTTCCTCCAAATCTGGTACAATTCCTTCGAGGTGGGGGGAGGGGGCTTTTAAAAACTGGCGATAGTGAGAGATATACAATGTGAATCCTGCCATTTAAAGATCAGACGTGCTTTCAATGGCGCCGCGTGCGTCGCTTCTATCAGTTATAGGATAGTCATAATGTCTGCGCTGATGCCACACGGGACTAGTTAGGAACAGACTGCAACTTTGCTTACATTCATAAACTCTACGTATACTCTTTAGTATCTTGTTAACAATGTTATTTTTAATTGTTATTGCTTCCATTTTTTTGTTTAACCCAGAAACTTTCTGGGTATTTTTCATTCTTTTAATTATCTTTGCTCTATCGGAATTGGGTGTTTAGGCCTATTTTTTTATCCTCGAATTTAAATGAAGACCATCGAGGGCATTTCGACCAGGAAATTTTGTTAAGAAAAAGAGATAGCTAAAGAAAGTGGTTAAGCTGGAGGAATCGAAAATGTGTGGTAGATATATATCAGCACATCCTCCTGGAGGCATTGGGGTAGGAAGGACACTTTTCTAGATGTCAAATGCAGCAGTGTAATTCATACTACGCCTGATATCCTCTTTCTGTCGCGTGAAAGGATAAATAAGGAAAAGAAAGATAAATGTGGGTAAAGAAAAAAGAGGGGGAGGGGGATAAGAATGCTAGCATATTAAAAATCTGAAGCAGGGGATGAATGAACCAGACCCCCCCTCCCCCGATAAAGCTCAGTAGTCTAATTTAGTATAAGAAAGAGAGAGACTAATGGAGGAATAGACGAACTCGTAAATCGCATTAAAGCTCACGCGTAAAATTGACTTTCGTAAACAATGAATTCAAATCTGATTAGATTGAAAGAAAACAAATAAACAGCCAGGTCATGCCAAGAACTCCTTCAGTGATGAAAGCAGAAGTTTGTTTACGTGTCGGAGATACAGGTAAACTGCACAACTGATCCTGTCTCAGATTTTGATAGCTTTTCGTTCCGGCTGTGCCCCCTTGCCCCTTTGTGCCTTGTAGTCGTTTGTAATTTCTAGATATTATTTGCTTCTAGAATCTGGAATGATTTGCTTACTGTAACACCCCCATCCCATATTTTAGTGCTTTCAAACGTGACTGGAGGCCCCCCTTTTCGTCTCAAGCCTTTTCTAAGTTGGTAGATAGGCTCTTTGTGAGGGTCTGTGACCTTTAAGAGCGCCATACAAAAAATGCCAATTATTATTATCTATGATTAACTTCTTACCAAATAATGAGTGCACTATTTAGCAAAGTTAACTTCTATTTATTCGTTTAATTTCATAAGATGCCCCCTTCAAACCTTTATTTAGGGTGTATAATTTTTTTGCTTGTCTGGCTGGTACGGCCGTGTTGAAGTGCAGCAAAGCTGCAGTATAATAGAAATTTTATTTCTCTTTCACATCACATGGCACCATTTGAGCTTCTATTCATCTATTCAGATTATCTCCTTTTTCTCGGAAAATCGTCCATATTTGGGGAGGAATCACTTTTAAAGGTAAAATAACTAATAGTTTGGGAGTATGAGATAAATGCATATATTTGCTTGCAAGATTCACACTCAAAGGAAAATAAACACAATATAATATATAAATATATATATATATATTTTGTGAAGTGAAATAATTTTATCATCATGGGTTTGCCTTTGGACCTTTTCTATAAAGAGTGCTTCGTGCAAAATCTTGGCAAAATCGAACCATGTTAACAGGTCGCACATTTTTGTCTTTTCTGTAGTGTCCGGTGGAAGCGAGGGGAGTTTCATGGTGAGGGTATTAACTATCCCATCTGAATCACATGTTCACGTTTTTTTCAGATTATGTCTTCCACAGGGAGCAAGAACCTTCTTTGGCTCCTGTAGAAGTCACCGAATCCAGGTTTCTTGGGAACCCGCCTGCCTTCGCGGGAAGATAGTTTCCTGGTCTTCCTCCACCACCATCGGGTGCAGAGGGAGACCCTCTCGGAGGCGTCCAAGAGCACCACTCTCAAGCTGCATGAAGTGTGTGAGAAAGCGAACCTCACTGTCAAGGCAGAGCATGTGATCCGTCGTAACATCAGGAACTTTCACAACGAGTAGGTGAGCCTCAAGAAGGAAGCCAAGCGAGAGATACCTGCCGCCGTGACAAAGAGGGAGGTTTAGAAGGGCGTCCTACAGGATGGCTTCGATATCGCGAACAGTAAGTTCGCGGAGGAAAACGTCCCAGAAGAAGATTTGGCCTTTCTGGAACTGCAGAGGGAGGACAGATAGTCATGTTCAATGGGGAGTGTCGATAAACTCCATGCGTCCGTTGTTGCCAAGAAGGATGACGGAATGAAGAAGGGGCAGATGAAGAAGAGGAAGCAACAGGCTAAAGTGGAGAAGTTGTTAAAGAAAATTGCCCTGGAAAACACTTCCAATTCATCCTCTGTTTTTTCTGGAGCATCTGTGTTGGATGAAGACTTACAAGGCTGTCCTTCTGCCGCAAAATGCCCACCGAGGAGAAGGCCGTCCAAAAACCCAATGAACCCAGCCCTGACCATGACCTGGTACCGGGAAAACCTTTCATGTCATCAAACTGCTGCGTCCTTCATTGTTGCAGCCTCATGCTTGGAGTATGATGTCTTGGAGATCTTTTCCTTTGCCTCCACCGTGCATCGGATGAGAAAGATCCGAGAAACTGAAGCAAAGCGCATTAAAGAAGAACACCTATGTGATCCGCCTTCCCTTGTTCTACACTGGGATGGCAAACTGATTGAAAGTGCTGCCACATCTCGAATCTCAGAGGAGAGGATCGCTGTTGTGCTTACTGGGACCAACATCGAGAAGCTTCTTGGAGTACCTATCGCCATTGATGGGACTGAGAGAGAAGTAGCGGCTCTTGTCCTTCGGCTGCTGGAAACGTATCAAATTGCTGACAAGATCATCGCTCTCCTTTGATACGACTGCGTCTAACGGTGGCCTGATTAGCGGAGCCTGCACCATAATTAAACAGTCCCTTGGAAGACCTCTTCTTTGGTTGGCATGGCGGCATCACATTCACGAGGTGGTACTGAAGGACACCGACGAACTCTTCTTCGGCCCTCGCCCAAGTCCCGAGATTCCCATGTTCAAGCGATTCCAAGAAAGATGGGACTTCTTAGACAAGACATCCGTCGGTGCCCTCAACGACGAAGAACCCCTGGATAAGTCGAGCGAATCACAGAGCCTGAAGATGATAGACTCCCTCAGGAGAGTCATCCGTGACAGATCCCACCCAAGTGAGGACTAACTCGAACTCCTTCAGCTCTCTTTTGTCTACTTGGAAGGATGGAGCGGGGATCTGCCTCGATTCAGGGCCCCTGTAGCCTACCATCAGGCGAGATGGATGGCAAAGCGTCTTTTCATCCTCATGATTGCCCTGTTTTCGCAACAACTGGAGCTGACGATGTCGGGAAAACGCGATGTCCGACGACTGGCCAGTTTCGTCAGTCTCATTTACGTCAGATTCGGGCATGAGGCAGCCGTCCCGAACTGTGCACCAAAGAATGACCTGGAGTTCTTGGCGACTCTCTAAGTGTTTGCGGATAGAGAACTCGGGTGAACGGCAGAGAAGGCTATCCGAAGGCACCTCTGGTACATCTCGGAGCATGGGGTGGCTCTAGCGTTCTTCGACGAACGAAAGTCTCCCGATGACCGGGCGGCCATGGTCAAGAACCTAAGCCGTCCAGCAACCTCGAAAGCACTCCATAGACTTGAAAAGAAGAACTTCACTCTCCCTGACGGTCTTCCCGAATTGGTGACAAGGCGAACTTTAGAGGCCATTTAATTCTTCGCTGGGAGGATGGTCACTATCCAGAACGTGATCATGTTCTGCAAGATCCACGAACTCGAGTTACCGACCGAGGCCTGCATGTCGCCAATGATGCGGCAGAGAGAGGAGTGGCACTGATCCAAAGACTCCAAGCCCGAACCAAAGATGAGCAACAAAAGCAGTTCCTCCTCAAAGTTGTTCATCATGACCGCAAGACCGTCAAGAGAACAAAGTCTATAGTGGTCGCTAAGTTCCCTCCTGCTCCTTGAGCCCCATCCACCAACGACTTGATTGCTCTGCTCTACTTACAGAATTGTTCTGCATTTCTGGTGCCCTCTTTGGAATTTTTCACAACTGTGTTTGTTAATTTTCAGTTGAATACCGTTCGTTGCAATTTTTTGCCTTCTCCCAATGATTTTTTTTAACTTTCACTTAAAATGTGGAATCTTGTCAATCTGTGTGACCAGTAAATATTGCTGAATCAAACCAAGTTTTTGCATAAAGTATTTATGGTCAACACATCTCATTTTTTTACCCCCGGGAGTGAAACACCCTAATATATATATATATATATATATATATATATATATATATATAATATATATATATATATATATATATATATATATATATATATATATATATATATATAAAGTGTCTCTAAATTATATAAAAATATTGAAAATAGCCAAAGCTCTTTTATTTCAGCTGCATTTTTGTGCAATGTTCTTCATGAAGTTAAGATATGTGAATATTTTGAATCTAAATTTTTTTTAATTTCAAAGGCCATCTGGCGAATGTCTGTTAGGGCAAAAGTTTCAGTGCAATCAAAAAGTATCTGACAAGAAAATAAGACATATATTATTGGAGTGACTATTTTAGTGTAAAAAGATCATTTGCAGATATTTAATTAGTAGGAATGCATAGAATTTTCAACTTAATAATTTAAACATCATATAATTACAAAGTATAATAAGTTTAAACGACTTATATGAAATAATTTTAAGAATTGTGATAAAGGGGAATTAGATAAAACATCATTTTGTTAAAAACTTCAAGAGCTACTGGACAAAGGACCCATTCTTCTGAATAACTTTGAACTGTTTGGTGTCTACTGACGAAGTCAAAGTCTTGATGCAATTGACTGAAACATCTTTGCAGTATCTTCATTTGTTCCCAAAGGTCATTTTTGCTCTTAAATTGCCTGCCAACTGCGTATACTTCTCCTTCCGGATGCTCCACAAGTTTTCCATGTAATTTAGGTCGCAACTGTTGGGCGGACAAGCCATGATTGAGTCTCCTTCAAATTCTTTTGACTCTTAACCAATTCTTAGATAACTTGAAGGCGTGAGTAGGAGCGTTATCGTGAACTAAAGCAAATGACTTTCTTATCTTTACTTTGAATGATCAAATCTTTTACAACAAGACAGATGAAAAATAAGCTGCTTTCACGACTTGAAAACTGGATTAGGATGAGAGACGAAACTGTTATGTAGGTGTCTAAATAAGAATGGAGTTTATATACAAATAAAACGCATGTACACATTTTTATTTAACTTTTAATATTATTTTTTTTCTTTTATTTCATCTAACAAAATAAAAAAATAACCAAATCATTCAAATGCTAATTCTTCACGACTTGTGCCTGGGCTGGGAAGAAGGGCCAAGATTGGCTCAGGCGCTTCGCTTTCTTGACGGAATTTACTATGGTGGTCCTCTGTATTTCACCACTATTCAAGTTTTCTGTTCTTTTTATTTCTTCATCTCTATCTCCTTTCCCCGTTTATTACCCAAGCCTGAATAGACCTGGATGCGTGTGAAAGAGGATTTTAAATTTATCACCAAAATAACCTAAATAAGTTAATATATGGCAAAGATAGGTTCGAACCACGATTCGCGATTCAACGATATTCAGCAGTTAACCTACTATTGCTTTCGAGGCTACTGTAAGTAGTTCTTAGAGGGGCAGGTCCAGGAGAGTTCCGTGACCTTTTTATTCCTTCGCAAATTATTTCCTCTTTGGGCTATTCGAGCTATGTATCTTCTACATATATTCACGTCTCATTACTTCACCATTTTCTTTGGGAATCATTTTCAAAACCTGGCGTAAATGTTTCGTTTATTTGATTTCGTTATCTTTCACCGTATTCCCTTAACGTGATACCGATCACACTAACACCATTCAGTTTATTTTCATTAAAAACATCATTAAATAAAACATTTAATTTCGTGCGTAGGAATAGTGGAGACGAATGTATCATCCACTCGTTTGCTTTCAATTAAAAAAATAAGAAATAACATTAAAGTTCGTGCCAATTTTGCCCCTTTTGGCAATGAGGTAATGACATTTCAATATAGTGAGAGGGAGGGGGAAGGGGAGTAAAATCAAAAGTTGGGAATCACTGTTTTGACTTCTGCATTTACTCCTTTTGCTGCACTATGGGCCCTATCAGTGACGAGGCCCAATTGAGTGTTTCTGATCACTCTTACGCGCGTTCACGCACCTGATGTCTTCTCTTGTCCAATTTGAGCCCAAGTCGTCTCTTCTTGGAGCGATAGGGTTTGCCAGAAAGGCCTGACTCACTTAGGAAGCGGAGCGGAAGCTTGTTAACAGTGCTTTTTATTCAAAACTGACTGGTATCTGGGACAAATTCGGATGCTGGGTAATTGCTGGAAGATGATCCTAGAGAATGATGGCCTTTATTTTTAAGAATAAATGTTGGTATTGTTCCATAATTTTTTTTTTTTCTTTCCGCTTCTAAAGTAGGTCAGGACTTTTTGGTCAACCTAATAATTTGGCTGCGTCCACGTGACACATTTTCACGATCCCAAACTCGATAAATCTTTGCAAAATTTATATAGATGGCACGTTGGTTTTCGTTTTTTTATCAACTAGATACTAATAATAAGTTATTTTTATGTTAATTTTGTCGGGATCGAAATGAAGGATATTTTTAAATGCTAATTTTTGTGTTTAAATCGAAATTAAAGTTATTTTTACGCTTATTTCTTAGTTCATGTCGAAATGAAAGTTATTTTTTATGGCGATTTTTGTGTTCAAATGGAAATGAGTTAGTTTTATGCTTATTTTTGTGTTGACGCAAAATTAAAGCTATTTTTATGCTCTTTTTTGTGTTCACATCGAAAGAAAAGTTAGTTTTACAATTACTTTTGTGTTCAGGTTGAGATGAAAATTTTTATGGCAATTTTTGTGTTCAAATAGAAATCAAATTCATTTTTACGTCGAAATGCAAATTAGTTTCTATGTTCATTTTTGTCTTTTAGTTCACGTCGGAATGAAAGTTATTTTTTATCCTCATTTTTGTGTTCAAATCGAAAGAAAAGTGTTTTTTTTACGCATATTGTCAAGTTCACTTCGAAGTAAAAGTTACTTTTATGCTCATTTTTGTGTTCAAATCTAAATAATTTTTTTACATCGAAATGAGTTATTTTTATGCATATTTTTGTTTTGAAATCAAAATTTGTTATTTTTTCTCTTATTTTTTAGCTCGCGTCAAAATCAAAATTATTTCTTTCGCTTATCTCTGTGTTCACGTCGAAATGAAAGTTATTTTTATACTCCTATTATGTTATTATCGAAATAAATTATATTTTACGCATATTTTTGAGTTTACGTATAAATGAAAATTATTTTTATGCTCATTTTTGTGTGCAAATCGAAATCATTATTTTTATTTTTACGTCGAAATGAGTTATTTTTTATGTTTATTTTTGTGTTTAAATCAAAATGAATTACTTTTTGGCTTATTTTTTAGTTCACGTCAAAATGAAAGTTATTTTTATATTTATATTATGTTATTATCGAAATGAGTTGTTTGTTACGCCTATTTTTGTTTTTATGTAGAAAGGAAAGTTATTTTTCTCGCTGATTTTTTACTTTATGTCCAAATTAAAGCTATTTTTATGCATTTCTTTTTTTGAGATAACGTCAAAATGAAGGTCATTTATATTATTTTTGTATTTACAACGAAATTAGTTATTTTTTACTCTTTTCTTGTGTTCACGTCAAAATGAAAGTTATTTTTTACGCTTATTTTTAAGTTCACGTCGAAATGAAAGTTATTTTCTATGCTTATTTTTGTGTTCAAGTAGAAATAAAAGGGACTTTTTACGTTTATTTTCGAGTTCACGTAAAATTTAAGTTATATCTTAAGCTCACTTTTGTGGTCAAATTAAAATAAAATATATTTTTTACGCTTATTTTTAGTTCACTTCAAAGTCAAAGCTATTTTTTTATGCTCATATTTGTGTAAAATCAAAAGAAAATTGATTTTATACGCTTATTTATGAGTTCCCGTCAAAATAAAAGATATTTTTTACATTTAATTTTTGTTCTCGTTGAAATGAAAGTTATAATTATGCTCATTTTTATTAGTATCGAAGTGAATAATTTTTATGCTCATTATTGTATTCAAATCGAAAGGAAAGTTACTTTTACTTATAATTTTTAGTTCCCATCCAAATTAAAGCTATTTTTATGCTTATTTTTGAGTTCACGTCGAAATGAAAGTCATTTTATATGGGAATTTTTGTGTTCACATCGAAAGAAAAGTTATTTTGACTCTTATTTTCTGTTGACGTTTAAATAAAAAGTTATTTTTAAGCTCATTTTTTCTGTTCGAATCTAAAGAAAAATTGTTATTTACGCTTATTCTTTAGTTCATGCTGAATTTGAAGCTATTTGTATGATTATTTTTGAGTTCCGGTTGAAAGGAAAGTTATTTTTTATGTGCATGTTTGTGACTACATTGAAATGAAAGTTATTTTATACCCTTATTTTGTGTTCATGTCGAAATAAAAGTTATTTTTGTAAGTCGAAATGAAAGTTATATTTATGATCATTTTTTGTGTTCAAATTGAAATTAAAATTATTTTTTACTTCACGTTGAAATGAAAATAATTTTTTATTCTCATTTTTTGTGTCACATCGAAAGTAAAGTTAATTTTACGCTTATTTTTTAGTTCACGTCAAAAATAAAATTATTTTATGCTCATTTTTGTGTTCACATCGAAATGAGAGTTATTTTTTTTACTCATTTTTGTGTTTATATCCAAATAAAGATATTTTTATGCTCATTTTTGCGTTATGAACATAAGGGAATAAGAAGTCTGCCAAACGCTTAGCAATAGCCAATACGAGGCAGCTCCTCTCTTCAAATAGATAATACAACACAGCCAAATCGAACTAGCCCTAGGCTATCTCCTAGAAATTTGCATTTGAAGAAACTCTTTGATAGATTTGATATTCATCATAACTTTGGAAGTGCAATTTGATTTGACTACGTAATATTGTCTATTTGTGCGAATAATAAATTTCTGTCAGCGAATAATACATTTCTATTTAGGAATTGTTCTTTGCTAGGAATATAAATGTGCTTTATGCCGTTTGCTTTGATACTGTGCAGTCTTTTAGGATCAGCGTTCCCCTTTCCCATTGCTAAATACCTGATTTAATTCATATAGTGAGTTAGTATTCGTTTCAGCTCTTTAAAGTGTGCTTTAGTGTGCTGCTCTTTCACTTTCTTAGTGTAATTATTCATTTTACAATATTAATTAGGTAAAAATTGCTGAGTACATTGAGTTTAGATAAACGTGGATGACCGAGGGTGAGCGTGAATCTTGTGATATTTCTCCTAGATGCAGAATGGTAGGAGTAGCGCACAATTTGGAAAGAATAACTATGTTAGAAGAGTAAGTCACTGGGATTAGCAGAGATCTCATCACTAGGAGCTAGGGGAGTTCTACATTAGCTAGAAGTAGGTCTAGTTGGGATAGTTTCAGGTGAAGGGTGGTAGAGGGAGGAAATAAACAGGTTCATATATAGTGAGGTATCTCCTGTTCCAGATGGAAGTAGGGATGCCTGTGTAAAGGATTTTGGGATAGTAGACCTAGCTAGAGTGTAGGTCTGCCCCTATTACTTCTAGTTATAGGTTCAGTTTCTCAGGAGATATAGGAGATGCGTGAGTTATAGGTGCATGTGGAGCAAATGAAGTGCCTGAAGTGTTTGTAGTGGGTTCAAGTTCAAGTTAATGAAAGTGATGAAATGTGTGGTAAGTTTTCATAGGTGTGAAATTGTTTACTAGTTCGCCTGGTGTTGAGAGCATCACTAGCATACTTTCTTCTTATTGTTTGTTTAAACTATTTTTCCTCCGTCAATCTTTATTCTTTTTGTAAGTTCCTCCGTCGTCGCTTTCAATCCTTTCAAATAGTTTTTCTGCTAACTATTTTTTTTCTAGTTTCATATGGCCATTTTTGCCTCTTTCATTTGTACTTTATAGCTTTGTTATTTATCAATTCTTTATTTTCTTTCTACTTAAATTTTAGCCATGCTTCTTGTTATTTTAGTTAATTTACCTTACTCTTTTTATTTTCGTTTATGTACTTTGTTATTTAATTATTCATTTCTTATTTTTAATTCGAATCTTAGTTGAGCACTTCGCCTCTTTTTCTTTACATTTTTGTCATTGCTCTTAGACTATCTTCCTTTTCTTATTATTATTTTAGTTAATTTTGGTGATTATTTATTCTTCTTCTCTTCTTTTTATTTTAATTTGATTTTAGCTTGGGCACTTTGCCTCTTTTCCTTTATACTTTCTGTCGTAGAATGACCCTTGCTTTGATCACTTTACGCTTTGACACCCTTTTAGTAACGGTATACTTTAAGGGGCGTGAGTTACTTCTATGATGAAGTAGGCTTTGTTCTAAGAGTGCTATTTTTGTGGTTTAGTCCTTAAGGAAGAGCTATTTTTAAACACATAAGGATAAGAGGAAACACCAGAATCTACCAAAAAATGAACATGTATTTTAAATTAAATATTACAAACCAACAGTAAAAGCATTTCTATATTTGGCCTCAAAGAATTTTGAATGACAAAACATAAACAAGTAGGCTTTCAATAAACAAACTAATTGCCAATTAGTATTTTTATCACGACCCTATTTGTTTAGCATAAAACATTAAATTAATGTACTGTCATCTACAAACACATATGACCTAGGTTCAAGAATAATGGTTTCTACGCTCCTTTAAAACGTGGGACGTACTAAACTTCTACTATCGCAATAGAGATATAAATGTTATTGTTAACTTACAGGTAGGTATTAGGGATTGCCGGATGTCGCTGGAGGACTTATCTCTCGCCTTGAAGTGTGGTGGCCGAAGGTTGAAATTTCGTCGAGGAGGGGGGTGATTCTTCAACGTGATTAAAGAACGGGAGCTCGTTGGGGCTGGGTTCTTCTCCTCTCACTCTTACGGTGCTTGCGATGTAAGAATCACTCGAGTGTGAGCGGCTTTGCTTTTCTTCAGTCGGACTTCTTTGCAGACGGAAAAGGCTTCTTCGGTATGGCACCGATATAAAACTTGACTATTTAGGTTAATACGGCCCTGAAAGGGGGGGATCGATTTTCTCAATCTGATCCTATCGTTTCTCACGGAAATAGTCTTGTAGGGCTGAAGGGTCGATCTTTACGAATTAATCTTTCTTCTGGCGAATCGACTTCTAATAATCTTCTTGTCTAGCCGATGGATCGATCTTCACGACCTAATCCTACTCTGGCGTATCGACTTCAGATAATCTCCTTCTCTTTCTTTGCGGGGCTTATTTATAGGCGGATTGCCGCCCCATCTAAAGGGGGAAGTGACCAGGCCACAGATGCAAAAGGGGGGGAGCGAATGGTGGGTTAGCATCTGGGAAGAGCGAGAATTCCTGAGGTGGCACTGGGATGCCCAAGTCAGCTCGCAAATTATAGGCTCGTAACCACACCGCTCCTTAGCGTGCCTTCTGACTCGCACCGTTTTTTTTTCCTAACCACGGGTTTATGGGTCTCGTAGGTCATACGATCGTTAGAGCGTCGTTTAAGGACCTTAGGTGGTCGCCTTCAAACATATGTTAGCTCCAACTGCCCACAGCGGCGAGGCGATCACACATGGAAAGCATTTTCGCCGGCTACCTTTCCCACGCTTCTCCTCATGAAGGGAGGGGGGGCTTGAATGTGTCTATACTCCTCCAGGAGGCTTAATGTAGCCATTTCTCCACATCTACCTCCATTCTTAAGAAAATAACGGTAGGGATGGGGGTTCCAATCCGACGCTTACAATAATATACATGGGTAACTTACGGAACATTATATTATACAATAAATTCTAGTTCACTCGGGAATGCCTCGATAACATTTCACCTGACCTTACATTAATTCCTATATTACTGTGCCATCTTAGGATTTTCTTACCTACCACTTGGGTTACTCGCCCCTACTTACTTACAATTCTACTGATTTACACTTAACTTTGCTATAATACAATAGTTGGGCGGCTCCTTAATCGTCGACAGGGTTCCGACTTAACGAGTCGGCCATACAATTGTTGGACCCTTTTATGTAGTGAATGGAGTACTGGTACTCCATCAAGAGTAAACTCCATCTCAGGAGTCTTCCATTCTTACACTTATTTTTACCTAAGTATGACAACGGTTTATGGTCGCATTCCAACTTGAACTCGCGCCCTATTAGATAATATTTGAATTTACCTATGGACCATATTATGGCCAAAGCTTCGATTTCGATAGTAGCGTAGGCTTTTTCTCTACTCAACAGTTTCCTACTGACATAAGCTATGGGATAGGCTGTTTCGTCATCTTCGTATTGAAGCAATACTCAGCCTAGCCCGTCCCGACTAGCGTCCGTGCGAAGACCGAAGATCTTGTTGGGATTTGGTAAGCGAAGAATGGGCGCAGTTACGAGTTTTCCTTTTAGAATCTCCAACTGAGTTATTGCATGGGGGTTCCACGTGACAGGGTCTGACGCTGTCTTTTTTAACAAATCATTCAGTGGGGCCGCAATGGAAGCGAAGTGTGGTACAAAACACCTATAGAACGAGGCCGCTCCCATAAACGATCGGAGTTGTTTCTTTGTTTTCGGCCGGGGCATCTTGACTATGGCGTCCACTTTTTCTTGCTGGGTAGTCAAGTGTTTTTGTCCTATTTTGAATCCCAGGTAGTCAATGGATTCGTAGGCAAAATAACACTTGGTCGGCCCGGCGGTTAGACCTTGCTCCTTCAATTTCTCCAGCAATGAGCGTAGGGCGTGTAAGTGTGACTCCCATGTACGGGTAGCTACGTACACGTTGTCGAAGTAAAACGACACGTCGCTTAGTCCAGCGATAATTCGCCTCATCATCCTATTATAATTGCTACCGGCTGTAAGTAGTCCGAAGGGTAGCCTGGTAAACTGTAACAGACCTCTCTCGGTCGCAAAAGCCGTCAGTTTTTTGGACTCCTTAGCGAGAGGTATTTGATAGTACGCTTTACATAAATCCAATTCGGTGATGAATTTAGCGTCTTCAAATAAATGGAGATTTTGATCTATTAGTGGGATGGGCTCGGCGTCGAAAACGGGCACTGAATTCAATTTTCGGAAGTCCACGCACATCCGAAATGATTGATCAGGTTTCTTAACCATTACTATGGGGGAGCAATAATCGGACTCCGATGGCTCTAAAATTCCCAATTTTAGTAAATTCCGGACTTCCTTATTGAAGGCTTCTCGTAGGTGGATTGGTAAAGGATATGGTTTGCTCCGAACCACTGAATTAGTTTTTAGTTTTATTTCATGGATAAAAATCCTTGGCACATCCAGGGTTTTCAGAAATGACTTCTGGGAATTCCATGAGCAAGTTCAACATTTCCGCTTTTTGTTGAATTTCTAAGTGGGGATTTATCTTTAAATCCACCCGAGGGTCTTCCGGGGTAGGTGAGAGCGAGGGAAGTTCGTATTCCTCGTCTTGTTCCACACACACGGTGTGTATGACTTGCAGGGGCGTACCCGGGTAAACGGCATCCATCGGTTCTTCTTCGTCTAGAAGGGTAATATTCTTTATGCACGCGCGGCGGTGATATTTTTTTAGCATGTTTATGTGATAGGTTCTTCGCCCTGTTGGGGTATCTATCAAGTAATCGACTGGACCCCGTGCCTGGATTACTTCAAACGGTCCCTTCCACTGGGCCCATAACTTATTATTTTCGGTCGGGAGTAATAATAAGACTTCATCTCCTGCCTTTAATTTTCGAGCCTTTGCTTTCATATCGAAATAGTCCCGGTATTTGGTTAAATTTTTCTCGGCGTTCTCTCGAGCTAAGCCAGAGCAGTATTCTAGGCGCTCGCGCATATCCATCACGTAGGCGTAAGACGATTTGATTTCTTGCTCGAGCTTCGCGTTGGAAAATAATTCCTTAAGAATACTCATAGGACCTCGCACATTTCTCCCGTATAATAGCTCAAAGGGCGAGAATCCCAACGTCCGATGAGGTATTTCTCGGCAGGCGAAAAGGGCAGCAGGCAGGAATCTGTGCCACTGTGTAGGGTTGTTTTGACACAACTTCTTCAATATATTTTTGAGAGTCCCGTTTAATTTCTCGCAGATTCCGTTAGCGGCTGGATGAAATGGACTCGTAAAAATTGGCTTGACTAACAGAAGTTTGTTAAAATATTCCATCAATTCTGAGGTGAATTGGCGCCCTCTATCAGATAGAATTTCTTTAGGCAGGCCTACTCGTGCAAAAATTGAAATTAATGCTTCCGCGCAGGAAATAGTGTCAATCTTCCGTAGGGCCACGGCATCTGGGAACCGGGTGGCACAATCCACTAGAGTGAGGATGTAGGAGTGTCCTCCACTTGAAGGGGGGTGAATTGGTCCCACCAAATCAATTGCCACTCGAAAGAATGGTTCGGTTATAACGGGCACCTTTTGTAAGGGAGCGGGAGGTACCCGTCCTCTGGAGGGATCCTTCTGACACACGTCGCATGATCGGCAATAGGCCACAATTTCCTTTGCGGCCTGGGGCCAATAAAAGTGTCGGAATATCTGCTGCGCCGTTTTGTTGTGCCCAAAGTGTCCGGCTAATATTCCATCATGCGCGGTATTCAAAATTCTTTGCGTGTATTCTTGAGGTACACACAGTGCTTTCTTGTTCTCCTTATCCTCCTCGCTGATAGTACGGTAGAGAAGTGAGTCTTCTACGATATACTGGATCGGCTTCTTTCCTTTCACTTGGAGAATTTCACCTTTAATAGCTTTCTCCCATAGAGGTTTAAGAGTGGGGCATTCCTTCTGAGCACTGGCGAAGGAAGTCAATTTGAACCCATTGTCTTCGAGGGTAATCCTCGGGGTCAACTTAGCAGGTTGCTCTTTCCTCTGGGCTTCTTGTGCCCGGGTGACTACTGGTTGGGCCACTTCTTGCTGGGGAATTAGGGGGTTTTGTCCGATTAGTACTGCGCAGAACTTAATCGGGGCTACTACCACGTCCGTCCAACCGGTGAAATATCTGCATTGTATATGACATCTCACGACGGGGAATCGATTGTCGCGTCCTAAAAAGTCGTGGACGATTGCGAATTTCTTATGGGCAGGGTTTACTGGGGGCAGCAACTTGTCGGATACCACTATGCACGTGCACCCGGTGTCTCTGACTAAAGTGGATACTCGGCACCCATTAACAGTGCCCTCTTCAAATTGTAGGCCGCCTGGCGAACTTTTGTTGAATAGAAAGTTTACCTGTTGCTGGGGCTCTTCGGATGTTGGCGCGGGGACGTAGGACGAATCAGCTTGTCCTGCTGGGATAGCGGCAGTCAGGTTTTGCACCTGTTGTCTCGAGGTCTCCCTCAGTCGGGAGTTCTGTGGGCACTGGAAACTCAGGTGACCTATTATCCCGCAGGTATAACAAGTGACGGGCTTCCTGGGATACGTGCCGGTATTAGGGTATGATCCTTGTGGAATCCTAACTTCTTTTTTATTTTTTTCTCCTCCAAAATTTGGTTTATAAGTTCCTTTTGCTGCTGCGAACTTAAAGGGCTTCTTCTGTAAATGCCTGGGTGGCGGCCCATTTTTCTTTGGGGAGGGAGCCTTCTCTTTCTTGTACTCCCTAGGATATAACCGATGATTTACCGCGTGGAGGTCAGCCTCGTCCAGACACTCGTTGAAGGTAGAAGCTTTTCGGTCCTTAACGAATGCACGGATTTCCTGGGGTAGGGTACTTAGTAACTGATCTCTAAGCATGAAGTCGACGACCGCAGCGACTTCGTTCTCTACCCCTTCTGACTCCATCCAAAACTGTAGGCTTCGACGAAGCTCAAAGCCAAAATGTTTGTACGTTTGTCCAGGTCTTATACGAGACTGCCTGAACTTCATCCTATATTCTTCCGGGTTAAGGTTTGTAGCTGAGAGAAGTTCGGCTTTGAGAGTGGAATAGTCCACAGTCGCTTCTGAGGGTAAAGATACGAATATCTCTCTCATCCTACGATTGAGTAGCGGTAACAGTCTGGCGACCCCATCTTCTTCTAGGTCCCAATTATTGACTTCAAATATTTTCTCAAAATGGGAGAGATATGAGCATAAATCTTCTTCGTCCTTGTACTCCGGGAGTTTCATGCTGGCCGCTGGTGATACTCCTGTTTTAGATGACACTGACTGCACCTCTAACTGGTCTTTACTAAGAGCTCTTTCGTGGGCCCTTATCTTCTCTCTTTCATCAGCTTCCATTTTCGTCTTTTCTCTTCTTTCATCAGCTTCCATTTTAGTCTTTTCTGCTTCCATTTTCATCTTTTCTCTTCTTTCTTCTCTTTCGTTTCTCTCTTTCTCCTGAATAAACTCTCTTTCGTTTCTCTCTTTCTCCTGAATAAACGAACTCAGCTCGGTTCCTTGTAGTCCGAGGCTTTGACCTTGCTTCCGATAAAGGTCAAACAATGCCATCGCGCTTATGTCAGTCATCTACCTTGTTTTTAATCAAGCCTGACCTACTCCACCACCGAAACTTACCACTTGGCCTAACAATTACCTTTAGATGGTATCCACCTCTAACTTTACCAATTTCCCATTCGTCAAATATTCTATTATTCCTGGTGTTCCTTTTATGTGTTAGCTCTTCCTTAAATAGCCACTGCTGGGTTCTTTCTAATATAAAACCTCTAGACCTGACACCACTTTTATAATATGTCGTAGAATGACCCTTGCTTTGATCACTTTACGCTTTGACACCCTTTTAGTAACGGTATACTTTAAGGGGCGTGAGTTACTTCTATGATGAAGTAGGCTTTGTTCTAAGAGTGCTATTTTTGTGGTTTAGTCCTTAAGGAAGAGCTATTTTTAAACACATAAGGATAAGAGGAAACACCAGAATCTACCAAAAAATAAACATGTATTTTAAATTAAATATTACAAACCAACAGTAAAAGCATTTCTATATTTGGCCTCAAAGAATTTTGAATGACAAAACATAAACAAGTAGGCTTTCAATAAATAAACTAATTGCCAATTAGTATTTTTATCACGACCCTATTTGTTTAGCATAAAACATTAAATTAATGTACTGTCATCTACAAACACATATGACCTAGGTTCAAGAATAATGGTTTCTACGCTCCTTTAAAACGTGGGACGTACTAAACTTCTACTATCGCAATAGAGATATAAATGTTATTGTTAACTTACAGGTAGGTATTAGGGATTGCCGGATGTCGCTGGAGGACTTATCTCTCGCCTTGAAGTGTGGTGGCCGAAGGTTGAAATTTCGTCGAGGAGGGGGGTGATTCTTCAACGTGATTAAAGAACGGGAGCTCGTTGGGGCTGGGTTCTTCTCCTCTCACTCTTACGGTGCTTGCGATGTAAGAATCACTCGAGTGTGAGCGGCTTTGCTTTTCTTCAGTCGGACTTCTTTGCAGACGGAAAAGGCTTCTTCGGTATGGCACCGATATAAAACTTGACTATTTAGGTTAATACGGCCCTGAAAGGGGGGGATCGATTTTCTTAATCTGATCCTATCGTTTCTCACGGAAATAGTCTTGTAGGGCTGAAGGGTCGATCTTTACGAATTAATCTTTCTTCTGGCGAATCGACTTCTAATAATCTTCTTGTCTAGCCGATGGATCGATCTTCACGACCTAATCCTACTCTGGCGTATCGACTTCAGATAATCTCCTTCTCTTTCTTTGCGGGGCTTATTTATAGGCGGATTGCCGCCCCATCTAAAGGGGGAAGTGACCAGGCCACAGATGCAAAAGGGGGGGAGCGAATGGTGGGTTAGCATCTGGGAAGAGCGAGAATTCCTGAGGTGGCACTGGGATGCCCAAGTCAGCTCGCAAATTATAGGCTCGTAACCACACCGCTCCTTAGCGTGCCTTCTGACTCGCACCGTTTTTTTTTCCTAACCACGGGTTTATGGGTCTCGTAGGTCATACGATCGTTAGAGCGTCGTTTAAGGACCTTAGGTGGTCGCCTTCAAACATATGTTAGCTCCAACTGCCCACAGCGGCGAGGCGATCACACATGGAAAGCATTTTCGCCGGCTACCTTTCCCACGCTTCTCCTCATGAAGGGAGGGGGGGCTTGAATGTGTCTATACTCCTCCAGGAGGCTTAATGTAGCCATTTCTCCACACTTTCTATTGTTCTTTTTCTTCTTTTTTTTAGTTAAATTTTAATTTGGGCACTTCGCCTCTTTTTATTAAAATTTATTACCTTTTGTTTATTGTTAGGTGTAGATTAATCGGATATTTTCTCTTGCACAGTTTCTTCCGCTGGGGAAAAGAGATGTCCTTTCAATTGTGCGTTGTCTGAATAGCGGTATTTCTAGATTATTGTTGATTATTGGGAGTATTTCTTTTTGTACCTTGTCCCATGTCTTTCTCTCTAGCCTCTGGATCCCTATATTGATCGGTTTGAGTCTGGTTCTATCGTGTAGAACCGATTGTCGCATACGGTGATCCTTCTCGTGCCAGTTATAAGCAGTGTGGCTTGATTCTGTACCCTCTCCATCGTCCTGTGAGAGGTACAGCTTTCTATCTGTGTGATCACGGACGGGTACACCAGGACGGAGCGTACCAAGGCCGTGTAGAGTTTTCTCTTATTTGGCACGTTGAGGCTTTGGACAGTTTATTCAGCTCTCTTTTGTTTAGGGAGACTCTTGTTTATGTGGGCCTCATATCCTGATTTGTAAAGACGTAAGCCCAGGACCTTTCCCTCGTTAGAGTACGAATAAATTTCGTCCTCAATGAGCACGTCGTCTAATTTCCGTCGGTTCATCGGAATTATCAGGAATTTCTAGAGGTTAGTCTTTATTTGCCACCTTTTTTCGTAACGATTGGTGTTATCAATCTCGGCAGCTGTCGCCCTTGCTTGAACTCCAGTGTTCTTGATTGGACTTGGAACGATTTGTGTAATGACATCCGCGTATTGAAAATACATCGAATCGTCCCTCATTGGAGCATGGAAGTCTATTGTGTATACGAGGTACAGCAACGGACTCAGACAGCTGCCTTGGGAAACTCCCGCCTCGAGTCCGAATTCGAGTTCTTTGTTGCCCCGATCGCTATTTGCGCTCTCCTCTACATGACATAGTCACAAAGGACCCTTTCCGGAATTGGGTTTAGCTGGAGGTTGAGGATCTTGAATTGTAGCCCTCTCAGCCTTACCTCGTCGAAGGCCTTCTTTACATCCCGCAGCACCACGTCTACGTATTTTCGCTCAGCTTTGCTGCATGCGAGTTTTTTCGATAGGAAGGGGAGGGCGGTCTCCGTTCCTCGTCTCCTACGGAGCCCGTGCTGCTGAGGGTTGTGAGCTCCTAGCTCAGCTAGTTGTTCTTGAAGCTTGTCAGCCAGGAGCTTCTCGTAGACTTTCGCAACGAATTCCATCAGGCAGATTGTCCTGTAATTGACCAGTTGATCAGGGGGTTTACCTCTGTAGCAGAATGAGGTCGAAGGGCGACCACGTGACCTCTGTACCCACGTGGTCCTGAAATCACCGCGTCGAACTTTGAAAGCACGCTGAACCAGGGTAAGGGTGCAGCCTACGCCGTTATCACACTCCAGCTGTATTTGTTTAGGGACCGATTTCCCCGTCTCCCAAGCCACCTTTCAGCGAACATTCTTGCCTTTCCTCACAAGATTGAAGTCCGTTGAACATTCTACGTCAATGTTATCACAATTTCCGCTCCCCCCTCCCAAAGGAGTCGCCAACTTTTCCCAAAAATAGCATGTGTGTGGAGGTGGTTGCCAAAGCTACCAAAAGCCACCTTACCAGGCGTATATATAACCTTCGACTCAGTTTATTAAGGAACACTAATAGACTTCCACTTACTACGCCAAACGAGCTGAAGGACTCTCGCCTCCCCCCATCGGAGATTTCGATTCGAGGACTCTGCCATTTTCAATCGGCGAGTATCTGACGAGGATTCTTATCTCCGAAAGCCATTTATGACTGCTCCCTCATCTGAAGCGAGAAGTAACCCAACTTTTCCCTTCGCAGTCATAGTATCCCAACTGGCCCCTTTTCTGCAACGAGCACGTAAGCAATTGTAACCGTTGCCGCTTGCAGATTGATCTAGAATCTGGTTTACCCAATCGATCCATTATTTGTGTGTGCGCCCCGGTTTAAAATCCCCCTTTAAATTACCGACCTGTATCCAACCTCCTTAATCCCCTAATTAACACACCTGTATCTCGCGTAGACATTTAACTCCGTCTCTACGACCATTCCATTAAAACCCAATATTTGTATATATTTAAATATTATTTTGTTGTTAGTAAAGCTATATTTTCGTCATTGTCTTTCTTTTGCAATCCCAACGCGTACCAGCTACCTGTTAATCTTTGGCTAACTTTCACTCTGAAATATTTGTTTTAAAAAGGACCCCACAAGGTTAATAATAAACCATCCCCAATGGACTCATGACAATTTTCCCACTCACTATCGGTCTTCAGCCAACTTCGGCCCAAAGCCCCCAAAGTACCTAGGTATATATATATATATATATATATATATATATATATATATATATATATATATAGAGAGAGAGAGAGAGAGAGAGAGAGAGAGAGAGAGAGAGAGAAAGAGAGATAGTCTGGCCATTCCACGACAACCTCCCTTAGGTAAGAAGATTATTTTAGCAATCTTAAAACCATCAGGGAAGTAACCCGTGTTCAGGCAATCGTTATAAACATTTGTGATTGCCTGAGTGATATGGTGTGTGGCATTTATCAAGTTGTTTTTGGTGATACCCATCCAGCCTGGTGCCCTTTTTTCAAAGGTTCTTACAGTGACCATGACCTCCTCTGGTGTTATGGGACGGCCATACCCTGCTATCTCCCTGCCTTCGTCTACTTGATGTTGTGGGTGCGTGCGGTGTATAATCTGATTCAGATCTTCGATCAATTGGCCTTCGATTCCTGGTCCAACTCTTCATTGTCTTCTGGGGTGATACTGAAGACGTTTTTCCAATAATTCATAAATCTGTCTTCTAGAACCGCCGCCAGGTCCTCTATATAATATCCGTTCTATTTTATTCGAGCCTTAGTTCTTCTGGCTAGTCTTTTTAGATTCTTGACTTGACGCCAGAATTTAGCCGGCTTCAGCTTGCTATTGATTTTAGCTATCAGCCTGTTCCATATTTCCTCTAGTTGGGGTTGATAGCCTCTTTTAGCTCGGTGCTTAGGCGCCGAACAAGTGAGCCTCTTTTCCGGTTTCGACCTTTCCATCTTATCTCTTCGTACACTTCCCTGTGATCACGAGCGATCTCCCTCATCTCCTTTGTCCATCTGGGATGAGGAGATTTTTTGTACCCAGTCGTGGGTACGCAACGCACTCGCGGTCCGCTTCTAGAATGGACGTAGTTATCCTCCAGTTCTTTGTCTATCTTCTTCAAGGCTGCGTCGCTGAGGTCAGCTGGGGCGTATTGACTGAGTCGTCTCTTGTAGCGTTTTCAGGTGGTTAAGGCGTAGTTTTTGCGGAGAGAGACTGGAAGCTAGATCGGAGCGAGTATATTGTGGTGAGGATCGTTATGTGACCACTTGGGACTGTTGGGCCCGGCTCACTATGGTAGTTAAGATTATGTCAGGTTTGGTGGCTGCTGCGGAAGTGATATAGGTCGGAAAATCCGGCCCTATTCTTTGGATGTTTTTTCTTCCCATAATCAATTCCAAGTTTCAGCCTCTTCATTGGTTCTACCATAGCCCCCCGCACGGCATCTGGCATTGAGGTATTCCCCTAAGATTGCCATACTACGGTGCCCAACCAGTGTGTAGAAGTTTTTTTATTGGGAGATAGGCTCGACGAGGGGGTTGATAGGCTTCTGCTCTCACGAGGTTCCCTACCAATGTGTGGAGTTCGACCGCCACAAAAAATTCGTCCAGTTCTGGTAGATGTTTGAACGAGATGTTCTCCTTGATAGCTATTACAGCACCATCAAACCTTCCTTGAGAATGATTCTTCATGACGACTCTGTAGCTCGGTATTTTAATTTGACCAGATGTAGTGTCAATGCCGTGCTCGGTTATAAGAATGATGTCGGGTTCAAGCACCCCGAATATGTTTCCATATGCCTTGCTTTTCCCTCTGATCCGTTTTCGTTGAGTTTCAGGATCCTTATTCTGTTGCTTACCCTTTCTATGTTGTCTTTTTACTGTTTCTGGGTTATGTTCTTCTTTCTCCCGTTTCTCTTCTTCCTGAACTCGGCGTTAGAAATTTGATTGCAAGTGTTGTGACGTAGAGCCACGTTTTAGTGGAGCAAAGCTTGTTCTACTCTTTTAGTGTAGATTCAGGCATCGTATTCTCATTTCAAAACTTTTGATTTAATTCCATGGAATATTTCTCTGGGTTCAAATTCTTCGGGAAAAGGAAACTGTTCGCATGCGTATATTGTGAGATTGATGTCATCCACACGCAACCTTTTGTTCTTCCGTTTATTCCCTTTGGTCTTCTTTGTTTAAGGGACTTCTGAGTCCGATGAATCTGAGGACTCCTAGGAACCAGTAGTAACAGACCCAGCATTTTCCCTCTCTTCGTTATCTACTTGTCTCTGTTTAGGGGCACGAGTTTTCACTTCGACTGCTTTTTTTTCTCTTTCTAGGTTTTATTTCCAATTTTGGGGTTGTATTTTTGGGTGTCGTCTTGTACATTTGTCTGTTAGTCTGGGTCCATCTGCAATTGCAGGACATCTCCAGATGGGGGGGTTGTCCGGGAACCACATTTGGTCCATACCGTTTTTGGACTGCTCCTAAACTTGATCACTTCGGCTACTTTGATCCAGATTTGTCGAAGCTGGATTTCCTCCTTGATCTCCTCTCTTGAGTGTTGCCCGATCCATGGGTCGAGTCGCCGGCATACTACGCTCACGTGAGCCAGGGTCTGAAGTGGTACGGCGGGTTGCAGACCAATTCCCCGTAGGACCTCAACTGCCTTTTCTTTGGTAATGGCGTCAATGTCCTTCTCCTTCTCACAGACAGCAACATATCCCGAGGCCACCTCCAGCAGTCTTACCATGGCAATGATCAATTTGCCATATACAACCTCGAATACTTTTTCTCTGCTGGGCTTAGGTTGTCCGTTGATTGCCCTCAGAGGGATTCTAGTCGTGTTATCCTGGGCCATTTGTTAAAGAAAGTGGCCCCTCTGGGCTATAATCTTCTTGTGCTCTCTAATCTTTTTGTTGTGGTAACTTGATTCGAAGAAAAATGGTTCGTGCTTCCTTTCTTCTTTCTCTGTGCTCGTTTGAGATGACTCCCTCTTCTTCGTAACTCAGCATGCAAGAACGTGAACTGCCAAATTGAGTGGATGAATGATGATGGGTGAACCCGAGGGGGCCCTCACGAGGTGTGATTGTATGTCGGACTTTTTGTTGGTTAGCCCGGAATCAACCATCGGTAACGGGAGGTGCCGCCCCTCGCGGGTTTGGATATCTGAACTGCACCTAGCATACATAAAGCCGGGTGTTGCTCCCCTATATGGTCCTGGCAGGTCTCCCGGGATAAAGGAGTGGGGGCGGGCCCCCCATGTCCTTTCCCCGGAGTTGCGTTCTGCCCCTGGTCCTGGTGCCTCTGACGCCGAGTTCCACTGTGGGCTACTCCTCAAACCATAGTTTGGACAAGGCAAGATGACAGGCAGTCCAGTTCATTTCAGCTTCGTTACTCCGTCGAGGGAGGGGGGAGGTCAACATAAGTAAAGTCACCTAGGAGCAGCTTATAAATATCTCTTCTCGGAAATCCCTGTGGGGAAAGTGAAGAAGACTTTCACGTTTTTGAAGCTGGCTTCCTCTTTTCTTTACCTCCGTTATCGGGTAAGAGATGTGTAGGTTAGCGTGGATTGTTCAAAGAAGGTTTCAACCGTCCTGTGGTGGGTGATTCACAGATTAGGTATTTAGAAAATTAAAAAGAAAGTTATTTTTTTCTGTTCACATCGAAATTAAAATTATTTTTATTCGCATTTTTGTGGTTACGCGGAAATGAAAGGTATTTTTTTATTTTCATTTTCCGTGGTGATTTTTCAGTTGCCTCGCTCGATCTTTTCAGTCTCCTTATCACATCATTCTTCTTGCGAAGGAAGACTCTTAAGCTTTGCCTCCACGCCCCACGTTTGGGCTTTTCCACCTCTAGACATTCGATTTGAGGCCTTTCCCATCGCTGACTTGCATTAAAACGTGGGATCCGACCCATAGGTCGCTTAACATATCGCAGTCGCTGCCATGTCAACCAGAACCGAAGCTTTATGCGGTAACCCAACCACACATCATGTGGCTTAACTTCGCTTAGCTATGACGTAGCCCACTGCTGGTAACCTACATGCGTGGTAGTAAGAGTAGAAGATGAGTAAAATACGAAAGAAAGACTAAAAGATAAACTAGCTAAAGTTGGATCGAGGCTTTTGGCGCCTCCAACCCTCGCGAATTAATCCAAGGCAATTTAACGTATTTGTTGGATTATTACATTTGCAAGTTCTCAATAGTCTCTGTCCAATTCAGGCACGAGTGTGATTGCGTTTAGAATGCTTATACGACGCACAACTACCACCATAAGGGTCTATGCTTCAGTATAGCTACAGAGAGATATTGTCAGACACAAATACACGAATAGTGGGTCATTAATGACGCTATGGCTAAAATTGGGGGGTACCATCTTATTCCTATCTTTGAAGCAGGTAAAGATAAACGTCCCCAACGACTTTTGAAGACGCGTATTTTAAATTGGAATTTTATGGGGACGCTTTTCTTAACTTTGAAGGTTTGGGGGGAGCTAAACTGTACTTGGGTACTTTGGAGACGCTTTCCTTTTCTTGCTTTCTATCTTTATTTAATTTTGCTAAAGTCTATTTTTCTTCTTTTTCATTATTTCCACTCGCTTCTTGATTTCTTTGCTCCCTTTATCCCGGGTCTCCTGTAAACCGACTCTCAATGCCCCTTCCCACTTTTTGCCATCGTCACAATGACGTTTTCAGTGGGTTATGATGACCACTATTCCACGCCCACTCAGGCGCCCTACAAACCCACAGGGGTTTGACTCCCTGAGAGTCGATCCATACACTTGTGGGAAGTGAAAATACTCCCAACAAGCAAACACACATATTTAAAGGTCTCAACCCGCCACAAACGCTCGTGTATAAATGGATGTCCCCCATGCACACAGCACCATTCCTCGCCAACTTGGCCGACATGAGATAAGTTGAATTAACGGAGAAGTCATGTGCGCGTGTGTATGCATGTGATGTTGTCATGGCGACTTTCGTTATATAAAGGGAGGGATGAAAGTGGTAGGGGGTCCATAAACTGTCTCCGTCTCGTCCATTTCGAGCGATTTATCTCAAAGAATTACACAGGCCAAGAAACATGCAGGCGTCTCCTCCATTCTCCACACACACACGTTCGTACACACACGCCGGCTTATTCATAGTACGCACGTATACATACACTGGTGTGTTTAGGTTGGATAGTATCATTTATATTGATGGGTTATGGGTTGTGGTGGCGTCCTGTCCCACTCCATCAGGAGACGAAAAGATTGATTTGGGGGCTTTGGCAGGTGGCTGGGATGATGGAGAGCTCAGGGGCATCTCTGCGCACACTCTCTCCATGAGGGGGGAGAAGAGTTAGTACATCGGCGTTTCTGTGTACATTGCGTATTGGTGCCACCTGTTGAAGCGAATACGGGAGTGGGGTTCGAATTATGCCGTGGCGCAAGCGTCCTGGGGAAATTACGTGCCTGAATCCCTCCTGATCGACTCTCTCGTGCCCCCTTCCCCTCCCGATCGTTCGAGTCATGTCTCCGCAAACCTCAAAGGTCCGACCACACTCCTCAATCGGTGTTGAGCACTAATCGAGTGTCCCTCCAGGCTTCCGGTTCCGCTCCCTATGGACGAATTCCACACTCCACTCTTTAGGGATTCACCCGCCAGACTTCGATTCGAAGCAAAACCAGTCTCGGTTCCCTTAATTCGCACTGTCAGGAGGACACAGCCACAGAATGCCCGTCGCGTCATCGCTCAAGGGCTCTTACTGTAAACTACACAACCAGTCGAGCCATTTCTCTGCGATTAATAGAACAAATCCAATTTATTTTTCCGGTAATTACTTTGCAATTTATAGAAGTGCCTCCCTCCCATCCACTCCATAACACGTGACTGCAATTTTCTTCTCTAAGAAATCTTAGCAAAAACAGATTTATTAAAAGATATTAATAAAAAAATGTAGGGGTTGAAAAGCCCACTCGGTTTAATTAGGTCCAAACACATTTATGTTTAACCTTTTGAAATGGCCTTCCAGACGATTTGAAAACTTATAAAATTGTTGTTTCGAATCCTGGAGAAAAGATCATTCCAAGTATTCACGACTGAAAGATGTCTCTTTCGAAATACGCTGCTTCCTGCTGAATTCCATTTCTTCTCGTCCTGTTATTTCTAGCAAAATGAAGCTTTCCATTTTAACAGGATCAAAGACTTTTAAAAAAATACTAATTAAAATAATGTCATGAAAAATTTAATGTCTTGGATTTTGATAAGCGAAAACTAGACATGATTTTCTACCCTCAAACTAGTCGCCAGGACGAAAGCTTCCAAATGCTATTTCCAAGTGCTAATTAGTTTGCCTCATTTAATTCACACCTCATATGATGGCTAGCCTTCATCACTGAATTGAACCAAGTTCAGGAGAATCGCAACTCGCCCAATTCCTAGCGCTGCCAACTTGGGCTAGGCACTTTTTATACATTTTCACCTCCCGTAACCCATCCTTACCAAATCTCTTTTAAACGACTTTGTAGTATAGAATCTCTAATTAGATCGACTATAGCTGGGATTATCACACGTAAAACCCACGAGCATATTAAAGGAATTCTTGGAATTCTTGAAGTGACGGTAGGCTCTGGTGTAGTCTACAAGGTTTTTCGAATCTAGGTGGACGAGAAGGGACAGTGGAAGCTTGCCTCTTATTGTGTTGCAGATGGTCACTGTATAAGAGGCTCTTGGGTCGGAGGAGCATGGCGATATTAAGGGCCAGGGTTTCCAATTCAAATATGTTGAGGCTGGCTTCCCGGCGGGGAATCGAACCCCGGTCTCCCGCGTGACAGGCGGGGATACTCACCACTATATAAAAAAGTGTTTTTTATATCCTGAGGTACCGGATAGTGACGGTGCCTTTGCCTCCATTGAAACAATTTTGTCCACCGCTAAATCTTTCTTTGAGCTATGGAAGGGGGGTGCAAAGGTCGAAGGGTAACTGTCTCAGGAAAAAATAAAAGTGTTTTTATTTTTTTAGATATATTCGCTAAATTATGATCAGTTTGTCTTCATAACATGTTCTTTTAACCTTACTTGATGAACCCACCTGTGGCCTCGATGACAGCCTCAAGGCGATGTCAGAACCGGCCACAGGTCTTCGTCCCTACCTCTCGTTTTAGGACCCTGAAGGACCTGGTATTCCTGGCAATGAGTTCATCTTTCATGTTGCACCTTGATTTGTTTGTCTTTCGTCCCAACCGTGCCCCACACAAAGAATTTGATGGGGTTGCTGTCAGGCAAGTTGGTAGGCCGAATGTCAGGTCAAATGTCAGAAATTCTCCACGGGACACATTCTTATATTTTATCTGTCTATCGTATCATGATTTTATATTCATGAGTTCCGGCTGCTTTCCCACATAAGGCCTCCTGGCAGTTACCCGGTGGATCCAGGGTTTCACTAACTTGCTCAGAACATGGATGTAGCCATCGTTGTTCAGCCTGAGGCCCTCAGGGAAGAGGTTTGGTGGCATGACGTCACTTTCAATGCTGACAACACCGAAGACCATGATTGTCGATAGAAATTTAATTTATATTAATCTGGGCACATCATGTGGTGTGACAGCTAGTCACCTGTTGTTCTGAGAACTGATCTTCTGTTGTTGGTATACATTCTTCCCGTCGGAGAAAAATTACAGCATGTCTCTCTCTAACTGGAGTTTCAAATGTTGATCAGCTTCTTAGTGTGGTTGAGTCACTTTTTCCTGCATCGTCTTAGACATAAATTGTCCCTTCCTCATCTTGTATGATAAGTAGCGAATGTCCTTATGCACCACCTGCCTAATGAGCTTATCATTAACACCTTCTTTCTCTGCAATGGCACGTATAGACTTTCTAGGATCATTGTTGATGATCTCTTGGAAATTCCCGACGAATTCCGGCGATTTAATGGCGCCGGATCGTTAAACCTCGAATCAACTTTTACTCACCAGCTAATCCTAAGGAAAAAATATGTAATAATAATAATATTACATTCCCATAGTCGCCCCAAGGGATTAATTTTAAAAAGTTGCCACGGGCCAACAACATCAATGTTGCCTTTCAATACAAAAAAATATCCGAAATAGTCTGTCTAAAAATAGATCCACCGATAAAGAACATGGGGTATATTATATTCGATGCAAAACTTGCAATCAAGTATACATTGGCAAAAACAGCATATTCTCCAGGAGAATGAAGGAACACAAACGCCGTGGGAGACTTTCATCTAGCCAGTTCCTTCACATGTTAAATGAAAACCTTCAGATTCGTCCTTCCTCTGATAAAGAATGCCGCTGCTCCATACCATCCTCCTAATTACATTCGGATTTGTAAATATGTGCATCCCGAGGCTAAGCATCTCTGACCAGTGATTGGAGATGACCGAGGTCTCCGTCGAAACCTGGTTTCGCAAATAAATCGATTCTAACACTGTGGTTTCTTTTCTGCACTTACATGCATGTTACTATATATATATATATATATATATATATATATATATATATATATATATATATATATATATATATATATAAATTATTTGCAATAGCGCAATCATAATTATGCGGTTTAAAAGGCTATTTTTGGCTTACTAGCTCTTCATCAAAGTCGTCGGGAGGAGCTTTTCTCACATACACGAGAATATGACGCATAAAATAAGTTTCTCTAAGACAGCTAAAAAACTGCCTTTCGATCGGCTATTTTAATTGTAATTCCTGCTTGTGGAAGAGAATGGAAAATTTGTTTTCGCCACTCAAGCAACGCCTTGAAAAGTCGAAAGACAGTTTTTGGGCTGTCTTAGAAAAGCTTGTTTTATGCGTTATATTCTCGTGTATGTGAGAAGAGCTCCTTTTGAGGGCTTTGATGAAGAGCTAGTAAGCACAAAATAGCTTTCTTTAACCGCATATATATATATATATATATATATATATATATATATATATATATATATATATATATATATATATATATATATATATATATATAAATAAGCTCACCGGACAAAAGATTAGTCACTTGTAACCATAGTAAGGGTCTCTTGCACGCCACTTTGCTCCATATGTTCATGCCATGGAAATCCCTGTGTAATGTTCTTTCTGAAATGGGTGGTGAAGGACCAGAATTGACTTTGTGGCAATTCCTGCCTCGAAGCAAATCGATCTGCAATTACAAACCTGGAGATTCTACGACGGTCCCTATCTGTTAACATCTTCCGTCCGCAATTCTGGCGAGAGTTTTCCGCATTTTGGGAGTTCTGCCATTGCTTGTAAATCAGGATGACCGTACTCGTTGAATCACTGCCAAATTCTGCCACCCCCTTCACATGATGACCTTTGGCGCGGCCAAATGCAATCACACCTTTTTGACATTCCATAAAGTCGCTTTTACGTCCAATTTTAAGTAGAGCTGATTCGCTATCTACAGATCTTCACGCCGTCCTCAACACAAATAAAGCTTAACTAACTTTTCGACGTAAACTAAGCTACGCCTCTTGGCTGCCTAAGGTTCCTACACGCTACAGATGTTAAATTATGTTTTTTTTCTCCCTAGGTGACTAAAGTTTTGTCTGGTGAGCTTATATATATATATATATATATATATATATATATATATATATATATATATATATATATATATATATATATATATCTCTCTCTCTCTATATATATATATATATATATATATATATATATATATATATATATATATATATATATGATAAATAACACCCACAAGGTAAATGGAAAAACGATTCCGAGCGCTTTCGTCTTTATTCTAAAAGACCTCTTCATGGGATAACGTAGGTCAGGTCAGACAATGTCTTAAATAGTAAGGAGTGAAGGGGGTTGAAACGGCTACCTGCATCAAAACCTTAACTAGGGGGTACAAATTCTTTAAACACTTTAATTTGTGATTTAATATAATTAGATATGATAGGATCTAGGCTAAACAATCCAGGGCTAAAATTAAAATTTGGGAAAGTATTAATAGAGATGCACTCCAAAATATTTCTTGAAATGTAGTTTGTACATTTAATAATAGGTTTAGCACTATTCCAATTAATAGTATGATCCTGACTATAGAAATGTAAAAATAATGCAAATTGTTGACAAAAATTACGAACATTAGTTTGGCGCTGTTTAACTCTAACATTCAATTCCTTACCTGTCTGTCCATAATAGCATTTTTCACAATTATTGCAAACAATAAAATATACAATGTCTGGTTTAGGGGGGAATTTTTTACGAGAAGGCGATGGATAGTGTTTTCATATTTAAAAATAACATTTATTTTGAAAGGTTTTAGTAAACGAGGTAAATTAATGAAACTTTGGTTAAAAGGTAAAACTAATGCTTCCCTTCCCTACCTTTATGGTCTCATCAAAATCTCTTTCATAATTTTATATTGAGGAGTTAACGGGATAAATTTTATGCCGAGAAGGAATGCAGGGGACTCCTACTCCCTTCCCTAGTAGCAGAGGAGGCTTGGCGAAGGGGATGGCTAAAAGAGAGTTGTATTCCATTCCAGGGGAGGGTGGGTTGGTGGAAGAAAAACATGGGGAGAAGGGGGATGATTAAGTTACCTACATCGAGTCTCGGTTGTCTGGTTCCTGGCAGCGCTCAAACGCGAGGAAACTCACCTTAATTGGCCTAAGGTGAGTACACATTTCTTCCAGCTCCTCCCCCCTCCCGCAACCTGATCTTCCCACATTGCAGAACAGACGCACTGTCTGTAAAGTTGCACACTCTAACGGGTTCGAGCACCTCAAGTAGTCTATCCATTTGTCTACCTGGCTTCGGTATCTTCTGAAAATTTTCCCTTCTCTTAACTTTATTTTCTTTACCGACAACGATTCTGAACTTTGGTAGAGATGCCCTCGTTAGTCTGCACCCTCAATCATTACACACCCCGTTAAGGTATCTTAGCCCTTAATTTCTGAATCCCTTTGTTCGACGCGAATTCCTTCTCGACTTTGCTGGGGCTGTCCTCGATACTCTCTGAGGGAAGCAGGGGCAGATAGAAGGGAATAAGACATGAGCGGAAATGATGAACCACAGCATGTGCGGTATCTCCAAGATAACGTAGCTTGAGAAGATAATCCATTGATAACGATTGGAATAGGAAAAGAAGAGGACTGATTTACCATTCCCATACTCGTACATATTAGTAAAATAAATAATATGCAAGTGATAATTATATTTCGTTGATTTAGATAACAAATATTCGATCTATCGCTATTTAGTTATCTTTCCCATGTTGAACTTCATTAGTTGACGTCGATGTTGAGTATTATTATTGTTTTAGTCATTAAAGAACTCAAGCGCTTCACAACTCATTCTGTCTTCCACGAACATTTCACATCATCTCTTTCATTTATTCATTCTCCTGTCTAATGTTTATGGCTCAATTTAGCAAATGACCAGCGGAAAGAATGGCCCTGCCCGTCTAGTTGCTGTTTCCTCTTGAGCACCTTCTGGTGCTTGGTTGTTCCCTTGAATTTCCGGGTTCAAATACAACTTATTCGTAAAATCTGAACCCTAAACCATATTTAAAAATTATTTTGGGAAAGCAAAATGCTAAGGAGAAAGATCATCCGCATTCGAACCCACAACTTGCTCTGCTCAGCCTCTAATTTCTCAGCCAACTATCCCGGATCGGAGCTGAGGGGGTAGGGGACAATGTTCCCTAACCCGTGAGGTCCGGTTTGGGATCGTGGGTTTTTAACAACGTGCTTCATCCCCACCCATACCTTCCTCACATCCCCTTTCCTTCTCATTTCACCATCTATTTTTTTTTCGCCGTGCCCAAGGTGGAGCCGCCATGCTGAAGGGCTGCCAGGTCACCAGGCAGAGGTAGTGGCCTTAAATGGCGGCACCTGGCTCTGCCAGGCCCGTACGCACCGCTCGCAGAGCAGGCTACTGCGAGGGGTGATGAGCGTTTGCTTCCCGTAAGAAAAAGAGGGTCACCATACCCATGAATGAAAACCTTACAAAACAAAAATCTCCCCATTTCCCGTGTAAGACCAACGGAGCAGCCCTCAGGCAGCTCCACAGAGAAAATGGAGGTTCTTTCCTCCTGTGGTTTCACAGGGGACCCTCCATAACTCTCCAACCGGAGAGGAGGCTTACTCCTCTCCTTCGCCTCCGGGTGTAGGGGACTCCCTCTCACCCCCTTCTTTGGAGGTGCTTTCAGGCACCTCACTCTTCCCAGCGGCAGTCTTCCCTTTTCTTTCCAAGGGGACTGCCAGGAAAGCCAGCAGGTAGCCCATAGTCAACCACTCCCCATTGAAGCGGCTCGGTTGGCAAACCCTCTTAGGAGGGAGAGTGAAGCCAGGCCCCTTCGGTTGCTTCCCTCAAAAGACCTGCTGGCTATAATTTTAAACCTAGCGGGGATCAAGGCCTGTGCCTCCCTAGACATGACTAATGACGCTGCTGCCAATAGATCCTGTGATGTCCGGGAAGGGGGGGCAACTGGAGGCCTCCCTGAGATAGACATGGGCCTTGAGGCAACCCAGCCTCAGACGGTAGGGCCTTTCATGGGAGTGAATCCGGGCTCGACGCCAAGCACCGAACTCGAGTCCACCCCCATGCAAGGTCCTCCTCAAACGGCTAGGGTTTCCAAGGCAGTACAAGGAGGGAAGAGATCTCCTCCGACCGGTGTCCGTGTGACTGCCTAAAAAAAAAAAAAGATTAAAAGCCTCGGGGCCTGCGGGGATGGATGGGTCTGCTGCTTCAGTAAGTGACCAAGCTAAGAGCCGCACATCCAGCCCCTTTGCCCTCCCAGGTGCGGAGCACCTGACTAAGATCAAAAGGGCGCAGGGCGGAGCCTCGCTGACATTGAGGCTCTTCATTTTGAGGTTACCTGGCGTTTTTGAGCCCGCTGGCTTGAAACTCTTCTTAGTTATTCGCTCCACTGATGGCAGCATGTTGGCCAAGGGCGACATGATACATCAGAGGAGAGCTTTAGCTAGTGCAATTGGTAGAGAGCCGAAGGTCACCCGTTTCTCGGACGGGAACCTTCTGGCGAATTCGGTTGATCCCTCCGAGGCGGCCAAGATAAGTGCTCTTCGGACACTTGAAGGCACCCTGGTGAGTGCGACGCCGCACTCTACCATGAATTTTGTGAAAGGAGTAGTTTATGCGGGGGAACTTGTTGACTACTCCATAGAGGAACATCACCTTGGAGCTGGCCAACCATGGGGCGGTCAAGGTCGAACGTGTGATGATAAAACAGGGAGGGGCCTCGAGACACACCCCTGCACTCTTCGTCACGTTCGACTGTGACAAGCTCCCTGAGTCGGTGCCTGCCGGTTGATATCGCAACCGCGTGAAGGCATTCGTGCCACTGCCGCAGGGGTGCTATTACTGTCACCACTTTGGACATACGAATCGCTCATGTAGACGTGCAAAGTCGGTGTCACCCGAAGTATGTATGAATTGCTCCAAGGCCGCACACGATAAGTCCAGATCGTGTGTGGCCAAGCGTTTTAATTGAGAAGAGCCACACTCCGCTTCTTCGAAGCAATGTGGTGCCTATTTCCTTGAAAAATAAACCCTTGCCTTTCAGGCCCAGGATCGACTCTCATTCCGCGAGGCTAAAGACTTGTTCCTGGTGCGCCGGCTCTGCCTGTTACGTCTTACTCCTCAATGGTTAGAAAGACACTTTCTGCTCCTGGTCCATCCAGGCCAACGAGCACGGTTGTTTCCACGCCCATTTGAAGTCCTTCTGCGGGTTCTACTCAACCCGCAGCACAAAGAGTTTACACCCATCCCCGGCTAAAACCAGGGCTTCCCCCCTTTTCCCAGGGTGACCGTTTCCGTAAGGCGAAAAGGCCACGTGCCTCCACCGAGTCATTAGACACGCAGGAGGCAACACTCCTGAAGTTGGTCGCCAGGCCATCTTCCGGGGTTCCTAAAACTGTCCCCCGAAAGAACTTCGGCTCCTTTGCTCACGCCTAGTTGTGGGCTGGGTGGTGGGGAGACGGTGGGTCCTCGAAAAGAGGTATCCCCGCCTCCAAAGCCGCAACGCCTACCTAAAGTTTTGAGGCGCTGGGAGGAAAAGACTCGCATGGCGAGCCCAAACTGCCCCAATAAGTCCTCGAAGGCGAAAGCGCCTTAAACGCATTGTTCAGGCAACAGCGCCCTGGATTCTGCTTCCGAAAAGCGTACGGCCATTCCCATGAGGGACTTCTGTTCGAAGAGGGCCCCCGCGTCTCCTCCAAGCTATGCCTGGAGGGCATATTCCTTCAATGGAATTGCCGTAGACTCCGGGCTAACCAGCAGGAGCTGCGGAGGCTCGTCTCGTCCCGTTCCACGTTAGCTGTTTTTTTATGCAGGAGACCATGCTAGGCCAGTGCCCCCTTCCCGCCCTCCCGTGGTATAAGGGTTTTGCGACCTCACCACCAAGAGATGGGGGCTGGGCTGGGGGATGCGCGGTTTATACCTGGCATGATGTCTCTATTCTTATTTTCACTTTAGATACTTCCTTTCCGGCACTGGCTGTGCTGCTTCACCTAGATAGGAGGTATACTATTATTCCTGCGTACATTCCACCGTCAGCTGACTTCAACGCAGTGGCCTTCCGCCGCGTCGTGGCACAGTTGCCGAGGCTCTTTCTTTTAAATAGAGATCTGAACGGTAGACATCCTCTCTGGGGAGATTACTCAATAAATCCCAGGGGACAATTCCTTGCCGATCTGATCGAAGGGCTGAGATAGGTGTCCTAAATGTGGATGAGTTTAAGCATCCCCGCCTAGAAAATCGCTTCATTTTCTTGCCTTGATCCATCTTTGTGCTCTTCGGATGCACAGCCTGATTTTGATTGGGGAGTGGTCGATGACCTCCATGGTAGTGATCACTTTCCCATTCAAATATCATTTTCAGGTCAACTGCCACCTGAGAGCCCACCTCGGGAAATGACTATCTCAGTCGAGGAGTTTAGGTCGGTAGATAAGGCCGTTGAGTTCTTCTCCAGCAACCTCATCGCCGCGGGCCTGACTACTATTCCCAGAACGTCTGGCCGTTTTGCACGCCGACCACTCCCGTGGTGGTCAGCCGAGTGTGAGACGGCCCTCAAACAGAAGCATTATGCCTACATGCACTATAAACGTCGCCCGAATTATTTTGCTGTCGCTGAATTTCGTCGGGCTAGGGCTAGGTTCCAGTATATTTCTAAGCACGCCCGCCGCTATTCTTGGAAGGCATACGTGTCTTCTCTTAACGGGAAGACCCCTTTAGCTGAGGTGTGGAAGCGAGTCAAAAGGATTCGGGGCAAGTTCTCGCAGGACCCCCCTCCCGTTCTCCAAGAGAATAGGAATGCATTCTCGGACCCCGCGTCCGTGGTAGAATCCTTTGCAACCGTATTCTCCACATTATTTCGCCGGGATGATGCTCCACCGGCATTCAATGCACGTCGTGATGTCGCGGAAGGCCGCCGACTGGACTTTACCAGGCGGAGAACCTTTCAACGAGAGGTTTACTGTGAGAGAGTTTCGTTCCACCTTTGCTTCATGCGCAGACACCGCCCATGGTCCGGACGATATCCCGTACGCTTGCTTCGACACCTGGGTGAGCGAGGCATGGCCTTTATCTTAAATTTGTTCAACAGGATCTGGGTAAAGGGTCTCCTCCCAGATTTCTGGCGAATCGCTACTGTACTCGCCTTTCGCAAACCGGGGAGAGATCACTCTACTCCGGCCGGTTTCCGCCCAATCTCTCTAACCTCCTGCGTGTGCAAGTTGATGGAGAAATTGGTAAATGTTAGATTAGCATTTTTTTCTGCACAGGGGAGGCCATCTGTCTTCTGCATAGTGCGGCTTCTGCAAGTTCCATTCCACGTCGGATGCTCTGCTCCGACTGGAAAATGCCGTCTGCGAGGCCTTCTTTCGTAAACAGCACTACGCCACGGTGTTTTTCGATCTGGAGAAGGCCTATGATACCGCATGGCGATACGGTATCATGGAGACTCTCCACATGATGGTGGCGAGGGAAAGCCTCGCAATGTTTATATCTGAATTTTTGCGAGATCGTCGGTTCCACATACGGGTAGGGGGAGCCCTCTCCGGCCCAATGGAGCAGAAAGAGGCTGCTCCGCATGGAAATGTCCTCAGTGTCACACTCTTTGCCCTGAGCATCAACGGAATCAACCTTGGTGCTGCAGAAAGATGTTCTCGCTACGCTCTACGTTCATGACCTTCCGATATCTTTTGGCGCGGCCCAGATGCCAACTCTGGAGCGTCGACTCCAACAGGCATTGAACTGCGTCTCTCGCTATGCCAAAGTGCACAGGTTTCGGTTTTCCTTGGCCAAGACTTAGGTGGTGCACTTCTTCCGCCATCCACGGCTCTACCCAGACCAAGACTTGTTTCTTAATGTGGTACGCCTGGAAGTGGTTGAATCGCACCATTTCCTTGTTCTTGTATTTGACCGACGCCTCACCTGGGAGGTTTATATTCGCAGCCTTAGGGTCTCTTGTACCCGCGTCATTGCTAATTTCCGTTCCGTGACGGTCAGCACTTGGGGCGCTGATAGGGCTACTGCCTTACTTTTTTATCGATCCTTTGTTCGTTCGAAGCTCGACTACGGATGCGAGTTTTATGCATCCACAGCCGAGCATGTATTGCGGAAGGTGGACTTGATCCACCACACCGGCCTTCGTCTGGCAACCGGTGCCTTCTGCACTTCCACCATTGAGAGCCTACTATTCGATGCTGGGGAGATGCCACACGTGCTACGCCGTATACAGTGCATCATTCTCCTGTACGCGCAAGCCCGGCGCCTTCCTCAGTCGCCAATAGCCCTCACTGCATCCGCAGCTGATTTTGACGGTGCTTATGCCGACGAGAGACGCAAGTCATACCCTAGGCCCTTTGGGTTTAGGGCCAGGAAACTCCTTCGAGAGCTAGGTATAGCTCTCGGCCTGGTGGCGCTCCTAGTCTTGCCTAGGAGGCCGCCCTGGAGGGTACCACATTTGGATATTTGTCGCCACGCCTCTGCTCCCAAAGCTTGTACAGCACCGGGAGTATTGCGTTCGACCTTTTTGGAACACACTTCTTGTCACGCTGGAACCATGCCAGTGTATACGGATTGCTCCAAGTCCCAAGAGGGGGTCGGCTTCCACGCCGTAGCCCCTCTGTTTGAAGTCAGCGGAGCTCTTCCAGGCGCTGCGTCTGTCTTCACGGCCGATCTGGTGGCAATACAACATCGGTGCGGAAGAGTACGCGACGTGACCGGTTCAGAGACCGGATTGTGATCTATAGCGACTCACAAAGCGCCCTAAGTGCTCTCGGGGCATTGTGATCTCTGCATCCCCTGGTTTTGGCGAGCCTGGCAGATGTCGAGATTATCTTCTGCTGGGTTCCTGGACATGTAGTAATTGCAGGTAATGAGCGCGCCGATGAGGGCGCCAAAGAGTCTGCTAGGACTTTGCGACCGGACCAGCGTTTCGATCTTCCTCACACTGACTACATGGCAGGAATACGCGCAGCTCGAACTGGCAAAAAAGATGGGAGACGGTCGAAGGGAATTTAATGTTGCATGCCATTGCGCCGCGACTGTTTCCACGGACCTATTCCCCAATGCCTCGACGGCTTCAGGTCACTTTCTGTCGCCTCCGAATCGGACACACTCGTGTGACGCATCGCCAATGGATGGAGCGCTCGCCTGCTCCCTATTGTGACGACTGTGTCGCCCCCCAGTCTATTCGGCACATTCTTGTCGAATATCCCAGTCTGTGTGATCTTCGCGCACGTTACCTGTCCCGGTACCGGGATGGGCGGGGTTGCTACCGTGTGTCCCTTGAATTCGGGACGGGTTCGTGCACACCGACCTGTGGACTTTTAGACTTGTTATATGAGGCCAGCCTTCTCCCCGTTATTTAATATTCAACTATGGATCGCGGTCTTTTTCGCCGGGGGAGGGCGGGCCTTCCCCCGTCGACGGAGCTCGCTCTATATTTTTTCAATGTGTTTGGTTTTCTTTTGCTTTTTTTTGTATTTTTGTTTTGTTTTCTTTAATTTGGCTTTTAATATAGCCTATATTTAGGCTAGCTTGAGCAAGGCGACTTATGCTCTAGAAGGCAGTCGCCAGATGAGATATATATATATATATATTTTTTTTAAATGAAGCAGTCATGTAGAACACTGTTTAAGACAAGATTGTTTTTGTGCCTTGACCTAACTGTTTTGTTCACGTCACCTTCAGAGTATAAACTAAAATACCTCTAAGCGCTTTTTTTTTCTCCGCATAGGGTAACTAAGGTAACTACTATCTTGTGGACAACGTTTCCTGGTGTCTATTTGTGCCCATATATGTGTGGGAGGATCTGGAGGGATGCAATAGGTAAAAATGTATTTTGTGTGATGGTTTTACCATGTATGCTTTTGCCTTTTTCTATTTTGCTCGCAGCCACAAATGAACAATTAAAGTTCATTAATCAGTTCTCACCTTGTCATCTATTTCAATTTAGAATTATTATTATAATTATTGTACGTAGTATATAAACGATGGTCTGAATTTCTGCATTTGTGCAAATATATGAGTCGAATGCAAGTAATTTGCTCATACATGTATAGTTTGTTTTGTGTCTATCTATAATTCCTACAAGGCAAAGGTGTATATTATATGTTGGGGTCTTTTTCCTAAGAGTATCCGACCGCTATCTTCTTCTTTTTATTCTCGGTCTCGCAATGTGGAAAATTTTCTTTTCCAGAATTTTGTGCACATTTGGTCCCCTCTGTAGGCCATTTACAAATATGTGAAACCCCGCTTCTTTTTGTGAATCTCTATTTGTGAAAACACGTAGCTTCCTTCGTGTCACAATATTCATTCCAAACAGATATCTCGCTTCTGTTTTTATGGTATCGTTGAGTCAGAATAATCTACATCTAGTTGAGTCATAATAGTCTACGTCTCGTTAAGTCACTTTAGCTTGCGTCTAGTTAAGTCATTATAGTCCACGTCTCGTTAAAACACCATAGTTACGTCTCGTTGACTTATTATAATCTGTGACTCGTTGAGTCACTATAATCTTCGTCTAGTTGAGTCATTATATGTAGTTTACGTCTAGTTGAGTCACTATATAGTCTACGTCTAGTTGAGTCATTATAGTTTACGTCTAGTTGAGTCACTATAGTTTACATTTCGTTGGTTCACGATAGTCAACGTACAGTCTCAACGTTAACTATCGTTGGGTCACCTTAGTCTACGTCTCGTTGAGTCACTATATTCTACGTCTAGTTGAGTCACTATAGTTTACATTTCGTTGGTTCACGATAGTTAACGTACAGTCTCCACGTTAACTATCGCTGGGTCACCTTAGTCTACGTCTCGTTGAGTCACTATATTCTACGTCCCGTTGAGTCACTATAGTGTAAGTCTCGTTGAGACACTAAAGTCTACGTCTCATTGAGTCACTATAGTCACCGTCTAGTTGTCATTATACTTTACGTCTAGCTGAGTCACTATAGTCTACGTCTCGCTGGGTCACTATAATCAACGTACACTCTCAACATTGACTCTCGTTTGGTTACTATAGTCCACGTTTCGTTGAGTCACTATAGTTTACGTCTAGTTGAGTCGCTCTAGTGTACATCGACTCTTGTGGTGACCAAACCTTTTCAAACGGTCCTTTTTTGGAGGAATGTTCTTTAAACATTCAGCATGTAAATCAATGCCCATAATTTTAGGATAACTGCTTACATACACATTTAGACCATTTTTTATGGCCAATATTAGGTTAGTATTTTAATAGACCTACTCTAGAGCGTGGCTAGAAGACCCTGAAAAAGCTTCTTTTTTTATGCGAGCGAAATATTTTTAGGAATATCGGGATAACAAAAGAATTGTCCAAATTAAAGGAATGGGCGAAAGGTTAATTGCATGACCAAATAAAGGCTTGTGATGGAAGTATTCTTGCTTGTATATAAAGGTTCGAAGTCCACCCCCTCATTCAAAATTTTTGTCCTAAATGATGATTATCACTTTGCATTCATCAAAACCAGCTCGTTTCATCACACCACTCGCTAAGAAGCATGAATCTGCCACGTTACTTCGGCCATCGAGCGAATTTCACCTCCCTTCCCTCTTTCTTCTGTGTGGTCGTTTTCTGGGGTACCATTTTTTATAGTGTTATCAAGTTGTAAATTTATATCGTCCAACTTCTGTTGTTTTTACTTGCAGGGTCCGGCTCATATTCACTTCCGAACATTTATTTTTTTTACTGTCACACGTGTTTGTCTCTTTCCTTTATGATGTCAGAAGAATTACTCCAATGTTTCTCTGAGTTGTCATGAATCGATACGTTTGAAAGTGAATTGATAAATGATACTTTGATATTTACAATTACTAAAAAAGTAACTGAGTCTAACTGAGATATACCTAATTTGTACCACTTTTTCCGCCCACTCTGTTCTTTCTAACACATAACACTTCCTGGCGCCTCTCCCCAAATAGAACCGGCCCCTGGTGACCTCGGGCTCACGAGCGATTGTCATACTGACCTTTCTGTCTATTTCATTATCCGGTCGGTATCTGCCTGGATAAAGGTAGGCTAACGAAGCACCACTATTACTAGTCCTATTACTACTACAGCAACTACTACTATTCCTACTAATTGTACTATTCTGTTCTTTCTCTATTATTTTGCCTTATTCGACAGGTCTGTAATTCTTTTCGTCTTTGGAAAACTCAGATAGGCTTGTGATAATTTGGGTATCATTAACTACAATTCTTCTCAATTTGACAAAAATAATAGGATGTCAACAACAAAGTGAAGATGACTTAAATGTCTCCCATTAATTATGATTCTCTTTGGTTCCCAATTCAAAGTCCTGAAAATCACCTCAAGCATTGCTGCGAACAGTTTTGGTGAGGTGAAATCCCTTTCATATTTGTATGTTTTTTTACTGATCGAGGTTTTTAATGTATATTTATGAAAGTATGTCTATTTAGGATTGTATATAACTTTGTTTCTAAGGTGCTTTAGAACCAAATTGGTATTGGAAGAGTCAAAGCTTTTTCATTGTCTACGAGTGCCTTAAAAACCTATGTTTTGTCTATCAGATCGTTGGACTATTGGTCGAATGACCTGTAGATGGCCATTATTGATATAGTTTCTTCTGAATCCGGCCTCTTTCGGAGGCTGGGTGCAATTTAGTGTTTGTGTTATTCTGTGTGTTATGACTTTTCTAAGTAATTTGTATCTTCTTGACCCGCACATCTCTTGAGTAAACTCACAGTGGGCAGTGTGTGCACCTCCCTAAGGTAAATCGTCTATAGAAAAACAAGGTTGTTAAAATTAATTGCGGCAACATCGCAGGTTAGGAAACGTTTGTTCCACTACATTTAAAAAAAATATATATATAAAAGGTCGACCAAATGCCTACCCCTTAGGGCACGAACTTGGCTGCTGGTAAAAATAAAAACAACGTAAACTTTGGGAATTTCCATTGAAATCCTACTCTCCCTTATGCATTTTGTAAGCAGACTAACAAGTGGGTCAGCAAGACGGTCACACCAGCCTTTATAATTTATAAGATCAAGTGTAGCCACATCTTCCCCAGGCGCTTTACCATTTTTCATGATCTTCAGTACTTGCAAAATTTCTTTCATTTTACTGAGGAGACCTCCTCTTCATGATGCAGCAAGAAGGAAGACACTTTTAACTACGACCAAGAATGGTACTGAGTCTAGCAAGATGATTATAGAGTCCCTAGTTTAACTCTTTAACTGAACCTCATATTTTTTTTCTAATCGATTAACAATTTGTTAAGTTTTTAGGCATTTTGAAACCTCAATCATAGAGTTCGATATAAGCGAGTTGTAACACAGTAAAATGTGTGGCGTGGTTTGTGTAGCTGTGTAGAAGGGTAGACATACCGACTCGGTCGAATGTTGTCTTTCAGAGATAAAAAAAGTAGTTACGCCATTGTTGGTTGCGGCTATGATGGGATATGTCCAGGAAATAAATTAATTGAGAGCTGATGTCCGAGAAAGATCTTTCCTCCCTGAATTTGGATCGCAATAACAACGAGGCCGTATCGCGCATAAAGTATGTGAGGTGAGATTTTAAAAGAAGAAAAGAAGGTGGTAAAGTTAAAGAAAGTTAAAATGTGTGGAAGACATATAACCGCAAATCGACCTGCAGATTTTGGGATCGGAAGGGAACACAAGCCTCCAGATTTCACTTAACATCCCCTTGTGGGCGCATAAAAGGATAAATAAGGAAAAGAAAGATGAGGGTCAGAGGAAAAGGAAAAGGGGGGAATCATGGAGACATGTTAAAAAATACCCCTCTCCATAAGTGGAGCCAAGAGGGAAAGGTAAACCAGCCTCTACCGTTCCAGCCACGATATGGGATGAATGGACGAAAGATAGTCAGCGACTAGCCTGCAAAATTAGCCGGTGACCAAGAGAGAGAGGTGAGAATCGGTTTGTAAAGAAAGCGGCCTCAAATAGAAGAGGTGTTGGATGCAACAGGCAAGAACAGGTATTGGCAGTCAGACAAGAACGGGTGTTGTCAGTGCCAGATAAGAAGTGATGGTAGTGCCAGATAAGAACAGATTTTGGCAGTGCCGGGTAAGAACAGGTGTTGGCAGTACCAGACGAGAACAAGCGTTGACAGTGCCAGACAAAAAGAGGTGTTTGCAGTGCCATACAAGAAGATGTGATGCTAGTGCCAGAAAATAACAGGTCTTAGCAGTGCCAGTCAAGAACAGATATTATTTGCAGTACCAGACAAGAAAAAGTGTTGCCAGTACCAGACAAGAACAAGTGTTGACAGTGCCAGTCAAGAACATGTGCTTATAGTGCCACATAAGAACAAGTGTTGACAGTGCCATATAAGAACAGGTGTCAGTAGTGCCAGACAAGAACAAGTGTTGACAGTACCAAACAATAATAGTTGTTGGTAGTGCCAAACAAGAACAGGTGTTGGCAGTGTCATATAAGTCAAGGTGACGGTAGTACCAGGCAAGAACAAATATTGGCAGTGCTAGGTAATAACATGTGTTGGCAGTACCAGACAAGAACAAGCGTTGACAGTGCCAGACAAGAAGAGATGTTGGCAGTGCCAGGCAAGAAGATATGATGGTAGTGCCAGAAAATAACAGGTATTGGCAGTGCCAATTAAGAACAGATATTGTCAGTACCAGACAAGAACAAGTGTTTGCAGTACCCGACAAAAACAAGTGTTGGCAGTGCCAGACAAGAACATGCGTTGGCAGTGCCATATAAGAACATGTGTTGATAGTGCCAGATAAGAACAAGTGTTGGCAGTGTCAGGAAAGAACAGGTGTTGGTACTGCCAAACAAGAACAGTTTTTGGTAGTGCCAAACAAGAACAGGTGTTGTCAGTGCCAGACAAGAACAGGTGTTGGCAGCGCCAGCAAGAATAAGTGTTGACAGTGCCTACATGCCAAAACTTGGCACTTAATCATCCACCGCTTCACGACAAATTGGGGTTGTTATACTTTGGAAGCAGTTTAAGTAAAATCGACAAATTATTAAAAGCTACATTTTAACTGCTTCAAAAATGTGTATATAATGTATATTTCTAGGCAAGATTATTATTGCAAACTCTTGGGTCTCTACTCTCTGCCTGACTCCTGCTTGTTAGCAGAAGTTTGTTCTACCAACCTCGTATCCCTTTTCTTGACAGCCATTATTACTCCTCATTATCGATTTTTTGTCCTTTCACTTTCCGTTTTTTCCCCCAGAGCTCCCTCTGCGATGTGTAATCTTAAAATAGTTATACAATTTGCTTTATCATATAAACATATGGATTTGTAAAGCATTGTTTAGGGTTTTATTTCTGTCTCATGTATGTACGCTGTGACAAGAAGAAAAGCATAAATGAAGAAATAGTATCATAAAAATTTAAGGACAGGCGTCACTTGTAGGACACCTCATCAAATAGTTGTCGTACTTTGATCAATTATCTTCACAAACATTGATAAAAGACGATATTCTGTAATTGCAGATGATTTATAATATCTTCTATAAATATAATGAGTAGTTTCAAGTGGGGGCAAAAGACTAGATGAAAAACTGGTAGAGAGAGTAATTTGCCCTAAAAAAAAGTATAATCTTATGCGGACCATTATTTTATATTCATTTAAAAATAAAACTGATACATCCAACTAGGATGTCTTCACCAAGTGAACTCAAAACAACCTTAAAAGTGAAGACGATTACATGTTTAAGAATGGACTAATTGAGTAGAGGAGACGCATATCAAAACCTAAGGAACAAGTTCTGATAAGAACGCAGACATTAAAAGTATACACGGTGGACCACGCTAATAGCTTGGTAGGGAAAGTTAGGATTTCTCGGTTTTCTCTGAATCAATTTTGATGAAACCTTTCCCAGCTGGTCGGCACAATATGGCAACACAAATGTTATATTTTCATTATGTTGTGTAATATACATAACTACTGATCGCTTATTTCAGCATTTTTTTTAAGCAGGCGCAAGTTTGTAGTAGTATGGAGGTGGATAACAGGGAAGAGAGAAGTAAGCCTGTCAAAAAAGTGGCCCACAAGAAAATACGAGTGTTTTACATTAATAGTGAATGTTGTGGTTTTAAAGTAGACACTTGAGGAGGGGAGAGTAGGTTTTTCTTCCAGTTTGTAAACATCGTAACCATGGGGATGTTTGTTGAAGGAAGAAGATAATGGGCTTGGAAATGAGTGGTGGGGCTGAATCAACTAGTGAGACGGTTACTTGGGCTTTCGGAATGGTCTTTAGTTTCCTTTGCGGAGGAGTGGAGTGGTTAGAGTACTGGGATGTTTTACCTTCATCCTTAGCCGCTCAAAACTCCGGAGAGAGAGGGTTGGTTACTTGAGATTTCCCGGAGAGCGAGTGTTTTACCCATCGCTCAAGTGCCGGTTAGGAGAGGGAGGGGGTTATTTGATGGAGGGATTACGAACTTTTTGAGCAAGAACTGAAAAAAGATTTAGGAAATAGATGATAAATTAAATTGGTCCTGTCTACATAAATATTCATCTTTCAGCCATGTGTGGTAGAAATCATGAAATTTTTGTGGTATTTTGTGCACTGAGTCGGTATGAGATTTGAGTTGGGTTTCCGACCACACTAATGACTCGACACTTTTGGGAATGCGCATATCTGACCCACCAGATCTTTTCATTCACACCCTCGATCTCTCCTACTTGCTTGAGCTTCAGTCCATGACTGCAATCTTGAGTTCCATTGGTCCATGAACTTGCAGAACTCGGTCATCTGTAGCAACAAAATGAATAATGCAAACTTCAATCGTGTTAAGGCTGAATGTAATTAATAATTCTACCGTTGGAAAAGACTTACAGAATGAGTATTAACTTCCGTTGCCTTTGTATTACACCTTTCTGGCCAGCGAGATCAAGGGGGGTGGCTAGGGGGCTGAAGCCCCCCTAAATTTTGGGCCCGTATATGTTTATATTTCCTTTTTAAGCCATACTTGTATTTTGCTATTCAGAAAGAGTTATGTAATAATATATGTACATAGAATAAAATTTAAAAAAATTTAGGCCGTTGCCATCGAATGTGCCGTATATGATACAGGTAAATCTCAAAAATAATTATTATATTCAGCATTATACCTTAGTTGATGTCAAAAAAATACAATAAACCAGAATTCATAATTTTCTGATGTGTGGAAGAAAAATCGGATCTGAGAGAGTTAGTGTGAGTTAATGTTATTTATAATTATCAATGCTGTGTAAGATAACCATTATTAATTATAAATGCCCTTTTCTCAGAGTACTCAGAGGGAGGATTTCAAGTTAGCCTCCCCCAAATTTTTATCCTTGATCCGCCACTGCCTTTTGGAGATGTATACTCTACACTGAAGAATTGCCCAGTTCAAAAAATACATAGAGGATAAATACCGTTCACGAATTTAGTAGTAATTTTAAAAAATAAAAACTCATTACATGAAATTTCGACGCCAGGTTTATTGTAGCAGTATTGCTGTCTATAAGGATGCACAAAGAGTTTGTCATGATTTTTCGTTACTATCATAATAAATAAATACGCTACACTTGTAGCAGTGCATTCAACTTGAACTATCACTATGGTAACCAACTTATTCCTGGTCGGTCATATGATCGCGGCATAGATAACACCTCCCTATGCCAACAAAAGATGCGTGGCATCGAACTGGCAACCTCGCTTCAATTATTTGTCTCGTTCTTACATTTAATTTTCACGATGTCAAGATGTAATTATTCCAAATCAACTTGATTGAGAGAGGATCAAACAGAGAGAGACAAACAGCTTAATAATGGACGCTCTGCGCAATGGGATAGAATAAAAAGGGGGAGAGGGGGGGGGAGCTAACTTGATCTAGATCATCTGGCGTTAATCCTAACATTCTCTTTATATCGACTGTTAGAGTCCCAAGGTGGCTCCAAAGGCGGCGATTTGGGAACCCCTATGTTCCTATGTTCAAAGAAAAGGATACTGGAGAGGGATCACGCCTTGTCCGAGCAAAAACATCACTAACGATCGTGAAGAGCAAATATTGAGATGAAAATGAAGCACCGTGGATGAGCTGGATTCCTGTTTTATTAAAATGCTTTCAACATCTGAATACTTTAGGGAATCGCTTAGAGTATTTTAAATTGTTCATTTTGGAGAATGAGAAAAGAGGGACATCGCAAAATCCGACACAAGTATCTTCACTCAGCGAGAAGAGAATGAAGAAAAGAACAAAGAAGAAGAAATCTAAAAGAACAAAGTAAATAATACGAGTACTCAGAGGAGAGCGCATACCGCGGCCAACACGCATTAATATTTTGTCCATAATGTCGGAATAAATTCGGATTTAAATTCCCCTTTATCCATAGGACAAATTAACACCACATTAATTCCTTTACCAGGGAAACCTACCCCTCGCAAGATGACTCATGTGTCTATCTTCAGTAGTTTGTTAATTATAAACTCTCTCAGATCTGAATTATTCTCCACAGATCAGAAAATTATGAATTGTGGTTTCTTTCAGTTTTTGGACGTCAACCGAGGTTAATACTGAATTTAATAATTATTTTTGAGATTTACCTCTATTTTAGACATGTATCATATAAGGTTCATTCGATCGGAACCATTTTAAAAATTTATATATATATATATATATATATATATATATATATATATATATATATATATATATATATTATGAAAATTAACCCACAGGAAAATGAAAAGATGAATCCAAGCACTTTCGAACTATATATGCAAGTTCATTTTCAAGGAATAGCATGAAAATGGAGAAGACAACCTTATATAGGATATAAAGATACGTAGGCAACGCCCGTCACATAGTAGAGACCAATGGAAAAAAAAACACAAAAAACAAGACAGAAAAATACCAAGAAAAAGAACAAAAGGCCACTAATAACAGAAATATGCATCCCTAAAACGATATACACACAACAACGCCATGTATATGAATGGAATATGGTGGGTTAATTTTTTTTTTCACCCACCATATTCCATTCATATACATGGCGTTGTTGTGTGTATATCGTTTTAGGGATGCATATTTCTGTTATTAGTGGCCTATTGTTCTTTTTCTTGGTATTTTTCTCCGCCGCGTTTTCTCAACTACGAGTATATTAGTTGCAGCTTTCTATCTTTTATGCATTTCCTGAATAAGGCCTGTCTAATAAAGGGAAATACACCGGAATCATATTTTCATTTTCTTCTGAGACGATTAATTTGGACACACACACATATATAAATGTGTGTGTGTGTGTGTGTGTGTTACAAAGTAGCACGTGACTAGAGAAATAAATCCAAAAAATTCCACAGGCAGATTCCAAGTACTTTCGAACTTGTTCAGTTCATTCTCAAAGAATCACGAAACAGCAGAGTAATGCCCGGCATATGTGCAACGAAAGGACACAAAATAGAAAAATAATATCAAAGACGGATATGAAGTATAAAACCAAATAGATATGGTCTACTTCCTGAAATTCCAACTGTGAGCACAGAATGTAGCCATTTAGGTCACTAAACTAAATACATACGAGTACACACCTAATTGTGAATACATAAAAATAAACGAGAGAAACATAACTAAATTAATAAATCAAAGGACTAAGATTTTAAATGGACAATTCTTTATAAATAGCCCTTTTAATAACAGTGTCCAGTTTAAAGAGACCGGAGGATATATTAAATTGAGGCGAGGAATTAATGAATGAGCATTCAACAATATTTCTTTGAATAAAGTTATCGGATTTGTAAATAAACTTGCTCGAATTCCAATTGATAGGGTGATTATTTTCAGATAAATGTACAAATAAAGCACTACTGCTATTCTCCATTTATCATGGGGACCTACAGACAAAATGAGGTAGCGACCAAGCCCCTACACTCCCCTAAGTGCACGGTATGGACTGCAATCTCAGCCAGAGGCACCATCGGACTGTGAGAGTGATAGTCACCAAGGAGCGGTATGTTAAGGTCCTCAAAACCTTCAAGAGGGGGCTGCATATCCTGTTCTCACCGCTTATGGGAAAGTTCTTGTTCCAGCAAGAGGGAGCAAGCTCTCACACCTCAAACCTGTCCCGAGATTGGCTGAAGGAGAACTTTGGTGGCCGTGTGATCAGTCTCAAGACTGATTTTGAGTGGGTACCTCACAGTCCAGACCTTAGCCCCCCTATCAGATATCTTTCCCTGGGGCTACTTTAAAGACAGAGTGTACGCAGGAAGACCCAGGACCATCATGGAACTCAAGGAAGTCACCAGGAAGGAGATCAGAGCCATTAGTCAGTCGGTTTGTAATCACGTCATGGGCAACTTTGTCCTGCGCCTAAATGGAGGTACCCTCGAACACGTGCTCTAGAAAAAAGAAGAAAAGTCCTACATACTCTGTTGTTTAGATATGATGTTTTTAAACACAATAAACTAGTTATCACCAAAGTTTCATTCAATCCTTGCAGAAAATTAAGAAATTAGGCCTATCTAAAGTTTGGGCCCACTTTTTGGGGGTCATCATATATATATATATATATATATATATATATATATATATATGTGTGTGTGTGTGTGTGTGTGTGTATGGTTTTGTAGAGTGTGTGTAGCGGGACGATGTTGTTGATAATTGTAGCGAGAGAAGGGGTTGATGGGGTGATTGTGGTGGGTTCACCAGTGCCGAGTTAGAACAATATTCTGTTTCTGCTACATAATTCGAATTTATTCTTGAAGGTGTCCACCAAATAAGTTCGTATTTGGATTTTTATAAACAACTTGATGAAAAATAACTTTATTTTTAACTTGATTCAAATATGAATCCTATCCACTAAGGTGGATGGATCACGGTGACGAAGACGAAGTGATGTGATCGAATGTGTGAATAATTTGTATCTGACTTTGTGTGAATAATCTATGCTTTTTTTGTATATGTAGAGAAGGTGATCGTGATCAATGGGGTTTTAAGGGAAGGAGTTTGTATGAAGTGAATTTTTGTTGATGTGTGTTCGAGAGAGAGAGAGAGAGAGAGAGAGAGAGAGAGGGAGAGAGCAGATCTTATTTATCAAAGGAATTTTAAAGATAGACGGTGAAAAAACGATAAATAGAGTTTGGGGAATAGGATTTCAATGTTACAGACTGGCGTTAATAAACAAATGAAATGAAAATGGTCAAATGGCAGTTGTCTGGAAACGGAGTTTGTTGACCTAAAGGAAGATAAAGGGACGAAATCGAGATAAATTGGTCCCGTCAGACCACGTGAGTGTGGGAAAGAACGAGTACTTTAGTGTGTGCAACTTTTGTCTACATGGATCTTTACATATATATGGAGAATGAATTGATAGACGCAAACATTAGGCGCATATAAACAAAAGAACCAAGACAGAACCGAAGACGCTTTGTAACATTTAATGCAAACGTTTCAGGATTATAACAAATCAATAAAAAACATTAAAATATGCACATAAAAAGTTTTCCTAATACATGCGAAAAAATCGTGGGTGTGCGGAGATGAAAACAAACGATTGAAAAGATATGAAATAGGAAAAAGATTGATAAAAAAAGTAAACTTACCTAAAAAATTAACCTGCTTGTTAAGGTGTTACTAAATTTAATATAACAGATAACTAATTATTCAGAGTTAAAGTTTTATTTAATGTAAATTGACTCAAACAGGTAATGAAGTGTCTGAGAAGTTGCTTACCAAGAAGTTGTTCTCGAGTGTGACCATACAACGACATTGCTAGAACTCGTTTAAAATCTGCGATGGGCCAGGATCTAATCATATGCTACATAAAGCGGGAATAAAGCGTGCACCTTGTTACCTCGACATATGATACAGTTCCACTGCACATATAACGAAGACCGTATATAATTTTAGAGATCAAACTGGTTGGTGGTTTATCTTTACACTTAAATAGGAATCCCAGTCTTAAGTTGTTATTGGGAACAATAATTTGGGATTGGGAACCAAAGTTTGGAAAGGAAAAGAAGACCTTTAACTTATTATCGGTTTGCAATAGAGGCAAAGTGGAGTATTTTTCTACTAATAAATAAGCTTGTTTGTTTCTGAAGAAGCGATTTCGAGGAACCATTGTAGGTAAAAACTTTGTTCAGAATTTGAATTCCGAATGAAGAGCTGTAAACGTTGAATATAAGTTATACGTTCTATTATGGAGGTTATGGGTGGAAGTAAGTTAAAATTTGAACCCACAAAAGATAAAAAAATAATTCAAGGTTCAAAAAAGTATGTTTTGGGGCAATTTTCACGTCAAGAAAGAGAAGTTGTTATTTTACTCGAGCTCAGAAGAAATTTAATAATTGGATGTTTCGAGTTTAAATAATTTCAAAAGAGCATAAAATGTGACTTATTTCGAAATGATAGAAACGTGTCATCTGCATAGCGGCTAAATAAGACCGAACAAAAACTAATGGGACAGTCATGGAGCCAAAGCCTTTCATAATAACACAAAAATATTTGTTAACGAAGGACTAAGAGGAGGATCCATTCCAACCCTTTCAACTTGTTCATAAAAAAACACCTTAAACAAAAATAATGAATTTCAAACAGCAAGTTCAAGAAAATGTTTGAATAATGTATTTTTAGACCAATTACGTGTATAGAATTGTGGAAGAGAGAATTGGCACAAATTAGTCCATGGGCCAGTGTACAATTTTTAACATGTCGGTACCAGAAATTCTTTACCTCAGAATCATGATTTTGCATGGTAGCACTTTGAAATGAGTAACGTAGTGGTAGATATCTCCGCTTAAAGTTAAGGATGGGGAAACGTAAATGGTCACAGAATACTTTTATTTCAACTTAAAGCCGCAAATGAGGACTAAAAATATATGCAAGAATGTTCTTTACATAATTTAAATATCAATATGCAAATTAATTGGCTAATTAGGTAAAAATTGTCAAAATTTCATAATAAATCAGTAAGGTCTAGAGTCTAAACACAAGCCACAAAATCTTGATTTAGGAAGTGATTTTACTTTCCAAAGCACAAAAGATGGTGGAATTATTCAGAAAAGAGGTTATTTGATATATAATATGACCCACAAAGTATAATAGTTATATGGTTTACCATGGGTAAGCTTAAGCTCCGAGTCACCTCTGCATTCAATTAACTTGTGGTTTTTACTTTTGCATAGTGTGACTGAATAAAGAATGAATGCGCATCTACATTCAAACAAATAATATTTCATTTTTCTTGCTCCATATCTATTTGCCTGGGTGTTAGACAGCCTGCTTGCCTGCTGGCTCATGACTGAGTTACACGACTCGACACGTCACACGACCATGGCTGAGTCAAATGAAAAGTCTACTTGAGACAATCCTCCGAAGCGAAACGCATTAAGTGCTTCATCCATTGTTCTAATGATGATTCTACACTTGTAATGCCAGAAAAACTTTAGATCATAGGCTTTGTTGAATGAAGAATGATCTTTACTCTTTTGCTACCAAGCAAAATGACAACACTGAAATTGGAGGTTACAGGACAGCGAGTGCTAGACGGGGTTCAAGATGTACACCAGGTCCGTCTTGAGTATATGAAGGTAAAAAAAAAACACAGAACCCCTAACACAATGTGCAGAACTAGGTGTAGATGCAAAAATCAGAGATGCAACTGTTCAGAAACCTGATGACAGGATTCTGACTCTTATAAGTAGAGGTCTTGCGGCGGCTGAAGCTCATTATTACATATCTGTAGCTCTGTAAAATTTGGTGAGGATACTATAATAAAATTATGATGCAATAGTGAGACAGGCATTCCCTGAACTATTACAATTTAATAAAGAAACCATTGCTGACTTATTGTCTAGACTGAAGAAATATCTGCAGGAGTCAAATATTCAATCAAGAAACATAAAAAATATACGACGAAACCTGGAGAATGAGTTTTGAATGATAACTGCATACCATTGCTAGTAGCAAAGAAAATCTCATTTTTCATGATAACTTTTCAATTGATTATTTAGTTAGAACAAATCATTCTATAAAAACAGAGATGAACATTTGGAAATCTTCCAAAGAAGCAGATGTCGTATCCAAAACTGCCTTGCAGTTTAGAGCAGAGATTAAGAAAATAGAGGTCAATCAAGTATGGCCAACTGCTGACAATGACAAGAGCTGTATTCCTGATTTGCTGCGTCAGTTTATGTACATTGTGCTCTCAGGAGAGGCGGCATCCACGCACCCTCTGAGAGAGTAGAGAGACTAATTCATTTGGACAGGACATGGTCTATGCTGTTATAAATGGTAAACAGAAATCTTCGAAGAACATTCTGCTACCATTTGGGTTTAAATCTCTCACAAGCACTACTGAACTCATACATATATTGAACCGTTTTGTCCTTAATTTTCCTACTCATAGTTAGAAGTAATAAACTCGGCAATGTGCCTTCATAAAATTTCACTCACTGATGGCAAAGTTTCATTGTCATCAAATATCTATCCCGGTGTGTTCACGACCCTGGCCTAGGATAACATTGATCGCCTGCGAGAAACAGTTAGTGGTGCTAGCACATCACATAGGATTAATGGTATCGCTATCTAGCCTATTTCTGTTAGGCCAGATCAACCAATTCCCAGCGGTACAATCGTTAAAAACTGAAATCAACTATTATACGTTGCCAATTTACAATTTTGAACAAAGTAGGACCTCCTAGAACAGCTAGCATTGATCCTGATACGACCGCCTTGTTCAAAAACATGAGCTATCACGAAATTCTACCTAATAGCAGAGTTCCAAATTATCTTTCTTCAGCAGCAAATGGAGATTAGAAGTTTATATTGTTCCAAACTGAACCATCCAGAACTGTAACATACTAAGATCTAGAAAGATGAAGCAGACATACAAACCTTGATGAATCTCATGATGGAGAACACAGGGGTCGTATCCAAAGCAGTTGTTCCAACGATCAACTCAGAACACAGCAAATAGAGGAGAAAGCATATCAAACATTCTTATCGATACGTCTTGAGAAAGATCTACCAGATGTGAAAGAAGCAAAACTTAAAAACCTTCTCTCACATAACGAAGAAGAAGGTGACTTAGAGATATGAGACAAAGATCGGTTCTTAAAAAAGAGAGAAACTTATTCGAGTACAAGATCACTTGCCCAGAGCATGCAGTTAAATATGAGTGGCGTCTTGGTGCATCCACTGGAACCTCTAACTGTGACACTATCCAATTTTCATGGATCTTTGCGTAAGGAAAACAAAATCAGACTAGAAAAACCACTGTAATACAAGGCAGTTCCAGCAGAAATCATGCCAAAGCAATCAGCACACATTATTGAAGGAATGAGCATAGTTCACAAAATAAGCGGCAACCATTTGACATTCTCACAACGGGCCAAAGCTACCCTGACCAAAGTACTTTATGAGGGTGCACAGAATCGCAGAAACGATGTGGTATTTGATGTTATCAGGAGAAATACATAAAAAAAATGCTGAAAGATGTAACAAAGGATCAAGTACGGGCCTTCACTTTAACAACATTGTGACAGGTCACAATTTCTTGATAGCTCAAACAAACAATCCAGCCTGATCAATTTTCTTGCTAATGAGTGGAAGTCACCTGTAAACAAGGAAAAACTTAAACAAAACATATTATGTGACCCACAAAGACACCTATTTCGAAATTGGACAAGAGGGATTGGAAGCAGTCACAGAAATGACATCATAACAAGAGGCAGCAGACACCCGCATGCTTCTGCATGCCAGTAACCAAAGATACAAGGCAATAACCATCGTGGCAGAAGATACAGATGTGTTCGTTCTTTGTTTTGGCTTCAACAAAGATATTTTTTCATCACTGTAGCTGAAGTCTGATGTTCAGTCCAGAACAAGATTTTTAGACACTGGAAAATTAACCTTGGTGATTGGAGACGGTGTTTCAGTCAATTAGCGCTTTTGTAGCCCGTGGAAATATAAGTGCTCCGACAAAACTGGAAACTTGTCAGTCTTCAGAGAAACTTCGGTGATCTCGGTGAATCCTGGATCCTACAGAAAGAAGTATTTGATGAACTGCAACGGTTAACTTTTCAAATGTATGCAGTTTCATTCAGCACCTCCAAAGTCAATTAATTACGCTATGAACTTTTCTGTACAAAACGTGGAGAGGTGGAATCAAGTCGTCTCCATCCTTACGAATACAGTCTCTTCATGCATGCCCTTCGTGCTAACTATCAAGCTCCAATTTATAAGTTCCCTTTTGATCCTCAGCTAAATGTACCTGATCCTAAGAACCAAGGATGGACCACTGGTCATGACGGAAAATTCAGTGGATTCGTGGATTGCTTGATCCAATGGCTGTATTAGAATTTATGTCATGCAAGTGTGCTCGGGCTTGCAAGTTGCCGTATTGCATATGTTTTGCAACTGGACTTAAGTACATGGATATGTGCAAGTTGAAGACGTGTAGAAATCAGAAACCTGATAAACAAGAACCTAACCTGATGTTATCTTGAACTACAGTGTTGATAAAAGTGATGAGGAGTATGACAGTGATTAATGGATTAGTAGGCTGGAGGTTGAAACATTGTAGGTGTTACTCTTGTATAATATTCATGATTCGGACAATTTCTGTCATCTTCAGTATTTTTCACATGTGTTGATGTAAATATTGAATTCAATTAAGGTAATTAGCATATTGGTATGCCCATTACATTCAGAAGATGGCTGAAAACATTTAAGATGTTTCATATATTGTTTAGTGATTTTTTACTTTTTTCACCTAGTTAGCCAATTAATTTGCATATTTAGATTTGCATTATGTAGAGAACATTATTATGAATATTCGATGTGGTTATTTGTTGCTGTAAGTTGAAAATAAATATTTTGTGACCATTGATGTTTCATTTATACCCTAACTCTCCTTCAAGTGTTACTATGCCAAATCATGATCCTAACGCATATAATATTTTGTTCCGATATTCGGTCTGGCCCAGAGACTAAATTGTAAATCATTTTAGAAAGAGGAATATTAGAGAACAACTCTCAACATCAAAGCTGGCTGTGAAGTATTTGTGAGCATCAGAAAAGTTAGCAATGTCTGCCACAAACATATGTGAATTATGAGTAATAAACTCATTAGAGGTTATAGGGAATAAAATAGGTACTAGAAACTTCCCTAGGGAAAAAGAAGGGATCTTATATGCAGCAAAAATAGGCCTTGGAGGTAGTTCACCTTTATGAGGCTTTTTAAAAAGACCAAGGGGAAGATCTAGAACAAAACAAAGTGCTCTTAGTTGGAACAGGCCCGGCAACGAAGTAGGCGTTCGAAGCTATCGCCAGGTTGTTAGGCTAAAGTTAGGTTAAATTAGTTAAGATTAGGTTAGTTTATAAATTTATTATTTAGAGAAAAATATTGAAAAATGTTATCGTATATTTCTTTGACCAAATCTTTGCCTTTGTTTCTCTTCTGCCAAAGAAATTCGCAAAAATAAAGAGTCAATTAAAGACCGTGCTGTGCCTTTTTCTCTTTTGCTTCGCATCTTTGCGATAGCCCAAAGGGATTCTATTTTGTTTTTATCCTCCCACCCCCTGGTAGTGGATCCTTAAAATTCTTTAAAGGGTGCAGGGTAAAATGTTTATTGCACATCTTTTGCAATGACGCTATGTCACTAGAAGCTCGCCATTGTCTGAAATGATTGTTGTGCCAGGTAGAACGCATTCCTTCAGTACATTTAATAACGTTTCCTCTGATCTATCGGGTACAGCATATATAAAACAGTCACTTATATCCCCACAAATCACCCCGATAATTCAGTGCAGACTGGAGAAGATACTCTTCCTACGTTAGATTTTCTTATGATAAACTGTATTCATCTATTGCAGCCGTAAGCCGTTCATCACCAATTTTAATTGGGTTTGGAAGCAAGGAGGAACTGGTGGAAAATCTTCCAGAAAGTTTTCACAAATCAGTAATGGCTTCTGCTGGTATTTTAAGTTCTTTAACACAAAAACCGTACTTTCAACCCTATGCACCAATTTTTATAAAGTCGCTGTTCATGTAAAATACCCTTTTTTATAATACTCCACAGCGTCTTATATGTATTTGACTTGTCTTGCAAGTTCGTAAATTGAAATAATCTTTTAAGGATTTAAAAGAGAAAGGAATAATAAATGAATATGAGACCCCAACTATTGAGCCATCTATCGACGTGACTGACAGACTCCACTCACACTAAGAGCTTCGAACACCCTAAGCCTTGGCCTAACCTTAACTTCGCGATCGCCTCGATGGTCTAATTAACTGGCAGGCCTGTTTCGACAGAGCCCCAAAGTTTATAGACATCTTCAGGATATGCTTTAGAATCTTTTTAATTTTTTATAAAACTTACCGAGATAGATCGATATAAATTTTCTTGGATCACAGAGAATGTTTTACATTTCGGAAATATGATCTTTAGGTTAGTGCACTCTGTCCTCTATCTCTTTTTCTTACTATAATGGCGGTGCATTTTCAAACGCTTAGCTGATTAAATTAAACACTGGGCAAAATTACTTCTTTCTATTAAGTTTCAAATAAAACTTATTGATCGTAGACTTTAGGGTATTAAGGCATTTATTTCTAAACAAATGGTGGACTCCCATTAGCTAAATCATTTTATAATGCATATTATTTATTTATGAGATTTTAAAAAATGATAGCTAAGTTATTCAATGAGATAATTGAGATTAAGCCTTTTTGCGAGTTTTTCGATAGTCGGTCCCGCGTTGTCGATGATCGTCAAAGAACACCAAACAAATTCAACAAGATGTAGGAGAAGCACTAACGTACATCAGTGCTTTCTCAGAGAGTAAGGGCATTTTTAGCAGTGTCATTACTTTTCTATATATTATACTTCCCATCTTTGAATCTTGCTTAAAATATTTCATCACTGCAATTCAATGAGATTATTCCGCAACTAAATGTTTACCTCGACAGAATTAACTTCAAAAGGAATTCTCACCCATCCTGGTAAGTCAGTAAACCGAGCTTGCAAATCTTTAAGCAAATGTTTAAAATGTTCACCGTGCAATGTAAATTCACTATAGTGCATACCGTTGCTAATCGAGGCTAAAGCAGGAAACTTCTGATGCACGACGTCCGATGTTATTTTTGTAATACTGTAGTTTTCCTAGGTAAATAAAAGTTTTTACGAGATAAATAATAAATGTTAAATTTACAAAGGAGACTTATTTGGTTACTCTCTCGACCCAGTATCATGTTCACCTCCGTCTTGTGTACGGCTACTGCTCCCCCCTTCCCATTTTCTTGACCTTGTTTCCGTGTTGCTTGCTGGTATTCCATTGGAGAAGAGGTTAGTGGTTGCAATTTTGCTTGTTCTTTAACTGCTTTTCTCCTGTATTCATGATTGTGTTTAAAAATAATAGGCTCACAAAAGGCACACGCAATGGGGCCATTCATGAACAGTTAAGCAAAGAGCAAACAGGATGTATGTTCGGACGAAGATACCGAAGCCAAAATAAGGCTGAAAATGGTAGTTCATCATTGGCTTCAATGAGACTTCTTCAGTGAGAGATGATAAATGAGCAGTCTGAAACATTTATAGTACTCAAAACAAAACGCAATCATCATCATCGTTTTAAGAACATGATTATATAATTATATCCTTCGATTGAGAACCACTGATCTAGACAAATAAATCTAGATGAAAAATTATTGATGAAGTCATAAATTTTGAAGTTTACGGCAAACATTATTTTTTTTATTACATTGTTTTTTCTTAAGAGAGCGATTTTGAACCACTACTGGTTACTCGGGTTATGTCCTTTCCAGATATTTTCACTTCAAGACTCGTTAAAATATCTGGCGGAAGCAAAGTATAAAAAAAGGGACAAAATCTTGATATAAATAAATGGATGATGTTTTTTATCTTTTAAGGTTTTATGATTTTAATATTTATTTCAATACAGTTTATCGCCAATCTCATCTGGGATTTGATTTTGTTCATATGGACAGTGTTTCGTATTACCAGATTTCTTGCGCCCCCCTCCCCGATCAAACGAGCATGAACCGCTTCTGGTCATATATACATGGATGATATCTTTGGCGCCATGTTTCATTTCAGCGACGCACAAATGAGTCAAAACTTTGGTCCTGCCATCAATGTGCATGTAAATTGGGACCGGATCTCGAGTTCTAGTACGAATGTCACATCCGCGTGGTGCAATGTGCTTTCGTATAGTATCTGACCGATGTAGATGAATCTATATGTGCAAGTGTAACTTGATGACTAGTTGCAACGATAGTCAAATGAACCCACGCCTGCGCACGTATCTATCTCTAACCCCCTCCCCCCTCTTTGTGCGAGTGCCCAGTGCCACCTATTTAACACTATTTCAAGGTCTTCAAATATCACAATGACGCTATAATAAATTCGGATGCAAAAACATAAATCGCATCGCACTTTCCCCTCATTATAGGACTATGAAGTGTCAATATCGATCTGGTTGAGGTGTTGGGGATTCTATTAGGAAAACCAGCATGAGGATGTCACCACACATATGAAGGCTTGTGTGCCTTCCTGGCCCCAACACCCGCTGTTTGCACAAATTCCCGCAAGAAAAACTGTGGATATATATCTGCCACACATTTTTCACTTCCTCTCTCCATATTTACCACTTTACACGCATATATTTCGCAGGATACAGACTCGTTGCTATTGCGTTTTAAATTCGATGGGAAAAATCTATTAGAAAATGAGAAAGAGTCAAATGTTTGTTTCGGTCGCCATACAACGCAATCGGGGGACATAAGGCATTAAACATCCAAGCCTTCCTCTCAACAAGACCCCCCCTCCACCTTCTGAAGTTGTGCCCTTCGCCCTCTACCAAATCGACCGACCTTCTCTCAGGTCAACCTCGCCAGCGTTTTATAAGATGGTGATCGCTCTTGCCTAAAGGACGTCCTTTCTCCCCAGTGCCTCTCTCCTCTTCTCTCCCCCGAACAAGGGATCAAGTTTCGAGGCGTTGTGCGCCTAGAAACCCCTTATGTCACCACTCGAACTATCTTGTGTTGGTTAAATACCTTTTGCACATTTTACCCTATTCATAAAATACCTAGACTATCTCTTTTTCACACAATTTCATTTCCCCAAACTTCATCATACGAACATTTCAACAGTCATAGCGGGAATGCCCACGTTGGTTTCTGCCTTAGAATTGATAGTTGTCCCGCGCGTTTATGAGGAATATTATTATTATTAACTACGATTTCTCTTACCACCAGTCATTTATGTCTCGCATTTTTAAGCGCCCCTCCCCAAGTCCTCGACTCAATGTGCTTGTGGAGTAATTTTCAAGCCTTGGTTCGCGCAAATAAGGGAGACGTGAACTATAATAATAATACTGTTAATAATACTCATTATTGGTTTAACCATTAATCTGTTCTCTTTAGGTTTTATTTCATATTTTTCAGTCTGGAAATACTGATTAACGGGTGAATCCGAACCACGTGTCTACAGAGTAAGTCAGCCACCGTTGAGTCGATGCCGATCAGGGACCCATCAGACGACTTATCACGCCCGATGTGGCTTAACCTTGCTGTAGCTGCCCCCCCACCCCTCCCCAAATTATGTGACATTTATTGTCGTTAAAAACCCTTTGGTCATCTTATTTCAGGGACCTCTTCTCTCGGGCGATGCGGTTCCTAATTCCCTTCACTTCTCTCTCTCCTCTTCTCTTCTCTCTTTCCTCTCCTCTTCTCTTCCCTCCTCTCTTCTGTTATGTTGTGTTCTCTTTCCTCTCCCCTTCTCTCCTTTGTTCTCTTCGCTTTTCTCCTCTGTTCTCTTCGCTCTTTCCTCTTCTCCCCTCTCCTCTCCTCTTCTCTTCCCTCCTCACCTCTTCTCTTCCCTCCTCTCCTCTTCTCTTCTCTTTCCTCTCCTCTTCTCTTCTTTCCTTTTCTCTTCTCTCTTTCATCTTCTCTTCTCTTTGTTTTGAGTGAACACGGTGGGTCAGGGTGGCGGCAGTGGGAGGGGGGGGGGGTCACTCAGTGGCTGAGTGCAGGTGGGAATTTACACCACAGGGTTATACATCCCTTAACGTGGAGTAGAATTATCCTTTCTCCCTTGGTGCTTCTTATCTCCCTGGGGCTCCTCCTTTTGGTCGACCCTGCAAAAGCTTCTTCCACCTGGTGTCATTTTTACGCCAATGGCTGACTCGACCCAACCCAAAGCCATCTTTCCCCGCATCATCGCTGCTACACCCACACACGGTTTGTCCTCTCTTCTCGTCTGCAGTGGACTCCTCCTTCCGTTACACGAAACTTGTCCACCCTTGCTTGTGATGGACTCGCTCCGTATGGAGGTGTCAGGTTGCACGGGCAACCATCCTGCAACTGACATCTGGAGGATCGCGTACCTTTCCGTCCCCAATGTTTGCAGGAGGATCTGCGGCTATACATCTTCCACACTTTTTCACTTCTCTATTTTCACCACTTTTAGGATCTATCTTTGCAAACTTTATAGCAGAGCTCTCGTTGGTTTTCGCTTCCTAGTTTCATAGAGGTCAAGAATGAGATTTTTTTCGTTCTTTTATTAATCTAATTTCAATTCTGTTCGCCACAATTTCACTTCTTTCGTTTTTATCTCTTCTTCTTCTCTCTCAATTCACACCAACCAACCTTACTGGTTAATAAGGTATTTGGGTTAATTTTACTTTCTCGACTCCACTCAAGTTTGGCTACTACTACTACTACTACTACTACTAAATAATAATAAATATAATAATAAGAAAATAATAGTAATAAATAATAATAAGAATAATAAAAATATATAATAAAAATGAAATAAAAATAAACGAAGCCATGTGGCTGAAAATTGGAGTGGAGTCGGAAAAACGAAAAAGACCCCAACCTTTTTTTTCTGCCACACATAATATTCCTTTTACTCATAATTCCCTCCCGGTCGTTATTCCCGCGGGGTTGGAATTACTACTCCTTCCCTGTCTCAGATTGGGGGTGGTAGAGGAGGACGGGGTCGGGGGAATAAACCAGAACCCCTTCCCCCACCCTCCCCCAGAGAAGCCTCGTGTAGAGACGTCACTGGTATTTTCGCTTCAGGCGATTCAAGCACGTCTGCAACGGTCGTTTTGAAAAGTAGCACAAGTGGCCTTTTCGCCGGTGACTCGTGTTCTGATTTTCGCCTTTGCCTCGAGAATCTTGCCGAGAGCGAGTCAAAGCGACGTTTAACGGCTCTTTGATCTCTCCCTTCTACTCATCTTTATTTGTCCATTGAACAAAAGATACATAGCAAGGAGAGGGGCGTACTTTTTAATGTTTTCTTTCAACGACCTTCTTCCCGGAGTTTTATAGTACGGCCTTGGTATTTAGGGTTGAAAGAAGGCTCGTTATTATATTTCTTGATATACTCATATTAATCTCCTCTGGGGTTCTTTGTACCCATCGTTCTCATCCTATGTGCTCAACCATTCTTACTCCACTGTGTAAATATGCCTTTAATGGTTGGACTACCCTCCTTCTCTTTTTTTTCAAAAAGACCTTAAACACATGCCATATTTGGAGGCTTCTAAACATTGGTTAAGCACGCTAAGGGGGTTTGGGAGGGGGAGAGTTTGGACGAACTCGAACGAAACTCAAAAGAGGAAATTGGACGGAAGCTAAGAAACGCCGCAGTTTGCCAGGGTTGCTCTAGCAACCCTCATTTCCCCATTATTTCATCATTGATGAAATGATGAGAGAAAGCGCAACGTCTGGAACATCCATCGACGCGGTAAATGATAACATCTATGTCTCCAAGCGCAATAACAACGAAGAGGTACCAGGAAGAAAGTTAGTAACAGTGTAAACAGTGTACCCGCCCTTCAGGTGTCTCCAGGAGAACGAGGAAACATGGCGCTCACCACCGGCTGCGCAATTGCTCAGTACATAAGCTCAAAATGAGGACAATTACAACTGGAAGAATATGAATGAATAGAAAAAAAAGATATTCGGGAAAATATATAGTGAACAGGTGTAGCTAGAGGGTGAAAAGAAGCCCCCTAGGATCATTATAAGTTACTTTGAAAGAGGTGATGTTGCAGTGATGAGGAGAGGGGTCAATGATGCCTGTCATACGCCAATCATGCATCATTTTTTCTTCTCTTTGCAAAAGGGACTCAGCGGTGTGTTATTTACTGTTCTATTCACGTCTTTCAAGTTCACTGCAACTCCATGGCTACTCTCGAGGGTGAGTAAGGTCTTCCTTGATTTGAGGTTACGTTTGTAGGGGAAGAAATGAGTCACTGTTACACCCATCGTCGAAATTAGAAACATTACATTCTTGTCCGGATAAATCCAGGTCATATAGTTTAATTCCGAGTTTAGATAGCAGTCATTAAAATCAGAATCATCTTCACCGGCGTCGCATTCAGTGTGGCAATGCGATTATCGGTGGTATCGTATTTATGGCTACGTCGTTTATGTGAGACACTTTGATTTCCGATGTCGTCAATTTGTTAGCAACATTAACAAAGCGAAAGACAAATCGGTTCTCTCATGGTCGACCTCCTCCCTCAGTTTTCGCTTCCAAAGGGGAGTCAGGTGTAAAAACATTGGCTAGCATTCCGCAGCTCACCTCTGAAGGACGAAATCCCGCCCCAATACCGCAGAGGCTGCTGTGGGAACTGCAGTTATTGTGTCATCTTCACAGATCTCTCCTTATAAACCTTTTGCGAAGCGGGTCTAGGGGTTGGGTCTGGTTGGTTTCGTTATAAATTGAATTAAAAAAATCAACAAGACATGACACTAGAGGAAAATAAAGCAAAAAATTGTAAGAGTTTAGTCCATATCCGATTATTTAGATTGTCCTTTTATTTCTCAGTGCGGACTTCAATTTTAACATGTGACCCGAACCAGTTGTATCTGCACTGTATGGGAGCCACACTGAAGGTGACCCGATCTCAAAATGAATCTGGGAGAGAGAAGTAAGAAATGGAAATCCAAAGCACCTTTGTTTACTTGTAAGCTTCATTCATGCCATTATTCCTGCATTAATATAGTTTCTTGTTTGGCTACATATTCTGCATTGTTTCCTTTGGTATTCATTGCTTATCTAGCTATTTTGTAGGGGAAGGAACAACCAAACTACTTACCTTTTATTAAATTTTAAGAATTGTAAACATATTTTTAGCCATCTGTAACTATATTTTTGTGTCTTCTTCCTACGGGGCTGTTACTTACGTTTATGGTATCCCGCTGCTGATTGGGATGGGTCTGAAACACGGTCTTGGGACAAGTTCTTCCAGACCAAACAAGAGGGCTTAAGTTTAAATTTTCGAGTGCGTTTGGTCTTGTGTATATATTTATGGAAGCTGTGAATTGCTGCGTTAGAACTTGTCCTCACCCTTCTCACCAAAAAAACTCGCCCGCTGTAAAGCTAAAGGGAAATAGGTAGACGTGGTGGTGCGAGATGTTCAAAAGGCCTTCGATAATGTTTGGCTGAGAGGTTTACAATACAAGATCTTCGGCCTCCAGCTAAACCCGATCCTGCAAAGTGTCCTCTGTGATTATATCGTGGAGAGAAAAGTCGAAATCTCGATCGAGGGTTACATAGGGCCCGAATTCGAACTTGAGGCGGGGGTTCCACAAGGCAGCTGTCTGAGTCCACTGCTGTGCCTAGTGTATACATTGGACTTACCTGCTTCAGTTGGGGAGGATGTGATGTATCTGCAATTTGCAGATGACATCTCTCAAATCATCCACAGTACTTATAAGAACGCTGGAGTTCAAGCAAGGGAGACATTTACTGAAATCAAAAACATCAATCGATACGAAAGAAAGTGAACGATTAAAACGAACCGCCGAATGTTCCAAATTCTTCCAGTAAACCGCCAGAAAATTGACGACGTCACAGTAAATGATGAAGTATACCCTTACACCAACTATGGTAAAGTCCTAGGTCTGCGCATCACCTCAACCGGGTATAAGGCGCACATTAAAAACAGAATATTCCCAGCCAAGAAAGAGCTTGGAAAATTATACTGGGTGTCCCAGAAAAAAGTTAACCGTACTTTGAATTAGCATAACTCCAAAACTATTGGAGATTTTTGGATCCTGCAAAAGGTATTTCATTTAACAACTATTTATCTGTCGATTCTGGGAATTCCATTAAATTCCCTTTTTCTGATATTAATACACTTATGGGTTTAGTGGAAGATATCAAAAATATGTTTGCGCAAGGAAGTAAAATAATGAAATGAAGCCTAGGAAGGCTAGGCCACCGTGCACTTTCAAGAGAAGCGTAGGAAGCCTAGGTAGCCTAGATAGCTTAGGTCACTGTGCGATTTTTCAGCCACGCTGTGGTATGGTCTCTTCATTATTGCTTACTAAGCAAATCAAGGCATTTCTGTGTAAAAGTTTACTTCCATAGAACCTTTTTAATTATGCAGTTAACAAAAGATCAACGCGTATTTGTAGTCACAAACTTTTATTAAGACTGGTAGTATTAAACAAGTACAAGATTCATTTGAACAACGTTTTCCAGGTAGGCACTCACCAAGCAAGCCCACAATTTGGAAAAATGTTCGCAAATACCAACATGAAGGAATATGCTTAAATCTAAATAAAGGTCGTTCGGGTCGTATGAGAACCATAAGAACAACAGAAAATATCGAAAATGTTCAGATGACACTTCTTCAGATTTGACATGTATCATCAGTCAGAAAGAATGGGTTACAATTGTCAAAGTCATCAATTAACCGCATTATTAAACATGCCTTAAAATAGCATCCCTATAAGATGCATGCAAGACACCAGCTTCTTGAAACTGATTTTCCTCGTCGTAGACAATTTTTCGAATGGCTTCTCCATAAACCTGCTCGTTTCTTAGATAACATTTTGATTGGTGACGCGTCAGCCTTTTTCATGAATGGAAAGGTAAATAGCCATAACATTCGGGAATATGCGCCGCTCCCCCCCCCCGCCTCCCAGCATTCTACTTTGACACACGTATTTATTAGCAGAAAGTGTCTCTGTGGATGAAATATGCGAGAATAGCTACCTTGTCGGCCCATTGTTTTACGAGAATAACTTGAATGGCGCTGCCTACCTGAGCATGATCAACGAAAGGATCTTCTCGGAACCTCCGCCAGGTTTACGGCAATCAATTCAATAGACTTTGGTGGTTTCAGGACGGCGCCCCAGCTCATATACAGCTTGCTGTAAGAACAAAAATAAGAGAAACGTTTGACAACCCCATGCAATTGAATGGCCCCCAAGATCCCCTGACTTAACACCGTGTGATTATTTCTTATAGGGATATCTAAAGAATTAAGTGTATTCTACTCTACCAAAAAGCATCAACTAGTTAAGAGATAGTATCACACGTGAAGTCAATAGGCTTAAGGAAAATCACAAGTTAATCAAAAAGCTCGTTCAATCAATGCGATCAAGGGCGCAACTGTGCTTGTTAAGAAATGGAGGACATGTGGAAGGAAACGGTGCTTAGAAAATAAAAAAATTAATTTTATTACCTATATGAAGAGGTGTTTTTGTTAAAAATGGTTTAAATATATTTGTTGATTTTAAACTTCGAAGTTTCATTATTTTACTTCCTTGCGCAAACATAATTTTGACAGCCTCCACTAAACCCATTAGTGTGTCAATATCATAAAAGGGAATTTAATGAAATTTCTAGAATCGACAGATAAATAGTTGGTAAATTTGATTTGTTTTGCAAAACTCAAAACTCTTTAATAGGTTTTGAGTTATACTCATTCAAATTACGGTTAACTTTTTTTCTGGGACACCTTGTATAGGCTCCAAAGTCTAAGCTCAAATAACATCAAAAAGCTGTACACTGCTCTGGTACACTCAACATTGTTGTATCCGGCAGTGGTCATGCAGGCTGTGAGTTCTGACTCTCTCAGGCAAATACAGAGAGTGCAGAACAAAGCAGCCCTGCTGATAGCTAGAGCGCGCAGGATGGACCATATTCGGCAGACAGAACTGCACGCAAGAGCAGGACTGAAGCCATTGATTATTGAACTCCAGAGGCTAGGGAGAAAGACCTAGGACAAAATCGAAGAAGAAGAAATACTCCAAAACATGGACACCGACATAGACATTTCAAAAAATTCAAATTGGACCAGCCACCAGCAGAGCCCTAGTCCCGAATGGAAGAACTTGCTCCCGAGAGAACTCAAATGCAATATTCATCTGATCACGACCAAAAAGAACAATAACAAATACAAGACAAGACCAAAAGAGGCAAAATGGCCAACTGCAATTAAAATACTAGACACCGAAAATTAAAAAATGAGCAACGATATTAATAAGAGGCCAAGTGCCCACGTCAATTAAACAATAACAAAAAGGGGCAAAGTGTCCACAATGAAAACCAAATAATAAAAGGACAAAAGCGGCAAAATGCCCACAAACCAGTACGATAAATAAATATAAATCAATTGAAACATAAAATAGAAACCAGAGGAGATATTATATACTATAATTGAAAGGCTTGAATGCCATGACGGTGGAAATAGAAAAAGTTTATTTATATATTTATTTTAAAGAAGATGAAAAACAAACAAAAAATAAAAAGATAGAAAAATAAAAAATAAATGAAGAAAATAAAAATAAACAACGAGCGAGAGAAAGAAAAAAATAAAACAATTAAGTGCAACAATGATCGCCCAGCGGGTAACCCCACCACCAGTAAAACACTTATGGTACAGAAAGGAAAACAAAAGAGAAGAACTCAAGAGATGCCCTCTACACCAGGGCTATACTCAACTTCTATTTTACCTATATTTATCTAATACACATTTCGACAATTTATTCATCGTATCTCACCTCATAATTCGCGGTATAAAGGAATTTGGTCATTATGTATATACTCGGAGAATAAAAACCTCTTTTTATATGTTCCTTCCCGACCAATAAAGTCTTTAAAATATCAAAACCTCTTTCAGTTGCGGTCGAAGACGGTGTCTTAGCGGTAATTTTCATAAGCTGGCTTTCACTAGACATTGATATGCAACTCTACCGATGTAAACATACAGTGATTAATGTTACATTTAAATACCATATGCACTGTCTATTCATTTTACTCTCCATCAAAGGCTTGTAGGCGGTTTATCTGCCTGTCAGTGACTCAATCTTCGAGTTTTCGATTTCCATGGTATTCATTTGTCCATATTATTTTTTCCAAAAATGAGCCTTGTCTAGATTTAGGGATTGTTGAGTTTCTTCTAATTTCTTTTTACTCATCGATTGTTTTTAATTCCTTATCTTTTATTTCCTTTTTACCCCTGATTAGCCAAAATCTCAGTGGGACTTCGGTCGTGAGTGGAATGGGCGGCAATTATACAACTTTCAGTCGGTATTTAGGGCCTGTTTTAACAACGCCTCTTACGTGGCGTCTAGCAGGTTCTTATTGATGGTTTTGAAATGCCTGTAAATTTATAGCTACTCAAAAGAGCTGTTTCTTCATCAACCTATTTGTTTTAATCACTTGTTTTTATGTCCCATTTCTGTCGTGTTTGTTTGGCCATGTATGTCTCTTATTTTTCGTGCACCTCCCGCCCTGACTCAGAGGACGGAGAACTTAAGAGAATGGGTGGATGGAAATCTTCACATTTGTATTCCGAGAACGCCGCTTGTTTAGGGACCAGTCGTCGGTCGCATGTCAACAGGACTCCGTTAAGCTCACCGGTGTTCGCACTTGAGAGCGGATCTGTCGTTGCCTTTTTGGAGGAGGAAGCGCAAGGAGAAGTAGGGACCATCTTTGGTACCAGCCACGCTGAACCTTAGAAAAATAATAATAATAATAAGTGAAATTATTGTTAATCATAAAGAGTAAGCGAAGCGTGGGAAGGGCTTTTTTCCATCATTCCAAATCTGATATGGTTTTTTTCTATTTCTCTCCTTCGATTCGTCTCTGCCCCCATCCATAATCTCTTTCTTTCTCTCTATAACACACTCACACATACACACACACTCTCTCTCTCTTTCCCGCAAGTTATCTCTTGTATATCCTGTGATCGCCACTGCATTAGTCCATGCATTTTGTATCAATGGTACGGCCTTTAGGCCCCATGTGGCCCGAGGTGGGCACAAATACATTTAAAGTATTTAAATACTAAATATTAAATACAAAGGTAAAGTTTATTCAAATACTAAATACATTAAATATATTTAAATACATTTTTAACTACATTTCAAATACATGATATATAATGACAATCGATAAGGACCGTTGGTATCACGACAAAAAAAATATTCATTAAAATTAAATTGCATATTATAATTACTAATGTAGGATTTGATGACAATTGGACGTAGGTACTACAAAAAAATAGAAGGTTCCATAGAATGAAATTTCAGTTAGCTATTTATATCAGCATTACATTTAAATAATATCAGTTGCTGAAATGTTTCGTCAGATAAAGAACTCCGTTTTGGAGATAAGGTCAATCCCCCTGAAGACAAGAGCCGTTCTACAGGAGCTGACGATGGAAGGGTGGTGTTGTATTTAATAAATAACTTTTTTATGTTTGGATATCTATCTAAACTTTGAATTGTTTTATTTGAATCCTGAAGGTAAGTGAACAATTCTAAATCTGCGGTTGATCGTGTTTGACTGGGTTTGGTAATTCCAAAATAATCGTCACTGTCCGATACATCACTGGATGATTCAGCTTCGGGTCCCTCTGCTAAATTCTCAATCACCTGAATCATAATATTTTTAACAGAGTCTTGGTGGCTTGAACTGTCCCATGAAATACTTATATGTAACCAGCGGAGTTTGAAGAATGAACGGCTTATTGATGCAATAATGGCATCTGTAACGCTGGCTTCATTTGTCAAGGTGAAATAAGATTGGTAGCGCTTTCCAAAGTCCTTAGTGATTGCACTTAGAAGAGGTTGGCAAAATTTCAGAGAACGTGACTGAAGGCTCTTTAGCTTTTTCTCCACAGTGAGCAAGGTAGGGAGCAATTCTCCATAAAAACAGTTTTGTTCTCCCTGTAGGCGATCAATTGCTACTGCAATATAAGCCAAAACTGAGACATACTCCCCAAGAAGTTCAATTTCGTGACTCTGAACACTGCAAGTTCAAGAGACGTCGTGAGTTGACGTAATTTATCCTTGTGTTTTAAAAGTAATGACAATGCATCAAACAGAGAGTTCCGCCTTGTAATACAACGCACCTTTAATGAGCAGTTGATAACAGTTTTGAGTGCCTGTTTTGCATCAGTTGTGGCGACGAGACTGAGTGTGTGTGAAACACAGCGTACATGCTTAGGTGCGCTGCATGGGTCAGACGAAAGGTTTTCTGCCTGATCTAAGGTACTTCTAATTAAGAAACTATCCTCCCGCTCGTGCTCACCCTGATCTTCTTTGCTTACCTGGATTCCATCTTCTGAATCTGTGGAGACATTTGCAGCAGTGACTACAAATTCCTTAAACGCTTTAACAAAATTATAGCCGTTATCAGTGATGGTGCTCGTGAATTTTTGCAGTGGGATATCGTATTCATTGATGATATTCTCCATATGTTCAGCAATATTGATGTAGTTACGTTCTGCTTTGAAGCGACAGCCTGCCAATACTCCACTGTGCCACTGTGACGGACAAGAGCAGCTTCCTAAAGCTGAAAATATTAACAGTCCAATGTTTGTCTCATAAATGTTTTCATAAATTTTACATATTAATATAATCGAGATAAATTCCACCAACAAATAGGTCTGCTTTCAGCCAAGAGCTGATAACTCCCTAACTGTAAAGACTTTTTCAATTTCCTAATTTCATAAAGAGCAAAATCTTAATATACCCAATGAACTGCAACGCCCTAAAAAACTACGGTGACGAGTTGACCAAATATCTTCAGTAAGACATAAGTAAGAGCTGCTGCCTAGTTTATTCTTCAGTAGAGCTCTTGTCACTTTCTCTTCTTCTATAATATTTTGGCCTAGCGTCCGCCTTGAAATCACGTCAACTGAAGAATTTAAACCTGTGGTAGCCGAATGTATGATTATTGTGCGTAAAGTTGATTTTCACAGTGAATGAGAATATATGGTATGCATATAAAATTTTATATATAAAATGTAGCTATATGAATATCCTATAGCTATATAGGATTGGTACATTAATTCATAAATATATTATTAGTCATTCATATTCAGAATTACATAGTAAAATATTGACTTTCAGTATTGTTGACGGGCGGGCATGCTAGTTTTGACATAATGATATACAGGTATTGCTACTATAATGAGATACATCGTTATAGGAATTCATCTAATAAATACATATAATGGACCAATAATTGTACTAATTATTCATTAATTTTTGTATTCAATAATATCTTCAAGTAAATGATAGTGCGCTTTAAGAATATATGTATGTGGATTCTCATGAAATTATGGCAATATATTAACCTCTGTTGTTTGTATATGTCTTCCTTTATTTAACTTCATTATATAGCCTACGTAGTGACCAATGATCCGAACGCTTTAGTATTCGGTCGTTATAAGAGCTTAACCTGTACTACTAATACTATAATTGTAAACAACATTTGTAACTCAGAACTCACCTTTAATTAATCTCACAAAAGCTGGTTCCTCCATGGTTGATAGGGGATACACACCTTGTATTATAAAATCTGCAATCAGCTTATCAACAACAGATTGTTTGACCTTCTTGGTATGCACCGCAAAACACTCCGGTAATGTCTTTACTTTAACACCACTGCATGAAGGATGATCGTCGAATACTGAACATTTTCTTTTTTAATCTTTTCTTTGAGCCGACACGTAGTTATCCGTTTTTTACACCAAAGCAGGATGCTTTCTCTGTTGATAAATGTACATGACCATATAATTGAAGGATATTTGTTTCATGTTATTGCCATAATTTACGTTAAATTCAATCAGCATATACTATAAATAAAGGTGTTTCAAAAGGAAGCAGGTAGCTTCGTGCATGGTAAACCTACGCTATTAACCATTATTGTTGGCTACTAGCAATTCTGCCATTTTTAAAAATAAGAGATAGTGAAACTTGTAAACTCAATTAAGTATCATATAATTAGCTCTAATAAATTCTTTCCTTTAAATGAATGCGTAGATTAGAAGTAGCATTGCTCGCCGCAGAGATTTCGCCATTGCATGATATACATACACACTTCACTTTTTTTTCGTCGGAAGGTTTCACTCTAAAAAAATTACCATCTAGTAAAGGATGACTATAATTACATGATTCTTTATCTTCCTCGTCTTTATTATCTCTCTATTTCACACTTTTTAGAAGAAGCTGAAGTTGCCATGCAGCATTTGAAATAACGCTGAGCGCTCCCACTATAAAACTGAACACAACTGTGACCATCTGTTAACTGAATTTGAACTGATGCAAGCAATCTTCCCTCACCGGCTCACGCAGTCAACCGTTTGTGCCATACAAGTTGCGAAAAGCTAAAACATGCATTACACGTTCTTAACAGCTATTATCAGTAAATTATTTGTAAAAAGTATTCAAATACTTTTAAAAGAATGAAATACCTTATTTAAATACATGATTTCAAATGTATTTACAAAAACAATTTTAAATACATAAATGTATTTAAATACTACCTACCTCTGCATGTAGCCTACTTGACCGTTAAATGCGGTCTTTTGGGTCACTTGAAAATTTACAGAATAAATAATTTTATTTACTTCCATCAAAAAGTACTCGCAAATGTCATTAAAACGTTAGTTAACTTTAGAATTGATTTTTTTTTATTTTAAATGATACATAGTCATAATAGTTAGTCATATATAAAATAATGTGCAACTTGCAGTATATCGAATTAAAATTGTATGATTGTAGCCTACAATGAATTTAATGCGGCCTTCAACACAAGAAACATTCCCCACCCCTGTCTTACTCAGTCACGTTAAGTGCGTTGGCAAAGAAATAGTGAGAAGAAATGTCCACTATTAAACTCAGGTTTCGTGTCTTGCAAAGAAATGAACATTGTGAAGAAAATATTGGAACACAACACCACACTTGGCGGCAATTAACGAGTTAAATTCGCTTCTACACATTAATAACGGTGCTTCTTCTGTTTCTAGTTAGGGACATGTGTTTTTATCTTTTTCCCGTTTGTGCCACGCTTTTAATGGTGTCGCGAGAAACTATTAATCAAAGTAGAGGACAAATGGAGCCGAGAGATAAATAGGCTATATCTGTATGAGAAAGACCTCGTGTCACATTTTGCGTCCACATGTTCCTCTTCGGGTATTCTCCCTCCTTTTCCCCCTCCCCTTGGATTCTTCTCGATATTGAGGGAGGGGGTATTGGACTTTACTAGTGCGAAGGTAAGATTCTATGCGGATTATGAGTCATTTTAATTCCATAGCATCAACCGTTTTTTGTGCGCATCGACGGCTGGAAACATGCGCGCTCTTTCCCGACATTTTATCCTCAATCGAGCACAAAAACACCATCATTTTTTGCAGTCTGAATTGTCTCTTCATACCAATGTGGTGTTGGTAAGTGTTGTGGCATCACGTCTAGTGGGGACAATATCATCCATATGTTCTTGAGTCAGATCACGTTCTCGCGGATACATAATCTTTTGCGTCGTCTTCAAACGCTTCTCAGACCAAGAGTCCATTTGTTACTCTATTGACGACTCTCTAAATAAAAGAAAATAAATTATTCATATATTTATAAAATGACTATATGTAGTTATACATTACTCCTAATCTGTGAAATGGCCAAAGAGGAACATTTTTTTAATAAGTTTTAAAATTTTATTCTTAGAAATAAAATATAAATGTGAAATATTAATATGAGCAAGGGGCCAAGCCAAAGATTCTATGACGTCATCAGAGGTAAAAGCTAAACGTTTGGTTAACCTTTTCGCTTTACTTTTCATCTAGTCAGAGTGAGTTCGCACATTTTAATTTTAACTCTTTTAGTATAATTATTTACCTGTTGTGGTTGGCAGTTTTGGGGATATTGTACATTTAATTATGTTAAACTATTTTTGATTTTTTCGTACACGACGTTAGTCTCCTGGCGTTCGCTCATCGGAGTGAGACAGCTGTTCTTCATTATACAACTACTTGTTTTCTTGGTCTTGTAATATATAATTATATTTATATCCGTAATAGGGTCGGTTGGGGTCACGTTACGATAGAAAATGGCTTTAAGAGCCTTTTCGTCTTCACGATAGCCGGTGTTCATATTGCCTTGGAATAAAGGTCGATACTATTCTTCTTTATAGTAGACCTGACACCAGGACCAGCAGCCAAGTTCATTTTCTCTTTCATTGTGGCGTCGATGGATTCTTGTGGGTAGTCGTTGTTAATAAGAACTCGGGAAACCCTCTAAAGTTCGAGATCAACAGCCGTCCACGAGGATGAATGAGAAATTGCCATGTTAACTAAGGCATTGATGACTGATCTCTTGTAACATTCAGGACACTCAGAAGAACCGTAAACTCCCCCTGCTGGACTCTCGCAGGAAGGAGGGCTGTCTCAGCCCCACGCTGTATTCAATATAAACAGTAGAACTACTACCACCAATAATGCTTGGTTACCTAAACATACAGTTTGCGGACGACATAAGCCAACTTGTCTTCATTCCGTACAGAAACGTACGCTTTCAGGCAAGGACAACAGCTTTAGAAATCAGCAACATCAACAACTACGAAAGAGATTCGAAGATAAGGATGAACTGGAAGAAATTTACAATAATCCCAATCTTCAGAAACAAAACAGCCGAAATTGTAGTTGAAGATCAGAACTACAGATATCATAGTGAGGGAAAAGTGCTAGGACTCAGAAAAACAATAAGAGGCTACAAACAACATATAACGGAGAGGAAGAACAAGGCGATTCCGATGTTTGAACTACTGTACAATCTAAGAGGGTTAGGCATGAAAAATAAAAGAAAAATCTATCTCGCACTAGGAAGAGAGGTACTACTATACCCGCCAACCCCTATCAACGGTGAAACAAGGACCAAAAAATTGGAACTCAGAGAATACAAAATAAAGCTCTCTACCTAATCACCAATATCCGTAGGAGAGACAAAAGAAAACTACAGGATCTGCACCAAAGAAGCAGGATTAGAAACGCTCAACATCAACATCAAGAACAGAGCGAAGAAAATATAGAGAAAGATAGACGATCTACCTCCGATATTTGCAGAGGACACGAACACCAGACTTGGAGTTCCCTTTAACACTCGATTTCCCAGCAGTAGACAACAGCTGAGAATCGAGGAGGTACCCATGTTTACTTAAGTAGAAATTAAAAAAGAGAGAAGGAACAAGCATAACGATAAAGATATTTACCTGACTATATACAAACCCAACCAACGAAATGACCAACCAAGACACCAGATTGATACCCTAAGAAGACACCCGAATTTAAACAACTAAAATAGGAAGAAACAACCGACTAAGAAGACAACACAAATCAAAAGTGTAAACAGAAATAATACGAACAAAATGAACTAAAAGTGTAATAAGTGATCAATATTAAAAAGTTTAACAAAATGCTAGTGAAGTGAAAGTTAATAGTAAAACAAGTGAACAAAGTGAAACTAAAGTGAAATAGCGAAAAAAGTGATAACAACAAGAGAAAGTAAAAAAAAGTGAGGAAAGTAAAAACAAGTAACAACAATACATAAACAAAGCTCAGAGCTAAGATAACTCAAAACGGCATGAATGCTACAATGTACACATGAAGGAAAGATTAAGAGAATAAGGGAACAGAGACTGGGTGGTCCTCCCTCTTCTGTATGAGGAACATAGGTGGTAAAAGTGTGAGAAAAGAAGTAATAATGATGGGTAAATGCATGACGGTGGCTCGGAATGCACGTTAATCAGCAGGCCCCAATTGTCCTTCGGGCAAGGGTATTACACCCTTTCCACCTTTGATTACCGAGGTTGCTCAATCTGCCTCCTCACCAATCTGTCCTCTTTTAACTCAAAACTTTCCTTCTCCAACTATAAATCCTCTTCTAAAGCTTGTTCCGCACTTCCCATTAAACATTTCACTATCGGTTCACTTGAACTGAGAGTCATAAGTGTGGGGAGTTTCTCCAGGAGTAAGTCGGCCGCGGGCCTCCTCCTCTTTTGTGCCCCCCCTCCCGAATAATTCCATTTTTGTTCATTCCCTGAAGATGACTTAACATGGTCGAAAGACGTCTAGGAATATAGAATGTCATTCGTGGATGTTTTCTCTCGCCTCGAAGACTACGTTAAATAACTTATAAGAAATGTTAAGAAAATACAAGTTAAAATCTATGACACTGCCACAGCTGTGGACTTCAATTGTACTTGCATATATATATATATATATATATATATATATATATATATATATATATATATATATATATATAGTGGTGGCTTGTACATTAGGGCCATGCCCCACCTACAAAATGAGTAAAAACTAAAAGTATACGAGATAAATTTTATATAAAAACCTGTTAATGCATGCAAAGCCTGCATTAGGCGTATAAAAGAAAGTTTCTTCAAAGCCTCTTCCAAACGAATGCCCACACCTTTAAGTCCATTTAAGCCTATGTCTTATCTCTTTCTTTGAGCGACTCACCGGCCGCTTCATATCATCCTTTTTAAAATGTGACTCAATAGCTCAAAATATGGGCCAGACAATGAGTCGGTGACTCATTACGTTCATTGCTAGGCACACCAATTAATCTTGATCATTAAGAAAATGATTTCTTTAAATAAAAGGTCTAGCTTGTTTTTTTTTAAGTTTTAATGGAGTTGATGTATTTTTTACTATTTCACTTAAGCGCAAAAGTTAGCTCCAGAAATTCTGTACTGCTCAGATTCCGAGAGTGTGTGAGACACGTTTGAATTTTCAATGTAGTATAATTATTGCAGTACGTGAAAACAGAAAACAAATAATAGAGTGCTTGGCTACTATTCAAAATGAAAAAGAGTTGGATCAAAAGAGCATTTGTGAATCTATTGCATTCGAGAAAACTTTGGAAGATGAAGAATTTATTTCTTTTTAGAATTATTTTATGATATGTTCAAACATGTTAATATTCTTATTACAATCTTACAGTTTAGAAAAAAAAACAGCATTATTTCTGAAGAAGCTCTGAAGAATATTGAAATGGCTATTATCCACCTGCGTGAAAATGTGTCCGAATATTCCAATAAAATAGTGACCAATCAAAACCAATAACAGAAGATTTAACATCACAGCAAAGAAAAAGGCGTTAAAGGAAAACATCTGACCCTTCTTTTTCTTACTTGGAATCATGTGCAGCACAAGCGTGCAATAAAATTATAGAGGAATTAAAAGCAAATTTCCAAACTTCAGATATGTTTTATTCATTTACCATAGTAAATCGAAGTGATTTTAAACTCTACAGAAACTCTTTTTCTACCGATCATATTGAGGCAATTTCTACGAATTCTTCAATGCTTAATAAAGAGAAATTAAAATGTGAATTATCTTTATTGTATGCAAATGATACTTTCGCTAAAATTCCAAACATTAGTAACTTACTGAAATTCATAAATGAAAACAGCTTTAATGAAACATTCTCTGAAGTATCATAATTGCTCAAAATTGTCCTTGGGACCCTAAGTTCAACTACTGATTCAGAGTGATGCTTTAGCACATGGAAGCGAATAAAGACCTTTCTACGAAATACCCTATCACAAGATAGGTTGAACAGTCTCGCGTGTCTATCCATTCATAAGGAATATATAAGCGACATCGGAGATTACAACAGCAGAGTAATTAATACCTTTGCTCAGATGAAAAACCGAAGATCTGATTACTTATACAAATAAATTAAGGTTAGTATGTGAAATTTACTTAAAAATTTGGGTAATACTTCAGTACGATAAGGGGCACTGTTTCTGGGCTACAATTTAGGCGTCAGACGTCACTTTGGCGGAAATAGCCTGAAGTAGTCTTTATTATTTCGATAAACGTGCAGAGCCGATCGCACGTTTATCAAAATAACAAAGACAATAGCGCCACCTTATTTAGGCTATTGCCGCCAATAATTAAAAAAATTTTAGTTTATGAGTATATACTGAGGGGCTGTGCCCCCCAGATCCCCCAATTAATTGAAACTCAGGATCATCTTAGGGGTTTCCCTCGCAGTGATATCTCCCCAACGAGCAGTCCCCTTGAATTTACTCAAAAAAGGTGAAACATATTGGAACATGGACAAAATATTATGCAGCCAGGACCGGAGAACAGCGGAGGCGAGCATGTGACGCAGAACTTCAGGTTTACCCTATCTCCACCTTTCATTATTATAATTGAGCCGCGTTTCTTTTAAATGAGACCACGATCTATAGAAAAGTCTATTAAATTGACCGAGGAATTAACACAAGTCGTATTGAAGTCGAACAAACCGTATTCACAGGAATTGAGCTCTTTTAACTGCTCGGTTTCAGGTTGCCAATGTTTGAAATAAAGTTAAATTAAGGTTGCCAGTATGTGAAATTAATAGTTTAGTTTCACAAATATAGTTAAATGAAACATAAAAAGTTTAATACATTAGTAATTGTAAAAAAAAATAATGCATTACTAAATAATATAATTAAGTAGAAGTGCAGGCATTTACTAAAAAATAAAGAAGAAAGGAAAAAACAAAAAAAATACAACGCCGTGATTGACCCCCTTTAAAGCTACCATCTGACCTCATAAGGCCTAGATTGTATCCCCAAATTGTAACCCAGAAACAGTGCCCCCTATCGTGCGCCCCTAAACTGAAGTATTACCAAAGTTTGAATTATATACTTAAATAGCCTGGTAGCCTATATACAAAAATTGTTGATAACTTAACTAACTAATAATATCCTTTCCGATGGTTCGTTCGTTAATATGTATACATAAATATGCATATACAGACTATATTGCATGGATATGTAATACGTATGTAATTTAGTCGTGAAGAGAGGAAGGAGGAGGAGGAAGAGAACGCCAGAAGAACCTCTTCCTCGCGAAGTTCACTGAGCTGTGAGCCAGTGAGTGGATGTGCCGTGGCGCGGCGTGTAAGCTTGCCTGACTGAACACGATGCGACGACTGAACCAAGCATCGGATTTAACAAACTTCGGTTCCTTAAACCCGATGGAGTTCGGCCAGGAAATTTGGTTCGTTTTTCCAAAATTCGTTATATTGAGGTTCGTTATATCAAGGGTTTATTGTGTATATATATATATATATATATATATATATATATATATATATATATATATATATATATATATATATATATATATATATACATACATTTTGTGCGTATCTTTTTTATCTTTATAAACCTTCATACATTCTCCTATGTATGTAATTCTATAATTCAATATATACATTCAAACAAACATTCACATATACAAATTTTATACAACTGGTAACTTTCTTAGGTGTTCAAGCCTTTATTTTAGAGTTTTTGCTGAATTACTTCATTCTCTAATTCTTTGGGAAAAGTGGCAATATTAGTAATTTAAGACATATCAACTATATTCATGAATTTTACTCGACATTATTGAGATAACTCTATATATCTTAGGATCTAAGTCATAAGTTGAATGGGAGTTGATTGAATAAATTAATTTATAAATTTAAGTGTATTAGTTGGTGCATTGCTTCGATGTTTTTTATTGAAACTTGGGGCCAAACAGTACAAAATTTATAGTCTATTTAAATTTATCTTTAAGTTCCGCAGCAGCAGTTCGCCTGCCCCTTGGGAAGTTAGTCCATCCTTAGATTTTCCATTTTAGTCCTGTCATATCAATGTCTAAGTCCAGGTCGATACTCGGCAGTAGTTCAGTCTCTATTTTGTCCCATTTCCTTTTCGGCTGTGATTGTAATAATGTGTTAATTGGTTGTAGTTCACTTCTTCTGTGATATACGATCCAAGGAGACTTTATTTTGTATCCTCTGCATTGATCTCAACATCTTGGTCCCCGAGGTCTGGGTGACTATCGCTAGGTATATCAGCTTAGGGCATACGTAGCAAAGGTAGAGTTTCCTCAAGGTACTCCTGTTCAGTTTGCAGAAGCGGAATAGTTTCTCCAATTCCACTTTCGCTAAGTTTATCCGGTTTACGACGTAATTGCTGTTTATACCCCCGGTTGGTAAGCTTGAGCCCGAGTACTGTGGCCTCCAGTAGGTAGTGGTGGCATTGATCGCTAACATAAATGGCGTCGTGTATAGTGTGGTTCATGGGGATAATGAAGAAATTTGGGCGTTCGTCTTTATCTTCCATTTACGCTCGTACCAGTTTATGTTTTCGACCTCCGTCGCCGTCTCTGCAGCTTGCACTAGATCGTCGTTGTAAGTACTCGGTACAATCTGCGTGATGTCATCTACGAATTGCAGATACATCGCATCACCCTTGACTGGTGATGGTAGGTCTATAGTGCAAATTCTATACAGTAGAGGGCTGAGGCAGCTGCATTGCGGCACTCCAGCCTCGAGGCTGAATTCCGTTCCCTTGTGTTCTTCGATCTGTATCTGCGCTATTCTTTCCATCACATAGTTGCAGAGGATCTTGAATTGCAGTCTCCCTCAATCAAACCTTGTCAAAGGCCTGTATATCTCCGAGGATTACGTCGACGTACTTTCTCTCCGCCCTGTATTTCGCTAGCTTTCCTGAGAAGAGTGCGGATGCGGCGTCGGTTCTTCTTCTTCTACGGAATCCGTGCTGCTGATGGTTAATTGCTTCGTACTCAGCTAGACGACTCTGTAGCCTGTTAGCAATGATTTTTTTCAAAGATCTTGCCTATGAATTCCAGGAGGGAAATTGGCCTGTAGTTTAGGAGATGGTCGGGAGGTCTGTTCCCCTTCGGGGTGAATATAACTTTTGCAAGTTTAAAAGCATCGGGGAAGTAGCCGGTGTTCATGGCTGCGTTCACTATTTTCAAGATTTCCTAGTGCACTTGCGGTGGAGCGTTGGTTATGTGTGCTTTTGTTATTCCCGACCAACCTGGAGCCTTTTGTTTGAAGGTTTTGATGGCATCAACGAGTTCCTGTAGATTTATTGCCTTTTTGTGACCTGTCATCTCCCTTTCTTCGGAGATGTGTGGGTACGGGTAGGTCCGCTCAATAACTTCACTCAGCTCGTCAATGATCTCGCTCTCAAAATCTAAGTTGAAGTCTTCTTTGTCCTCTGGTGTTATTGAGAAGACTTCTCTCCAGTGCCCTCTGAACCGCAACTCGAGTTCTTCTAGTTCCTTGGTTTACGATTTGTCCTCGTTGATTCTTGTTTTTTCCCTTGTGTTAGTTCCCTTGAGTCCCTCTATCTGTCTCCAGAATTTATTGGGATTGTCTTCGTCCTCAATTTTGTCTATGAGCTGTTCCCATATTTCCGTCTGTTGTTCCCTGATTATTCGTGTTAGTTCAGCTTTGATGTGACGCATCCCGGCCAATAATTCCCTGCACAATCCCGACGTCTCAACGGACCATATAGTTTCCTATATTCCCTAGCTATATTTCTCATCTCGTTTGTAGATCTTGGCTGGGAAAGCGTTCTGTATGACGTTGTCGGGATGCTCTCTCTCCTTGTCTGCCCTGATGATCGAGTTTGTCAAGAGCTCTAGCTCTTCATCCATATTTTCAAGAATCGCCTCACCCAGGTCTGCTGGTTGGTATTCTCTCAGCATTTCCCAGTATCTCTCCCAGTTGGCTCGGGCGAAGGACTTCCTTGTCTGTACCGGGATCTGAATGGGCACGAGGAAAATGGTTGTGAGTATAGGGATGTGGTCACTCGGGACAGGTTGTCCCGGAGTGCTATGATGGTTGAATGGGAAGTTGCAGCTGGTCAGAATTATGTTTGGCCTCGTCGCTTAGTGCGGTGTTACATATGTTGGAAAGTCAGGTGCGATTCTCTTAAGTCTATCTCGGCCAAATAAGAGTTGTAGATTCCTGCCTCTTTTGTTAGTCCTGGTGTATCCTGCTGCTCCTAGGTTAGCGTTTAGGTCTCCTCCGAAAAAGACTTTTTCTGGTGACCAAATAGTGTGTTGAAGTTGTGTATGGGTAGGTACTTTCTCCTTAGAGGTTGGTACCCTGCCGCGAACAGAAGATCCCCGACAAGCGTCGGGATCGCTATCGCTAAAAAGGACTCCTCAAGCTCAGGTAGGTGTTTAATTTTAGGTCTCTCTTTATCGCGATCGCCACCCCATCATACCTTTCCTGAGAGATTTTTTGTCGATGTCTTTCTTGGAAACGGGGGTATCTTCGCTGGCGTAAATCTTAAGGTTAATATCATTTCCGTCTATCCTGTACTTTGTATTCTTTTTTGATTTTCACTTTTTTTTAGGTGTTTATATTTCGCTCTCAGAGCTGTCAGTTTCGGTCTCCGTGGTCGTCCCTTTCTTGTTCATTTTCTGTTTTTCGAGTTCCCTTTTCCTCTGGGCTACGATGCGTAGGTCCTTTCTTTTTTTTGGTTGGGTCGGGTTGGTTATTTCCTCCGTTGTCTTTTTGGCGCCTTTCTCTTCTTGTGCTTTCTCCTGGGTGTTAAGTGGTACCATCGGGGCGTACTTCATTTGGAAAATGGGTTTTGGGGGAAGATCATAAGGCTTATTCCATTGTTCACCAGCATGTCGTTTAGTTCGTCCTCAAACGTCCCTGGTTTCATTAGATTTTACGCGTGTGCGTGCATTATGCAGGTCAGTATCTTGACTGGCGTTTCGCATTTTATATTTAGATACTTTCTCCGCCCCATACTCGTTGATTGCTGCTTTCGCGACTTGGGCGTATGTAGTGTTTTTCCTTGCCACTTCTGCCTTACTCTTTTCTTTGGTCTTTTGTTGATTATTTCCTAATTTAACGGGCATACCATTACCATGGCCCTGTGTCCAATCTTACAGTTGGCACATCTTTTCTGAGGGCTCTTACATGTCCTACAGCTGTGTTCCAACTCGCCGCATTATGAACATGTTTCTTGGTCCCCTTTACGTTCTCTAGTGGTGTGGATTTCAATTTTAAAGCAGTGGAAGCACATTTGAACTAGGATAAAGTCTTCCCGCACAATTTATTCGCTGCTTATCTGTGCATTAAATAGCTGGAGCCCTACTTCCTTCGCTTTCTTTGCCATTGCTGTTTCGGCGAATATTACTTTGAACACATGGTTGTATTCGTTATTTTCTGTAAGATTTTTTAACTTAACCACCTCAGAGAATATAGCATCATTATACAAAATGTATACCACCATTCTGCAATGTCTTCTCCTAACCTTGATCCAAACATCTTAAGGAATATGTTGCGCTATTGTATATCAGAGGCTCCGTTCAGGACATCGGACGGAAATCTCTACACACAAGTCGATGGAGTAGCTATAGAATCGCACCTTGGGCCGCATTTTGCCAACTACTATATGAGTCAACTTGAAAAGAGCTTATTAGACAACATCGAAAATAAGCTACACATATACTGCCGATACGTAGACGCCGTCTACATCAATGTCCAAAATGAAGAACATCTTAAGAACATCAAACAGCAATTTGAGATCTCCGTGTTAAAGTTCACTTATGAATTGAGCATGGACAATAAATTACCTTTTCTGGATGTGGAGGTACAAAACATCAACGGTAATTGCGTCACAAAAGTGTACAGAAAATCTACAGACATGGGAAGATGCCTCAACGCAGATAGTGAATGTCCTTAAAGGTACAAACAAATGTAATGGGCTCATACATCTGCTGAGCATAAAAATGCTGCTCCACGTGAGAACTGTTCCATCAAGAGATCTCCTGCATAAAACAAACCCTCGTAAGCAAGGGTTTCCCAAATAGCATGATCGAAATCAACTTTAATGATTTTTAAGAAGGCAATTCAAAGACACGGATGAAACGGAAAGTAACTAGGAAGCAGTAAATAACATCAAACTGTAATATAGAAATCAGATGTCATCGTCCTACAAAATAGACGAAAAAAAACACCAAGTAGATTGTTAACCGTAACATCAAGGTTAAGAAGCAAACGGACAAGATTCAGATTATTATATATTGTAAAACGACAAAAGTCAACAATCTCATTATGAAAAACAACATCTGCCAAAACTCCTCGATCCTGAAATGTACGAACATAGTTTACGAGTTTATCTGCCCGAATGAAGACTGGAAGCTTCAAAACAACGCAAAATATGTTGATATGATTTCCACTACACTTTCGAGGCGTTTGGCAATGCACCTGCAACATGTAACCCCCAAAAATCATATGGAGAATGTGCATAACATCAGCTTAACCAGGAACATATTGGTTACTAAACAACGATCAAAATAAAAGAGGAAAAAAGCTAGACAGAACACCTCAGAAGCCATCTTAATTAACTGATAAACGCTAACTATTAACATCGAGACTACGGATGTTGAATTCGAACATTAAAGTTGTTTTAAAATTCTCCTTATACATGAGTGGCCTGTTCCCTTAACATAACTTTTAAGCGAGGAGGCATAAATATCCCCTAAAATCCGTTTTCTTTTCAGGACGGTTGAAGACTTCATTGAATAAACAAAGCTAACTTACACATCTCTTACCCGTTAAAGAAGGTAAATAAAAGGAAGCCAACTGCAATGCGTTGAAATTTTCTTCACTTTTCCCACGGGGATTTCCGAGAAGCGATAGTTACAAGCTGCTTCTAGGTGACTTTATGTGGGCCTACCTACTCCCCCCCCCACACACACCTCACTCCCCACCCCCTCAACGGAGTGAGGAAGCAGAAATGAACTGGACTGCCTGTCATCTTGCCTCGTCCCAAATATGATGTTCGTTGTGATAGTCATAATTGGAAGCGTCAAGGAAAGCTGGTTTGAGGAGTAGCCCAGAGTGAAACTCGGCGTCAGAGGCACCCGGACCAGGAGCAGGACTGCAACTTCCGGAAAGGAATATGGGGCCCCGCACCCACTCCTTATCCCAGGGGGCCAGCCAGGACCATAGAGGGAAACACAACACCCGTCTCTCTGTATATGGGCTGCAGTTCTGATACCCAAAGCCGCGAGGAGCAGCATCCCCGGTTAGCGATGGTTGATTCCGCGCTAACCAACAAAAATTCCGCCATACAATCACACCTCGTGAGCACCCTCCCCCTCCGTGTCCACCCATCATCATTCATCCACCCTATTTGGCAGTTCACGTTCAAGGATGCTGAGTTACGAAGAAGAGGGAGTCACCCCAAACGAGCATAAAGTATCACCGCAATGAGAAAGGAAGTACGAACCATTTCACCTCGAATCACGTAACTACAACCAACGATTAAAGAGCATAAGAAGATTATAGCCCCAAGGGGCCACTTTCACGAAGAGATATACCAGGATAACACGATAAGAATCCACCTGCGGGAAATCGACGGACAACCCAAGCCCAGCAGAGAAAAGGTATTCCAGGTTGCTTATAGTAAATTGAGTATTGCCATGGTAAGACTGTTGGAGGTGGCCTCGGAATATGTTTATATCTGTGAGAAGAAGAAGGAATCGAGGCCTTCAGTAAAGAAGTGGCAGTTGAGGTAATTCGGGGAATAGGACTGCAACTTGCCATACCACCTCAGATCATGGCCCACAGAAGCCAAAGGTGATTAAATTAAAAAATAGAGGGGAGAATAGTGACTAATCACATGTCTTCAAAGTAGTATTTACAGAGCCAACAATGGCCCAGAAGGCCAAGAAACATGGACTTGTCATGTTCAACGTTTAAGTTAGCGGTAAACAAATCAAGAGAGAGGGGAGTTTAATCCAGTCCAGTTCTGATTCCGGTGCTATGATATGGAGTAACACGCGACCAAGGACTGCATAGAACTCTTGGAAACGTGTTCCAAATGCAGCGAGAAGGGCCAGCACTGGAAACAATGTACAAACACATTCGAAAGATGCACCAATTGCGGACAGGGACATAGACCAATGGCCATGGCTTGTCCAGTCAAGAAAGAGGTGATCAAAAAGAAACAGCAAAAAAGAAAACAAGAGGAGACACGGAGGTTCAATACAACATATGCCCAAGCAACACAGGCGGCACCTACGCAAGTTGTCGCAAAGAAAACCTACTTCAAGATACATAACGAAAATTCAACAAAGATTCCTGCGTGCATTCTCCACGCGCACGCCATGAATCTAACATAACCGGGAACATTCGCAAAAGAACTGAATGAAATGCTCGCGAAAACAGTATAGACCAAATGTGGTTTCCGGACAATCTTCCTTCCAGGGATGTCCTACAACTGCAGCTGGTACCAAACCGACAGTCAGAAGAAGTGGAACAAGACACAGGAAAGTGTACGAAGAAATAAGACGGGAGGGTCCTAACCGGGAAAGAAGCTCGTTTCTTCACCGCCTAAGAACTAAGCTAAAAGAGGCTGTCAACCTCCAAAAAGAGGAAATCTGGAACAACCTGATAGCCAAAATCGATAGCCAGCTGAACCCGGCTAAATTCTGGCGTCAATTCAAGAATCTAAAAGGAATAACCGGAAGAACTAAGGCTCGAATAAAGGAGAACGGAAATTTTTAGAGAACGCGGCGGTTCTAGCAGACAGATTTATAAATTATTGGAAAAACGTCTTCAGTATTATCCGAGAAGGCCAACTGATCGGAGACCTGATTCAGATTATACACCGCACGCACCCACAACATCAACAAGACGAAGGCAGGGAGATGACGGACCATGACCGTCCCATAACACAATAGGAGGTCATGGTCACTGTAAGATCCTTTGAACAAAGGGCACCAGGCTGGATGGGCATCACCAAAATCAACTTGATAAATGCCCCACAGCAGATCATTCATGGAATTACAAATATGTATAACGCTTCCCTGAACACGGGTTACTTCCCTGATGGTTTTAAGATTGCTAAAATAATATTCATACCTAAGGGAGGAAAACCCCCTAAGCAACTGGTTAATTACAGGCCAATCGCCCTGTTGGAATTCGTTGCAAAAGTCCACGAGAAGCTCCTGGTTGACAGGTTTCAAGAACAACTAGCTGAGCTAGGAGCTCACAACCCTCAACAGAACGGGTTCCGTAAGAGATGAAAAAACTCGCATGCAGCAAAGCTGAGTGAAAATGCGTAGACCTGGTGCTGCGGGATGTAAAGAAGATCTTTGATAAGGTCTGGCTGAGAGGGCTACAATTCAAGATCCTCAACCTCCAGCTAAACCTAATCCTGGAAAGGGTCCTTTGTGACTGTCATGGAGAGGAGAGTCCAAATCGCGATCGAGGGCTACAAAGGACCCGAATTCGGACTCGAGGCGGGAGTTCCAAAAGGCAGCATTATGAGTTCGTTGCTGTACCTCGTGTACACAATAGACCTCCCTGCTCCAGTGACGGACGATTTGATTTATCTGCAATATGCAGATGGCATCACACAAATAGTTCCAAGTCCAATCAGGAACGTTGGAGTTCAAGCAAGGGCGACAGCTGCCGAGATTGATAACATCAATCGTTACGAAAAAAGGTGGAAAATAAAGACTAACCTCCAGAAATTCCTAATAATTCCGATAACCTGCCGGAAAATAGACGACGTCCTCGTTGAGGATGAAATTTATCCATACTCTAACGAGGGAAATGTCCTGGGATTAAGTCTTTACAAAACAGGATACAAGGCCCACATAAACAACAGTCTCTCTAGTCAAAAGAGAGCTGAAAAAACTGTACCGTTTCCGAAGACTTAACCTGCTAAATAAGAGTAAACTTTACACGGCCTTGGTAGGTTCCGTCCTGGTGTACACGACCGTGATCACGCACATGGCAAGTTGTACCTCTCATAGGACGATGTAGAGGGTACAGAATCAAGCCACACTGCTTATAACTGGCCCGAAAAGGATCAACCGTATTCGACAATCGGCTCTACATGATTAAACCAGACTCAAACCGATCAATACGGACATCCAGAGTCTAGGGAGAAAGACATGGGACAAAGTAGAAGAAGGAATACTCCCAACAATCAACAATAATCTAGACATACCCCAATTCAGACAACGCACAGTAGGAAGAAAAGCACTATTCCCCAGCTTAAGAAACTGCAAGAGAATATATAAGATCAATCTACACCTAACAAAAACGCAAATATCGAGAGAAATCAAACAAAAACAATAAACAAAAGTCAATAAACTTTAATAAAAAGAGGCGAAGTGCCCAAATTAACTTTATCTAAAGCCGAAAGAAGAGAAAAACAATAAAAAGTATAAAGAAAAAAAGGCAAAGTGCCAAAACTAAAATCAAATTAAAACAAAAAGGAGGGACAAAGAATAAAATAATCAACAAATTAAATTAAATAGTAAGAAAAGGAAGATAATCAAACAGCAATAATAAAAAAAAACGTAATAAAAAAAGGCGAAGTGTCCAAATTAAGATTTGAATTAAAAATAAGAATTGAATAATCAAATAACAAATTCCACAAAAATAAAAATAAGAGATAGATAAAATAACTACAATAGCAACAAGCACAAATAAACAAAGAGGCAAATTGCTCAAGTTAAAATTTAAGTAGAAAGAAGACAAAGAATAAATAGATAAAGTTAAAAAGTATAAATAAAAGAGACAAAAAATGCTCATACGAAACTAGGAACAAAATAGTTAGCAAAGAAAAAACTACTTGAAAGGCTTGGAAGCCACGACGGAGGAACCTAATAAAGAAATAAACAAAAAGTTATAAAAAAATGGAAGAACCTGACCGTCATAGACGGTCAGCCATATTATTGACGGAGGCTACAAAAATTAAAAGAAACAATAAGAAGAAGTATGTTAGTGTTGCCTTCAATGCCAGGGCAAACTAGTTAACAATTTCACACCTATGAAAACTTACCACACATTTCATCACTTTTATTAACTTGAACTTGAACTTCTTTTTCATCCTGACTCCACCATTCTTCAACGATAAAGGAGGAAAGACAGTCTGAAGATGATCGCAGAGATCGAAAGCTCAGCAATTAAAGTCAAGTTTGGTTTTACCAAACACATTTCATTTAAAAAGGAGATGAACGTAGAAGAAGTTGTTTCCCATCTACAAGATGAACTAAAAAAGATAATAAGAGAAATAGAGTTTCCAAAGAAAATTAATAAAGGCGAAATATACTATGGTCTTTAATAAAATCTGCATATATATATATATATATATATATATATATATGAATGCAATAAACCACATTGAAAGAGAAAACGGAATAAAATTTTCTTACAGTAATATCTATTACCTTTTTTCGAAAAAATCCGAACAGGAAAGCGATTCGAACTATGGACACTGGTTCTCTGCGTAGCATAGTGTACTAACGGCATATTTTTAACTGTGATCAAAGCGGTGCTCGCTGCCTCGGTTTGCCTGGTTCGAATCGCTTCCCTGTTCGGATTTTTTCGAAAAAAGGTAATAAAAATATTACTCCAAGGAAAAATTATTCCGTTTTCTCTTTCAATGTGGTTTATTGCATTCATCTTCACCATTCTCTCGCGCTACTTTGAGAGATATTTTATATATATATATATATATATATATATATATATATATATATATATATATATATATATATATATATATATATATATTCGAACGGGTTGCCTTTGTATAGACAAACCATCAGTTTAACAAGGAAACCAAGGACAATAAAGATTCTGTTCATGATTCTTTAAATTCTACAACGTTTCGAACCTGGACGGTCATCTTCAGGAACAGGTACACTATAAAACAGTAGACAATGAAAATGTACATATTAAGAATATAAAAAAAATAAAATGTCAAGGAAGTAAAAGAGGCAAAATTGAATCCAGGTTAGAAGATAAGGGTCGAGGTTAGAACATTCAGTTCCACAAATTGAAAGGGTATAATTGAGGTTAAAGAAATTAAAATTCATTGAATATAATAATATAGTGGTGAGAATAAGTATTTAATCTTTAAACAAGGTTTGCTGATCAAAAACTCGCGTGCCCGCACTTATTCTGATTTATGACCTTACGACCTTCAAAACTTTCAAGAATTCCCGGAATAACCCTGGGAGGACCTTGGTATAGTCACATACTTTAGCATAGCATAATAGAGAATATCCCAACCTAGCTTAGAGTATTATTGTCTAGCATAGCATAGCCTAGTAGAGCCTAAAAAAAGCCTAGCCTAAACTTGCCTAGTTTAGCATATCATATCATAGCCATGCATAACATAGTATAACTTACCCTGTTTTACCCTAGTTTAGCCAAGCCTAGCCAAACATAGAATAGCCTAGCTGTCCTGGGCCTAACATAGCCTAGCTTAGTATAATCTAGCTAGCCTAGTATAACCCAACATAGTATAGACAACTTTACCTAAATTAGCTTAGTATAGCCCTAGCCTATCGTATCCTTGTATAGCCTAGCCTAGCTTAGTAGACCCTAGTCTAACCTAGAATATTATAATATAGCCTAGTATAGCATTGCCTAGCGTAGCATTGCCTAGTGTAGCATAGCTTACTATAGCCTAGCCTAACCAGGTATGGCTTAGCATTGCATGCCATAGCCTAGCCTAACATCGCCTAGAGTTGCCTAGCCTAGTATAACCTCGCTAGAATAGGCTAGTATAGCCTAGCTAATATATCCTTGCATACGATAGACTAGCCTAGCATACTATAGGCTAACTTGGTATAGCCTATCCTAGCATAACCACATAATATAGCCAAGCGTATCCTATTATAGCCTAGTCTAGTATATCCTAGACTAGTATAGCATACCATAGACTAGAATAACCTTGCATAGCTTAGCCTATTATAACCTTGGTTAGCTAGCCTATCGTAGCAGAACATAGCCCTCCCTAGCCTATTATACCCTTAGCCTACCATAGCATAGCATAGTATACCCCTATCTAACCTAGTACAGCTTAGCATAGCTTAGCCTAGTTGATGTTATTGCCAAAATAAAACAATTCCCTGGCTAACTTAGGAGGACTTTGGCTATTATATCATTTATAATGAGAATCTAAAACAACATAAGGGGTTCAAATTTTGTCAGAATCGGCAGGATAGTTATGATGTTATTACAAAAGCAAAAAAAAAGAAGCAAAACGGGGACCCACCGGCCTACATGTGAGATGTAGAGTCGCTCGTGACTAGACTCGCACTCGACTAAAAACACAAAAGTCAGATTTCTATCGAAAGCTGAATAATCGCAGGAAAGCGGAAAATAATCCGAATGCTCGCTTACCAACATCATCTGACATCAGACACAGAAATGACAATATCGAAAATGAGAAGTCAAACTTATGAGTTGCACATTTATTTGTTAGGTGGATCGATTCAAAAATTATCAATAATTTTTCATTTTTTTGGTCGTCATGGAGTTTTGTGACATTTATAGATCGATAACAAAAGGGCACCTTCCTTTAGATAAGTAAGGTTGGCACTGCTTTGCCAAACTAATTAGATTTTTAAAAAATATTATATTCTTGTCTGTTGTGGACTCAGACACAAGAAAACTTACTTTACCAAAGTTATCTTCAAAGAAGAATCAAGAGTCGAGATAGGCCGGATGGTGTGGCAAGTAGCTTGGTTGTCAATCAATTTACCAAACGACAAACGAAGGATGAAGATTGATGATTTGGGCTTCAATTGTTCGGTACAAGATAGTAGGAAACCTTTCAAAGAGACTGATGGCGTCAAAATGGATTCGAAGGCGTACTGCGAGTGCGTGGAGAAAACTTCCTACTCAAGTTCAAAAGAGTGTCAGTGAAGATGAAGAAGTCACTTGTCTTCATGCAGGATATTGCTGGTAATCATGCCTACAAGTTCTATAGGAATTGATTAAACTTGAAAGTATTTATAGGAGACTCAATTATGAATTGTCTTGTCCACCCAACAGTTCCGACCTAAATCCAATGGAAAACCTGTGGAGCCTCCTGAAGATCTAAGGTAATTTAACGAAAGAAAACCCCCCCAAAATTTGAGATACCATCCAAGACACTGCCCCCCGCCCCCTCTCACCCAATATGCTAATTGAGTCAATCGTTTACTTCACTAATAGAAAACAGACTGTTCAAAGTTATTCAGAAGGGTTCCTCTATCCAGTATCTTTTGAACAATTCTTGTTTAAAATGATGTTTCATCTAATATCCCCTTATCGTATTTCTTAAAATTATTGATATAAGTCGTTCAAACTTGTCATACTTTATTATATGATTTCTTTATATATTTAGGTAGAAAAAAAATCTATAAATGATCTCTTGAGAGTAAGATACTCAATCCAAAATTAATTCACCTTTTTTATATATATATATATATATATATATATATATATATATATATATATATATATATATATATATATATATATATATATATATATATATATATATATATATATATATATATAATATTGAGGATAAATCCCAGAACCACGAGAAACGGATGCAGCATCTTTTAATTTTTCCCACGTTTCGAAAACTACAAGTTTTCATCTTCAGGCTAGAATAAGTTTACAAAGTTAATACATATGAAGAAAACGTGAAAAGGCCAACAGGACAATTTCAACCACCAAATTGACTATTCAAAGGCACAAATCACATATAATTGTAAAGATTTCCGTAAAAGAAAAATAGTAGAATCTACTCGTATATAAATAGAAGAAATTTCTAAATTTAATTTGTCAGATGGGCAATTGAAATGTAGCCTCCATTCCTGTAACCTTAATGTAAACAGCTTAGTCAACGATCTTAGACTCACACCCCCTGATTAATGACCTTTTACCTCGTTTTGTGTTTCATTGTGTTTTGTTTTTTTCCGATTTTTACGCTATTTATAGACTTTTGTAACAATCGCATTCTCAGTATACGACTGAAGAGGGTATGATAGAATACATACTTAAACTAGTCTCGCAAATTATACATTTTGCACCTATACAGTAGTTTCACTATCATATACAATAACTCGCCATTGAGTTCTTTTACTTATATATATATATATATATATATATATATATATATATATATATATATATATATATATATATATATATATATATATATATATATATATACTACTGAGTAAAATAAGAGAACAAGTTTCCTCTATTAAAATATTTCCAAAAATATGATGAATAGGCCCCCAAAAATTCCATGGTACATAAAGGCATGCATTTAATATATTTTAGGAAGATTTCATATCATACATTCGTATATTCGAGGAATTATACTAAATAAACCCACAAAATAAAATATCTACACCTCCAAAATATAAGAACGATTTTATCAGGAACACTAGAAGTTTCTTGAAATCATCTTGTAAAATTTTGTTTAGTAGGTAAGAACTGTACCACCGCCATTGTTGCTCTACTAACTCTGAAGAGATGCCATGCCAGGTGAAAGTGACTCCTAAGCTCCGATAGGGAATTGTTCGCTTAAAGATATAGGGAAGATCTCTTTCTGCGATGATTTAAAGATAATTAGGAATGTACAAGTGTGTGATTTAGCGCGCTCTGAAGTAATACAATGAAAACAAAACCTATAAATCTCCTTAGGAAAATTTGGTCGACCCCGCATTACTACCGTCCTAGAAGACAGATCTATTAGACGCTTCTCTATGAAGGATCCCTTCGAGAATGCAGCAGGACTTTCTCGAAATATTTAGACCAGTAAAAAAGTGAGCCGTTTCGCAGTGTCCCGTCTCGTTTAAAAGCTCATTCTCTAACAACCAAACCAATCATCAGTGAGAAGAACTAAAAGGCGAGAGCCGAATATGCTGAAGTTCATGTTGTTTGGAGGGGTGAAGATTGGGAGTGAATTCATTTTAGCGAAGAAAGTAAATTTAATTTAGTTGGATCTGACTGCAGACGCTTTGTTATACACGCTGTAAGTGACGGACTTATCTCTAAATCGTAAAAAATTCTGCCAACAATGGAGGATGTAGCGTCATGGTATGGGGCATGTTTTTGCCTGAAGGGGTTTGTCCGCTAGTTTGAATAACTGAACGGTAAATGCGAAGGTATACCTAAACCTCGTACAACAACATGCTATACTTTCAGCCCCAGCATCTCTAAATCAACCAGCAGTATCTATGAAAGACAACGCGCCATGCCAAACTTCAAAGCGAGTAAAATACTATTTCGATCAAGAAGATATAGGGGTAATGAAGTGGCCGGTTCAAAGCTTTGACCGCAACCCAATTGAAAACCAGTGAGAGATCATAGGAGACATAGTCCAAGACCAGCTGGGTTCGTACAATTCGCTCTCAACCCGTGTTTGTACAAGTCGTTCGTAACCCGGGTTCGCACAAGTCGTGCCCAACCTGGTTTTGCAAGGGCGTTCGCAACCTGGGTTCGTACAAGTCGTTCGCAACCTTTGTTCGTACAAGTCGTTCGCAACCTTTGTTGGTACAAGTCGTTCGTAACCTGGTTTCTTACAAGTCGTTCGCAACCTGGGTTCGTACAAGTTGTTCGCAACTTTTTTCAACTACACTTTTAACGTAAGACGGTTGATTGATTACATTGAGAAAGTAATGATTTTAATTTTAATAGGAAAAATACATTTTAAAACTAAAAATTAAGAACAATATAAAACATAATTTTGAATATTTAGCGGAAAAAACTAACAGCCTTCATAAAATCAGAGTATCTTACCTAACCTAGGTAAAATTAGGCTAAAAAAAGTATATTAAGGGGATAGCGGAATATTGAATAACTCCTAAGAGGGAACAATTTCAAATTTTAGACAATGAAATATTGTCATTTTTCCAACACTTGGTAGCCCAAAGCAAGATGAAACGTGCACCCGATGGTTAAAGATTTCTCGGTAATCTAAGCTTAAACTTTGAAAATAAATACCCTAGCAAAATTTTTAGAAAAAATACCTAACTAAAATAAATACATTTAAAAACCTAGAAAGATTGTAAGATTTTAAAATTAGCACTGATCTTCTAATCATTATAGGGATAAGTAGCCCAATAATTTAACCCTGAGAGATACTTTCATTAATTAAAGCAAATGAACGGCATAATCAAATCTGATTTGGCGAAAACGTATCTTCCTCGGGAAATTAACCCCTTTCACCTACTATCCACGAGGGGAAAAACAACAACAAAACAAACCTATTAATTAAAGGTCAAGCAAATAAATATGATTATAACTTCTAAATCAAGTCAGAAGCTGAAAATTTAAAGATAGTTATTTCGAACCATTTGCCGAATCGAAAACTAACTGAATAACCGATTTAGGCAAAGCTCTCCTGACAGAAATGAATGTGACCTTTACTACACTTGTACCAGTGGGAGTCACTTGACTTTACGTGCTAAAATGAGAGAAGAGTGGGAGAGTTTAGGATATAGATTAGGAGGGGGGGGGGCGCAAGAAATGGAAGTAAAGTAGTAGATCAGGAGATTGGCTAATCTCTGCCCTTTCCTTTTCTTTTCTTATCAATTATTTTCCTATTTGTCGTTCATGCCTTTATTATTTATTTTCTTCAGTTATTAACTTTTCTTTTTTGTTGTTGATTTATTTTTCTTTCATATTTCCTTTAATTCTCTTTGCTTCTTTTAATGGGTTTAAATTAGTACATATCTTCTGTTGATCTATCGTCTTCGTCTTCCGTTAATGATTATGTAAGTATTGACTGAGGGTCAGCATAATCACTGTTGATGTCCATTAACTCTCCTTTGTCTAACAGCAGTCTCCTTGAGCCATTTATTTCAATATTTCTTCCAGTTCATTTGGGGGTTGCTTCGCAAGTCTCCTGATGTGGTGTTCCATCCCTCTTTGCCAGCGTCCCTTGAAGGTTAATCTTAAGGTTTGAGAAGATGGTGGATTCTACGGGAACTTCATCTATTTGATACAATTATTCTTCAAATTCATACTTAGATTCCTCGAAAAGGTTCCTGGTTTTCCAATGTTTTCAAAATGTACATATAATACTCGTATGTATGTCAAGATTTCTAATCCGGTGTTATCGGGCAAGGATCCTGCTTTGTTGGATTCTCTGCATTATTTAATTATCGTCAACCGAAGAGTTTGAATAAGTCCATAAAAAAATATATTTTTTCCTTTCAGGTGGTGTTAAAGTTGAGATCATGGTTGAATAAAGTGATTTAAACGACAATCTTACCCATCAATCTTAGGATTACACAACACTCACGAGCAAATTAAACTAAGAAGTGGGCTATGGATACTTTTGAGACCGTGCTGGAAGAAGATTCTTGGCCACGTGGTGAGACGGCGACCATTAAAGCTTAAGAAAGAAAATGGGAGAATAATAGAAACGGACAATAGGGCAAAGTATTTTAACCGTTATATAAAAATGAATAAAGGAGTTATATTTAAACCTGTGTCATCAAGCGCTCTTCGCTAAAATGACCCCGACGCTCATCGCCAAAGTCACCATCCTCTGACGATGAGCGTTGTTAATGGTCTACGTAATTAATTTCTTTACTACATCTATTATATATCATAGTGTCATGTGATTTTCGATTATTATTTGCCTGTTATGTAAGTTTTAAAATGTTGTTTTATTATTTCTTAAACGTTATCTAGCAAGGATTTATTTCGCATAATTTAGAGAAGCTTTGAATGGTTTAAGATTAAAGCGATATTGAAATGAATGGTGAGTGATCATTTCCGGAACTCTTGCTAATTGGTTTCATTTTATCAAAAATAAATTTGAAATGGATGATACTTCAAATGTAATGAAGCTTGTTTTCTATGTTAATATAAAATTATTTATATAAATAGAGCCAAAACAAGATTTTAAAAAGAGGGTAAAATAAATGAGGTTTATTCGTTGGGCATTAGAAGGTTGGTTTTGGTTGTTTTAGATTATTTCGCTCACTTGCTTCTTTCTTCCGTGTATTAGTATTAGTATTAGTTGTAGAAAGTTGTGAAAAAGAGGGGGCAGATAGTGAGTACAGAGAGGATGGGGGCGAAAGATGCGAAAATGAAAAAAGTACTAGGTTAACAGAGTAGTTGCCCGGTGTACGGGCCATCTCCATTGAATAGGTACTTTAAGTGATGGTTGAACTTTTTTTTTTTGTTCTATTTTTTCTCAAACAATTATTCTGTATGTTCTTCCATATATGAATATGTATAAAAGGTTTTTTTTTCTTTTTTAGTTCAACTCACTTGAATCTGGGTTGTGGCTCTTCGTTTTTGGTGTTTGGGAGGTAACTCATGTAACCTCCCTCTTCGTGATCCAGAGCATCGAGTGTCTCGTTTGGAAGAAACCCTTCCAGTTTCTCCCAGGTGCTTTTCCCTCTTTTGTAGAGGTATAAGTTGATTGGCTCAATATTTGTTTGTTCGTGTAGGCTCCTTGAGGTCCGGAAGTCGTACCATTTGGAGCCTGTAACGAATTTGAGACCTAGGTTCTGTACTCTTTGTAGCATCGACATGTTCCTGCCGGATGCTACATTGAGTGGGATGCTTGGGTATACCAGCTTGGATCTGACCAAGCTGATGTATAATTTTCTTTTGTTGGTTGTGGAAAGATTCTTAAATCGGTGGAGTTTGTCAAGTTCAGTTTTTGCAAATCCAATTTGGGACCTCACGTGCTTGCTCATTCCGGAACTGGAGAGTCCGAAACAGAGAATAGACGCGCGAGGAGTGTATTCAATGTCGGTGTTTCCGATTTTGAAGGGGATGGTACGCTGTCTTCCAATTGCGGTTGCGGAGAACTTAGCCATGTTGGTCTGAATCTTCCAGCGTCTTTCGAATCTGGAGATTCTCTCGGCTTTAGCCGCTGAGGCCATGGCCATCAGCCTTGCCGACTTCGTCCTTCGCACCACAACTTGGGTGACATCATCTGCGTACTGGATGTTGAGGGTTTTCCCATCAGCTGGTTTAGGGATATCCCTAGTGAAGATTGTGTAGAGAGTGGGGCTAAGGCATCCTCCTTGAGGAACACCGGAGGCAAGGTCGAAGGATTCTCCTACGTGTCCTTCGAATGCTATCACTGCTCGTCTGTTGGTGAGATAGCTACAGAGAATTTTTTCGAAGTGAGGAGCGAGTCTCAGTCTGGAGATTTTGTATTTGAGGCCTTCGATCCAGACCTTGTCGAAGGCCTTCTTTACATCTCTGCAGACGACATCGATCCAGCAACCTCTAGCTCGCCATGCTGCCGCATGTTGCAGCATATGGGCTATCGCTGTTTCTGTGCCTCGGTGTTCCCTGAACCCGTGCTGCTCTTCGTTCAGGAGGTCCTTTTCAGCTAGGTGTTTAGCCAGTCTGCTGTTGAGGATTTTTTCAAAAACCTTCCCAATGGTCTCCAGCAGTGAGATAGGTCTATAATTCATGACCTGGTTAGATGGTTTTCCCGGCTTGGGTATGAAGATCATTTTGGATGTCTTCAGGCCATCCGGGAAGTATCCCATTGCAAGAGACGCATTGAATAGGTTCAGCAGTCTGGTCTTAAGTCTTTCCGGGGCTTCTTTTAGGTGCCTGATAGTGATTAGGCTTAGCCCTGGGGCTTTAGACTTAAATGATGAAATGGAATTGGCAAGCTCTTCGGTTGAGATTTTAATGCCGTCCTGAGAGGATCCTTGAAATCGGAGGTAGCAAGTGGTACAGTAAGGGTCAAACCTCCCTTCTCTTCTTTCCATGTACTCAAGAACCTGATCCTCGAAGCCTAGGTCGAAGTCTTCTACTTCTTCATCAGAGATTCTGAAGACGTTCTTCCAGACTCCGCGGAAAAGCTTCTCTTTCTCCTTAGGAGTGACCGCCTTTGTACCTTCATGCTTGATTTCAGTTCGGCCAGGGATGCAAGCATTTCCCTTTAGCTTGTTGATGGTTGACCAAAAGGTCTTGGGGTTCCTCTCAGTATCTAATTTCTCAATCAGATGATTCCATTTGTTCCGAATTTCTGTTCCTATTCGGAAATTCAGCTGATTTCTCAAGTTTTGGACGCTACGAAAGTCCATGGGTCTGGAGTAGCCCAAATTGAGGATGGTCTCGTAGACTTCCGCGAAACGATGCTGTAGCACCACTCTCTCTGGTGTTGGTTTTGTGGGTAAGATTAATTTGTGTGACGTCATCGGGATAGCAATAGCGTCGGCGGCTGATATGAGGTCTTTAATAGCAGTTAGCTCGTCATCCAGATCTTCTTCGGATGCGTCTTGCAAATCAGGGATAACTTCTAGAAATGCACTCCTGTACTCTTCCCATTTTGCATTCCAGAAGTCTTTTCTAGGGATAACTGGGACTGGGATAGGGGCTGTTGCTATGGTAATTATCATAGGCAGATGGTCGCTGGATGTTAGGGGTCCGGGCGCAACTCGATGGTGAAACGGGAAGTTGGGGTTTGTGAGCACCACGTCCGGTTTAGTGGCCGTCCCGGGGTAAAAGAATGTGGGGAAGTCCGGACCAATGCGATCTGCAACGCCTCTACGTGTCAAGAGGTCAAGTGATCTGCCTCTTGAATTTGTAGAGGAGTAACCCGCTGCTCTGTTCCTGGCGTTTAGGTCTCCAGCGAACAGGACAGGGTGCTCTTTAGTGAACAGGGTGTACAGGTCATGGTATTAGCATCACTGGTTTAAATCGGCCCTCGCTTGAGATTGAATCTGGAACCTCGACCAATAGAATTTCCACTCAGATAGAGAAAACTCTAACTTTGGAAGATAAGGGAGGTAGCCTAGAAAAATGGTCCTGCACTTAAAATAACGTTTTATTTTTATAAGTTCTCGCATTATTTTTGAATAATTCGCGTGTACACTACGCTTTAATATATTTATTAGTTAAGTTAACACAAACCAACCCTAAGTAGCTTGTCATCACTAATTCTTTTCGAGTTGCTAATTCGTAAACAAAATTATTGCCCAAGACTTCCATTTTCGTTTATTCCAAAACCATTCGCAAAGAAAGATTATAATACATAATTAGGTGTATTCTTGATAAAACGGGGATTGTGTCCATGTAAGCAAACCATTGGTAGTCTTTCTATTAATGACGATTATAATATATTTTATTTAAAATTGAGTGTATTTTATTTAATGTTAATGTTTTACTGTTTTTATGTTGATTTAAATAAAAAAATATTTGCATCTGGTGGTTATCGAGACCCAGAATACTTGCTGCAATAATTCTGCGTAGTTTACGTATAAGAAAAGAAGTTGGGTAATTCGCAGAACATAAAATGTATATTTCGAGCCATGTTTTTGCCTGAACCCATTTAAACACGGAGTAACTTTTTAAAGATTAAACTTACTTAACAGCGGAGGGGTCAAGGTCAATTTGCTAATTTTGAATTAGAGGCGTTTTAAGCAACCAAATCCTGTAATACCTTTTTCGTTTCGTTTTAATATAGAGTGTCTCAGGAGTATTATTTTGATGGCGGAAATGGTTGTATCACCCCTTATAAAGTCACGAAAAGTCAATATTTTAACCTGATTCTGCAACGCAGAAATTCTTTCACGACGCATTTTTAAATGCAATGATACAACCTTTATGGCAGACGGAATAAATAGTGAGCTTTTTTTCTTTATTTTGAAGTGAAATAACGCTTGCGATCGTCTTAATTAAAATGAACCCCACCGTTTTGGCAAAAAATTTACATTCAATCTATTCTATAGTCCATCTGAATTGCATGTTTCAATTTATTTGGAGTTGAAGTTGTGGTTTTGTTCATTCTAAATATTAACGCCAAAATATCTGTTACTCAAATTGAGGGTCATCGCCCTTTAACTGGTTCGAAAGGACACGATGAAGAAACTGTTTGTTTTGGGTTTTTTCCTTAGTTTTGTGCTGAAGGAAAAAGTCAAGAAAACGCTTGGCCCGTTAATCTGTATAATTACCAAAATTAAACGTGTTTAATCAACCTACTACCTCCAGCCTTTTACATCGTGGCTCAGAAAATAAAAATGAACTAATCTGAAAATTAAAAACAAATGCACGAGTGTACTTGAGGCCGTCTCGGGGTATTTAGAGAGGGCGTGGTCGAAGAATTCTTGCGTTAAGAATCGGGTTGAAATATGGACTTTATAAAGGGTGATAGGCCCTCTCTGCCATCAAAATATTACTCTCAAGGACACTAATACAACGATAATCTATACTCTAATAACAATGAAATTATAATCCATACGCAGTTCTTATTCAAAATTACGAGTGATTGTAGCCTGTTATGTGCCTATCTCAGTAGAAGCAGAATTAATGGTTACTTAAAATTCGAACATCACCAGGAATTTAGATACGACATAGGTTACTTGGTGATTCCATAGAAAAAAAACTCCAGTTGGAGTACAGGATCATAGCCACGAAGCTCTGATAGAATAGACAATAAATTGCACCAAGTAATAAGAAAATAAGTGAAGGGCATGACGAATAATGAAGTGTCTGTGGCGGTCCAAAAACTACAACCGAAAAACAAACATCCGAAGAACAATATTGGTCCAGCCGAGCTGAGGTAATCACGCTGGCATTGCTACATGTCCGCTAACGAAGGCCAGGGCTGGTCAAACTACATTCTCCGATCCTCTCTCGTCCCTAGCGTACCCTGTCCACTCTCCCCCCCATCCCCCCCGCCATCATCTGAGCCTAACTGAAATAGGTATTGTGAACTTATACCGTCCTTCGCGGAGATTTATCTTCTCAAATGGCCGAATATTGCAACTTCCCAAATGGGATCTGAGTGAAAATCAACACGGGACATTGATAATACGCTCCGCTCCCTCACTCCAATGAGAGGGAGAGGCGTCTTGGGAGTCTTATAAGAAGAAGGGCCTTTATCTTTTTTACTCATTGTCCCATGCTTGCCCCTTCCCCCCTCTCTCTATCCTGGGGATGAAAGAAAGGGAGATCGTCAAATCTGAGGGAGTTGGGACTTGACTTACTTCCTTCATTGGGCATCTCCGTTCGTACATGTGAACCATAGACTCTTTAGGGTGATGGAGGTTTATCCCGTAAGAGCTCCGCCGAGGGTGGGTGTGTTGAATTGTGTGTACCCTCCGTCATTTCTTCACGGCCTCGCTGAGTTGATTATTCGAAGGTCTACGTACACCTGGGCTTTTTGGTTCTGCGAATATATATATATATATATATATATATATATATATATATATATATATATATATATATATATATTTCATGAGCGTGATTTATTTCATCATTCTTTCGTGCTCCTGAAAAGATATACATTGTATATTCGCCTCGTGTTTACTTCAATTTCTCCTTTTCCTTTGAATTCACAATTAATTTATCTCTCTTTCACAGTCCCGATCGACCTTGCGAAGCGTGCCTTCAAAGCTTGTCTACTCGTAAACCTTTTGATCTTTCGCGTAGCCGAGTGATCTAAGGCTCGGTTTAATGGAGATCAAAGAGGTTGCTCGCTGCCTCACTGTGCTTCGTTCGAATACCAACCCAGTAGGGAATTTTTCGAATTAGGAAATAATATATATATATATATATATATATATTCGAACATTAGCTATGTTCATCGACAGCCTATAATGGAATAATGGAGCAAAGCCATATGATCAACATGATTATCGAACAAACAAGCTAAGAATGCATAAAAAAATAATGTATATAAGTATAAGTGAATGACAATAAAATTAAAGTTTGGTAAATTTCAGAGAAAACACTGCAAAAATTATTGAATGACAATATATATTAATGAATGACAATAAATTTAAAGTTTAGTAAATTTGAGAGAAAACAATGAAAAATGACAGAGAAAACAATGCAAAAATTATCAAGAAAACATTGCCAGAATTTTAAAAAAACTAAGGAAACATAAACAAAAATTAAAAATAAATAACCACTTACCAACTTGAGAGAAGGAGAGGAACCGAATGATTTAAAAGGTGGAAGATTTAAACAGAGATAAACATGGTAGTAATTTAAAATAACTGAAATCAAGGGCAACCAACTAATAGAATAATTTAACTATCAGCTCATTGAGTGGATTGTTAATATATTTTAGGTAAAAATTAATTATAAATCAAACTAGAATTAAAAATATTTGAATTAAGAAATGTAGAGTGGTGTGAGAGACTGACTAGAATTTAATTCTGGATTTAACATTTGGATAAATAGTCATTCCAAAATGTTGAGATCGACGGATTTAGCCACAGAACCCAAAACTTTGAAATTTGAAGGAGACAGGGCGAGGTGCAAGAATCTAAATGATTCCTTATTGAAGAGAATTCCGGTTTAGCAATGGGCCTGTCTGTATAGATAAATAGATAAACACAAATAGATAAACAAGCTAGGACCTAAGTAGCAAGGGTTAGTCTCTCCTTATGAGACAAGTAGGTTTTAAGAGAGAGAGCATTTATCAGGATACAGTAAAATTTGATTTGTAGATAAACTTTAGATAATAATTGCTCTAAGTCTAAGATGACTTTGTAAGTGAGCGAACCTATGTAGGTTATTTTGACATGCATATTTTGTTTTGGTAGATCAAATTTCACGACAGGAATAGCATGTATTTTTGTTAGGAAACTTTTAATTAATTTGTCGAGTAATGATGAAAGGAATAAATTTAATTAAAAAAAGTGTTTGAGATAAGACATCTCTTTATGAAAATAATTCCAGTCGCAGCATATTTTAAAAGCACGGTTTATTCTACAACTTACGGATGATATTTTGAAACAGTTTTGTAAACATAAGAAATAAATCGTGCTAATCAGAGAGGAGGTGGGTTTTCTATATACTGAAGTGGAAATTGTGTTATGTAACCGGGTAATCTTAATGTCTAGAAATGAAAGAGTTGATAGTTTCATGCTCCAGCGTAAATTTTATGTTCAGATGTTGCTAATTTATGTAGTTTTGAAACTGGGAGGCATGGCTCTTATTTTTTTTATTGCTTTATTTTCTTAGTTTGGTTTTTATAACTTTTGTAGTGTTTTATTTGTAATTTTTGCATTGTTTTCTCTAAAATTTACTAAGCTTTAAATTTATTGTCATTCATTATTACATATATATTTCTTTGTGCATTCTAAGTTGGTTTGTTCGATAATCATATTGTTTTGCTCCATTAGATGAACATATATACCACGAGCTGAAAAAGAAATTCAAATAATCATTAGAGTTGATAAATAAAACTATGTATCTACAATAAAAACAAAACACTCACAATTGAATTTGGATATTTTAATGGCTCATTGAAATATTGGTGTTAAATTTCTACTGTTCCAATTATTTTGTCCAACCCCTGTATATATGTAGCTAATGTTCGGGACGTTCCCAATTATACATGTTGCGAATACTGGTTCTGTCTCTGATTTATACACACACATATACATACATACATACACACACATATATTCAAAGGTTGGACAAAATAATTGGAACAGTATAAATTCAACACCAATATTTCAATGAGCCATTATATTACGAATATCCATCTAAATTTCATAGTTAGTGTTTTGTTTTTGTTGTATATACATAATTTTATTTATAGACTTTACTGATTATTTGTATTTCTTTTTCAGATCGTAGTATAGATGCTAAGATGCTTGACCTCACTGAGTTCGAAAAGGGTAAATTGTTGGAGCTCGAATTGCAGGAGCTTTCGGAACCAAAACAGCTAAACTCCTCGGTTTTTCGAGAGCTACCATATCAAAAACCATGACAGAATTCAAGAAGCAGAGCAAAACCTCCAGCAGGAGGAGTAATTCGGGGAGGAATTCGAAGCTCGCTGGAAGAGACCGACGAGTGTTGCAACGCATGGTGATGAATCAACATCTCACTAGCTCAGGTTCGACCAATACTGTTCGCCGTAAGCTCAATAAAGCCGGATATATGGAAGAGCTGCCATCAAGAAACCTCTGCTTTATCATCAAAACATTCAAAAAAGGCTTAACTGATGTAGATATCACAAGGGCTGGTCAAAAGACAAGTTTTTTTTCTTTTCCCCACTGGAAGGCGAGTTTACATATGTGTAGAGGCATCCCGGGGAAGCTTTTAATCCTGACTGCCCTATCGTACAATGAAGCACGGAGGAGGGTTAATGATGGTTTGGGTAGCCATATCTTAGAATTCTCTTGGTCTAATCATTGTCCTGTATGGTAGGATCAACAGCAACGAATAACTGAATAATTTAGAAGATAAAGTCCATTCCATGGTCCAGGCATTATTCCCTGATGGTAAATGTTTTCCAATATAGCAGTGGCCCAATACACACCGCTCATCTGGTTAAGAATTGGTATGGAGAGTACAAGAGTGAGCTACAAAACATGTAGTGGCCCCCACAATCTCTAGATCTTAATATTATTGAGCATTTGTAGTTCGTCTTGGAGCGACAAGTTAGAAGTCGTTACCCTCCACCATCGTATCTGAAACAGCTGGAGCAGGTATTGCAAGAAAATGGCTCAAGATTCCTCTCAATAAAGTCAGGGAGCTGTATGAATCAATTTCAAGACGCATCGACGCTATTCAGAAGGCAAAATGAGGTCTAACTCCGTAATAAATATATATTCATTAAATTTGACACGTTCAAATAATTTTGTCCAACCCCTGTTGTGTGTATATATATATATATATATATATATATATATATATATATATATATATATATATATAATATATATATATATATATATATATATATATATATTTATATATATATATATATATATATATATATATATATATATATATATATATATATATATATATATATATATATATATATATATAATATGAAGGATGAATGAAAGGACGTATAAAGGGAAATTCATTTCATTTTCTTGTTACAACGTTTCGGGTGAACTTTTCACCCATCTTCGGGTCCTGGAAATACAATTCGTAGAACGTATTTAATGTTAATTAAGGAGGGAGATAGCGATAAATTTACAGGCAATTGATAATTTCTGGATTATTATGTTACGAGTTAAAAATTAACGATTGGGGAAACGCAGGAAACACATCCGGATAAACCAACCTTAAACAATCAGCCGTTAGAGGATAAGTGGGGAGAAAGGGCGAGGATCGTAAGAAAAAAGAGAAAGTTAGGGAGGTTGGTAATCTATTTGCTTAGAGTAGAAGTAGTGGGTGAGAAGAGGTATCGGAATTTAAGGAAGGAGAGAGGTATTTAATATACATGGATTCAAGAATCCTTCGTGATATGGGATCAGGGGTGGTTTTTAAGATTTCAAAATCGTTCGTTGTGATTTCGGTTTTACAACTAATAGAGTGAAGCCTAACAGGTGAGACTTCTTTCGTAGAGAGAACCTTCCCTGTCCTGTGGTAAAACACCCAAATGTGAACAGAACCTTGGTCCTGATGTGTTTTATGTGTTTCCCCAATCGTTAATTTTTAACTCGTAACATAATAATCCAAAAATTATCAATTGCCTGTAAATTTATCGCTATCTCCCTCCTTAATTAACATTAAATATGCTCCACGAATTGTATTTCCAGGACCCGAAGATGGGTGAAAAGTTCACCCGAAACGTTGTAACAAGAAAATGAAATGAATTTCCCTTTATACGTCCTTTCGTTCATCCTTCAAATTAAATTAAAGCTCCATAGAAGAGAATATATATATATATATATATATATATATATATATATATATATATATATATATATATATATATATATATATATATATATATATATATATATATATACAGGGTGTCCACAAAGTCTGGGTACATAGTGGATAAATACATACCTTTAGAATATATATATATATATATATATATATATATATATATATATATATATATATATATATATATATATATATATATATATATATGCAAAAAAGAGGTCGCTTCTATCTGACGCAGGTCTCAAGATAATTGTGAAAGTTTCACGCATTCTTTCACTGCTGGGTCTATATTGTAAGAATTAGTTTAACCCTGTGGATTTTCCCCTTCGCCTTTTTTGGTTATCAACGCCGGGTCTAATTTCCTTGCTGGCTGACCAAATTTGAAGACCACTTGTGGCGATAGTGGGACGTATTTACAACTCTTCTCTCTTCCTTAGGTTGGGTGTGTGTGATATTGGGGTTCCCATTCCACCTCTGGTGGGAGTGGTTGCGGCCGTTTTTCACACGTTACATATTTTCGAAAGCAGACAGCACGGATATTTCGTTGCGCGCAACTGACTCAATTTCCCAGTCCACCGAAAGCCCTCACGCGAGCAAACAACACCAAAAATCTTTTCAATCTCAATGCTCTTTCTTCTCTCACCTTTCTTCTTGACTTTCCTATCTACTAAATATTTTTAATATTGTGTGTGTTAACGGTCAGTCAATTTTAGCTCGTATCGAGTGTTACAAGGTACTTTTACATTTATTGTTTTGCCGTGGTGTATTTATATATCGTTAAATAATTTTAACATCGCAGAAAAAATTGTTCTCGTGCAACGACCTTTCACATCCTTTAAATTTTATTCTGACTTCTAACGTGGAGATTCCTTTGAGATCCTTTACTCTTTGTCGAATCTTCTCAAACTCCTCTTTCCTTAATTTCAAACGAGAGGCTTTGCGACTTGTAGCAACCTCTCTTTCAAACGCGGTAACTTGAAAGCTAATGTAAGTTTCCTTTATTTAACTGGTAGCATCTCTATCTTCATATAATGAAATTCATCATTTTCTACAACCATCTCCCAACTAATGAAAGAATTTTGGACTCAACTCGTCTCAAAGCATCTCTAGAGAAGGTATCTAGTTTTTTTCCAAAACAATAAATACATCTATTGTCTACTCTAAACTCGTTTCACCATTGATGAAGAGTAACCATTTACATTGGGGAATGTCGATACTAACACATTAGAAAAAGTTAATTATTTTTCGCTCTGGTAACTAACTCGTTGGTAGCTCCTTTTTCGCTCGCTCGGTCGTAGTCATCCTAAAACTTTTTCTCCTTTTATTTACGATCGTAAAATTATGTTCACTGCGAGAAAGTAATTATTTTCCGGCCAATTTCTTTGTTTGCTTTCCATATTTTCTCCTCATTTATTGGTTTCTTAAATATAAATTTTATTTATAAATTATCTTTTATTTTTTATTTACAATAAATAATGAAGGTCATTGCGAGAGTGATTTTTTCCGCGAAATTCTTTCGTTGGTTTTCCACACTTTCTCTTCACCAAATTTAGTGTGTAAAAAATACTTGTTCAACAAAGCTCTTCATTTTCGTTTCTACTTTAATTTCTAAACAAATGGAGTGCAAGAGTTCCATCTCTCTTCCTTCCGATTTCGAGCATTTTGTTGCAAACGTAGTTAAAAGCCGTTGCTTAATAAGAAGAAGAATTACCCTAATTCTTAATAGAGCCATTGCAAAAGTTAAATCAGCGTCCATCCCTGAACATAAATTGAGGGATAGAATAGATGCCGTAGAACCCCTTCTTGTTTCTGTCAAAGAATTAAAAGAACAAATAAATCAAATTTACATTTCATTCTTCATGGATGAAGTGAATGTCTCTTGGCTGCAAGAAAAATTATTCCCTAATTAAGTACGACGTTGTATTCAGACGAACATTTGGCAAACGAAAAATTCATTTCAATTGACTCTACTCATTCCATCGGATCCTCTCGAAATTGGATCTCAAAGAACAGTTGAATAATCTTGATCTGAATCTTCCTCTCAAATCCGCTCCCAAGCACTGTTCAGATTCTCCTTATTCTCATCCCGTTTAATCGTCCACTTCAACGTCAACCTTTTCAAACTAGCCCCTTTCTTTTCAACTGTTAACACAAATATTTTAAATATCCGGGAAGAAGCTCCCACTATTCAAATTTCATATCCAAATTCCCCTTCTAACTAATTTTCTAAACCCCTACCTTCAAAGGGCGAATTCTTTGTACAATACCAATCTCAACTAGTTTTCCGGAACAAATAATAATAATAATACTCGTAGGTATTTATAATGCGCCTTTTAGGGCTGTTAGCCATCCCATAGCGCAGGTTGTGTAGCGAGTGTAGATAAAGTTTACAGGGGAGAGAAGGCAATTCTGAAAAGATGAGTCTTCAGGAGACCTTTAAAAGTGGCAAGGGAGGGAAAGGATCGGACTTCGGCAAGATTAACATTCCAGAGTGTAGGAGCACAAACTGAGAAGGAACGGTCACCCATCGAGCAGAGGCCACGAGGAGTGCTCAGGATGGGAGCGAGGTTAGACCTGAGTGCCCGAGGAGTTTGACGACGGGAGAGGGTAGACGAGAGATAAGGTGGAGCCTCGAGGTTTAGGGCCTTGTAGGTGATGAGAAGAATTTTATAGTGGGTACGGAAGCGAATAGGTAATCAGTGTAGCTCTTGTAACAAAGGCATCGAAGGTGAGAACCGGGGCGGCGAAGGAGGAGCCGGGCAGCATACTTCGGACCACTCTCGATTAACCATTAAATGTAGTCATACCTTGGGATAAGATAAAAAGCAAGTGTTGTCGAGTCTCGTAGGGGTCAGTGACTGAATCTGTCGAGGGTTTTAAAACCCTATCTAAAGTAATTATAAAGTCTACCTCCTCCGTCTTTTATTGAAAACCTTAGATCGATGAGTTTGTTCGGAACTGTTATGCTGCTTATCAAAATTTCATATCTCAACTATCCTTTATGTCCGAACATTAGCTACTTTGTCAGCTACCAACATGGCAAAGATACCCTCACACACTCTCACTAGTAAAACTTTCATCGGCATTCAGAAAAAAAAACACTGGAAAAAGCTAGGCCATTTTCTTCTAAGGGCATTGAAATATTGGCTAAATTTTAGTTGAATCCAACCAATATGCAATCATTAGTGTGAGGGCTGATCGGGTCCCTCTCCTAGATAGGGTATTCTACCTTCCGTTCGATTTGAAAGTCGAATTGGGTGAATAACTATTTGCTCAGGATCGAGGTCAATCAGTACCTGATGCTGAATAATACACAGAGTTGGGCAGGTATTTTTTTGTGGTCGCCGGGTTTGGTTTGTTTTTTCATGAAATACCACAACATATTTAGATGTACCCCGAAAAAAGATGATGAAAGGAGGTTCTTTCCGTTCGCTGGATGCTTCTAATCAGGAAACAGGTATAATGCCCAGGTCGGAAAAAATAGCGTTTACCTTTTAAGGAATTAAAGTTTTACTCGAACCTTGCGAGTGCCAGGACACTAATCTACACTTTGGGTACTCTATCAGTACTTCCTTCTGCAACTTCTCAAAAACATTAAACTCGACACAATTTGCTCACAAAAACTTCCTGTCAGAAAATAATCCAATTGGCCCACTCAACATTCCAAAAGTTGAAGTGAACTATGAAGAGCCGAGTAACTCAAACCTGAAAGGTATACAAATTTGGAGCCTAAGGTAAATAGGAATCATTCGAATTTAGCGACAGCTCTTTCCCTAAACCGTTACCCGTGCAATTCGATCTATTTGAATTTTCAAGATTCGTACACTACTGGGCTATAAGTCTGAGATATGTATTTTTCTTAGATTCGCCTGGTATCAAAAAAGGGGAAACAAGATACGGGTCCGCTTTCTTCGACCTGTAGAGGTTGGCTGAAGTGGATATTCCTCACTACTCTGAAAGATCATCGGCAGATAGATTAAAATTTTTTTGTTGTCTTCTAAACTTTTTCCCTTTGCCTCTGATCATTTCTTTTTCGTGTTAGTTCAAATTATGAGATACAAGTGGCGATGTGCAGAATTCAAACCTATAGTATTAGCTTTATAGGTAATTTAAGTAAAAAATTCAAAGATACAAAGAAATCAATGTGTAGATTTAAGTTCCTTTATTGTTTCAAGCCTTTTTATGATCCTAATTTTGAGAGGGAAGGTGTAAGAATTATTCTCATCTTGTGGATTTCCCTCCTCCCCTATCCTCTTTCTAGTCCACTTGTCTGACATCAGATCAGTCTATCGTGGGTTGGCCTAATTTTCTCGCTGGCTGACTATTTTATGACTCTATTTTTACTATATGGGTTTTGCTGCCTACCAAATTTGGAGGCAGCCTTGTGGCAAAAGTGGGACACGTTTACAACTTCCCTCTCCTTCTGGACGGAATTGAGTGTGTGTTATCTTGTGGCTCAACCTACCCCCCTTTGGTGTGTTTGTGGTGTGGATGGGGGGAAAGGCTTCTTCAGACGACGTTATACATTTTCAAAAACATAATTGAGGGGTTTCTCACGGGCAACACCTTAGCATTCGCAGTCCACCGATAGCCCATAGGCAGGTAAAGGAGGACCAAAATACCAGACATCCTCCTTCTAAGATTTCTCCTATCACCTTTCCAATTGACTTTCCTATTTGTTAAGTATTTTTAGTATTGTTTTTAATAAGGATAAGTCAATTTAAGTTCAAACTGAGTGTGGTAAGGTAACTTTACATTTGTTTTGTCGTGTTGTATTTATAAATCTTCAAATATTTTTAAAGTTGCAACTAACTTTGGTTCTCTTGTATCAACCTTTCAAATCCTTCGTATTCATTTCATACTACAAATGTGCAGATTCTTCACAAATTCTTTATCCTTTTCGAATCTTATTATCAACTTTCTCATCTTTTCCTTATTCCAACCTTTCAAACGACGACTGCGACTAGCAGTGGCATTTCTGCTGTTACACCATCCACCCCTTACGGAGCCAATACCTCAAGATAGAATCGATGACTAATCCTTTTGCTGTCCAAATTAAATCATATATAACAAATATAATAACCTTTAAATCAATATATATTAAGAGTGAAAGTAGCTTGAAATTAGCTGGTTCCAAATAGCGCCTTAGCCTTTAAACGGTTAAACGCTATCAAGCAAGAAATAGTGGATGATCTAATTTAAGTTAAGTCAAGAAGTTTTTCGAGATATTATGAATCTCTCAAATGACTAGGCATTCGAGTGAATTAGGTAGCAGGCTGCAAAAAACCTTTGGGGATGTAATATTGAGAAGGTTTGAAATTCCTTAATAAAGATAAGCACGTAGGTGTTGAGCTATGAGTATGTGAATGAAAACGTAGAGAAAATAGAGTTCGAGTTACTAACACTAGGAAACTCCCGGGTTCAGGCAGTTGGCTTTGGCGCAAATAAAGGAGAATGATCGACGTTTGTTTCAGGTTTTGTTTGATTTCACTAGACAATTAACTGTTGCTTGGGCGACTTTAATTTTCCAAATATGAACACCAGGCCGTAAGAGAGCCAAATCAGGAATGAATTATTTTAGACCTAGTCATGGAAAATTTGTTGATGACGTTTCCATCGACATATAACTTGCAAGTAACAATAAAAATCCTTTTAGAATTAAACTCATCTAGTGAAATAAAATTTAGACGCATTCTATTTTTTTTTTTAAACTTGGCTCGTTCAAGGCATTAACGATGCAACCGGGATGTAAGATAAATTTAAGTTCAATTCTTACGTTTATGAAAATGACTACGTCCCAAAGATTGAAAGCAAACATACTCTCAGAATGGGTCTGTCTTGGCTTAACGACGTCATAATGCATGCGGTTCTCGAAAGAAATAGATATAACCATATTGACATAAGCGATATGAGTGATAAAAATAGAATAAACTATATAAAATATATTGGTGCCGAGTAAAACAGTGTGTTAAAAGGTGCAGAGAGGCCTTACGAAATTACTCTTGCAGTAGTCCAATAGCGAAAATATAAAGATGTTCTTTTCATATGTGCTTTTACTTTGTCGCCCCATGGGTTTTCTTCAGTCGAACACAGTGGCCCTCGTCTTTTGCCACAGGTCTCTTAGAAAGGTTATATTCAAACTCTTTCTGAGAGGGTCGACGGGGAGGAAAGGATAGGCTGAAATAGGCAATGTTTTCAGGCTGCTAGAGGTTGCACAACGGCGTATTAGGGTGAAGGTGGGAGGTAGAGGTTTAATCTATTTTTGTATTCCTGTAGGTAGGGATGGTGTCATGGGCTTAGGTGGGGCAGAAAAAACTCTGGTAAATCTCTACGAGGGAGAGGAGGTCCCTTTGAAGTAGGATGTATTGTGGATAGTTTTGAAGTACTATGCGAGTAAAATGGAGGAAACCTAGCTAATAACCGGGTGTAGCGGGTGGTGTTAGTAGTTTTTGTGGTTCTTCAGGTTGGGGTTAGAATGAAGAGGTTGTGTGGAGAAAGGAGTAACGCGCATGATAAAGAATTTGGTGCCTATCATGTTTAATTGGTCAACTATAGGAAAGGTTTTAGTTTCAGCGTGGAATGTCGAATTGGAGTGTTTTATGTGCACACATTTGCGAGGCGGATGCCACTGTTTGTATCTTTTGAATAAGTTTGGTGCCCAAGCTGGGAGGCGTAGTTTAATGACATTGGCATGAATGAGCTGTCTGTATAGCATGTTCATTGTTTCTTGTTGCCCATTGTTGGTGTTTGTGATTGTCCTGATAGTGTTGAATTTGGATACGGACTATGGGTCGTATTTTATGTGTTGAACGAAGGTCATGCATGGTTCTAGGGTGATACCCAGTAGGTTGGGTTACGGTTGCATATGAAAAGGTGGCTGTGAACAAGATAAATGGGTAGTGGTTTGAATTGTGATTGCCATTATCATTGATCAATGAGGCTGAGCGTTGACTTTTGGAGTTTGATAGTCATTCCGTTTAGAGTGATCCAGTATGGGATGTGACGGATAAATAATATGCGCAGATCTTTAGATTGTCTGATTGAGTATTAAAGATGAGTATGTCATCTAAGGAGAGATAAAACAGGGAATGGGAGAGAATAACGCCTTGTGGGCCTCTTGGGGCAACCTTTTCCCTTGAATTGGCTATTTGTTGGAGGACTTGGCCATGTCTATTGGAGAGGACGCATGCCCTCTAATTTATATCCTTCTGTATTTTTTGTATAAGGATGTGACGTGAGATGGTGTCAAAAGCGGTGCTAATTTCTATTGTGGCCATGATTATGCGTTTTGGGGCGATGGTTTTGGTTCTAGCCTTCTAAATTATTTGTTGTCACGGTTGGGGTCGAGTGTTTTTCTCTGATATCATGGTAGATGTGTGTTGAGGATGTTATCGGGTTGATTATGGTGCTGATTAATTTTTCAAGTGTATTAAGATAACTTGATATGAATGAGTTAGGTCTGTAGGAGGTGGGTAGCTTTGAGGATAGGGACGATTTATGCGTGTTTCAAGATTGGGTGGGATGGTGTTTAATAACCAAGAGTGGTTGAATTTATATGTGGGTGCAGATATAACTTTGCTAACAAGGTGTTAAAGATGGATTTATGAGATGCTGTATGGCCCTTCAGCTTGTGAGTTTTGTTTTTTGGTGGTGAAAGCAGTGCCGGAAGGGGGTGGGGTGGGGGTAAATGAGTTTTTTTTATGTGGGGTGTAATTTGCGTAGGATTTATAGTGGCTTCTTATTTTTGTAGCTGGTTGGATTATTGTGTCATGAGCAGGTTGCATTGTTAGGATGGGCTAAGAACTGTAATGACTCTTACATCAAATTTGTAACGCCAGTGATACTAATTCTTTTGGCCCAATTCTAGCACCATTTTTATGGCGGCAAATTATCAATATGTTATGAATCGAAGACTATGATGTAATTATTCTCATCAATAGGTGGTAAGGTGTAGCAATAAACGATGGGTTTTGTCTTTATTTATGACAAGGTATATTATGAATTAACAATAAATTAATTATATGTGTGCAGAAAATGGCAAAAAGTTAATATACACTACCGCGAATTATAGTAGAATATATAATGGTGTCGATGTTAATATACACTACGGTGAATGAATTTATCTATGAATGAATTAGTTGAACAATAAAAGGAGCTGCGTTTCACCAGATTGAGTTAATTACTTATTAATTGATGTTAATCGAATTAGATTGTTTTACACGGGAAGTAATACGTTACAGTTGAGAGAATTCGGGTGTTGTCTGCGGAGAATTACGGAGAGGAGAGTACCTGGAGAGTTGTCGAGTAACGCGAGAGCGAAATTAACAATCAAATATTGTGTTAGTGCGATGTACTTCAGAACCCACTCAATACAAAGGTCTAGAATCATCCTGACAAACGAGGAGGCTTAGTTGAAGGACACATAGCCACAGCCTTAAAACCATCCGCAGTCCTGCCCAAAGCTTGAAAATAAAGTCCTAAATGGTCAGCGCAGGATAAAACGAAGAAAAAAATTTAGACACGTGTTAATACAGAATGAAAAAGAGGGTAGACAGACGAAAGCAGAGCAGTACGAATGAAGAAGGGGAGGGGGCAATCCACAGGTTGAAAATAAAATTTTAACATTGTAGGTGAGAAATCTTTAAAGCATAAAAAGATTTTAACCTTAGATAAACTTTAATCTACACAGTTATGACATTTATAGTGTTTTTCTGTATTTAAAAAAGGGACAAAAATAAGCGTTAAATTTGATATCTTTTTTGCTTCTCACAATTTGAACGAACGCGAAAATAAACCGAGGTAAAGGAAGGAAGTTTTAAACACTACAAAGAATTTTTGATTTAATCAGATAACGATCTTTGAGAGAGTATTGAGGGATACTCAGTTCACCCAACCCTCCAGGTCAGAGCGAAACGATTCTCTTGGTTTAAAATTCAACTCAAAGCTTAACTCTTATTCCATTCCACATCTGAGTCGGTAACAAATCTTGAAAATTTGAATAGATCGAAATGCACGGGTAACGATTGTAGGTTATAGGGTGTGGGGGATATGTGGCGCTAAATTTTAATGTTTGGTTTTCCTTACATTTGAAATTTTTATTTATTTCAGGTGGTTTGACTTGACCTTCGACTTTGACCTTTGGTACGTTAGAGTAGGCCTTCATTGGATTAAGTTTTGAGATGAATCTTCTGTGAGCAAATAGTGTCAAATTTTGTGTCTTTGAGGACTAACGGGGGAGACTAGGACGATCGCCCCTCCCTCTTTATCCCTCAAAGAAGGAAATACACCCCTTGTAGTGCGGCTTAGTGTCCTTGCACCCGCCAAACCCACCGAACCCGAGTAACCCTTTAATTCCTTAGAAGACCACAATTCTTTTCCCACTGAGCATGATAGTTTTGTCATGATTCGAAGTGCCCAACGCGACGCGCGGACGAGGGTCCCTTGATCCCCCTTTTCGGCATATCACTAAAAAGGCTGTTTCCGGTAGGAACCAAACTGAATTCGACCGCCGATATAGGCCCTAATATTCAGCTTGAGTTACTGAACCACATCGCCCCGGAACAAAACGTCTATTCCCCAAATTCGATCTTTCAAATCAAACTGGTCACCTGAATTACCGAAGAAGTAGCCACTGGTTCGGAAGTGAAAGAGATTTGAAATCAAAATTCGATACGAACTCTGACAGGTTCGAACTTTAGTCTTCAATCCTAGGTCTTTAGATAAATTGGGAAACATAAAATCTGTTTTGAACTTTATATAATGCTTTAAAACACTCAACAGTTTCAGCTAGCGACCCCAAAGACACCCCTTGCCCCTAATTTGATCCTCAAGTTTGACTATATTTGAATTGATGATAGGCAGCGGTCTCAGTTATGCGCCATAGCTTTGCAAATTAGCATTGTGGAAATAGGGGAAAGCGCTCCTGAAGTTGTTCTCCAGCGAGAACTAATCCCGGAATTGATCCACTCTTATCCTTTTCGCGGGGGGTGGGGGTCATGAACCTATTGTTATTATTTTATTTGTCATTCAGATAACTCGGAGATATATAAATGGTGTAGCCAAATAATCGGAAGCAATAAATCTTAGAAAGCACAAAATTTGGCTCTTCCAAAGGTATGGCTTTACCTGTAGCTTGTACTTGTCAGGTTTAATTTCCGCAAGGGATACACCTCTGATATGCCTCTTTCCGATCCATATCGCTTCCTTTTGTTTGGAATGGTACTTTTACTCCTATTGCTACTATTAATAAAGTAAAGTTATCACCTCTCTGAACTTCATTACATTTTTAAATGCCTCTTTTAAAAAAAAAAACAAGTTTCCTTTGTCTGTTTTCACTTTATGGGGAATCCATATATTTGAGGCCCTTAAGTGTTCTATTGAGGCAATCTTTAACCTTTAGGGTTCACTGTATGGCCGCACAGGCCATTGTCCAATCATATTTTTATCTTTTTGTCAATAATCACAAAAGTTCAGGAATTGAAGGGCCCTGACCCCCTTCCCTCTTCGACTCTTGGGTCTATTCCAAGGGTTGGAAGAGAATGATGGGCAGAGAGGCAGATGGATAAATTTAGAGTGAAAGAGTTGAAAAATGAAAAAATGTTTAAGGGTGGAAAGGAATTGTTTTAGTGAACCTCATCAAATAAAAAGGCTCGGTTCGAGAGCATACATAAGGGACACCGAGGAGAAAATTTGTACACTGTACAGGTACTCAGAAGTACAAGTTTGACCCCTTTGCATTCGAAAGCTAGTTGGAGTTTCTCTTTCACCACAGATCTGAGTGTATGTGCAACTCATTCCATCACGGATCCGAGTGTATGTGTAGCTCATTCCAACACGGATGAGAGTGTATGTGTAACTCATTCCACCAAACATCTATGTGAATATGTGAAGCTCATTCCACTATGCATCATTCAATAACCACACCTTTTTTTATTTCCAGGTACGCGATTCCGGTGGCGAATAGGCAGATAACGAGTAAGAATGTTATTATTTTTTTCCTGCAATCCTTGATAGATGGATATATAATGTGATATAAAAATTCCTTGGAAGTTCCTAGCTTAGGGAGATACTGGGTTTGATGGGGTAACGCTTTGGGCGAAATATAGTTACTGTGCCTGGTAGCTTAGCGGTAAAGCATCTGACCGGCAATCAGCAGTTCCAGGTTCGAGTCCCAGCCAGGAATTCAAAACTTTTTTCCCCTGGCGTTATTTCTGTCTTCTCGGTAAAGGATCGCCTTCACTGTGCCGCCCTCTGCTCGCTTTTATTCTGGATTCTTTTAATGTCCCTCTCTCTTGCCTCTAAAAAAATCCGGTTTTTTGTTTCATTTGCTCATTCGCGTCCAATACTAACGGCATACTTTTAACTGTGATCAAACCGGTGCTCGCTGCCTCAGTGTGCCTGGTTCGAATCGCTTTCCTGCACGGATTTTTTCGAAAAAAGGTAATAAAAATATTACTGCAAGGAAAAATTATTCCGTTTTCTCTTTCAATGTGGTTTAATGGATTCATATATATATATATATATATATATATATATATATATATATATATATATATATATATATATATATATATATATATATATATGTATATATATATATATATATATATATATATATATATATATATATATATATATATATATATATATATATATATATATATATATATATATATATATATATAATATGGGTTGTTTAACTTCACGACGTATAGGTGAGAATGGGTAGAGGAAATAAAAATTCAGAGTGTTTCCGGAGTTTTACCTCCTCCCCCCATTCTCTCTCTCTCTCTCTCTCACACACACACACACATATATAATATATATATATATATATATATATATATATATATATATATATATATATATATATATATATATAGCCTGTTTTTTTATTGTATTCACTATTGTCCTCGATTTGATTGTTAGTCTAAATACTTAAACAACTTCTTGAATTGAGATAATGAAATTCTTAGCAAATATGGTTTGTTTCTATGCGCGATATTCTCAATTTCACATTTACTCCGCGATTCATCCCAAGTTTTGAAAAAACAAGATGGAATTTGTCTCGAGCTTTGAGACGTCTCATTTTCACGATATAATATGCGATTTTAGTGTACAGTTTCAAGGCAATAATTATATTTCTAGGACTGAAGATAAGATTTGGGATATCAGTTTCGAGGTTCTAATCTCGCCTACAGCCTCTTTGTCTTACGTTCTTTCTGTACCGTTAGGAATTTCTTCTAAAATATTCAATTTAGAACTTAGTTAATTAGTTTTTATGGTGAATCGATGATATAAGCGCATCCTTCCATCTTCGCTAAAAATGACATATGTGCCAAAGATAACATCTCTGCCTTAACTTTGGAATGAAAATAGACAGTTGGAAGCATCAAATCCATTTTTTTAATCACAGCTAAAAAGTGAAAACATTTAGAATAACTATTTTGTAGCATTCTGTATGGTAGTATTTAGACTCGATGTGCCTTGAAAGGTCTCTGCGGTACATCCCATCTGTTGACATTGTTTGAACTGAAAGTGGTTGTGGCATGGAGATCTGTAGCTTGTTCTAGGGGCCGCTGAGAGGGGTTGGGTTTGGTAATTAACCTAGGGAATTGTAAAGTAGATTCTACGTCCTATTGTCATCCAAAAGTTACGAAAATAATCTCGCTAATCTTTCAAATCCCGCAGTTTCTAATTTTGAGTTTCTTTTTGTGTCGAGTGGATATAAAATCCTGCCCTTGAGGGTTGTGTCCTGCGCTGACAGGATGTCAGTGTTTGAATTTAACTAGGTTTATGGGAGACCCAAGTCTCTTGGGTTTCTTTTCGCGTCCGTTGCGCCCCCCCCTCCGCCCCCACACACCTTTCATGTTCTCCCCACTGAGGGACCCATGGACCATGGCCCAGTGAATTAAATAATTCAATCAGAGGGGCGTGGATGAGAATGAAAGCATAAATATGCGGGGGTGATAAAATATCCAAAGGAGAATTTAAATGTCTGTGCAATGGACCCCCCATGAAATCCTCTGGAGGCTGATAAGTACACCTCAGCTCCACCAGGACCACGAATCTTAGAGCCTCCTGAGGAATGGGTTAAGGATCAGGGGAAATGAGCCAAGAAGGTGAAAGAACTAAAAAGACCCGCTGTAACCTTTCCTGATCCGCTCCCTTCTCTCCTCCTGCCAGAAACTTAGGAATGAAACAAACACCGAAATTAGGAAAATTCTCATTTCATAATTTTCTTCGAAACTTCAATTCAGAAATTAAGGGAGAAAAGGGTTATTTATTGTTCATATTTGTAAGAATTCATATTTTTTTCCTTCTGACGTCATAATTTCATTATTCGAGGCCAAAACTTCTTACTTTAAATTAATGTTGTTTTTCGCCATTTCACCTTTCCTTCTCAAATTCCCGCTTTCTTCACTAATGGGTGCTTGAATTAATTGACGAAGCTCAGTGCAATTCACCCTCGCTTCCTTTTTTCACCCTTTTCTCCCTATTTTCATTCCTCTGTCCATGTTCTCATTCGCTCCTTTCTAACCATTTTGAAGTTTAGGGTATTTTTAACGTTTTTTAGGGGAAAATAATCGAAGACCATTCGAGTCTCGGGAGGGGGGAGGGGGACAAATTGAAGTTTACCTATGAGCGAGCCTCGTCGCTTGCCCCCTTCAGTTATCAGGGGAAATATAGAATAGGGGTTTAATTAGGGAAGTAGGGAAAGGGTTAAGTAGTAATATACTTTGAAACGGGGGGAGGGGGAAATTATTTTAACCTTGTCCCTGAGAGTTTGAGGCAAGGCAATGGCGATATCGAAAAGAGGAAAAGATTGTCTCTCTCTGTTCTCCCCACCCCCACCTCCTCCACGCCGTGCCAATGGGCGGAGCGAGAAACCGGGCAGATAGGGGAAGGGGGAAGAATGTATCGCTTCCCCCCGATTTATGGAGGGAAGGAGGCAGTCAGAGGGATTGAGTGCTTTCTTTTCTTGTCTCGATCCGAATACCAATGACATTCCTGAAAGTGGCTGTCTGGTGCGCCTTCCCATGTCTGTTTATTAGAGTATTTCCAGTCATGTACGCAATAAAGTGGGAGGATCGTCTCGTGACACCTCTAGTCGTGGCATTTGGGGTCTGTTATTTCGCTTTCTCCTAATTTAACCTTTTATTTTGTCTTCTTTCCGTTGCCACATTAAGGTCGGGGAAAATGAGCCTCCCTCCACCGGCTCTTCTCTGTCTGTTTTCACTAAATTCCGCCGGATCGATAACAATGATGCGATACACAACGGATCGAGCGATGGCTTCGTTTGTTTCACAATTAAATATAAAGCGGAAACAAACGAGAGCATCCATCACGGAAAGTTTACAGGAGGAGAAAGTGATCTGTAAAGAAAGGTAAAAATAAAGGTGGAAATGCGTCAAAGATATATCGCTACATACCATATGCGCTATTGGGGCTAGGAAGACACGCTATCCTCAAGAAGTCACCTGTGCCCTGATGTCACATAGTATACCTGACTCCCCATCCCCACCCTACCCCTTTCTGGCTACACAGTGGGGCCGGGAGGGCAAGCCAGCCATCCACTTGCGGGCTTCAAAATCGTCGAATGCTGTTTCCCGCTCCAATTGACTGCACTTTATGGAAGACTTATCTTGCACTTGATAAAGTAAAGTCATGCTACATCCACTTTCGGAATTCTACACTGCGATTATTAGGTGAAGAAAATACCCGGAATTTGAGGAACGCCACTTTGGATCCAGCCTTCACCGACTGCTCCTCATACGGGTTGCTCGCGCGCGCCCGCAAGCAAGCATCAGCGAAGAATTTGGATTCGTCGGAAATTTCACCGTGAATTTGCTCTTTTCAAATCAGCAGCACATCTCTGGTACTGACAACCTTTATGCCACTTAAGGTCTGTATAAGCCACCTGTCTCTGACGTGTCCGAACCTTGGAAGGAAGCCCTATAGGGGGCGCGAAGAAGGAAACCCCACTCTGGGGCGGAGTGGTCAGGGCAGGTAGGAGGACCCTGATTAGACATATTAACTAGGTACGGCAGAAAAGGTGAACCAGAGACTAGTTAGGAACACGCCCCCACGATAAGGGCCTGCTAGGCCTCAAGAAGGATCCCGTAGTTGGGGCCGTCGTGGACGACCCCAGCGGCGAGAAACGCGTCCCGCTCCGGGTCAAAGATCAATGCCAGAAGCCCGCACGCGAGAAAGTATTTGAGGTCATCTTCTCCAAGCTGGGAATCGCACTCTGCTGACTCAAAGATCGGACCTATGGATATATGGCCTTTTGCGACACGAACCAAGACATTGACAAACTTCTTAGTGAAAAGTCGCGGGAAGATCTAGAAGAAATCGGTCTTACGATTAAGGTTTCTACATATGTCTCAGCAAAGAGGTCGATCATATGTCGAAGTATTGACCCCTATGATTGGAGAACACTGCTGAAGAAAAAAACAAAAAAAGCAACAAAATTGAGCAAAAATCGACGCGGCTATAAAATTCAAGAACCGTGATGGCGGTGAACACACACACGTGTTCAAAGTAGTATTCAAAACAACCGAGATGTCTGCAAAGGCAGCTGAAAATGGGCTGATTATGTTCTACTCGAAAGTCTCCGCTAGCTGCATCGAGATAGAATTTTTTGTTCCACTGCAAATCTGTTTGTCGTGCTACGCAATGGAGCAGCATGCGACCAAGGACTGCCAATTCGAAGGGAAGAAGTGTTCTGAGTGAGCAGAATCTGGCCACACCTGGGCGTATTGCAAGAACCCGAACAAGAAGTGCCTGAACTGCGGTAACTCCCACCGCACCTTATCGATGTCAAGCCCAATAAAAAAGGCGATGATTGAAGAAAGGAATAGAAGAGCCACTACTAGCTATGCACAGGCGGCAAAGAACAAGGAACAATAAAAAACTATGCTGTAGCTCGACCCAAACATGAGGCTGGATCTCGTATTGTGCATTTTACATGCTCATTTTACTAACATTACGAAACCAGGAAGCTACGCAACTGAGCTCAATAAAATGTTGATTCACAACGGACTTAAGCCAATGTGGTTTCCTGAAAACCCCCCGTCAGGAGATCTTTTTCACGCCGAACTAAAGAGCATGAAGCAAACGGTGCCGAGGTCTCGCTCGGCTTCTCGAGACCCATACATACGCAAGGAGGACCATGACGAGGACAGGGAAGTTCAGATGGAAACGGGCGACCTACCAAGCGTGACGATTATGTAAAAGTAAATCGAATTTGATAGTGGCAGTGGCAGCCGCCGTGCCCTCCATACCCTTCAAAAATACACAAGAGCTATGTATGAAAATTTACGGCTCCCCAGCTACTCCTATATCAAAGAAGTCCAAGGATAAGGATTCGATTGATAGGATCATAAAAGGAAAATTTAAATGGGATTTCGATGTCGACCTTTTGCAAGCTCTCAAACGGAGCCAGATCCAAATCTGTCCTGAATTCTGCTTCAACCTTAACCATGAGCAGTTTAGAAAAAAACGATTTGGAAGAGTAAGGTCACCCGACAGGGAAAGAGAAACTAAGGTTAAGCAACCCAATAATAATTAATAATGGCTACCTACCTATACCAAGCTCATCAAAGGTTTAAAAATCTTCTCGCTTAACGTAAATAGTTAGACCACCAAAAGTAAGATGTACAACGAAACTATAAGATCCATTCATCCCGATATCATACTCATCACCGAACATGGTCTAAATGATGATAATGAATACCTAAAAATATACAACTACGAGGTACTGATGGCTAACCACTCGAAGGAAAGGTACGATGGAGCAGCAATTGCCATCAGAAAGGGAACCAACTTTAAGGAGATACGGGACTTGGAGGAATCTCATCTGGCAATTAAGATCCGCATGACATTTAGCCACCTGGTAGTTGCGGTCGGGTATCAACGTCCAGGGCGTCCGTATCTTCCGATCCCTAACTTCCTGCGACTCTTCAGGAGGGAATCGTCAACAATCCTGATCGGAGATTTAAACACCCGCTGTAGGGAAGCAGGATATACTACAGCATTCAACGGAGCCGGTCACTTGCTGAGCCTATTAATTGACAGAGGCATAGTAGAGAGAGCAGGTCCCGACTTCGCCACTTTCCATACGGCAAGGTTGGCGACTACACTGGATATAGTTTTAACGAACAAGAACTTCTCTCTGAACCAAGTGACTCTTGCCCTTCATTCTACCAGACAACGTCAGTATGATCAACTTCCCGACCCAAGTACGGGCTCCTAAGCGTAGATGTCTAGCAAGAGCCAACTGGGAGTTGCACCTTGAACATATACAACATATGCAGGTCGGACAACTGGAAGGTGCTACTCTCGAAGTTATTGACGAAAAAATCCACCACCTTACGGCAAAGATCTTAGAGGCTGACCGCTTAACTGTCCCTTGGACGGAGCATAAAATAATACCGGTTCCAAGGTAGGACCCTAATACTAAAGAGAAAATGGATCAGCTAGAGGCAACCATCTACTTCACAAACATGCATGGGATCACAAGGCATCGGTACCAAGAGATAAGAGATATAAGGAATAAAATAAAAAATCGCATAATGGAGAAATCGAGAGACCAATGGGATGAGATAATAGTTAAAATTAACACAGAAGGAGACCCTAGAAAGTTCTGGATTCAACCGAAAAGATTGAGAGGCACTCCCCCCCCCCCAAGAAAGAGACGTATAAAAATTAAAGTTAATGGCGTAGAACTTTCAGAAGACCACGACATCAAACGTGAGTTCAGAACATATTGGCAGAATAGTTTCCGTGTAGGGGAAGAAAGAATTAAATTTTTTATGGGAGGTACGAGGAACAAGTTCTTTTTTTGATGAGAGGTACGAGGAGCAAGTTCTTTTAACACTCCGTAAACTGGGGACTGACATCAAACCGTATCATTTTGTGGACGGGACACGTCTCGCAGCAGGAGAAGGTAGACCCTTCTTTCATAAAGAATATGAGGAAGCCCTGAAGAGCTTCAAGGCAAAAGGCGCCAGGGATTACTGGCATCAGTAAGGTGCTTTTAATAAACGCGCCCAACAACGTTAATGAAGCTCTACTCGAGGTGTTTAACGCTTTTCTCAATGTCAGATATTTCCCGGACCAGCTCAAGAGATCCTGTATAATATTCATACCAAAGCTCGGGAGCCCAAGGCAGAGGTTAGAAGCTACAAACCTATTTTTCTGCTGGAATTCATGGGCAAGCTACTAAAGAAGCTTCTTAATAACAGACTGAAGGACTTCCTAAAATCCAACAACTTATATAATCATCAACAGAATGGCTTCCGAAAGAAACTGGGTACCGAAACGGCTCTGGCTTTAATTGCTGAAAGAATAGCTCTCGGCAAAGCAGGCAAGGGCAGTGTCGACGGCTACTGCGAGACGTGGCCTCGGTTTTTGACAAGGTGTAGCTACCAGGGCTAAAGAAAAATATCAGCAATATACTCGTACGTATGGATGACAACGTAACGCGAATACTCTGCGACTACTTGGAAGATCGAGAAGCGGTCGTAAGAATAAATAACATCGAGGGGAAACCGTTTAACCTCGGGGCAGGAGTGCCACAAGGGGGTTGCCTCAGCCCTACATTGTATACAGTATATACAGCCGACCTACCTTACCCCGATTAAGACCTTGCCCAGTACGTTCAGCTGGCGGATGACATCACGCAGGTCACGAGCGTATATAAAAACCCTGTCGACATTGCAAAAAGGACAAGTAGGGAGATCGAAAATGTCATCAAGTTCGAAAAAAATGAACAAAATTAGAACTAATGTCCAAAATTTCAAAATTATACCTATGATACGTTGGAAGATAGCGGTCGTCCTGGTACGGGGCGAACTTTATGAATAATCGAGAGAGGGCCGGGTACTCGGCTTGAAGTTGAGCTCGATGGGGTACAATGCTCACTACAAGGATAATATCGCCATTGCAATGAGGATGCTACAGACTCTGTACTGTTTCAAGCGACTCTATCCGATCAACAAAAGAAAACTATATATGCTATTAGTAAGACCTCATCTACTGTATCTCGTCATTCCCCTACATACCCTGAGCAAATCCACCATTAGGAAAGCCCAAGTTGTCCAAAATAAAGCCACGCGCTTCATTACCAATGCCACCCGATGGGACCGACTCCCCTCAGTAGTCCTACACGAAGTGACAAGCATGGAACCCATCAATATTACGCTGAAAAGAAGAGCACAGGATATATGGCAACAAATCTACCAGATCATGCCCGACGAAATACTTAACCCGATCAGACTACCAATTGTGGAACTACCCGAGCTTCGATTTAAGCACGATTTCAAAAGCAGTCAACTGCCAACCCTACAAGATTTTCCCCCAATTTATCGATAAATTTACCTACAGAATAAATTATATTTATGTACCAGAATTTTAAAAAAACTAACAATGAAAGATCCGAAGACATATTCTACTATATAATGGAATATAAAAAAAAATAAAATAAAATAAAACAAAAGATCTGAAGAGTTCAAATTTGAAAAATAAAGTAAATAAAAGATCAGAACTGGACAAATTTTTAGATATAGACAATTGAATAAGAGATCCAAAGTGGACAACTCTAAAGAAAAAAAGTGGACAAACTAATGATAAAATTTTCAAAAGTACATAGATCAAAACATTCAAAAAGGAAGTGCAAATCAAGTCTTATATTATCTAGAAAGACTTGTTTGAATGCTTAACTTAACAGCACTGCAAAGACCGAAGATAAATGAATAATCTAATGAGGTTGCCAGCCAACCTGGCACACATTCTCTCTCACTAAAACAACCCTTTTTCTATCTTTTTTTTCTAGACGCACTCCCCACATTTTTCCTATCTTTTACGATCGTTGAATCGCTCCAATTGATTGGAGCTGGAATACCGCCCATAGCCGCAATTAGCGCACAAACATGACTTTTTCCCTCCAATTATCGCTTGTGTGTCAAATCCATTTTCGGCCTATCTGTTTCTTTATCTGTCCGTCTGTTTGTTTCTGTTTGTTTGACTCGTGTCTGCCAATGAGTTCAAAATATAACACGACCCAGAAGTAGCGCAGACGCGAAATAACACAGACTCAAGATGTCATTGTCCCCCACGCCCGTCCAGGAATTCATCAGAGAGGGGGTAATGTGGGGAGGGGGAGAGCGCCACTCAACTCTAAAACCCCAATCAAGTTCGATTCTTGCTTCTAATCGGGATCGGGGTCGGGGAGCAGTTATACGATTTCTCTTTTTAACCCCATTTGGAGACTTCCTGACTTAATGGGGAGAGCTCAGGAGAGCCCCCTCCTCCGCTCCTTAATGCGCCAATTGCCCTGTGTACCATCCAAACATTTTCACATTCCCTAACTTTACGAAATTCTTTTGGGAACATCTCTCTGGCGGTGATGCGCCAGTTGCTTCTTCATTTATTTGGGTCGAAATAAAAGTGGGCAATTGCATCCATTTCCCCACAGATGGGTTCGAGGCTACTCCTGCCTCCTGAGCAATAGGGTTCTTTCACTCTTACTAACAACGGAGTGCCTTCTACCCTCTCTCGCATTTTTCGCATAACCGAGAAACGAGTGCGGGAAGATGCCCCAAAGAAGGGGGGGTTGACGGGGAAGGAGGAAGGAGAAGATCGCAGATACTGCGAAGTCGCGTCCACAGCCTTGAGCCCGTTAAGCACGCGCTCCCTACCTCCTGCTCGCTTCGTGGAATGCGTAACTCGGGATCTTGAGCACACACGCAGACACCCACACGCATCACGCGCGTGCGTCCCCGAACAGATGCTCGCAACGGCAATCTCCTTAATCTCCTTACCATTATCTGGACCATGGCTATTTCCCATCTCTTTCATTCGCTGTATTTTTGTTGCAATATCTCACAGCCATAGCAAACACAACTAATAAAATTAGAATCATTAATATGCAGAGAGCAACGTTAACGAGGGTTCAAATAACGGTACCATGGGTCACAAAGTACATAAAGACATCCCAAAAGATAAAAACTAGCTTTACGGTAACCTTTATTGTTATAACGACCACCACTTTCTTCATTATTTAATAATATGTTGAAATAAGGGTATTGTAACAAAACTGGACAATAATAAGACCAATAACTAAACAATATAAACTATCATTATTAGACGATCTACCTAAAAATAACTGCCATTAAATTATTCTAAAAAGGATTAATCTACATAAAATTAATCCAAATAGCATACTATTAGTTGTTTATACTCAATTATTAATTTTAATAACACTTGGAAAGCTGGAGAGAGTAGGAGTAAAGTGCTCAGAGGACAACGGAAACCTTGTACTGGAAGAATCACCCAACCGACCGAGGATGAAAAGGAAGAAGGAAATCAAAGCAAATTTGCTGCTTGCCGTTGTACAGAGAACCTAATTAATGACGAAACAAGCTTGGACAAAAAGACTTAGACACCTGACCGTGAGAAAATTTAACTCCCTCGAAGGAGTCTGAGAATTAATGGCAGGTGTGGGTATATATGGCCTCAGAGAAAATAGTAAATTCATTTTGTCCGAGAGTTGTTCGTGTTGTTTCATTCATTATATCCCTTCCACTGGGTTCTTATTTATTTTTATTTCGATTCTTCCCCGTAAGTTCCACAACTAATTTCTTGTCCCTGATCAAGTCATTTTCACTTCCTCTAAATAGCTGTCAATTGTTCCAAAGATTTTATAACACATCTGTTACAATTATCCATTTCAAGCCCTTCTATTTAGTGTTCAGAGTTTTTTTTGGTATTTTTGGCTAATGCAATTCGGTTCTGTATCCTCTATTCTTATCCTGTATTTTCATATTTTATCACTCGATGACCTGTTCTTTCTTTTGTTTACATACTGAATACTTGTGACCTTGTTTGTGGAAACCTGTTTCTTTGATCTCTTTAAATTAATCAAGCGAAAGCTATATTGTTTCTATAAACATTTGAGATGACGATACAAAGCATAAAACGATACACGTGCCACAATTAAGTTGCCGTTCTAGTTCTCGATTTCTTTCGAGTTTTTTTTTTCTTACATTTATAAGTTATCATATTATTCAAGCTGCCTTCTAAATTTCTCTTCGGAACGAATCTATCAATCTAATTTATTATTTTTGCTGTCAGCTTACATTTAATCCGTCCATTGGCAAGCTTTTAGGCGCCAGAACCTGCCTCCCTAAGTGAATTATCAGTATTTGGGGCGTATTTTAGAGTTGTCAGTGATTAATAAAATTAAGAGTTCTGTGGAAGGCGAGTGTCAGTAGCTCTTGAATACCGCTTGTTTTATTCGAACTGTTTTTTTTCTTCTTGTCATTCATGGAAGATGATTTTATTTAGATCAATGATTATTTTCACGCCTTTTTTACTTCTGTTTTCTATCATTCTTCCACCTTTGCTGTATAAGGAGTCAAATTCGTTTTTTAGCATACTTCACTACTTCCAAGAGCTCTACAATACGTCCCTAGCATGGTCTTATAATAGGGTTGACTTTGCTCGTTTGCTACTGTAGTCTTTTGTATTCTTTTTATCTTTTCGCCATATATGTTCGTTTTATTTATCTACCTTTTTTCCTTATATGTCTGCTCCTTCTCTCTTCATTCTTTTTTAAAAGATTGAAAATACCCTCGTATGTTACATCAGTTTCTTTATTAAATGGATAAGGTATATTGGATCCATTATTTTCCTTAATTCTTTTACTACTAACTCCTTTTGTCTAAGAGGAAGTTAATTATTCTTAGTCAGTCTCAAAATCAATCGATCTTGGCGTTGGGGGTGGGGTTGGGGCTGAAGAATGCATTGAGGGGATGGACTTCTGGGATTCGCTCTGGCTAGATAACTACATGGTGATACACACAGTCCCTTAACAATATACCTTATTTTATGTCTGCACAGACATACCATAGACATATAATAAATTATATTGTCGAGTGACTGTGTTAACTTTCTGTAATCCAAGAGCAAATCCTGACCCAGGACTAAATTCTTGTCTTAACGGACGCGGTTGTCCTCATTTTCGGGCTTCCGCTTCTTAACCCGTGGTTTTAGGATCACGAAGATGTGACATTTTAGGAGCATTCTTCGTGTTTATGGGTGTTCTTGGGACGGGATTTGGTTCGGACAAACCTTTGGGTCATAATTGTACAGTACTGTCCCTAAAATATCAGAACGCCTGTATTTCCATCACATCTTTCATAACTTTTGCCAGAGAAAAATCAAGGTTTTCAAACTTGGTCCACGATAACCTACAGGTATGAACTACGGATGGGCAAAGATTATGCAAATTTGTAGGCATAAAACGAAAGTTATCAGCAGATAATTTATTGCTATAAAAATTGAAGTGTCCCAAATGATCAAAACGACAGTGGGAAACAAATTTCTTTTTGAATATAACAATTAAATTATCATTGGAAAAGTTTGGGACAAAATATGAGTAATTAGTATTCTTGATGATACATTGACATCTGCTGCCACAGGAACAAGCCAACTCTTGACACTCTTGCGCAGTAATATTGATCCATTCATCTTGCAGAATTTCCCAAGAGTTCCTGAACTATCTTTCGATTCCTCGCTTAAGACCTCCCTCCGAGTGTCTACCAGACATTTATAATGAGATTCAGGTCCGAAATCCGCAGGCCAGTTCATAACAGTAATGTGCTCGTCACCCAGGAAGGTATTAACTAACATTGTCGTGTAACAGGGGGCGTTATCCTGCATGAAAATTGCTGGGTGCTCTGGAGTCTTCCAGATGGGGCAAAGGATGCTATTACAGCAATTTTTTGTAAACTTATGCATTTACTGAGCTCTGTAGGTGCAGAAGTGGCCCAGTGCTTTCTACCGATATCCTGCCTTAGACAATGATACTTCCTTCGCCAATCTTCACACCCTCTTTGGTGTAATTGATACACACTCGTTCGCCTGCTCTGTAAAGAACAAACCTCCCCTGCCATCGGATACGAATAAATTTTACTTAGATTTGTCACTGAAGTGAACTTAGCTCCATTAGTCATTCGTCCATGTAACGATGTAACGTGCTCAGAGCCGAATGAAAGATGAGCCTCCTTGTTCTTCGAGCTGATCAATGGCGACTTGAAAACGGATGTGCGATGGTGAATATTTCCTTCAAGGTGATGTCACCGAGTCTACCTGGAAACAGTGATGGCCATTGACCAAAATCTCCTAATCTATCGAGAAATTGCTACAACCGTTTTGAAACGAGCCTCTCTTACATTTTTCTTTAGTTGCTCGGTCTTCCATAGCCTACCGATTGAAATACCAGCCTTACATAAACCAATTTTTGCCATTGGTTAACAGAATATTGAACTGCACTTTTGGATCGCTTGGCAGTCTCTACCATGCCTCTAATTGAAAAACCATCTTGGTGATGCAACTTTACGATCAACCAATTTCTTAGGCATGTTACCTGGACGACAGCTGGCAAGTGTGTCTCCGAGTACTGCTTAGTTTTTTTGCAAACAATGCCGTTTCTCTCTACAAGAAACCTAACCATTCGGCTCATTCTGGACAATTCAATTTTCCAGTTAATTGCTTAGCTACTGATAAATTTAGTTTTATTAATCTAAATTTGTATAAGGGAGCTCTTATCCATGCGTAGGTTATACTTGTAGGTTGTCCAGCAGTTACAGAAGATGGTCATCCAAAAGTTCCTGAAGATGATTGTGATAGAAAAATAGGCCTTCTAATCTTTTTGGACAGTGATGCATAAACATTCACAAATAAGTCCGTACAAAAACTTACCTCTTCGCTTAAGTCAGAAATAAAGTTATCGCTAGGGGATTAGAATTTATAAATAAAAATGTTAGTTTTATTTTATTGGTCTCCTAAGCTCCCCCTTTTCAGGAGTTTATTGATGTGTTTTCCTCTTGGATGCGTACTTGAAATGTCTTGTAGCTTTTATTTGCTTCATCAGCATTAAGGAGCTCAAACTCACGTTTTATCGGTCCGAGTATTTGGAAACGATTACCATACTCTTGTACACAGCATTTAAAACGCTCATTCACCCTTATTCAAGTCTTCTAGCTTGATTCTTTTTTCATTATTTTATTTCTTATTCGAGGTGAAGATTGGAATAAGTAAGCGATGTGATCAAAGAAGAGCTAAGGATTTGGCTAGGTCCGATGTTTCTCATCAGGTCATAACAGCGCGGGGTTCTGGATCTTTTGTTCCGGTGAAGACTTCAAGTTAGGACTTCCGAGATTCAACCAAATCATTTACAGCCAACTATGATATTTTGGGTCGGTGTCGGGATCATTCGAGAGTGGTGAGTAATGAGAATTCGTAGTGTGTGCTTAGAACATGAGGTGTGAGTTAAATTTATGTTCTAAGGAAAGATCTTCTCTTCAGGCCATTGCGAGAATGACCAGGGAGGTGCCGTACAAAGAACGGCATAAAATTATCTAGGTCAATAGTTTCTAAATGAGTATCATTGGACCATGTTGGTCAATCATGCAATGGTAAATTCCGAGAAATCAACATCAACAATAACAGTCTTGGGAAGGCCATCACAGGAAACAAACGCTGAGCTTATTAACCTCAGACCAGAAAGGGAAGATGCATTTAAGTGAACATAAATAAATATTATTTTATGCATTTGAATAAATCAAATTGTATTGGCCATTTTCTATACAATATAATAAATAAAAGCGTGTTTTTTGGTTTTGTATATCGGGGTGGGATAAATGTGTAGAATTCTCGCTTATCAGGTCTCTTTATCTCGCTTCGCTCTGCCAAGGTCACTTGAGGGCTCGAGTTGATGAAGGGCAGATAACATTCTTACCTCATTGGACATAATAAGAGATGAAATATAGGTAGAATTAGAGAGAGAATAGTGAGAGAGTAAAGGGGTTAAAGGGTGAGTTTAAAGAATAGATGATGTGTAGGAGACAATAAAAAGATCCCTGATGAAAGGGTAGCTCTGTTTGTGTTTTTGTTTGTTTTTTTGTTGTTTTTTTATTCAATAAACTATAATTTTATAGTTTATTTAATTAAATTAACATTGTGAATTTAATTAAAAGGGTTTCATCTTAATGATGATTTCTGCCATTCAAGCCTTTATTTGAGACGGGGTTTTTTAATCCCGCTGTGGGTATTTGAACAGATATATATATTTTTTCCTTTAGGAATGTTGAATTGAGTTTGAAATTTTTTTTATTATTGAAGTGAATTTGAAATTAAGTTAATTTTAACGAATAAAACTTGCGCATTACACTGGTAGAGTCTTGTCTATTGTCGATCCTGTTGTGTGTATTGGGGAGTTACGTCACCGTCAGACTGTAATTTACTGCTTTTAAATGGTCTTATTTGTCGCTCGGCTTCGATGTATAGGTGTGTACGAGAGAATTCATGGGTCAAGCGTGCACTAATGGCTTGACATATCCTCTTAGCTCTCTCGTGGAGCGCCACGTTGGTTGGAGATAATCCAACCGCGTCGTGGAGCTCCCTCTGTCGTTTATGTTCTCTTCTTCGGGTATTTGTAATAAGTAAAACCGCCTTATTCTGGATCACTTGTAGTTTCTCAATGTGGGTCTTGGCGCTTGCGTTCAACGGCACCGGGGGGGTACAAGAGTCTCGAGCGAATACACGAATTGAATATCTTGAGTTTATTTGAGCGAGTTAGGTCACGGAACCTATAAAACTCCCTCAAATCTCTTTGCTATTCGCGACTGTTCGCTCAATATGACACTTGTAGCGCCCTGTGGTGATTTTGAGCCCCAGAACCGTCCCTTCACGGCAGTAGGGGATTCGCTCCCCTTCCACCCGTATCTCATTGAAGGTTTTGCGAAACATGGGAATTATTTTGAATTTTGGGGCATTGATCGATATCTTCCATTTCCTCTCGAAAGAGTTGATGTTGAAAATCTCCCTAAATTTCCTGTGAACGTAAGCGGCGGTACAACTTGCGATATGTCGTCAGCGAAATGAACGTATATCGTTCCTTCGGATAGAGAGTGTGGTAGGTCACGTGTATATATGTTGTATAGAAGGGGACTGAGACAGTTCCCTTGTGGGACCCCTGATTCGAGCTCGAATTCGGGGCCTTTGTATCCTCTGATATGTATATATGCTCTCTTCTCCATTATGTATTCGCAAAGAATCCTCTCAAGAATGGGGTCGAGGCCTATTTGAAGGATCTTAAATTGTAGGCCTCTCTTCCAAACCTTATCGAAAGCTTTTTTGACATCTCGGAGCACCAGATCGGCATGCCTTTTGTCTGCCTTGATCTTCGCGAGCTTTTCCGTGATAACGGCTAGAGCTGTATCAGTCCCTCTTTTCCTTCTGAAGCCGTGTTTTTGCTCGTAGTGAAAGTTGGTTTCATCGAGAAAAGATTTGATTCTGTTGGCTAATATCTTCTGGAAGACTTTGTTAGCAAATTCTAAGAGAGATATCGGCCGAAAGCTGTCAGGGCAGTTCAGGGGCTTTCCCGATTTGGGAATGAAGATCATCTTGGCGACCTTCCACTGATCAGGAAAGTAGCCCGTGTTCAGAGCGGCATTCATGATGTTAAGAAGCCCACTCAGAACATTAGGCGGGGCCTTGATGAAATTCTCCCTGGTCAGTCCCGTGGTACCCGGTGCTCTTTGACGAAAGGATTTTAGCGCAACGGAGAGCTCTTGGGCAGTTATTTTACTCCCTTAGCCCTCCATCACTCTTTCCTGCGACACACAATGATGAGGATAGGTTTTGTGTATTTGTGTGTTTAGCTGTTGGATTATGTCTGTCTCGAATTCGAGGTCGTAGTTGTCATTTTCTTCTGGGGTAATTGTGAAGATTGAGGACCAGAAAATCCTAAACATTTCTCAATCTCTTCAGGCTCGTCAATTTCTATACCGTCGTTTATAAGTGTTATTCTTTTTTGGGGGGGGGGGACCGCTCTTCCTTTTAACCGTTTAACGGTTTACCAGAAAGTATGTGAGTCTCTTTCAATTCGAGTCTTTCTATTAGTCTGTCCCATGTGAGTATCTGTTGGTCCGTAATTAGTGTCTGGAGTTCGTCTTTAATCTCTCTTAGTCTTCTGTGGGCATTGTGGTTGGGGCCTGTCAGCGCTACTACATTGGACAGGTCCTTATATTCCTGGGCCAGGGCTTTAATGGGAGGGGTCCAATTGGGAGCTGGAAGGGTTTTATACTTAATGTGGGGAACACTATTTTCATCGGCTTTAATTAGGTCAGTGATTTTATCCAGCTCTTTATCTATCTCTTCTAAATTGGCATCGAGTAAAGGGTCAGGGATATAATTTAGAAGATAGTTTCTGTAGCTTACCCAGTTCGCCTGCTTGTAGCTTTTGCGTTCTGGGATTGCAATTTGAATGGGATTTGTACCAATTGTAATTTTAATAGCCTGGTGGTCGCTCGGAATGATGGGGCCCGGTTCAATGTAGTAGTTGTAGGGAAACCTGATACTGGATAAAACAATATCAGGTTTCGTTGCTGCATTGCCTGTAATGTATGTCGGGAATTCTGGTCCGATTCTAGTCACGTATTGTCTGTCAAGTGAGACTTCGATGTTTCTGCCTGCATTGTTGTAGGAGGTATACCCTGCCGCTGCACACCTTTCATTCAGATCTCCAGCAAATATTACGTTTTTCTTATGGCTGAAGATCTGTAGAAGGTTGTGCATAGGTACATAGACGCGTCTTGGGGGTTGATACCCCGTGGCCACGACCAGACCCCCACGGTAGTGCCTACCTCAATGGCAAGGTAAGATTCATCTAAGTCGGGTAGTTTTTTTATATTTTAGTCCTTTTTTGACGGCTATTGCGCAGCCGTCATACCGTTCCTGGCTATGATTTTTACTAATGACGTCGTATTGAAATATTTTTAACTCTTTTTGCGTGGTCAGTCCGTGTTCGTTGATAAATATGATGTCAGGGTCCTTTTGTCGCAAAATATTGCCATAGATGGAACCTTTTTCGTCCCATCCATTGACATTCATTTGTACAATCGTTAGTCTATTGGTCATTTTGTGTAATGTTGGGTCTTTTTGTGTGTGGGATTAAAGTGGACGCTTATTCGCGATCCACTTTAGCCCCATGTGGTGTACTGGGCGGGGTGCGCTCCCTGCCGTTTCGTTTTTTCCTGAATTCAGTGTCCATGATTGTGAGAAAGCAGTCGGTGGTCAATTTGATCATGTTTTGTGAGAGAGCCTCCTCAAACTGCCGTTCCAGAGCCTCGCCAAAGCATTCCCACTTGTATCTTCTGGTCCTAAGACCCTCAGATACTTCGTGGGAATCGACTTCGGTTGGGAAGGGGGCCGATTCGGGGCATATAACTTAAGATTGAAGCCTCTCGCGTGATATTTGAGCTGGGTCTCCTTGCCTCGAGATGAGGAGATTGACCTGGGACCACGTGTTTTTGAAGTTTTTCTCGACCTTGGAGACCTGGTCTCTTTTGGTCGCACTGCTTCCTTGTTTGGTGTCTTGGTGTGTGTTTTGGGTGTATCCGTGTTAATTTTTTTGGGTGTAAGTGGCGCTGGTTTTTCTGTTCGTGAAGTTTGTTTGTTTTTGTTTAGACGTGGGTCGCGTGTGGTGGCTGTGTTTTGGGGTGTGGGTACCTTTTGGCACGTTTCCGGGCACTAAGGGGTTACGCTTATTCGCATAAACTCCTCTGAAGGAAGGTTGTCGTGGAACCACTTCTCAAGAAGGCCGTTCTTTACGAGCATGCGGTTGACCTCGGTTGCAAAAGTTCCAGGGCGAGTAATGTTGGCTATGTGTACATAATAAATGCAGCACATAATTTTGGTGGAGTGTTCGTTTTCGATGTGGAGAAAAGTTTGTTGTTTGTTCGTCTCGGCAATCGCGGCTTTGGCTACTTTTGCATAGGTTGAATTTACCTTCTTTTCCTCCGTTTCACGTCGTAGCTGGGTTTGTATTTGGATTTCAGTTTTCCTGATCGGGCATGCCATGGAGATAGTCCGGTGGGGGCCTTCGCAGTTTAGACACTTTGGGGAGGTACTCTTACAGTCGTGCCCAAAATGGTTGCGACCTGCACAAATAGAGCATAGAGAAAGGTCTTTATTTTCAGGGCAGCTTGAAGTGGTGTCTTTGCCGTACTTGTAGCACCGAAAGCACATTTGCAAGTCGACAAACTCTTCTCTTTCAATCTGCTCTGGGCAGACTCTTACGCTAAATAGAAGTAATCCAAGATCCTTTGCCTTTTGTGCCATTGCCGTATCTTCGAACACAACCTTGAATACGCGCGTGTAGGTTTTGTGTGTGTGTGTGTGAACTCCCCTGTATGTTGGATCTTCGTCAGCCAGGGGTACACATTAGATTTAACGTTTGTAGTGAACACAACTTATTGTTAGGTTTGGTGAGTACTTATTTAGCCGAGATAGAGGAAGCTATTAAGAAAAGTGGACAGACAAGAACATTTCGTGCATTATCTCAGTTGTCTTAAATTACTCTTTCTCTTTCGTATGATAATTTTAACTCCTTTACATAATATGGTGCTCATGAAAGTATTTATACAATCTATACAATCTTTTTTCAAATTAGTTAATTCTAGTCTATTCAGCCACATTAGAAGGAAAAGTATTCCAGTGATTGACCGTCTTGTATTTTAATGGAAATTCTTAACTTCTTTCGGACATTCGACCATGGACTACAGGAAGTGTAGAAGATTTGTTTAAGAAGCGACCATTAATCTTTGAACAAATACTGGTAAACACGTTTTACTACGATTACTACAAAAATAAGAACATTAATCCGATAGTAAATTTCTTTATTTTAAAAGTATAAAATTGAAATTCTACTGAATTTTCCTTCCTTGGAACGAAGAAACTATTTATATTTAATATTATTTAGAGGAGGAAAGCAAATGTTATAATAACGCAAGTATGTTATATCATCAGGATGGAGAAATGACAGACAGATGAAGAAACAGTAGGATGAATAAGAAGAGCAGTGAAAAACACTACGCAATAAAAAAAAGCTATGCAAGTAGGAACCTATTTAATGCCAGGAGTTTCATGAATCCAGGACAAGCAATTGCAGCCGATAGATACTGTCGTGAGTTTTAGGAAACGCACAACAAGCGATGATAGGTGGCAACTTTTACAAGAATAAAAGTTTTTTTTTGTTTGGTCTTTGGAATATTTTAACGAATTCTAAAGTTATTTTGCCTGCTAAATTCTCTATTACTCGTAGGTCTAATTTTCAGTCTCTCCTCATCTCCATTTTGGTTCTATTTTATGCTAAAAATGCGCATAAAAATATTTATAACTGTGTACGTGAGTTGATATCAGTGAATTTTAATGGAATTAAACATGACTGTTTCTTTAACAAAATATTGAAATTGAAAATGCACGCCGGCAAAGATTTTTGGCAGAAAATTCAAGGCATAAATTTACGTTCATTTGCGCAACGTATGTTGAGCAACAGGAGTATTTCATTTTAAAAAAAACAGAAATAGTCTGCCATCATCAGAGAGTCCCGACGTCCTTGGTACCTAGTTTTCATCTCCTCGATGTCCTGATTGAATCGTTCATCTTGTTCGTCACTAACATCTACGAGATTTTCAGGAAAACGATCAAGATGACTAAAAAGAAAATTCATTTTGATGCTCATATTCGCGCCAATATGAGTTGATATCAAGTTGGTAAAAAGGTCTTTATAGTTTTTCACTTTTGTGTTTCCAAAACACATTTCCAGAATTAACGCAGCATTTTTTTGAAGAGGAGATCTTGCTCATTTTCTATTAATTAGTTCACCACAACATCAAAAAATCGAAGAGAAGGAAAAGGAATTAGGATAAAGTAAAGAATCCAGTGTAGTGGACGGACACACCAGACATAGTGATTAATTTATAACATATAACATATACATTTGGACTCCCAAATACACTTATGATACATATGGACATTAACTCTCACGCATATCTATATACATATGGATATTGACTCAAACACAGACTTATTAACATATAGACTTTGACTCAAACCTAGTATATTAAAAAAAAAGATGTTCAATAACTTAAAAACTAGACCTGATACCTCAAAATGAAGGTTATTTTTCGATTCAGGAGACTGATTTCGTATAGGAATGATGTCCATTTCCTAAACACCGAAATCCTTGTAGACCAGTAAATTATCCACCTTCGTACTGCACCGAATATGTCTGAGAGACGCTTCTCTTCCAAGGCAAGCTTTTGGATTGTCTATTAGATGCAATCACATCGTGGCCTTAGGCACCACATTCTACTAACTTCTTTCCTCCACACTTCCATTATTTTCCAAAATCTTCGCAATTTTACAACGAATAAATAGTTCCAAATTAAGCAGCTGTAGAAGAAGCTTGTAGAGAGTTTATTGTGTATAGCAATGTTGAATTTACAGAAACAACATACTCATATTGTTAGGTATTTATTTAAAATCTCAAACAATGGTTTAAAAAAACGTAATTATTTACATAACAGTATAAGATCAATTTGAGTGGATATGTATGTATGCATATTTTCTGTAGTAACTGTATGGGGTCTTTATCGGAGAGCCATTGCATTCTCTTTCGGGTGTTCGCGCACGCAGTTCACTCACGTCATGACCAAATCTTTGTCCCGTGTAAGGTGATACACAAACAAAGTTCTGTTGCTGATATTTTGAAGCAAAGATCACGCCATATTAACTACAATTTTATCACCTGATCTTTTGCCTTCAAACTGTTCGCGATATTCTTCCATTTTCATCATCATCACTAATTCTATAATTTAAGAAGGGGATTTTTTTTGAGTATTTGAATAATAATTTCATCTTAGTTTGGTTATGACTTATGTTTTTTATCAAAGTTATTTCAAATAATTCTTTTATAATATAAAAAAAAGGGTGAAGTTCAGAAATAAATATAAGTATCGAAATTTTGTGAATTTTTTAAAACCCAAAGAATTAAAAATGGTGAAGTTCAGAAAGTTTATTTTTATAGATCTTCTATAACTATATTTTAGCAATGTGATGTCTTGAAAGGGAAGAAATTTAGTTTAGAGTTCCTTTTTAAAATTATTATAATTGGCTAAGTTCAGAAAATTTAGAAAAATTTAACCATGGCTGCTTTTTTTTAGATTTTAAATTTTAATCTTAGTAGCGAAGCGCAAGCTATCCCCCGTAGCGTAGGGGAGAGTGGTGAAGCCATTGCCTGGTTATATATATTTATTTCGCCTCGCTATTTTAACTGAAATTGTTCTTCTTAATTTTTTGTTTGCTCTATTTAATCAAGAAATTGCTGATACCGGTTTTTCAGACGTGCCTCGTCTCTCCCGACTTTATTGTTGTTCACTTGTAGTAAAATCTCATAATTTCCTCTTTCTGATCACTGATGCTTCGAAAGCTTTTCTCGATACATCAGTTCTCGACAATTGATGTCAAATTCGCAGATTGAATTTTATCGGTCAGTTCAAGGAGACGGCCGTTGAAGCTTCTTCAGACGACCACGTTCGAGAAGGGCTCCATAGTAAAGGGGCGCTCTTTTTTTTTTTTTTAAATCTCCTTCCAATGTCAAGAAGTGATTTAGGAGCTCTAACAAAGACGAGGAAAAGATATAACTGGAAAGTAATAGTTTACTGAGTTTTTCATTTGTTGTGGTAGGGTTTGCCTCAGTTCAACGAATGGGAGGAGAATGTATGTACTCTGGTTGAGGGGGATGACTCTTTTTACGAATTTGTTTCTTGAGGACCATAATGTCCAGTCCTATTATATATGGTTATGAAGTTCGTTATTGTAGTTTTTTTCATTTATAACCCTTTTCACTTCTTACAATTTTCTCCTCATCCTATATTTTCGCCTCAAAGTTTGTAGGTTACCTTCTCACTTTTTTACTTTTTTTTATTAAACTATACCCTTACTGGGAGCTATTTCTTTCAGCCATGGCCAGTAAACACCTTTGTGAAGGAATAATTATTATCATTAAGCTTTCCTGTTGTACTTAGTAGAAACTTCAAAATCCTCGGTGTAAACGCGAAAGGAATTCCGAATTTATCTATAATCATATTTATGATTTTCTTCCTCCTCCTAACTCTATGATTTTACCTGTCTTTCAGCGTTGAGAGCAAATTGATGTTCATCCTTGTCTAGCTTAGAGGGCGACCATCCTTTAGAGAGTTCTCATACGAATAGGAATTCTTCGAAAGCAAATTTTGATAACGGACAAAGAAATCGTGATGGTATTTTGAGGTTCCTGTACGATTTAGATGAAGGTTTATTTAGGGCATTTTTGAAGTTTTCTAATGCCCCGTTTCTCTATGCCCATCTTCAAAAACAAAAGAGAGAGAGAAAGATAGGAAAAAGAAGAAAGAGGAAAAAAGCAAGAAAATGAGAGAGAAAAAGAAAGAGAAAGAGAGAAAAGAGTTGAGAAGAAAAGAGAGAGAGAGAAAAAGAGAGTAAAGCGAGTGTGTGTGTGTTACAAGGAAAAGAAGTACCTTAAAAGTGCCGTCGAACCATATCGAAGAGGCACCGTATAAGAAGACATAACATAATTAGTAGGAAAAAAATGTATAGCAAAAAATGGAGGCTCTTCCCGCCCACTTCTCTCTTGTAATATGCGGGTATGGAAAATTGAAGAACGACCTAAGCATGTTGAAAAAAGAGCATACCAAGGAATTTTGACAGAAACGCGGAAATATTTATAGAATTTCGATTGATTCCTTTCACAAATTTTGCTTAACTAGCAGTATCTTATCCAGTTGTTTCTTGGACTCATCAATCGTATCGCTATTAACTACAGCATCAGGAAACCGATTACAATATTTAACTATACTATACGTGAAGATGTTTTCCACCATTCTAGTCAGAGACCGCGGAAACTCCAGTTTTCACCCATGGTTCCGAGTCCTATTCTGATTTAGAGTAAACAACTTCGTATGATCAATTTCGAAGAAACTTGAATACTTCTATTACTTATCACGCAGTCTCCGGGTCTCTAGAGAGAAGAGGCCAAGTTCGTGCAAACGTATTCGATAGTTCCGGCTTCTTATAGATGTTAATAGTTTTTTTGCCTGGGCTTGCATCCTTTCGAAGAGGTTAATGTCCTTTCGAAGGTATGGGGACCAGAATGGCATCGCATATTCCAACGGGTTGTAAAGTTTCAAAACAACCTCCTAATTCTGAAGGCGAATTGACTTTTATGTAGCCTAGCAGGCACTGGGCTTTATTTTCAACCTCAACGCTCTGCTTGGACAATTTTAAGTCTTTGCTACTCAGTACTCCCAAGTTTATATCCACTTCGTTTGATTTTAGATTTTTACCTTCTAGTTGATTTTAGATTTTTGCCTTTTAGCGTGTAATCGGACTCGGGATTTGCATACCCGATGTGAATTGCTTTGCACTATTCTAATTTTAAAAGCATCTGCCACACGTCCGACCAATCGCTTGCTCGGTATAGGTCACCTTGGTTCCTTCCCACGTTTTCAGGCGACGCTACACATTAGCTGATTTTGGGGGGGTCCGCAAACTTGGCGATTCCTGTCATCATTCCTACATCAACCTCATTTTGTAGATAATGAAGAGAAGAAGGCACGAGGACTGAGCCTTGTGGACCGCTTCTAGTAACCGATAGCCAGTCTGAGGCCTGTCCATCTACCACAACCCTCTGTCGCCTGTTTGGCAGTCAATTCTCTATCCATTTTGACACTTTGCTTCTAATTCCTGTCGAAGGGAGGTGGAGAGATAGGTAGAGAGAGGTGGGGTGAGCTAGAGAGGGAGAGAGATGGGGAAATAGAAGGGAGACGGGATAGGGGTGGAGGAGGAATGAATTTATACCACCAGTCTGCACTCTTTTTGAGATATTATATTTCTGAGTGGGAATCTAACGTCCCACGTTGGATCCAAAGCACTAAAAGTCGACCCTAAATGGACTCCATCCGGCAACTTATCATACCAACTGTGCCTTAAGTTTACTGTAAATGGAGGTAGTTTTTCCACTCGGCGAGACGGTAAGCATCTGTGAGACGAAATTCTCAAAATTCTGTTGCCAATTGCTGTTATTCTTCATCATTTAAATCAAATAGTACGATGTCATTTATCAGTGCGAAGGTGATTTAGTTAGCTGCCTCCTTTGGTCTTGCTTCCCTCCTGGACCCAATTCTAAGTCCTGGAAATCTGCTCACGCACTGCTGTAAACAGTCTTGCCAAGATTTAAATTTCCCTGATTTATCTTGGTTTCATTTGTATCTTATTCCTGACCGTGTACAGTCTTAATGACGATGTTGCATGAGTATACATGTAAGAGAGCATATAGTGTTTGCTATTTCTTTGCTTCTCTTGTGCTCTTTAAAGTGAATCGGTGCTTACAAAGTCAAAGGTTTTTTCATCGCTTATTCTTGCCATGGAGAGAGGTATATCGTATTCGTTTGTTCTCCCTTTCACCTTTTTTAAAAGTACAACAGAAATGTTGAAACAGGCCAATGGAATCTTAATTTTCTTTAAACATTTTCTAAACTGGATAAGCTTATTACTACAAATATTCATACCAGCAACTACCTTAAAATCTACTCAGGCCAGTCCAATAAATAAAAAGGAGTGATAAGAGAATATCAGAATTATACTCTTTATATTAATTTTATATCCTGAAGTAATATTTATTAATCCTATTCGTAAACATAGACGAAAGTATTTTCAACGACATTCAACGGTAAAACTAAATTATTTCATATCTGAGTCGTTTTATTTTGAGAAAATGTTCTGTGCTATCGCAGTGTTAAATCATTTATTAATATGCTTGATCTTTTATTTCTAGCTGGATCTCGGTTATCTAACTCAAATAGCAACTTATACTTTGTAATAGTGAAACCTCCAGGAATTTTAAAGATTTTGTACCGCTTACAGTTGACTCCGCAAACAACAATTTTCCGTTGAAAGACAATTAAGTTTTCTCAGTGTGGTTTCATTAGTGATTTATTTCTAAATTAACTTCGTGGCTCTACGTTGAACGCCTTCTAAGGGTAAGATATCTTTTCAAGATTAGAAAACCCAAATTGAACTGCATATTCCAATTGAGGTTTGAGAAGCGCTCTGGTTGGTCGGCAAGACGTTTACTCCCAAACAACGTCCTTGGTCGCTTTGCCATTTTCTGTGCTCTTAAATGTACACAAAATTGCATTCTGCTTTATTTGTGTCATTTCTTCATCATTTGTAAGTAATTGTCATCAGATGCATGATGTTGTTGCTATCATTTTTAAGGTCATCCCATATATAATTTATTTTTTTTAAATGATAGATTTTTATCACTTTGTCTAAAGGAAGATTTTTAATGTTCCTAAAGCACTGGTAAGCAGATAAAGCTTAATTCCAACGATATCCACAGTGACAGATAGTCTTCGTTAGATCCTAATTGAATAATCCATTACAAAATTAGAGGTTACCAAAGAACACATACTACATTCATGCTTCACAATTTCCAAAAACGGGAACCGTGATAATGTTTATGTAAAAAATGGGCATGAGATCAATAGCAAAAATGTTTTGAACAAGTGAATGTTCCTCAGTTTGAAAGATTCAGCTCGCTATAGACGTCCTTCGCCCCTTGATGAATTGACAGCAACTCTTGAGAGAAATGATAATGCTACTGTTGAAGGTTTGGCAAAAGAGCTTGAGTTACCATCATCTGCCATCTATCGGCACTCGTGATAACTTGGCACAGTGCCTAAGTTCGGAAAATGAATTCCGCACGACTTGACAGTCCGATTGACAGTCCGCAATCGCAGAGAATTCGTCAAATGCAGTCGATCCCTCCTGGGCTTTTTTGAGGGTTCTTTGAGATATAAAAGGTTTATCTAATAAGAAATCTTGCCACCGAATCATCCAAGCACAGAGCAAACGAACTAGGAACAACTCGACCAAATTGAAAGAAAAACATAAGGAGAAGAGGGTCTCTTTGGTCGATCGAAATTAGGCTGTTTTCCACCATGATACTGCGTGCCCCCATACTGCAGGAATCGTTCAGGAAAAGTTTTCACAGCCCCTGTATTCTACCGATCATGCACATTAAGATTGCGATTTATACTGAAGTTTTGAACATTTCAGTGGTGATGAACACAATGATGCATTACACCCACTAAAATTGAGCATTAGCCATTTCTTTGCTCTCAAACCTCTTGAATTCTCTAACGCAGGTATCGTAAAGCTTTCGGACCTTTTGTACTGCTAATCTCTCGTACATTTGGTACTGCTATCATCTCTCGTACAGTTGGTACTGCTATCTTATCTCGTACAGTTGGTACTGCTATCATATATTGTGCAGTTGGTACTGCTATCTTATCTCGTACAGTTGGTACTGCTATCATCTCTCGTACAATTGATACTGCTATCATATCTCGTACAGCTGATACTACTATCATATCCCGTACAGTTGGCACTGCTATCATATGTATATCGTAAGTTTGGTACTGCTATCAATTCAAGTACAGTTGGTATTAGGTAGGCAGCGCCTTTCGTCCCTCGCATCGTGGACAAAACTCCCCGCCCGGATAATCAAATGAGCATAAAGATCCGAATGACAATCGCTGGTGAGCCTGAAAGCAACCAGGACCGTTCCTCGTTGGGGGAAGGGAATTCTCTGCACCGTATTGCATGATGAATGAGTGAGGAGTTACTTACCTTAGCCCCCCGGGGTTAAGTATCAGCGTAGCCACCCAATGGGCAACCAGCTCATGACGCCGCTAAAAGTTTTGTATCCGCGCTCGCTGGGAATGAAGCCCCTCCTCGACGCCAGAAATCCTTATCCATTACGATAGCAACAGCTCCAGAGTGACCTTCCAAATCTCGCCACAAAAAACGACATTACTTCAGGATGGCCTAATATTACTTGTTATAATTCTTTAATTCCTTCAAATTTGTTTTTATTTGATTTCCAGATTTATCTTTTAGCATTCTTATTTGCTGTTTACCAACTCCAGGTTTTGTTGTTTTTTTAATAGGATTTTCATTGTTTGATGTCCTACCCTAAGTTGTTTTTTTTAATAAGTTGTATTTAAATATTTTTAATAAATTGTTTTTGATTTTGTTTTGATAAGGTATCATTAATAAGTTTTTGCTTTTAATACGTTGTTTTTTAATGTTTTTTAATAAACCTTTTAAGTTACGATTACTTGATCCTTTCTTTAATTGTTCCATCTCGTCTTTTGTCTCTCATTTTTTAGTATTTTTGTTAATAAGTTGGGTTTTTAATGTTGTTTTAATATTATATTTTTATGTTTTTAATAAGTTGTTTCTAATGTTTTTTTAATAAGTTGTATTTTTAATAAACCTGTTGAGTTCCGATTACTCGATCCTTTCTCTATTGTTCCATATCATCTTTTGTCTCCCATTTATCGCCTTTTATCTAAAAGTATTTTCATGGCCTCAGGCATTCAATGAGAATGGCTAGCACGAGACATCCATCCATACAATAATCAAACAAAAATATGGCACTCTTCACTAATCGAGTGGGGGAGGATTCCTTACAATTAAGAATACCCTCAAAGGCCAGATTTTGAACAAAAGAGATACATTTAAATTGGTTTTCCGAAATAACATTAAATGTGTAAATTAATTATATTCCGGTAAAAATTGTTACAGAGTTTAAATTGATGACATGATTAAAACAATTTGATAGAGCGCTACTTTGTTTGATATCACTTTGGTTGTGGTATTGCCAATTTTTTTAACATCTCCCAGGTGCTCCAGCTCCATTTTTGTTCAAATACCAACTACAACTGTTCACAATTGGATAGCTTCTGTTTATCAATTGTCAGTTTGGTTTTGGGCCACAGATTCTTTATTGGGTTTAAATCTGGTGAATTCCTGGGCCAAAGTCCGATGGTATTTTCCACTAAGAACTTTGTTATTACTTTCGCTTTGTGACAAGGTGCACCATCATGCTAAAAATACAGTTATCATCTCCAACTTGGTCCTGAACTGTTGAGTAAAGGTGTCATGAAGCAGATTTTGGTAATATTTTCAGTTCATGTTCATGGCAGTTTTCTTGTGCAGAATTGTTCGTGCTCCAGTTTCCATAGATGAGAAGCAACCCTAGGCATGGAGAGTGCCCGGATGCTTCACCGTGGGCACGACACAGGACTCTTGAAAGCGCTCCACCTTTTTCCTCCTAACGAGGGATCTTCCAGAAGCTCTAAAAAAGTGAAGGGAGCTTCATCAGAGAATATCACTTTACTCCAGTCTTCAACAGTCCCTTCTTTATATTTCCTACATATGTGGATCCTATATGTAGCGTTCCTTTTGGTGAAATGAGGCTTCTTCGCAACCCTTCTCGATTTTTGACGTTTGTCGAAAAGTCGTCGCCTCAGTGTGCGCGCTGAAGCGTTCACACCTGCTTCTTTCCAATCGTGAGCAAACTTTGCATTGGAGACAACCCGATCCATGAGCTGGGTCCTTACCAGGAAGCGATCTTGGCGTTCATTCGAAGCTTTTAGGCATCCAGAAGACTTATTTACAGGAGTGTAACCATTCTTTTTAAACTCATTAATGGTCCTAAAGATGGTTCTCTTTGATTCAATGCCCTTAGCAACTATCTCCTTGCATTTTCAAGCCACTTTGGTGCAGAGTAACCATGGTTGCACGTTTTTCTTTGGCAAGAACTATTTCAGGAATTGAAAAAAAATCAAACATTTATTTTACCCAAAATATTACGTAATAGTTTATAATTACACTCCATCATTCCTCTAACCCATATTAATCATCATTTTACCCTTTTGATAAAATAGCAAAGCTCTAGAGACAGAAACTCACCTCCTACAAGAACAGGAACAGGCCCAGAACCAGAAACAGAACTAGGGAGTGATCTTAAATTTACAGAATGATGACTTTTTAATAAGCCCGTAATAATTAAAATATTATAATAATTATTCTTATCACATAAATTTGAAAAAGGAATAAAAAAATAGTGGTTAACTAACCGCATAGACAGTTGCCAGTTATTGTTTTGCATTTCACTATTTTAATGTAATGTCATTCAATTACTTATGGTATTCCGAAGCTCACAGACTTTAGAGAATCACTTAGTCACTTACCACTTGCGATTATTATCATTATTGTCATTGCCACTTCCCTTCTTCCAACGGTGTGGTTACTTTAATCGCAATCTCTCCTCCAATTTTGATCCAACTGCGCTTCGGTCTTATAACTGTGATTGATTGTTTTATGATTGATTGTTTCTGTGATTGAGTGTTTCTGTAATTAAGTGTTTCTCATCTCTGCCAGGCAATTTGTTCACTGGCTGAAGTGGGGCACGCACGCTCCGACCCCTGTGTGGAAGCAATTGGAATGGAGGAGGTATGCAAGAGACCCTTTCTATTGACACGAGATCAAAGACACTCTTTGACTTGTTTTTCTCCAGGATAAAAAAGCAAGTTTTCGAAGATGAAAGCCAAAGCTAGGTCCAAATGTCAGAGTCTAGAATTAGGTTATCATTTTCTGCTTACATCAGCTTCGCATCTGTTCTATGTCTGCTTCGCTCTTTCTCTCTTCAACTTTCTTATTTACTTCTTGCCATATAAGGTTAAATTTTTATTTTATTCCATTTAACAACGTAATAAATAGGACTGACTCATATGGAAGGGTAATGTACTTGTTTGGCAACAAATGTCTTGGGCGCAGGTAAACAATTTAGCCATGAATAGCAAATGTCACTTTCACATAGGGAGAATTAATATTGGTTAACAATTCCCCCTTATTTTTTTTCTTCCTTTTTCTCTCATATCATTAATAATATTATTCTTTTCTTTTGAACTTCAAAATAAAATAATATCCAAACTGATATCGACTTTTAAATATTATTATTATGTTTTTCGTTAACTTTTTTTCTTAACCGAATGCGTGGGATCGAGTGTATATGCCTGATAAGTTTCCCGTTGTTCAAGAAAGAGCGAAGGATCAAATTTATACTTTTCACTGTCAGTGCCGAGGAAGTTCTTTGTATACTTTATTTATTACTTCCGTTCTTCATCTTCATTTGAATTTATATTCTTCTCTCTCTCCCCACCCGATTCCCAATCCTTCCCAAAGACTCGGCAGTGTGTTCCACTTTCGCTCAGGTGGCTCACTCTAGAGTCCCGCTTACCCTCAGAAGCCCACAAAATCCGAGATGGGCTAAAGATGCAGATTATCCGCAGAAAAAAGAAAACCTAGGATTCGAAACGCTTTAATTCCCTGGTTATGGTCATGTAAAATAATGACATTTGCATAAAATATTATTTTTCCCTCCTATGATTTTCGTATTCCTTGGGATATTTCGATTAACCGAAAGGGGGAATTGTGAATCCAACGAGGAGCACTCACTCAGTGGAGAGGGGAGTAGGAGAGACAAAAGGAGTTTAAAGGACTGAATCGAAAGGACAGGAAGATTGGCAAAATTTGACTGCCATTGGCAACTGAAGACCAGGGAAGGGGTTCTTTCCAGGAAAAATTCCTTGAGGGAGAGGGCAATTCAGGAAGAAATACCCGAGGGAGGGGGCAATTCAGGAAGAAATACCCGAGGGAGAGGGCAATTCAGGAAGAAATACCTTGGTGGGAGAATTTCAGGAAGAAATACCTGAGGGAGGGGGCATTCAAGGAAGAAATCCCTGAGTGAGGTGGCATTTCATGAAGAAATACCTTGAGAGAGGGTATTTGAGAAAGAAATACCTGAGGGAGAGGGCAATTCAGGAAGAAATACCTGAGGGAGAGGGAAATAAAAGAATAAATCCCTGAGGGAGAGGGTTATTCAGGAAGAAAGACCTGAGGGAAAAGGCAATTCAGGAAAAAATTCCTGAGGCCGAGGGGCAATTCAGGAAAAAATCCTGATGGAGGGGGCAATTCAGGAAGAAATACCTTGGTGGGAGAATTTCAGGAAGAAATACCTGAGGGAGGGGGCATTCAAGGAAGAAATCCCTGAGAGAGGTGGCAATTCAGGAAGAAATTCCTGAGGCAGAGGGGAAATTCAGGAAAAAAAATCCTGAGGGAGAGGGGGTATTTCAGGAAGAAATCCCTGAGGGAGGTGGCAATTCAGGAAGAAATCCCTGAGGGAGAGGGTTATTCAGGAAGAAAGACCTGAGGGAAAAGGCAATTCAGTAAGAAATTCCTGAGGAAGAGGGGCAATTCAGGAAAAAATCCTGAGGGCAAGGGGGTATTTAAGGAAGAAATTCCTGAGGGAGAGGGCAATTCAGGAAGAAATACCTGAGGGAGAGGGGCAATTCAGGAAGAATTTCCTGAGGGATACGGTTATTCAGGAAGAAATACCTGAGGGAGAAGGCAATTCAGGAAGAAATACCCGAGAAAGAGGTCAATTCAAGAAGAAATCCCTGAGAGAGGGGGCAATTCAGGAAGAAATAAATACCTGAGGGAGAGGGAAATTCAAGGAGAAATCCGTGAGGGAGAGGGCAATTCAGGAAGAAATAAATACCTGAGGGAGAGGGCAATTCAGGAAGAAATCCGTGATGGAGAGGGCAATTCAGGAAGAAATTCCTGAGGCAGAGGGGCAATTCAGGAAAAAAATCCTGAGGGAGAGGGGGTATTTCAGGATATATGACCTGAGGGAGGGAGTATTTCAGGAAGAAATTCCTGAGGGAGAGGGGGTATTTCAGGAAGATATAACCTGAGAAAGGGGGTATTTCAGGAAGGAATGCTTGGGGGAGGGGGCATTTGGGGAAGAAATTCCTGGGAGAGTGGGCATTCCAGGAAAACATACGTGGGGAAGGGGGATTTCAGGAAGAAATATTTGGGGGAGGGGGCATTTCAGGAAGGAATACCTGAGGGAGGGGGTATTTTAGGAAGAAATACCTGAGAAAGGTGGCATTTCAGGAATAAATACCTGTGGAGGGGGCATTTCAGTAAGAAATACCTGAGGGAGGGGCATTCCAGGAAGATATACCTCACCTCATGCTTGAATCCATTCGGTTTTCCGTGGCCCTTCTGTCACGCATTGGGGCCCTCTTGCGCTTCTATCACATTTGCCTTTCGTTCTGTCCAACTGTTTCTGTTCTCTTGTCCCCAAATTATTAACTTGCTAAGGATTTTTGTGGAGTAAAAGTTATTTGCCTTCACCCTACCCACGCCTCTGTAATTATGGCGAGTCTGTACTGAACTACAGTGTTACTGAGCCGGTTTTGTATTCGTTCGTTGTTTATTGTATTTTAAGGTAACGGGAATGGTTTATTGTTTTTTAGGTATCATTGATCTCCCCTTGATATGTCGACTCCCGCAGCAATATTTAGCCTTGTTTTTGGTTCTCTCTTTATCCATCTATCAATACATTTATCTGCCTTCCTTTAAACGAAGCACTGATAACGCGAGAAATCTAACTAAGAAACAGATCCAGCATTTCTTCAGAGTCGTTCAACTCATTAAACGCACGCAGAGATGCAAGCAGACGAACACTTACATGTACACGTGCAATTTCCACTCGCTGTTTTGCTACAGCACCCGTTGAAACGGTATTTACATACAGTGATTAATTGCATTTTTCTTTCGGATTTATCTCTTAATTAATTTGTAAAGGAAATAAGATTGTACAAAAGTATATAACAGGATATATACAAACTTAAGTTGAAAACATGAATCGACGAGGATGTATAAATAGCCCAGACAACGTTTATTATATCTGTAGAAGATATACTCCAAGCAACTAGCGGAAAAAATTAGGTAAAAGAGTGAAAAATGCATACAATTATTGTTTTGGTTGCAAAGTTGGTGACCAAGAGAAGCCCTGGGCAACTCACAAATTTTGCACTCTGTATTGTACGGGGCTCACACAGTGGTTAAATGGCAGACTGAAGGGTATGCCTTTTGTTGTATCAATGGTGTGGCGTGAGCCAACAAATCATGTTTGTGATTGTTACTTTTGTATGAAAAATATTGCGTGATTCTCAAATAAGAACAAGTAAAAAATTGTATATCTAGATTGTAAGTCAGCTATAAAACCACTCCCCCATAATATGGAGATACCAATCCCAGTTTTTCCATTAGCTAGTGCAGTTAAAGAAGATGATTCATCGCCTAAAGAGGAGGATAACAATGACGATGAAATGTATGAGGATGATTCTAAGGAAAAGAAGATTCAGTTGATAAATCAAGAAAGATTGAATGATTTGGTGAGGGATTTATCAGTGTCAAAGGAGAACGCAGAACTGTTGGGCTCCAGACTACAGCAATGGAATCTTCTAGAGGACAGTGCAAAATTATCTACTTTCCGTAAACGCTATGAAGCCTTAGCTGCCTTCTATAAAGAAGAAGATGGTGCTTGTTTCTGTACTGATGTTAATGGCCTCATGAATCAGCTAGAAAACGAGCATTTACCTGATGAATGGAGACTATTCATCGATAAAAGCACTGCTAGCCTCAAAGCTTTGTTACTACACAATGGTAACAAAAAACCTTCAATTCCTGTCGCACTTATTGTTGGGATGATGGAGACATATGACTCAATGAAATTTATTTTGGAAGGTATTCATTACTCGCATCATAAGTGGAATATCTGTGGTGATCTAAAGGTAATTTCTTTACTTCTTGGATTGCGGCTAGGATATACAAAGAATATGTTCTTCTTATGCCTATGAAACAGCCGTGGATCAATCGGGGCACCCTATTTGGCACCCTATATTGTATAAATGTGGCCCGAAAGAGAAGAACATATAGTTGGCCGATACAATGTGAAGCACATGCCTTTGTTACATCCACAGAAAACCGATGCTAAACTTAAAACTGGCATTTTTGTAGGACCTGAACTCACTTGAGTTGGCAGCATGGGATTCATTTGTTCATGTAGTGCAGAACTTCCTTTGGTAATCATAGGCCTGGAAACTATGAAGAACTAGTGGACAACATGCTAAAGGCCTATCAATGAATTGGGTGTCGGATGTCTCTTAAGATGCATTTCTTGCATTCGCATCTAGATTTCTTTCTATCTAATATGGGTAATATTCGTGACGAACATGGGGAAAGGTTCGACCGAGATATTGCAATGATGGAAAGCAGATATCAAGGCCGCTTCAACGAAAACATGATGGGTGACTACTGCTCGTTCCTACAACGGGAGGATCCTATATCCACGTACAAGCGCAAGAGCGAGAGTCTCAAACATTTTTGAAGAAATTTATAGTTAGGTGAGTACTACCGCTTTTATATGTAATACATATCTTGTCTGGGTCTGCAAAAGGACGTACATAATGCCAAATAGGGTGCCCCGATTCCAAACCTCTGCCAAGAAACCTCTTATTTTTTTCAAACTCGTAATAATTATATCATTAATTGATCCAAGGTGACAAAGTGAGCCATACAGCCTAATTGCATAACTCAGGAACCTTATGTGCTAGGAGAGATCCGAACACAGATTTGGAATCAGCGCATCAAAATTAGCTAGGTAGAACAACATTTAACCAAGTTGCAGAGACATAGTTAAAATTTGTTGGCTAGTGTAATGAAAGGTGGAAGAATATACATGGTTAGCAAATTGAGATGGCAAAAAGCATAACTCTCATGAGCGCGTCCTTGTTCCGCAACCTTGTAGAGATTCATGCACATATACTTTGACTATTAGAACATTCATAGGCATGTGCACATTCAATGGTAAGAATAATGCGTTTTCCAACTTCGTCCACTCGTTTATCCTGGTTCTTCTTGTGGGGGATATAAGTGGGCCGATGCGCCCCCAATCTTCACTCACGGTTCCCAGTTCGCATTCCTGACCCCCCCTTCCCTTAGATACGGGCAGAGGAATCACAGGTATTTTTGTGATGGTAAGGGGATATGTAGGGAGACTTTTGCTTTTTAGTGCGGACCAGAGAAGGTCTTGAGAGTTACACAGGGTTAAGCAAAAGCATCCCCAAAAACCGATTAAATAAAATGCAAAAGTAGAAAAAGGCAGAACGAATTCTTAATGTTTGTAGGAAAACTTTTGCTAACCTCTATGGATCAGGGTCTCTCAACTAGGAGTCAATTTCCACATGGGATGGGAGAAATTTCAGAGATTCAAAAGGGAAGATTGGATCTAAAGATTAGCAGACTGTAGGATTGAATATTTCTACAAACATAGTTCTACAGATTGTTCCTGAATTGTAGGACTCCAAAATTATTAAAGTTCCAAGATTAAATTAAAAATATAGAAATTATTTCTTTTTTTATATGTAAAAAGCTCATTTCTAGTTTTTTGGAAGGGGAGAATAAAATTGTGATGTAAGGATGGAATGGAGCACGGGGTTGATAATCCTTGCTATAGACTGATTGTGAGGTAAATAGTTGGGTATCCAGACACGGGAGTTGGGTAGATTACTAGACAGTTTTCATCAGCCTGCCCCCCTGCCCTGCACTGGAGGTTTAAATCAAAATTTTTGTGCCCTGGACCCACCTGTAGATATTTGGCGCTGGATGTTATGAATGCATCCCCCCCCCCATTACGGCCCTGCATTTAAGGCTGAAGAGCTTTTCCTCTACAGTACTCTTCTCCCTTAGTCTCCACGTTCATTCCTCTTTCTCTCCCTTTATATCTCTTTGTCTATCTATTTATCTTTCTCGCTCCGGATAGAGCGAGGAGGGAGGCACTGGTTGTGAGGGTGGGGGATGGGTCTCGCGTTGCTCCAGATTCAAGGCATCGTTGCGGTTCCTCGCTTTCCGGCGGGCGCCAATGTGGTACAGTGCCGGGTGGTGTGGCCAAGGCGTCTGTGGAAGCATCGGGGTCATGCATACTGGTTTCAAACACCTAGTGTGGGCATAGAGAGAGACGTTTCGACCCCCCTCCCCCGGCCCACTACAGAGTCAGTAATGGGTTGAGCAAAAATAATGAGTTCACCTGAGCCTCAAAAGGCAGCCTCAAGGACGTGACTGAAACTCGATCGTCTGCCTTAACCATTAGTGGCACCAATGTACTCCCTCCTTATCACTATTAACTCATCATCGCTATTTTTCTTTTCATCATTTACTTATCATTATGACTCTCTCCGATGATCAATGGGGGGGGGGGGTAATCGTCATTACTTCTCTTTGTTCTCTTCAACGTCTCTATCCTCATTGTTCCAGATGATGATCATGCCGAAAATCACCACCACACTCACTATCATCTTTGTAGTCGTCTTTGTTGTAATCGTCATCATCATTTATCCTCGTTGTCTCGTCATCTTCATCGTCTCTCAATTTCTGCTTATGTCGTCTGTGTGGTCATAATCACTATCCTCTTCATCATCATTGCCATTATTAGATCGCCCATCCCCACGCCTAACCTTTCTATACACCCTCACATAACCCATCATAAACAAGCCATACTCTCCCTATACACCTACATGAACATACCCTTAGATATCTGCCTGACTCGCGCGCAAACCACACACATACGCACACGTGTACGAGAAATCTTCGATCTTCAATTTCAATCTAACACTGTCAAAATTTTATCTTACTGGGTTTAATTCCTTCCCCTCTTCTTTTATACTTACACATGAATAATTCGATTTCTTCCAAACATACTTCTACTATAACTGTACATCCAACACATCGATAACCTCTTTGATTGATTCCTTTACTCTTCCACGTCTCACCATTTCAGAAAATAGGTGGACCCTGAACATAATCTCTCTCTGAGATATGTAGGCATAGATAGCGCATAGCTTACACATAGCGTCAAATAAATTCACCATATTTCGTAGCCATAAGTACCATATAACATACGCATAGCGTCAAATAAATCAACTAAATCTTGTATCCATAGATACCGCAAGGCCTACGCATAGCTTCAAATAAATCGACTAAATATCGTATCCATAGATACCGCACGGCCTACCCATAGCGTCAAATAAATCGACTAAATATCGTATCCATAGATACCGCACGGCCTACCCATAGCGTCAAATAAATCGACTAAATCTCGTATCCATAGATACCATATATTCGACTCTTAGCCTTAAATAACCGAATCCCCGTAGCTATATGGAGATACATTTATGTTAATAATTGACACTTTTGTTTACTATATATACTGAGACCTTCTCTTTTCAATATGGGTATTAGATTTAACACTGGTAGGCCTTTCTCACGAAAATTGTGCTTCACCTTTAGAACCTATTGAGTTGAGGGCACAGCTGCCGAAACGATATATATAAAATTATAGGATCTAACTACAATGAACACAGTTTTTCAACCATATAATTACTTTGTATAAAAGGTGACGAGACCATAGCGTCGATTGCGACTGTTTGTTGCTCCACTTCTTGTAATGAGTGCCACCAACGCCCTCTCGAATTTCACTGACGTTTTTCTTTAGTTTCTTTATGAAATTCATCCGTGCGAAATGAGCTTCCTGCGAGTTTTATTTTCCCGATGCTCCTTTTTTCTCGGTTCTCCAATGCTGTTTGCTTCAATGTTTTCAACTGTGTCAATGTGTCTGTATTTTGGGGGCATTATTTTTGATTCCTAATGATTAGCTCGACACGTAGTGTTCTGCCACCCCATTAAACTCCATATGAATTTCATACACCCTTCCAGTCACGCCACCACACGAATCTCGCTAACATATGGGAGAGAAAATTGTCGGATCTCTTCTTGAATGAAGATAGGCTCACTCACGTAGCGCCCCCTCACAAAATCTATAAATACACACCTATCGTGCACAATATTATTCAGTTCTTCCTTGATCAGTTCTTTCTCTTTCGCACATTCATTCACATAATCAACACACCTTTTGTGCGAGGTCTTTTCTTTTAACCCTTCTCTCACCTTGACATTCACGTATATTATTTTCACAAGTCGATTTTCATCCATTCTTCTTAGACGTCCTTGCTACATCAAGATACTCATCCCAGTCTCACTCCCATACAACAACATTGACATCAGCATACTCTCAGGCAGCTTCTTGGTTCAGTCCATTCTCAAAGCCTTAGCCTTCACTAACGCTCAAATCACCCAGACGAGATTTTACTCCTATTAAAAACATTTCTGCTCCATCTCTACCACTATCATTTTCAACGGATTCAAGGTTCTTCAAACTTCGCACTTGTTCAAGGGTGATACCACGGACCATATCTCATTCTTACTCTGAAATATCATTGTGGCGTAGTTTCAGCACTTTATATTATATTAAAAATGCAACTAGGAGAATACTCAAATTAATTCATAATATTCTTAAAATTGTTGTCTTTTCGAGCCACAGGTTCATCAGGCAACTAAGATTAAATAGACAGAAGCAAATATAGTAAAATACCGCATATTTGAAGCTAAATACCCAAATCACGCCCAACCAGGGTATATAAATAGAGACAAAAGTTTTAAGACCAAGATGTCCACGAAAGCGTAATTAAAAACACTGCAAGGCGTATAAATGACTGCCTCACACCTTCACAACATTTTTTCCGAAACTTCAGTCGTGTACATAAGAAAGAATGAATACACACGAACAGGCAGTAACTGCCATGTACATATATTAATAAATGAACTTCACAGCTTCGCTCCTTCTTACTAACCGAAATATATATATTTTTTTAACCCAATCATTCTATTCAGTGCAATCACCAACTTTATCCCACGATTTTTTTATTCTCTCCTTCAGTTACTCTATTACTTATGTAATAATTTTGAAGACTCTCTCCCTCTCCCCCCATACTAAGCTTCATACCAAGCTTGGTATGAACGTTGCAAAGGATGGAAATACTGCCCGCCTGCAGGAAGATCTTGGGAAGATTGGGGAGTGGTCGGACACGTGGCAAATGCCTTTTAACGGGAACAAATGCAAAGGGATGCATATCGGCCACAGAAACCCCCAATCTCAGTATATCCTTAAGAGCACTGCTCTTGAAACCACCGACACTGAGAAGGACTTGGGTGTAATTATCACTAGTGATCTCAAGTTCTCGAGGCAGTGTATTGAGGCGGAGAAGAAAGCCCAAAGGATGCTAGGTTATATAAAGCGACAGTTTGGATATCGGAACAAGGAAATAGTGCTCTGTACAATTCACTTGTCCGACTGCACCTGGAGTATGCCGTACAATTTTGGAGTCCTTCGTTTCGAAATGACATCGCGAGATTGGAACGCGTCCAAGCCAGGACAACCAAACTGATTCCTTCTATCATACATAAAAGTTATGAAGATATATTAAGGGAATTAGATCTGTTCTCGTTGGAAACCCGTAGACTGCGTGGTCAGCTCATCGAAGTTTTCAAAATACTTCGAGAGTTCGACAATGTTGACTACAGGGATATTTTCAGCCTTAATGAGAGCAGAACAAGAAATCACGGCTTCAAACTTGAGCTGAAGCATTACAACCGCGATCTGTGTGGGAATTTTTCACGTAGAGTATCTGCGGTAGCTGGAACGCACTTCCGATGGAGGTTGTCAACAGCTATTCTGTTGACCAGTTCAAGACAAGACTAGACAAAGTCTTGAAAAGTGGCCGTTTAGGGAGGACGTAAGGCAATTGAGCGGGGATGTGCCCGCTCGACAGCTAGTCCAAAGGTACCCTCATTGAATGTACCGTAAGGTCTTCTAAGGGTACTTATTTTCCTTCTTAATCCTTGTTACTTGTTACTCTCTCTCTCTCTCTCTCATCTCTCGCTTTATTAATTTTTTAACTTCTTCTATACAAACTGCCCTTACATACCTTTATCTTTGTCGTTACGGGTAAGACATTCTGGAAGTCACTCACTAAGGTACAAAACTGCATGCTATCCTTGATCATTGTGCTAATTTGCTAACTATTTACGTTCGCATGAACATTAAAAAAAAGAATCCAAGGGTAATGTGATCGATGAGGAGTTGAAAGCCTATGAGTCAGAGCAGTTCGTTCAGGTGTATAATGCGAGTATGGAAGACAAAGCGAATTTGAATATTATTTGCTTCGAAGATGTAAGACGAGTGTTATATATAGATCTGATATAGATGTATAGACACGATATGTTAGTAATACTGTGAAAGTCCTCAAAAGGGAGAAGGCAGTTAAAGTAGACGACAAAGTAGCCAGATGGTAAAATGTGAGGTGATTGTTTTATGGAATAGGTCTGGTGGTTTTGTTGTAAGTCTGCTGTAAATACAACAGTGCCTAATGATTTGAAAAATGCTGGAGTGGCAACTTTATATGAAGGACAGGGCAATGGCTTCACCACTCCAAGCTTGCGCTTCGCTACTAAGATTAAAATTTAAAATCTAAAAAAAAGCATCCATGGTTAAATTTTTATAAATTTTCTGAACTTAAACAATTATAATAATTTAAAAAGGAACTCTAAACTAAATTTCTCCCCTTTCAAAATATCACTTTGATAAAATATAGTTATAGAGAAGATATATAAAAATAAATTTTCTGAACTTCACCATTTGTAAAATCTTTAGGGTTTAAAAAATTCACAAAATTTTTATACTTATATTTATTTCTGAACTTCACCATTTTGTTTTTTGATATTATAAAAAATTATTAGAAATAACTTTGATAAAAACATAAGTCATAACCAAACTAAGATGAAATTATTATTCAAATACTCAAAAAAAATTCCCCTTCTTAAATTATAGAGTTAGTGATGATGATGAAAAGGAAAAAGAGGTGAATGTAAGAATTTAACAAAGAAAAACTATTAAGTTCGTAGGCAAATTGTATGGATAAATTTGGATTAAGTTCGAAAGAAGCGTAATTGATTGAATGGTAGGGGATAAAGCAAGTTGGGATTAGAACGGGTATTGTGCGTGTTGATCAAGTATTTGTATTGAGATTGTAGTGTGAGACAGCAAGGGATGAGACATTAAGGTGCATGTTGGGTATGAACTTCACGGTACCATGTACTAAAACATAGAGACCGAGACCCATACCAGAAAAATGATCAGCAATCGGAAAATCCGGGAAAGGAACCGATTAAACTTTTACGTCCTTAAAATTAAACTTTGTTTAATTGGCAGGAAAATCTAAATATTGAGATCAATTGTGTTTATTTATTTTGTTTTACGTCATTTATGAAGTAGTATTTTAAGAAAATTTGTGCATTTAGAGCCGCATTAAATAATTAATAAAGAATCATTGACAGAAATTGACCAGCTGCTGAAAGAGTTTGTTCACTTTCAATGCTTGTTGGTATAATTGCTAAGAAGTGCAGTTCGCAATAGATTCCCCGTCGACTTAAACAGTTGAAATTATTTGCCAGCATCTAAATTTTCTTGTTTTTTGATGTTCGTGTGAGATTAAAATTTATTTGCTACCTTGTACTATTCCTGAAGCAAAGGATCGGGAATCCAATCGGGTGTATTTTGATATAGGTACTTCTTCAATGTCCCTTTTTCTTCATTTTATTCATTAGTTTTGGGAGACGGGCAATATTTTCGGGTCTTGCTTGGTTCAATTCCTGAAATCAAGGAACGGAGAATTTCCAAGGTAGCAAGAACAAGGTACACATCCTAACGCCGGAGAGAGTGGCTCGGCACCCATGAGAATGTATGGCAAGGGTGTCTAGTATAGCTGTGGCTATTGAAACCTATATAAATTTTGATGAAAGAAGTGTGAGTGAGGTTTTATGTGTATGATGAAAAATGGCGAGGGATGGGTGCTGTCTACGATAGCGTATGGTGATGACCTCATGGCGAGGGAGAGAGGAGTAAAAGTAATATGGAAATGTTGATTGAAGCTTTTGACAGAGTATGCGTGAGGAGGGGCTTAAAAGTAAATTAAAAGAGGATAAGGTGATTGGGTTTGACGGTAAGTTGGGATGGAGTGTGGCATTCGAATCCACGGTGTGTACCTTGAGCAAGTGCAGTGATTGACGAGTAATATATAGAGATGTGTCTTGAATGAGAGTGGTGAGGTTATAGCGGACTGACTAGTAGAATGGTAGCAAAGTTCCAAAGAGGATGAGAGGGTTTGAGTATAATGCTAAATATAGTGGTATGAGAGTGTGGTAGTTTGTGTATGGGAGCGAGAAGGCAGCAAGAGGGTTGTCAGTTGACGCCTAGAGAATGTACCCTCCCGGCTTCAATACTCTCCGTTTGCTCTCCTTATTCTAATGCCCGCAGGATGATTTGTGGCTATGAATTTATCTTCCACCTTCTTCTATCTTCACCGCTCTCTTTAAAGATCTGGCTGCGTGATACGGTCTCGTTACTATTGTGCATACACTTGGAAGAAGTGGGGGGTACGAGACTATGTTACGGGGAGGGGATAAATAAGGAGAGTAAGAAAGGTGTAAATGGACCATTTAATGGGAAAGATAAATAGAACGATGGAGAAATTGTAAGATATATTTAAGGTTTGAACGAGATGCAATGGTCATTTTTCTGAAGTGGTTTTGGGGCATTTAAAAATAGATGAGTATAAACTTGTAAGGGGGTAGGCATAAAGGGAATGAATGTAGAAGTGCGCGTAGGGTTGCACTACAGCACAGCAGATGAATGGATTGTAAGGAAGTTTTTAGGGAAGGAGTTTAAGGACTCCTGCTAATGGACGATGACTTCTATTGCAAGAGGAGAAATAGGACCCCTTTGACGTGGATGAGTGGGGCACAGGATGCCTTTTGGCCGAAGAGGTTTGAATGAGGAAGAGATTTAGCGTCCTTTGATTCCACTCTGTGTGGGAGAATGGTGATGATGATGAGAATTAAGTTGACCACTTTTATATTACATAGATTAACTTTGACCCCTTTTGTCATAGACGAATCAATGGGCAACTCTCAGTGTGCAATCATATCTCTATCAATACATTTTCTATTTTGTGTATATTTGTTCCAATCATTGAAGCTCTTTCGACTGTTAAGACGGAACGTGCGAGTTGATTCAATCATTCACCATGGCAACTTAGTCTGGTTCATGGTTTTCCTATGCCATTACTTATCTCTATTTCTGTTTTTGAGAAAACGAGAGAAGACACAATTAGCTTTATAGCAAATACTTAACTCTAACCCCCACGCATTGTTCATCCCCAATCAATCCTTCAGTTATCCTTCCTATACGCTCAATCCTCTACCCGCTCTCAAGTACCATGTCATTTTTGTATTTGATGTTCACACGTCTATTTTTCTCCAAGTTCCTCACCTTTCTCATTTACTTCCAGAGTAGCTTCCTGTTCTCATCGGGGTCCTCATTCATCTTCCTTTCCCCATCAGGATCCTCATTTATCTTACTGTCCCCATCGGGATCCTCATTCATCTTCTTGTTCCCACCCGGATCCTCATTCATCTTCCTGTTACAATCGGGATCCTCATTCATCTTCCTGTTCCCATCCGGATCCTCATTATTCTTTATTCCAAACGCTTTATTTGCTGTTTTTCATATCTTTTTATGCATTCAACCGCATGTTCATGAGATCCTAACGTGAACTGTTAAGCATTTTTAAGTACATTTCCTCTTTTTTGCCTTCCAGTGCACGCTTTGAATCTTCATTCCTTCAGTCAAAATTTTATTTCCTTTTTCCTGTTCTGTCACACTGACACTCACCTTGTGCATTACCTTAATACCACTTTCTTAAAGTTATTTAATGTATATTATTAAGTTAAGTATAATTATGATATGAATTCTGTTTTAAAAGAAAGCAATAAAAATTCGACTCCCTTTGAATAGATTATTACACTCCACAAATATATATATATCGGTGGGTGTTCATTCTGTTATCTGGCAGAAGAGATAGAATGGCGGCGCCGTGGCCTGGGCGCTTGCTCGTAGCTCTCAATCCAACTTCTCTAAATCCGCATTCCACATTGACACAAACGACTCTCCAACATCGTAATTTAGATTTTTTTTTTAAGGCGTCAAGTTTCCACAAACAACTGTCTACGGACTGCGTGGTCGCTTCTTTCAGGTTGGACCGGTTTTAGTCGTACACACCTTAAAATTTGTGTCACCCATCTACCTAAGATAACGACCTCTTTTACTATTATCAGGTTATGATGATAATACTATTCATGACCATGTTGTAGGCGATGGTCCACTGAGGCTCTTAAGATCCCTCCAAAGGGCTCCATCTGAAATCTGAGCTGGTGAGGATGCCACGACGCATTGCAGCGAGGCATTGGTGCCAAATGACAACCGTTCTCTCGAGGGAATAAGGGGGAAAGAAGGTAATGTTTGTTGACGGTAATAAAAATATGCATATATAAAAAAAAATAATCCGAAAGAGGAGATGAGAAAATAGTGCCAGAAGGATATTTTTCAACTGTGTACCGGCACTTCTGGCTGTACCGGTTTTTACCGCAATGTAGTTTTAGCTGCCTCTTCGTACTCCTCCGGACCCAAGGTCGTCTACCTCTACGCCTTCTACCCACCTAACTTTCAGTTCACCAGTTTTTTACTGATTTTACCCAAATTCCATCACACCTTAATTTTTTAACGTGGCAACTCTCATGCAGAGCGCATGTGTAGATGTACACATATAAACTGTTGCAGTTGCATACGCCGGGTAATCTAATTGGAGCGACTCCGCTCCAGTCGCTTCGACTCGCATTATTAAGGGCATCGGCGTAGTCCAGCTGCTAGTGCATCAGTTCCGCCATCTCTAAAACCCTTTCATAACATCCGTCTTCCTTGGCTTAATAACGTAACCCTGATAATAAGTGCGTGGCTAGGGAGGGACTGGGTCATAAACCTTCATCAGAGGCACTCAGGAGTGACATTTAAAGAAACGGGGTCATTTTTATTTAGGGTGTCATCTGAAACCCTTTTTGGGAGATTCTGAAACTTCCTCAAATGGAAAATAGAAAACATTTTTAGGCAGTCGTTTTGCCGAGCGAGGCAGGAAATCATCATAATTCACAGTGATCTCTTCCCCTTTCCCAAAACGGGGAATTTAGGGCTCCTCATTGATCATTGGTCTCCCTTCTGAGTGAATGGGATGGCGTGAATCATTTTTCCACGCAACCTTATTATTCCTAGAAATATAAATATATGCGCCAAAGAAATGCTCGGTTAAACGCGAGTGCAGATCGAGGGCGAAGGTTGAGGAAGAAATGGGGCCATTCGTGATAGCGAGCCTATTAGTTCTCACGCATCGCTTCAATCGCTTGTGAGCTGCAGTGCCCTCCCAGCTCTTGTAAGCAAATGATGCGGAATTTGATCCTCGGATCTGCCATCGTAAATAAATTGGTAAAGTTTAAGGTAATTAAATGACTAAAAGAGGACCATTTCTATGCTACGTGCCACGAGGGGGCATAACTCGCTTTATGACCAGTGATGCGGGCACGCTTCTTGCTGCCCAATTTCCTAATAAAAAATGAAGTAGATTTTTATAAGTCTTATCTGACAATATGGTTGGTTATTCAATGGTATAGTCGTATTATGGTCGCCGTTTCTGATAAATGTCTGCAATTTAAAGCTGGAATTCTCTTCCCTGGCCGCGGAAGTCGGTACTACATGTTACCAATTTGATAGCCCTATTATAAGCGTATTATATCATTAAAATAAAACAAAACACAGGGGAATTGTACTAAGAACTTATTGTCAACATATTGTAAGTTATATCATGGCCCCAACGGTAGCCACGTTTGTGTTTTGCAATCTTAAAAAAGTCACCCAAGTTATACAAGATTATACTAAATCGTCTTCCTAATGCAGTGATTCCCAACGTGGGCGCTAACGCCCCCTTGTGGGCGTTGGTGAGGTACAAGGGAGCGCTATAAGATGATGCTTCACTTAGAGGGCGTTGAATGCACACTGGCGCGTTCGGCATTTATTCAATGTTAACCATATCAAGTTTAAATATTACTCAATTATTATACCATACCTAGTTTTGACCTGTAGAAATCTATAGAAATACTGCAATTCTATGGAAAGCAAAAAATCTGCAGAATTTTATAGAAATTTTATAGAATTCTACAGAAAATTCTACTAGATGGCAGTGATGTGTGTTAGTGTGCTTGTTTTCTCGCTCAGTTGGTGTTACAACACAGGCTTGCCAAATTGGCAATCTCGTAGTCATAATTCGTGAAAATTGATTACCTTTTAACTTTGTGGTCATGGAAAAATTAATGTCGATACTTATGTAGGTGCAATTATAAATTTTACTGATATACAGATTTAAAATTCTATGCATTATTTGCATAGCTTAATATTGTAAACGCATTGTATTAACAGTATTGTGCGACTACTTGTTGATACTTCTCCACGCGGTATTTTTGGCTTGCGGTGACGTGCTTGATGCAAACTGTTACTGAAAAGGTTTGTTTGATGGCGTTTTAATAAACCTCTGATAGATGACTTATAGTTTGCTATAACTTCTTCAATAATACCAAACATGCTTGAGGTTCGATCTGTACTTGTATAAAATAAGTACGCAAATCTTCCACTCGTTATTGTTTCTCTAAACTTGATCCGTTTTGTACTTGTATAAAACATGCAAGTAACAGTCACACTCTCTTGGGTCCACGTCTGTTTTTGATTGCTCTTAGTTTCCGCGTAAGTTATGTCTTGGTAAATGTTGTTCCTTTGCGTGATATTAGTTATTTAGTGCTTTTTTGCAATACTTTTCTTATAAGCTTTGATGTATTTTTTTTCATGATATTTACCCATATTGTGACAAATGCAAGTAGTAAGAATGGTGATATTTGTATAGCTTTAATAACTATATACAAACTTAATCATCGTCTTGCTAACACATATTTTTGCTGTTTTCCCTTTTTCCAGTTTTATGTTTGCTGTGTCCGATTATTTCAGTTGTGAGTCAGGCGTGTTCCCTGTAATCATTATTGGTGGTGAAATTCTGTATTTGCCGTTTACTGATCTATTTGAATTATAGTGACCGTGTTTAACTAACCATAACTATGTCTAAAAACTCAAAACGAAAGTGCAGACAATATAGTCTTGAATATTTGAAGTTTGGATTTATTTGTTCTCCTAATAACAACCAACTCTGTGAGAAAGTGTTCTCTAACGAGGCCATGAAACCATCCCGACTTTCTGATTACTTAAAGAAGATTCATCCTGATAAAGAAAAAGATAATTTGTCATATTTTCAAACTTTACAAGAGAGATTTGACAACATAAAAACCATTGGCTCCTTTATAACAAAACGATCCCTAAAATGCAACGAGGGACTTGTTTGTTCATATAATATCTCCAAAATGATTGCTAGGTATGGAGAAGCCTCATACAATTGGAGAAACCTGATTTTACCAGCTATAGAGGAAGTCTTGCATACAGTAATACATCATCGTTCATCAAGCACAATTGCCAAAGCGATTCCACTTAGTAATAATACTGTTCAAAGAAGAGTTGACGAAATGGCCGAAGACATTGAAGAAATCCTATGTGACACACTTGAGGTTCAGTAATTTGGTTTACAATTGGATGAGTCTACACTGCCAGGCAATGAAGCAATCAATACCTTAGGATTTGTTCGCTTTATTAAAGAAAACAAAATTGAACAAGAGCTGCTCTTTGCAAAGGAACTTGAAACAAACACTAAATGTGAGTGAATATATTTTTACTGCAGTTGAACAGTTTTTTAAAGAAAAAGATGCCCAACGATCAATATTATTGCTTGCGCGACTGACGGAGCTCCAGCGTTAAAAGGACTATATAAAGGTTTTCTTGCATTTTTTCAAGAAAGGACTTGGAAGAAAACTCTGATTTATTCACGATTAACAAGAAGTCACAGCCAGCAAAGGCGGTAAAGTCGAGGGGAGGACTTTCGAAAACGTCATCGATCTTTGCCTTTTCCCCACGGGGAATATAAGAACTTTTTTATTCGGAGCCAAGTGTAGCCAACTCATGTCTGGCTAAGTCCCCTCGCAGCCCCCTACCCCCTGGAGCATGGGGGCTGAAGTGAACTGAACTGTCATTCATCAATCTCGCTCCAACTATGTCGCTCCACTTCGATAGACATAATTGGAGACGTAGAGGAAATCAGGTTTGAGGATTAGCCCACTGTGGAATTCTGTGGAAGAGAAAACCCGGTTACGAGGCGATGCTGAAAGCTTTGGGGAAGAGTACGCTCTAATCTCTAAGGGTAATTTCTGGCCAAGACCACAGGGGGACATATAACCGTCCCTGTGTAAGTTGGAAGCAGCATCGATAACCAAACCCCAGACGGGGCGGCACCCCCAGGTGGTGGTAGTTGATTCAATCACCACCCATCATTAAGTCCGCCACTTATCATCCGTCTGAGGGTCCTCCCCGGGTACATCCATCATTCATCCATCCCATCCCGGAGTTCATTTTCACTGAGGCTCTCTTGCAAAGGGGAAGGGGAAGGTGCCCTCTATAAACAACTCCATAAAAAAGATCATAATTTTTACCAAGAAGGAAGGAGAACCATTACAAGCAATAAGATATATAAACTACACCTAAAAGACAAGAGGAAATTTAACCCAGGGGGGCTTCCCCTGAGGGGATAATGGAGCCCAATGGAACCACCAAAATCCCGCTGAGCACCATCAGTGGAAGCGCCAGGCCAAGCCGTGAGAAGGTGTTCGAAGTGATCTTCAGGAAACTGAAGACCGCTATGCTCCATCTGCTCGAGGTCCCCACAAGATATGTGGCGGTCTGCGAGAAGGAAAAAGATGTTGAGGGAATAACAAAGGAGGAGGCAGTAGAGACACTGCGTGAGATAGGTCTTCAACCTGCAATCCCACCTCAGATACAGACGCACAGGAGCGTTGTATGCAGAAAACTAGATCCTTGGATTAGGCAAAACTCCTACGAACAGATAAAAGAAGAAATAATGAGAAACCAACCATGGGCCAAGGTTTCAGAAATAATTAAGTTCTGGAACAGAAAAGAAAACGCGGAATACTCGCATGTGTTCAGAGTGGTTTTTACGGACACAGAGATGGCCCAAAAAGCAAAAGAAAATGGTCTTTCGCTATTTAATGCAAAAATCAGCGGAAAGCAGATAGAAAGGGAGGAATTTACTCCCATTCAGTTCTGCTTCCACTGTTACAAAATGGGGAGGCAGGCGACTAAGGACTGTTCCGAACCACAGGAGATCTGCTCAAGGTGCAGTGAGGCGGGGCACCACTGGAAAAAACTGCAGCAGTCCGAGGGAAAAGTGCGCCAACTGCGGTCAATGACATCGCTCCATAGCTATGGCCTGCCCTCTAAAAAAGAAACTAATTAAGAAGAAAGTCCAGCAGAAGAAAGAAGAACCCACCAGGAAACAGAACACTACGTACGCCCAGGCAGCGAAAGCAGTCCTCACGGAAACGGAGGCTAAGGAAACCTATCTAAGGCTGGAAAACGAAAGTTCCACCAAAATTCTGACATGCTTCTTATACGCGCATGTCAGAAACATAACTAACCCAGGAACCTTTACAAAGGAGTTAAACCAGATGCTGGCAAAAAACGAGATGAGCGAGATGTGGTTCACCGAAAATCCACCGTTGGGAGACGTGCTCCAGTTACAAATGGTCCCCAAAGAAACAGTAAGTAGAAATCAGGAGACAGAGAAGAGAAACAGTAAAGAATTTAGACGGCCAGATCCCAGGATCAAGGCCAAAAAAGAGAGAGAGGCGGCGTCCAAGACAACCCAACCAAAACCAAAGTGTGCGGAAAAAGAAAAAGAATCAGAGTCATCTGATACCACGGACACCTCGGACTCATAGGGCTCCGTATGTGAAGTGAAGCCCAAAAAGGGGAAGAAGAAGAAAAATAAGAAAATCGACGCCGACATAGTTAATCTCTATATATACGCCACGGAACAGTTCCTCTTCCCGAAGGACTGGGACACAAATAAAATCTGTGTGGGTATTAAGAAAAAGTACTACAAATGGGACTTCGATGCTCAATGCGACGAAGAAACGGTTGAGGAGGCTTTGTATAACCAAAATATCGCCTTCCACCGAGAAACCTTTGTAGAACTCTCCCCAGCAGAATACAAGAAGAAAAGAAACGGGAAACGGAAATGAACAACCCGTAAACACTAAGACATCCACACAAGCCAGAACAGAGAATGGAAAACCAAAACAACAGGTTAAAGGTCTTAACACTCGACGTGAACGGATGGGAGTGGAAAGCCACGGCATACGGTAACATATTTTGTGTGCTTGATCCCGACATCATACTAATCACGGAGCATGGTATCGATACGACCAACAAGCAGTTAAAGATACCAGGCTACAGAGTGTTCTCAAAAAAACATTCGCAGGAGAGGTACGATGGTGCTGCCGTTGCCATCAGAAGGAATCTCTCGTTCAAACGCCTTCCGGATATGGACGAGTCCTTCTTGGCGATAGAGCTGCACACTTTAGTAGGCAAGCTCATAGTAGCGGTGGCATACCAACCACCTTGACGAAAGTACCTTCCTCTCACAAACTTTTACACCCTGTTTGTCCACGGCAAAATGGTATACCTTGGGGCGACCTCAATGCCAGATGCCGAACGGCTGGCTATGGTAACACAAACGAAAGAGGTCATAACTTGGAAATGATTATGAGAAGGAAAAACATCCAGCGTATAGGGCAGGATTTTCCGACCTATTTCACCGTAAGGTCCGCAACGAAGCCCGACATAATCATGACAAGCAATGGCTTCCCTTTCAATTACCGTAGTGAGCCAGGCCCGACAGTCCCCAGTGACCACATAGCGATTTGACGACCATTTCTCTCTCGCCAATACAGCTCCCAATCCCTCTTCGAAAAAGCTACCCTTCGGCCAACTGAGAACGCTACAAGGACACCCTTGCTAGATATGAACCAGTGGACCTGAACGGGGCAAGACTAGAGAGGATCGATGAGGAGCTGGAGACGATAACTGCCCGCATCATCGAAGCAGATCGTGAGGTGTGCCGATGAAGAGGTACATAACTCTCCCACAACCCAGATGGACCGAAGAAATGAGAGAGATCGCTAGAGTGCACAGGGAGGTGCACGATGAAACCAGGAGAGAAGGTGCAAATCGGGAAAGAACAACGCTGCTAAGACGCCTGAGTGAAAAACTTAAGCAGGCTATCAACCAGCAACAGGCTGAAATCTGGGACAGCCTGATTGAAAAGGTTGACAGCGAGGTGCGACCCGATGTGTTCTGGCGACTTGTGAGCAAGTTGAAAGGTCTTACAAGTAGAGAAAAGACCCGAATTAAGGAGGGCGATGACTACTTGGAAGACCCGGCAGGATTGGAAGAAAGATTCCGCATGTTCTGGGCGAATGTCTTCAAGATAACACCAGAAGAAAATGCGGAATTCGACCAGAAATTCGAAGGCCAACTGATTGAAGATCTGAATCAGAATGTGCATCGCACGCTCCCACATGCCTATGTCGACGAAGGGAGGATTTTGGCAGACCATGACCGACCAACTACAGCTGAAGAGATCATGGCAATCATAAAATCCTTCAAACAGAAGGCACCAGGCTGGACGGGCATCACCAGAAATAACTTAGTACATGCCCCCCGGCAGATCATTTAGGGAATCACGAACATCTACAATGCTTCCCTGAATACGGGCTACTTCCCCGACGGTTTAAATATTGCTAAAATCATCTTTTTACCTAAAGGGAGGAAGCCTGATCAACTGGTGGACTACAGGCCAATATCCCTCCTGGAGATTATAGGTAAAGTTTACGAAAAGCTTCTGGCTAACAGGTTACAAGATCAACTGACCGAGCTAGAAGCTCACAGCCCTCAGCAACACGGGTTTCGCAAGAGAAGGGGGACTGACACAGCCCTTGCCCTTCTCACCGAAAAGCTTGCCCGCTGTAAAGCTGAGAGGAAATACGTAGACGTGGTGATGCGAGATGTACAAAAGTCCTTCGATAAGGTTTGGCTAAGAGGCTTGCAATACAAGATCTTAGGTCTCCAGCTGAACCCAATCCTGGAAAGGGTCCTCTGCGACTACATCATGCGCAGAAAAGCGCAGAGGACCCGAGTTTGAACTTGAGGCATGTTTTCCACAAGGTAGCTGTTTGAGTCTGCTGCTGTACCTTTTGTACACACTGGACTTACCTGATCCGGTAGGGAAGGAAGTGATGTACCTGCAATTTGCAGACGACATCACGCAAATCGTCCCTAGTTATTAAAAACATGCTGGATATCAAGCAAGGCAGACAGCCATCGAAATCGACAACATCAATCGATACGAAAAAAAGTGGAAAATCAAGACCAACCGCCGAAAGTTCCAGATCCTTTCAATTAACCGCCGAAGACGTGTGGATGTCTCAGCGAATGGAGATATTTACCCATATGGTAACAAAGGAAAAGTCCTAGGTCTGCAATTTACCTCCAAAGGGTACAAATTGCACATTAGTGATAGAATCTCCCTAACCAAAATACAGCTTGGCAAACTGTATAGGTTTAAAAACCTCAGCTCCAAACCCCTCAGAAGAGTAATCAGCTATCACAACACCACCGATGTTACAGATCCCACTATTTTCATATAGCGAGATATTTGGAGGGTGAAATGTCATAATTTTGCACTGCGAACATCATTAACCCTGTTAAGAAATGAAAAGCGCATGGGAGGGAGTTAGGTCACTAAAGAACCTCTAGACAGAGACTTCCCGAACAAATAACTTATGTAATGTGACCAGGTACTGAAGTTCTTGTTTCCCACAAACACTTTGAATGCGAGAACCAGGAAGAGAAGGTCCAATTTAATGCGCAAAGTATACAAAATCAATAAGCATTGAAATCGACGCAGTAGAATGACGTATACCAAATCGTATCAAAAGCGGCCAAGCCGTTTAGTTCCAATGCCAGTTTCTTTACCATGACGGGGCATTAAACGAGATTCAAATGACTCGTCCAAGGCCAAAGGTGGCACGGTGCATCTCCTATTGTGGACGTCCTCTCCATCTGTTGAAACGTGCTAAGGAAACTGCTGTCTCAAAATGCCTATGGGGGAAAAGAAAGAAGACAAACAGAAGTGAATGCAGAAGTACAGAAAAGATCTAGAAAGGTTGATCAATTATAATTAGCCTTATTTAGAAAAAGAAGGCTCTTATTTAAAAAAAAAGCCAAAACAAACGAAGACATCACCGCATAGTCCCAGGAACAGACGAATGTAAAGAAAGGGGTGAAGCTGGGATATATAGATCCCCCAAAGAGTCCTTAGGTCACTTAGGTCCATAAAGGCGCACAACTCTCCTGAATCTGCCCCCGAGGGGAAATATTCTCACGGGTATGTTTTCTTTCACCCTTTGCTAAATTTCACACCGTTCAAACGTGCTCAACGTTCTAAATCACACTCTTGTTCGTTCTATAGTTGCAAATGCATCATCAGTCTCATTCACATTTCCATGCACGATGTGTCACAATATTTTAACTCAAATCAGAATTCCTAAATTTGTGCCAAGCAAAAATTATGTAACGACCGAACGATATTTAATGGAAAGAACTTCGTCGTGCGCATCACTCAGGCGAAGAAAACGCGATATCCACGCAGGAACAATTCGGGAAGAAGACAAGGGAAATGGACAGCTTGAAAGCAAGTAGATGGGTCCAAAGATTAACTTGATTGGTTACAATTCATTTAGGGGACATACCGACATGAAGAAAGCAAACGAAACACATTAGTGTCTTCTTATCTAGAAACAAAACAGTGTTTGCAGTTTTGAATATAGAAGACTTTGTAACCTACTCTAAAATCGAGGTTGAAAAGAATAAAATACTGGGACCGCTTTCATCTACATACAATACCGTCCAAATAATTAGAACCTCAGTATTTCTATCACTCCATCTTCCATAACTTTTGGCAGAAAAAGAAACAAGATTTCTAAAATTGGCGTCCGATAACCTTAAGGTTTAACCTATGTTATGCAAATTTGCATAAATAAAACTAAAGTTATGAGACATTAAGCAATTTACTACAAATTTTCAGTAGGTTTATCTGTTGCCCACTTACAATAATTTTGTTTGCTCATCATCCCTTGAAAGTAAATGAGTCATTCGTCTATGAATGTGATGCTTCCTAATTTGAGTGCACATTCTTTGGTTTCTTTGACAGAATTCAAATCTTTGGCAACGGTCTTATTTTGACAGTTGCCGGAAACACTGAAATCTGTACGGTTTAAGCTTGAAGTAGAAAAAATTACTTAACTTTTCTCAACAACCACTTTTCTCACTTATTTCGTGGTAATTACTGATTAGTACTGTCACTAATTTTATATTTCTCTCGTATGTCCGATGTTGCCTCTATTTATGTTTTTAGTGCTTCTCTGCTGGCATTTCGCAAAATTTTCAGCTATTTGACGCTTAAAAAGAAAGTATGGTCTCGGTAACCGATGCATTTTAAATTCATTTGGTGATTGATCTGGATTCGTTGGTTAACGCTTACTCGACGACGCATACAGCAGCAGGGTTTGCACACAACTAATAACGGCAGTTGCATTGGAAGTTATTTCTTGTTTGATCTTTGTATGCAGTTGTCTCTTTGTAAAACAGCAAGATTCATTCATTTAAATCATTATTTATCATTTTAGCTTTAAAAGCTAAAATGACCGGTTATCATTCGGTTTATGCCCTCCCTCGATTTTTTTAATAATTTATATGTATGTATATATGTTCGAAAACAATATTTTTAAATGTAGACAATGTTTTTTCTTGGGCAAATTAAAAAAAAGGGCTGGGGGGTATATAGAAATGGGGGATTCGCCCTCATACCCCCACTTAATTATGGGCGGTTGCACCCCCCCAGCAAATTAAAAAAAACTCGTAAATATTCCTAAAGTTGCGTGCTCCATGTAATTCCCTCCCCTAACTTTCTTTACAATCTCTCCCTTCACAAACTTTCTGGTATAATCGGCCTCGTTGAATTTTGTTTCTTAGTTATTATCAAATAACAAAACACAAAACTTGAAGTTCATTAAACTGAAATACCTAAATCACTTTCAATGTCAACTGAGTTCAGTCTTGACCGAAGTTTTTGGTACAAAACTTCGCATTTGTTTACATCAACTGTCATTGTCCCCTTTTTTTGCTTATTGGTCTTATCGATAGATGAAAGTAACCAGGTTATGTTAATTTAAGATTCAGGTTTTATCCCCCTTTGCAAAACGCGGCATATTCTACCAATCACCATAATGGCTGCCAAGTGAAATTCATTTTTATCGAGAATTTTCGGTGTTTGCAGCTTCAGGAGACGAGCAGAACCACTTTTTAAATAGTGTGCACTAATTGGCTACCATTTATCATTTATCATTAGTACTCCCCTATAATCACATTAAAAGGCATATATGAAAGCAATAATGAACTAAGGTATAGTAGCATGACCTACCCTATCATCTCGGAGGTAGGGTGCCATGCAATCTGTAGCCACAATTGTTGATAATCATTTTGTTGAGTTTTGCTGTATGGAACTTTCGTTTTTATTTTTATATTTTCGTTGTTATTCATCAAGAATTTGGGGCTTCTGCTCGAATTGTTTATTAATATCGGGGGATGTTAAATAAGTTGGCAGCGCTATTAATGAGGTTTGTAGCAATTGCATATCAATTCCATCAACATTTGAATGGCGTGTTTGGGATAAGAATGAAACGTGGTGTGGTGGGTTTATTGATTAATGCCGCTTGCTTTATTCGAATAAAAAAGGACACGATCATACAAATCCATGTGCGTTTCATGTGCTTCTGTATGGAGATCTTTATATTAAAGTAAATATGTTCATCTGCGTTTTCTTAATGCCAGATGCGAGGTTGTATGTGAACAATCAACAGACGGAAGTGAAGGAAGGTGTGTGCTTGAACACTCTAAATACGAAATTCATGCGTCTTCAAACTAACCTAACCCATACACCTTCACTTCACTTTTCCACCAACCGAACCCACCTCCGTTCGCGCTGTCACCTTAACTTGTGCGGTGAATCTTCGTTCCATATCCTCTTCAAACCGGAACCGATGACGGAACTTCCAACTTTAGACCGTAACTATGATTTTTCCTAATCAACAGGCAAAGCAAGACCAGTTGATTAGAGAAAATCCTCTTTTAATAAGACTATTTCATAACGGAGTTACAAATCATCTGTCCAGAATGGCAGCGTCTTCAGGCTGCGATTCACATTAGATTCACGCAACTTTTTATATTTTATTCATTCGAACCTGAAGCTTATCTACGTTCTCACTGAATATAAAGGAAATGGAATTGGTCTGATATCAGTGAAACGAATAAACTAAGGAGGAATTCTTTTATTAATAGCTTCTTTATGTAAAAAGAGAGATACGGATAAAGCAATGTGGGGAATTAATTAGAAAATAATAAGCACATGGTTCTGATTGCACAAATATAACTTCGCTCATTGCAGAGAAACGTAATAAATGAAATCAATGTTATAAGATTAATAAGCATGAAGCTAAAATGCCACAGACACAACTCACTCGTGCGGTGTAGAAATTAAATAAATGCAATGCACAATAGAGAATTAGGAATGAGGACAGTTTAAGATAAACAGGAATAAATCAAATTACTTCAAAAATGAGTTAACAATAGACCGCAATGACGAGGCAATCAGAATGGCGAATGATATCGCGAGTGATGCTACGGACACCGTGAGACCAAAAATGACCGCACAGAAACTCATTTATAATTGATGCCCGCGATTGATGGGCGGTTGCAGCCTTGATAACGGTACGAGAAAGACGGCACATCCCTTCCCACTGAGACTATGTCGTGGGAAACGTCATCGTGTAGTCGTGCGTCGGCAGAAGAGACGTGGCAAGAAAAGAGTCGTTTAGAAACTGTGTCATGGCGAGGCTGTCTGTCAGCGAACGATAGTTATCAACCATGATCCCAGATAAGAGCAAATAACGACGCTAGGCAACAGAAGGCGGAAGAAAGATTACCTGAAATTTTGCTGTGAATTGAGCTAAACAAAGGATTTTAGTTACCACCAGGAGCAAAAATAGGTGGCTATTTGTCGCATTCAGTTGACGGAAAGGAGCAAGTCGTATGTTGACCGCATTGATACTCTTCCCCAAATAAAATAAGAAACCGCTCCCATTGATTGTCTTCACCACTTTATGCGTCCTCGTTGTCTGCTTGCTGTATCTCTCTTAGCTTCCTTGCTCGAAGTATGCAGCGAAACCAGTGGGAGAATGAGTCATATCAGTCCCGATGAGTTCACTGGGAAAGTAGGGCATCCTCTCAACATAGTTTCATTTCTCGTTTATGTATTGAGTTAAAGAGAGTGGATTTTATAGGCAAACACAAATTGCTATTCCATATTGAGTGGAAAACTCTTCTATTTCTTGGGAATAATCAAGCAAGCTCATCTGGAAAATGGTTATCTTGGTGGAGAACGATACCGCTTTCGTCCTAAAAAACGACTGTTTCTAGTCTCTCTTTATTGGTTCGCCTTTGTTTTTTCCTCAGTGATTTTGTATCTGTTAAATTCCATTCACATGAAATATAATCATCACATACGTACAAGTACTTGGTTGTCTTCAAAGAGAGTTGAGCTGAAAGGACGGACCAATGTCGTAGTGTTAATGGACATAAAGGAAACCACTGCTATTCGGGTAGATAATTTCTACAAAAAATGTATATGTAGATAATAAAGCGATTTAATGAGTAGCAAAAAGCTGAACGACTGATAAATGAATAAAATAGCAGTTGCAAAGGTGATGGGGGTGCTACACCTTAAGGTGTTAACAACATTGAGATTAAGTCTAACAATTTTATCTTCAACAACACCGGGATCGAAATCTCTGTCAGACTTAATTTTGATTTCAAGATAGATAAAAGGTGAATAAAAACGTTTGAATTAATAGAAGTTAGTTTAGATTAATAAAAACCAAAATAATATTTTACGAACGAGAATTTTGAGAACTTTCAAAAGTCGAAAATAATTCTAAAAAAATTGTTACATTATTAAAGGATCGCCAAACAAGTAGAAACATATTGCTCACCAAATAATGTCAATTTATATTTGAATAAAGATATTAACTAAGCTACTCGTAATCAATAGTTACCCACAAATATCAATAGACAATCTCATAAAACAGAAGATGGATTCATACCACAACCTAAAGCAAAATAAAAAAACAAATACAATAGACCTTTATTACAAAGGCTTTATGAACACCAGATATAATGAGGATGAAACAGCCCTCAAAGCCCTTATACACCGGAATGTAACCTCCACCAATCAAACGAGCCAAATTAAATTAATAATTCATTACAGAACAAAGAAAACTCGCACCCTGATCATAAGAAATAGCTGCCTTCCGGTAACGTGCCACTTGGAGGAGTGTAACCTCTTGTACGAATATAAATGCAGGGTCGGTGCCTGTGAGCATCGTACTTCCTTGTACATTGGTATGACTTCTACAACCGTGTCTCGGCGACTTACAGCACATCTCCAAGACAGAGCCATCAAACGGCACACTGCAAATCCCCGGACGACCCTCACCCAAGAAATGTTAAATAAAAATACAACTCTCATTCTGCGGGAAAGTGATCGACGATGACTGCGTATGCCAGAGGCCGTAACAATATGGAAACAAAAACCTCTAATTAATATCCAGCTCCAGCCAGAAACTAGTTTACCAACCACGTGATGTCTCAATCCCAGTCGCATTACTCCAAAGCCCATCTTCTGTTTTCTTGTTGTTTTTTCTACCATATTTACGATCAAGATTATTTTATCTTAAACTTAAAATTTTTATTTTAATCTCAAATATATTTTTTCTATTTAAATATTATTTACCTGACAACGAAATTCGTTAAATCAAATAATATTCATCATTATAGCCTCAGAAGATGACCATTAAGTCGAAAGGTACCTCAGGCAAATAATAAATAATAAATTACGATGACTTTCTACAATTCCTTTCCGCTCAAGAAATAGTCACTTATGAAAAGTGAAAGATGAAAAAGTTAAAAAATGCCATTATTCCCACCTTTCGCTTTCTGAAAAGATGAGCATTGAAAAGTTTAAAAAACTGCAGTGTAAACTTAATAAAGCAGCCGACTTTAACAAATTATATATATATATATATATATATATATATATATATATATATATATATATATATATATATATATATATATATAGTAATAATAATTGAAAATCACATGTAATGTGATATATAATAGATGTATTTAAATGCCCCCAAAAGATGAAAACTGGTATCACAACCAGGAAAAACGCTAAAGAAAATATTTCGTGAACCATTGAAAGCTTAAGAAAGAAAATGGGATATATATATATATATATATATATATATATATATATATATATATATATATATATATATATATGTGTGTGTGTATGTGTGTGTGTGTGTGTCGAGGTATACTTTTGTCGAAGAATTCCATATTTGTTGTTTTAAGGAGGCCGGTCGGATCCTATTAATTATGCAAGACAACAATACTTCAATATTGGCTGAGTGGACTTTTTAAGTACTTTATTGCTGAGAGTGTCACAGCGTTTAATCCATTATTAAGGAAGAGCTGTCTCAACACGTAAGGATTTAGTGAAACGCCCAGGAATTATCCCCAAATAAAAATATATCTTAAAATTTAACAATTAACTACAAAAAAACAGTAAACATTTATATCCACCTACTAAGCTAACTGAGGCTAAACATGTTGGCAACTGGACCTATTACAATATCTATTTATGACAAATAAACAAATAGGCTCCACGTAAACAAACCAATTGCCGATTAGTTATTTTATCGCCACCCTTTTAGATTAGCGTTATACATCAAATTAAATTACCCTCTTCTACTAGTAAATATGACGAGGTTCACGCACAATTGTTTCTACTTCCGTTAGATCGTGTAACGTAATAAACTCATACTAACGCAATACGAATGTAAATGTTCTTTCTAACTTACATGACAGAAGGGATTAGGGGTTTGCCGAATGTCACTGGATGGCTTTTCTCGCGTTTCAGAGAGTTGGAGTGTCCGATGATAGATTTTCTTTGAGGTAAGGGTGGGTGGGGGGGGGGTGATTTCAACTTCTTATTGCAACTTTGCCTCCTGTTGCTTTTAAAAGACGGAGAGAGTTGTAGTGCTCTCTAGCTCAAAGAGTCCTCTTCTGGATACTCTTGAAGCCTATTTATATCCTAGTCTTTAACGCAGGGTACCCGCCTAAGTTTTGGGTATACGAGGGGATTTCTACCATACTTAACAAAAGCAACCTCGTTGGGGCTTGGTTCTTCTCCTCTCAATTTTACGGAGCTTGCGCTGTGAGAGTCACTCAAGTATGAGTCAGACTTCTTCTAAGTCTGTAAATGATTCTTCGGTATGGCACCGATACCAAACCTAACATTCTATGTTAATTCGGCACTGACGGGGATAGAACGATCTTCTTGAACTGATCCTCTATCGTTCTCACCGATTAATCTTGACTGGCTGAAGGATCGATCTTCTCGAACTGATCCTCTATCGTTCTCACCGAATAATAATCTCTTCTCTTTTCTTCAGGGGCTTATTTATAGGCAGACGACCGGCCCATCTAAGGGGGAAAGGGGCGAGGCCGCATCTGGGAGAGCGAGTGGTGAGGCCGCATCTGGGAGAGCAAGGAGTGAGGAGGTTGGCCCTGAGGGGCCTAAGTCGGCTTGTTAATTAGAGACACCACCAACCGTCACTATCCTTGACGTGCCTTTTGACTGGCACCGCTTTTTGGTGATATAACCACGGGCCTACGGATCTCGTAGGTAATTGGATCTTTTGAGCGCCGTTTAAGAGCCTTTGGTGGTTACCTTAACACAGATGGTCGCGCCAACTACCTATGCGTCGGGGAGATCAAACAGGGTAGGCAGTTAGACTGTTATTCGCCGGCTACCGTTCCCACGAGTCTCCTCATGTGGCTCAATTCCCCGGCTTTCTCCACAAGGAAGGGACGGGGGGAGACTTTAATGTATATGTCCGCCTAGCCCTCCGGAAGGATTTATGATGCAATTCCTCTACATTTACCTCCCTCCTAAAGAAATTAATGGGGGCGGGGTTTATTTCTGTCCAACACTTACAATAATGTACAAAGGTAACTTACTTAACACTATATTATACAATAACTTCGAGTTCACTATAGAGGGTCTCGATAACGTTGCACCTGACCTTACTTCAATGCCTATATTACTGTCCCAACTTAGGAGATTCTTATCAACAACTAGGGGGTCACACACCCATTCTTAACTACAATTCTAACGATTACAATTAACCTGACACTTGTTATAATACAATAGTCGACATGCTCCTTAATCGTCGAAACGATTTAGACTTAACGACTCGGCCATACAATTGTTGAACCCTTTTATATAGTGAATGGAGTACTGGTACTTCATCAAGAGTAAAATCCATCTCAGGAGCATTCCATTCTTACTCTTATTCTTACTTAAGTATGACAACGGTTTATGGTCGCATTCCAACTTAAACTCGCGCCCTATTAGATAATATTTGAATTTACTTATGGACCAGATTATGGCCAAAGCTACGACTTCAATCGTGGTGCAGGCTCTTTCTCTACTCGAAAGCTTCCTACTGACATAAAATATGGGATAGGCTGTTTGGTCATCTTCGTATTGAAGCAAAACTCCCCCTAACCCGTTTTGACTCGCGTCGGTGCGATTTCCGAAGATCTTGTTGGGATTTGTTAAACGAAGAATGGACGCAGTTACGAGTTTTCCTTTAAGAATTTTCAACTGAGTTATTGCATGGGGGTTCCACGTGACAGGGTCTGACGCTGTCTTTTTTAATAAATCATTTAGTGGGGCCGCAATGGAAGCGAATTGCGGTACGAAAAGCCGGTAAAAGAAGGCGGCTCCCATGAAAGATCGGAGTTGTTTCTTTGTTTTCGACCGGGGCATTTTGACTATGGCGTCCACTTTTTCTTGATGTGTAGTCAAGTGTCTTTGCCCTATTTTGACTCCTAGGTAGTCAATAGATTCGTAGGCGAAATAATACTTGGTAGGCCCGGCGGTTAGTCCTTGCTCCTTCAATTTCTCCAGCAACGAGCGTAAGGCGTGTAAGTAGGACTCCCAGGTACGGGTAGCTACGTACACGTTGTCGAAGTAAAACAAAACGCCACTTAGGCCAGTGATAATTCTCCTCCTGATCTTATTGTAATTGCTACTGGCTTTAAGTAGTCCGAAGGGTAACCTGGTAAACTGTAAAAGCCCTCTCTCGGTCGCAAAAGTCGTCAGTTTTTTGGACTCATTAGCGAGAGTTATTTGATAGTATGCCTTACATAAATCCATTTCGGTGATGAATTTGGCGTCTTCAAATAAATGGGGTTTTTGATCTATTAGCGGGATGGGCTCGGCGTCGAAAACGGTCACTGAATTCAATTTTCGGAAGTCCACGCACATCCAAAATGATTGATCAGGTTTCTTAACCATTACGATGGGGAGCAATAATCGGACTCCGAAGGCTCTAAAATTCTTAATTTTAATAAGTTCCGGACTTCATTATTGAAGGCTTTCCGTAGATGAATCGGCAAAGGATATGGTTTGCTTCGCACCACTGAATTAGTTTTTAGTTTTATTTCATGGATGAAATCCTTGGCACATCCGGGGGTTTCTGAAATGACTTCTGGGAATTCCTTGAGCAAGTTCAACATTAACACTTTCTGTTGAATCTCTAAGTGGGGATTTATCTTTAAATCCACTCGTGGGTCTTCCGGTATGAGTGAGAGTGAGGGCAGTTCGTATTCCTCGTTTTGTTCCACACATACTGTGTTTATGACTTGCAGAGGCGTACCCGGGTGAGCGGCATCCATCGGTTCTTCGTCTAGAATGGGAATATTATTTATGCACGCGCGGCGGTGATATTTTTTCAGCATGTTTATGCGATAGATTCTTCGCCCTGTTGGGGTATCTATCAAGTAATCGACTGGTCCCCGTGCCTCGATTACTTCAAACGGTCCCTTCCATTGGGCCCATAACTTATTATTTTCGGTCGGGAGTAATAATAAGACTTCATCCCCTGCTTTTGATTTTCACGCCTTCGCTTTCATATTGAAGTAGTCCCGGTATTTGGCTAAATTTTTCTCGGCGTTGTCTCGAGCTAAGCCAGAGCAGTATTCTAGGCGCTCGCTCATTTCCATTACGTAAGCGTAAGACGATTTAATTTCTTGGTCGAGATTCGCGTTGGAAAATAATTCCTTAAGAATACTCATAGGACCTCGCACATTTCTCCTGTATAATCGCTCAAAGGGCGAGAATCCCAGCGTCCGGTGAGGTATTTCTCAGCATGCAAACAGGGCTACAGGCCCTGTAAGGTTGTTTTGACACAACTTCTTTAATATATTTTTGAGAGTCCCGTTTAATTTCTCGCAGATTCCGTTAGTGGATGGATGAATTGACTCGTAAAAATTGGCCTGACTAACAGTAGTTTATTAAAATACTCCTTCAGTTCTGATGTGAGCTGGCGCCCTCTATCCGATAAAATTTCTTTAGGCAGGCCCACGCGGGCAAATATTGAAATTAGTGCTTCCACGCAGGAAATCGTGTCTATTTTCCGTAGTGCTACGGCATCTGAAAAACGGGTGGCACAATCCACTAGAGTGAGGATGTAGGAGTGTCCTCCGATTGAAGGGGGTGAATTGGTCCTGCTAACTCAATAGCCACTCGAAAGAATGGTTCGGTTATAACAGGTACTTTTTGTAATGGCACGAGAGGTACCCGTCCTCTGGGGGGATCTTTCTGACACACGTCGCATGATAGGCAATAGGCCACAATTTCCTTGGCAACCTGGGGCCAATAAAAGATTCTTTGCGTGTATCCTTGGGGTACAAACAGTGCTTTGTTGCTCTTCTTATTCTCCTCGCTGATAGTACAGTAGAGAAGCGAGTCTTCTACGATATATTTGATAGGCTTCTTTCCTTTAACTTGGAGAGTTTTACCCTTAATCGCTTTTTCCCATAGGAGTTTAAGAGTGTGGCATTCCTTCTGAGCAATAGCGAAGGAAGTCAATTTTAACCCATTGTCTTCGAAGGTAATCCTCGGGGTCAACTCAGCAGGTTGCTCCTTCCTCTGGGCTTCTTGTGCCCGGGCAACTACTTGTTGGGCCACTTCTTGCTGGGAGATTTGGGGATTTTGTCCGATTAACACTGCGCAGAACTTAATCAGGGCTACTACCACGTCTGTCCAACTGGTAAAATATCTGCATTGTATATGACACCTCACGACAGGGAATCGATTGTCGCGTCCTAAAAAGTGGTAGACGATGGCGAATTTATTATGGTTCAGGTTTACTGGGGGCAACAACTTGTCGAATACCACTATGCACGTACATCCGGTGTCTCTGACTAAAGTGAATACTCGGCACCTATTAACAGTGCCATCTTGGAATTGTAAGCCGCCTAGCGAACTTTTGTTAAATAGAAAGTTTACCTGTTGCTGGAGGCCTTCGGATGTTGGCGCGGGGATGGAGGAAGCATCAGCTTGTCCTGCCGGGAGTGCAGCAGTCAGGTTTTGCACCTGTTGTCTCGAGGTCTCCCTCAGTCGGGAGTTCTGTGGGCACTGGAAACTCAGGTAACCTACTATCCCGCAGGTATAACAAGTGACGGGCTTCCTGGAATAAGTGCCGGTATTAGGGTATGATGCTTGGGGAACCTTACCATCCTTGACGTGCCTTTTGACTGGCACCGCTTTTTGGTGATATAACCACGGGCCTACGGATCTCGTAGGTAATTGGATCTTTTGAGCACCATTTAAGGGCCTTTGGTGGTTACCTTAACACAGATCGTTGCTCCAACTACCTATGCGTCGGGGAGATCAAACAGGGTAGGCAGTTAGACTGTTATTCGCCGGCTACCGTTCCCACGAGTCTCCTTATGTGGCTCGATTCTCCGGCTTTCTTCACAAGGGTGAGAGACTTTAATGTATATGTCCACCTGGCCCTCCGGGAGGCTTTATGATGCAATTACTCTAATATATATATATATATATATATATATATATATATATATATATATATATATATATATATATATATAAAGCCATGCGCCTTCCTTCTAGAAAAACAATTGTCTTGTCCTACTGGCTGAAAAAAAACTACACTTCGTTATTCAAAATGCTTCTTGGATCAAACTTTTGGGGGGGTTGAGGATGGTAGCTCATTCGATGAGCCTCGTGGTCATAATAACAATGAGGGCTTGATGACACAGGTTCGAATCCAAATCCTTTATTCATTTTCCTAAAACGGTTAAAAATACTTTGCCCTATTTTTCTCCGTTTCTATATCTCCCATTTTTTTTTCTTAAGCTTTCAATGGTTCACGTAATATTTTCTTTAGCGTTTTTCCTGGTTGTGATACCAGTTTTCATCTTTTGGGGGCATTTAAATACATTTATTATATATCACGTTACATGTGATTTTCAATTATTATATATATATATATATATATATATATATATATATATATATATATATATGTGGAAAACTCACAAAGTATCGCGTTAGTAAGCAATAAATGCAACAAAGCAATATGAAAATTAATTCGAGGATTCCAAGTATTTTCGAACTTTATTTCGATTAAAAATTTGAAATAAAGTTTATAAGTACTTTGAATCCTCGTATTAATTTTCCCTTTGGGCTTTGTTGCATATATATATATATATATATATATATATATATATATATATATATATATATATATATATATATATATATATATATATATATATATATATATATATATATATATACATATATATAGAGAAAAATTATTACATCTGTTCAAAGTGTCCGCTGTTGTGTTGCACGCACAAGTGAAGACGCAATCTCCAGTCAGACAGCACAGTCTGAATCACAGTTACATAAATTTCTTGACATGCCTCCACAATGCGTGCTTAGGGTGGAAAATGCTCTGAATTTTAACTTCGTACTGTATGGGTTTCAGGTGCCAACACAAATAAAAATTCAACGGAGTAAGAGCAGGGCTCCTTGGTTGAAACTCAACATGTCCTCATCATCCAATTCAGTGTTCTATGAATTGTATGTTAAGGTAATTTATCGCCGTTGAGGGGCGCCATCCTCACAAGCCACTCCGGGTGTCGCCTGTTTCCTCCTGCAACTTTTTGAGGTACGTGTCATCGAGTACCGTCCTCTCAAAAAAGGCCAATCTATTCTCTCTTCCCATATCTCACACCAAACCATTAGGTATTGGGCACTTTGTTCTTTGTAAGAATCAAACCAATAAGGATTGTTTGGTGACTAGTATCGAGTGTTCTAACGGTTAACTTTTCCAGAAACATAAAAGTTCGCTTTATCAGAGAAAAGAGATTTTGAGGGGAACATCTCATCCCTCACGCATTGTTTTTCTGCCCATTCTTAAAAACTGAACTCGTCTATCAGGATCATCTCCACTTAAGCGTTGATGGAGTTGGAGTTTATTTGGACGTCAGTGTTGAAGTGTTAAGATGCAGTGGATGCTGCTCTTGGAAATCTCAGTTTCACTGAACATGAGTCAACGTGACGCCTTGGGACTGACAGCGATCCCACCCAACATATTGGTATATGTGTCTTCGTCGTAAAAGCCCTTGGCGGTCCGCTACGAGGCTTGTCATTGTCGGATCCAGAACCAATTAGTGACTAGTGCGCAGTCTGAATGCATAGTGTTGAATTGTGTGGCCACTTCTCAGTGACTGCGGGTTGCCCAGATTTACTGGGCAACCTGTATAAAATTCTATACAGCAGCAACACATAAAGCAACGGAAGCCGTCTACTATTCCAAATCAATTATTAGTTTTATATTACCTTGACAACACAACTTTATTCTCTAAGTTGTTTCAGCTGATTTAGGACAATTTTGATGCACTGAATCTAAAAATAACATTGACTTTGCTCAATCAGCTCAACCTTTTTAATTATCGCCACATTATCTTTTTTACGTTTTAATACATTTAAGATATTTTCTATTTATATAATGCTTAATTCTTTCTTATTTATTCAAATAAACGAATTCTGAAGAGTTTGCAGGCAGCAATATTTGACAACTAGTATTTTTCTTTTGAAGGGGGGATGTTACATATGCAGCGAATACATCGCTGTTCCTCACAGGAATACAGTCACAAGTTTCATAAAGCGTGATTACTATGCTTATTTTGGTATGAAACTTGTTACTATGATTAAAGCTTGGGCACTACACATGGTATGCAAGACATGCACCGAGTATCTGCGTCATTGGACTAAGGGGAAAAAGGGTTGTCTGAAGTTTGGAATTCCCATGGTGTGGAGGGAGCCAAAAAACTATGACACTGACTGCTACTTCTGCGCTATTGACTTGACTGGGATCAACAGAAAAAACCGGAGCAGTCTCAATAACCTGATTTTAAATCAGCATGTCGTCCTGGGGCTCATTGTGATGAAATTCCAGTATCTGTCTTTGAAAAACTTCTTTCACAAGCTTGGAGTGCCACAGTACCTACCCCCTAAGATTGAAGACTGTTAATTGACAGCAAAAGGTGATTGCTGAAATGTGTTCTGTCACAACTGCAACCAGTTTGCCTCTGTACCCCTGGCTCACTTGACTACAATGAAGGAGAAGTATGAAGCGGCTAAGTACGTGCTGGAGAAAATTCGTTATGAGGAGCATGAATGGTTAATTTGTGTTGACCTTAAGTTGGTAAACTTTTTGTTGGGACAACAGTCCGGGTTCACCAAGTTCCCGTGCTTTCAGTGCATGTTGGATAGTAAAGACCGAACTCAGCCTTTCAGGAAGAATTGGTGCCTCGCATAAACATCCCTCTGGTGGACAGAGAAAGGAGAAGAGTTGTTTTCACTTTTAAAATCAAGACACCTCCTAAAGTCCAGAAGAGGACATCAAATTTTAGCCTACGTCCTTCACTTTCTCTCTCTCCATTATAAAGCAACACTTTCAATCTGATTACCTTTCAATTCTCGTCAAATTTATAGTTGCATCTCACATCCTTTTTGCACCATATGACTTTCAATTGGTATTGGGAAGTCATTCGTCTTATTTTCCTTGGTGTGGTAAGTATTCTCATAATTTGTTCGAGTTCTATTCAAATTCAGCGTCAAACTTCTTTTCTAATTTCAAACTCTCTATCTTTAAACTTGATTTTCAAGTTCCCAACGTCATTTCAAATTTCAACTCCTCTATTTCACCAGTAATTCAAATCTACCAACGAATCTGAAGGCCTCAAAGGTTTTCGGGATTCACCTCAAAGAAATAAGAATTTTTTTATTTGAACTCTATTTTCCACCTGTTCAAATTCAAACTATTATTATGAGTCTACTCCCAAACCTCCGGACAAATTGCACCAACAAAGGAAGGTGAAGAGAAACTTAACAAAGGAAACATCGAGATTTGCTTATATATCAAATCACTCACAAGGAAAGCAGAGTCCCTCGAAAGTAAGATCCCAATTCGTAATCGATGCTATTCAAATATCCAGTCTATCGCTATGTTTCATATTCTAATATGCTGTCTATCTCAACTTCAATGTTCTAAATCTCATTTAAGCGGAAGACTGTTTAAAAAAATCTGTTTAGTTTTGAAGCTTAAGTTGTTAATTAAAAAGTTAGGTTTACTTTCGCAAAACTCATAATTATAAAACAGGGTAGCACGAACCATTTAATTAAATAAATATATATATATATAAACTAATTATCCTTTAATTAGCCCCATAAGATTTCCAAATAATCACCCTTTTCTTAAACCCTTGGTCCCGTATTGATCAAGAATAAGTGTAAGATGCAATGTATGGAAACTGAGTGAGTGCAAAGAAGAGTGAGTGGGAAGAATTGTTTAAGAATGGCGTAGACGTACATCATTATCTCAAAATATTTATAAATGGCCTGTGATATAATTTAAATCCTTAATCTCGAGCAAAGGAGAATCTCAGTACAAATGTTGGAACTGTTTTCGTTGAAATAAGGCTTTAATCGGAATTCTGCCAAATTTAATGATATTGCTTACACAAAACAGCTGTTCTATTAAAGCCTCAATGTATTCATGGCTGTTGAAAGGTCCCTAATAAACAAGGTATAGCTGTCAATAAACTAGTTTATATACTGCTTATAGAAATTTTCAAGAGAGCTATAAAAAATATTTTGTAAGATACAGAACTTTAACATCTCTCACTCTCGAATCCGCATCTGCTCATTCTCTTCTGTTTGCATTTAATAACGACGCTCCTTTGAAGAAACGATTTGTCCCTCCTTCATTTTCATGCCAGAAGGACGATTCTTTTCACATAAGACCTTCAATTTATATAATTAACAGTTTCACTAACTTTTAAATGCGCCGATATTGTTACAGGTCACAAGAGAGGAGAAACCGGTTTCGAGATCTAAAAATTCCGTTATTCTTCGATGCTGGAAGTATTCATATGTTCCATCGAGATTTGTGTGCACACTTGTTTGTCAATCGGATTCCGTAAAATATTGGTAGAATCGAACGTAAAACTATTTTAATGTGAAATAAGTAATAACTGATCATGTACTAAGGACCAGGATTAACATTTAGATTTGAATAGTACTTGGTTACTTGTCTGACAGCAGGAATTAACATAGGTTACCTACAGATCTTTCTACCAGGAGTCAATTAATTTCATTTCGCTGGCTAGAGGGCCCCTCCCCCTTTAAAACGTGATTATTTTCTATTTTTTAACCATATGACGGAAATTTTGAGGGAGAATTGTGCAATTTTGTAGAATCCTAGTCTTTTAAGGAGAAGCGATCATTAAGGTGGACATTCCTTATCCCCCCAAAATCCCTTAGTTTCTCAAAACTGGTTATTTAGCGATGGCTGTTATTAGAGTTACGGAAAAATAATTGATGGATAAATATGAAATATGCATAATTAGGTTGTAGATTTAGCTAATTCCCCATGGTTCCCTTTTCATATTATTTTTCCTCAAGTTCAGGGGTCTGTTGGTACGAGGAGCGGTCAATTAGTTTTGCAATTCGGAGATAAGGAAACGAGATATGAGGAAAAGTGTTTTATTATTTTTCAATATAACTACCCTCGACTTCAAGGCACTTACGCCACTTGTCCCTGAGGCTTCGAATTCCCGACAACCAGAAATCTCCCGACTGCTGTTCAATCCACTCCTGGACGGCGAGCTGGACATCTTCATCGTCGCCAAGACGGCGTTCACGCAGTGCAGCCTTTGGCTGGCGGAATAAAAAGTAGTCACTAGGGGCCATATCTGGACTGTAAGGAAGGATGGTTGAGCTCCTCGAATCCGCACTTGCGCAGGGCAGCTTGTGCAACTCTGGCCTTGTGGACAGGGACATTGTCGTGAAGGAGTAGGACACCACGTGTTAACTTGCCGGGCCGCTTCTGTCGGATGCAGTTCTTCAACCCAGCCAGTTCCTCGGCGTAATATTGGCCTGTGATGGTCCTTCCACGAGGCGCATAGTCCACCATCAACACTCTAAGAATCCCAGAAGATGGTGGCCATGATCTTCCCGGCTGAGGGTTGGGTCCGGAACCTGATGGGGTTCGGAGAGCCCCTGTGCTTCCAGGCCATGCTTTCGAGCTTAGTCTCGGGATCACCTGTCACTATGCGTGACTCAAAACCCGGCGGGTTTTTGTTGTACAGGAGAAGCAGCTCCTTCGAACTTTGACGACGTTGAAGTCGATCATGGAGCGTGAGGTTTCTAGGGACCCAACGGGCAGAGACCTTGGTCATGGCCAAATTGTCGTGGATGATGTTGATAACACTTCCATGTGATATTCCTAGTTCTCACTCGATTTCTTCGCCCTTTAACCGTCGATTTTCGAGGATAATCCTCTCCACACGGAACACATTGTCCTCGTTGGTCACGTCTGACGGGCGTCCTGGACGGGGGTGATCTTCAAGGGACTCACGACCATGGCGGAACTCCCTATTCCAGCGAACAATGGTTGCATAGGAAGGGGCGGTGTCGGTGTACACTGAAACCATCCGTTCATGGATCTCCTTTGCATTCTTGCCTTCCTTGGTCAAATATTTGATCACTGCGCGGTGCTCAACCTTCTCCATTGTTGAAAAATTAGGGACCGAAGATCTGCGATCAGCTACTGCTTCTCAAATAGACGAGGCAGGAGCGTGCGGCTGCAGCCATCCCCCTCCCTCTGTTTTGCTCTACCGATTCGCAATTTGGGGGATTTTAGTCACAGAGTTCATTAGTGACAACTTTGATGCTAAAGGTTATCCGTATACCGAGATACAATCGATAAAACTGGGGTGTTGAGCCCAATGAGTCACTCCTAAAAAATGAATAAATTGGGATTATTTCTAAGTGTGGGTCTTAAATAATACAAAAATCACTAAAATCCTTCTCATGTCTTATTTCTTGTTATGCTCAATATAAAATTTTGATGATAGTGAGAAATTTCTGCTTCACAATACACACCAGAGTTACGCCGAATGTTGAGCCAGTGATTCTTTGACCCCCACCAGGTCGTATTAAATCAGATTAATTTTGATCTAACAAACTATAATTTTAATCTTAATAAAATTTTTACCCGTATTCTTGATTTGGCTCTAAGTAATATGATGCAGAAAATATAAAATGGAATTGAAATTCGTACATTTTATATCTCATGATCTGCGAGTATGTGTTTTGGTGAGGAATATGACGGGGATGAGTCGGACACTTTTTACCTTCTTCCCACTTTCATTTCTGAGTTCCTTATAGACACTTCATCAAGCATTATAACTTATTAGAAAATTTTCGATTTAGTGCCATTGAAATCGAAGCAGAGGCCACTGAATTTTCGATGTTATATGTCCATATATTTGCCTCCCAATTCTATTAATTTATGCTTGTATTAAGTGCAAAGTTACCTAATACCACCCCCTGCCTGCCATAGGCTCTTCATAACGATGGTTGCGCCTCAAATGCTCCTCCCCACCGCCCCTTCCATGCACTCCGATCACACACAATATTATTTAATATTCCCTGTCATTCCCCTTTATTTTAAACACTCTCACGTAATCAACCCATCCATCTTTTAAAAGGTCCTTCAATTTTCCGCACACCTGCACAATCACATATGCCCTTCACGAGTTATATCTCATCTATTTTTTTTTTTGCAAAACATTTGTTGTAATGGATGGCAGGTAGGTTTTAAATACAGTGGCGGCAACAAAAAAAGTGACATGTGACAATTCAGAGAAAATGAAACAGAAAAATGTAACTTACATATTTTATTATGAATATTTCATGAAAGTTAATACTTGGTCATGTTGCCCTTGCACTTGATGATCATCCTGAGTCGATTGGGCATTGATTCAGTAAGGTTTGCGAAGTAGGTGGGGTCGATCGTAACCCAGATCTTCTTCAGTGATTCTATCAGATCCTTGATGCTGCCGAGTGCTGGCTCTTGAACTTTGGTTTTCATCAGATTCCAAGCATTCTCAATAGGATTTAGGTCCGGGGAATTACCAGGCCACTCCAAAACACTAATATTATTATCATTGAAGAACCTTTTCACTAACTGGGACCTGTGAGCAGGGGCACCATCATGCATGAAAAATTCACACTGATGAATTTCCCAAAATGGCAGCATGTGCTGCCTCAAAACTTCCAGATAGTTAGTCCCCCTCATGGTTACATTCTTGGGAAGGAAGTACAGACCCCTCTGCCCTTGTTTCCACTAAAGGCACCACACACCATCACACTATCAGGGTGCTTCACAGTTTTCACGGTATATTTTGGTTCATACCGAGACACATTGCTGGGACGACGCACGATCTTTGACTCTCCTCTGACCAGCCTAAAGGTGTTTTAATCACTGAACATAACCTTCTTCCAATGGGCAGCTGTCCAATGTCTATAGGTCTTGCACAAATTGAGCCTTTTCATCTTCATAGTCTTGGTAAGAAGTGGCTTCTTGGCAGCGCGGCGAGCCGGTAGGCATAAGTCCTTCTGTAAGCAATGACGGATGGTCCTGAGGGCGACGTTCTGGAGGAGGTCTGGGTGTTTTTTCTTGATTGAAGCGGAGGTTACAGAAGGGTCTGACATCACTTCACGCCTTAGGATATTATCAGTCCTTGGAGATGTCTTCCTAGCTGCACCAATGCCCTCCTTCATCTTTGGTATGGTACCTGGTGGCAATAACTCAGCTGCCCGTTTTAGGCGATGAATCGTATTTTTTGAGGTTCCTAAATCTGCTGCTACATCAATAAAAGACTTTCCCTGCTCTAATAGGGTCAAGGCACGGCTTTTCTCTGTCATAGAAAGCTTTTTCCGCCCCATTGTATCCATTTGCACAGAAGTTATAGCACGTCAAATGTAGGCACGAATGCAGGAAATCAGCACGCTGGAGTGCCATACACTAAAGCCTAACTGTACGAGCTCAAACGAGACACTGAGTTCCAGTAAAGCGCAGTTCTCTTGTCTTAGCTCAGGAGAGTCGTCCACTTGCGTCATAAGCCCCGCACCTTTTCATTGGCCAGTTGGCAAGTAAAATCGTGAAAACGATTTTGTGTATCGATTTCTGTTGCCAATATTAAATGTCACTTTTTTTGTTGCCGCCACTGTAGATTACACCATTTTAGTAAATAGATATTTATTGGCAGACGAAAGGAGGTCCAATAATATAGAGTTCGAGTGAACATTGACAATGGAAAAGATACTGCCAGTTCGATACTGGCAGATCCTGACGTTCCTACGGGTCGCTATTGAGGTGAACGCAGCGAGGTAATGTTGTAGGGTTCTCAAAGGAGTGATGTGTTTGATTTTCAGCGTAGCGTGATAGCTTCTAGTCATTACCATTAATTCGACGAAGGTGGTAAAGTCAGAGCACGCGTGGAGTTGTGAATGAGCATGTTGTAGTAGATTGCGTGGTTGATGATTGACAGTCAAGGCTAAAAATGTGTACTTGCCTTGAGAAAAGGGGTGTATTCGAGTGCGAGACTAAACTGACGTGGTGAAATATGGATAGGGAGACACCCAGTTAATCCAATGTTTTGTAAGAAACGTGGTAGAAGGGCTTTGAAGTCACGTCCTTATGTAGCCTTGCTATGATTGTGTTCTGTTTGTCAAGGGGTAATGTTTCTTCGAATGTAGAGTCGATCTCTGTGAGGTGGAATTCAGATGACGCGATTGAGAGATTTGTTTGCCTAGTTTTACTCTGGTTTATTTTGGGTCTCCTACCTCCTCTTTCACAATAATATTCGTTATAGTGGTGGAGAGCCATAAGTACCCTTTACCCTTTCTTGCTTGCACACTCATTCACATTTTGTTCATAATATAGATATATATATATATATATATATATATATATATATATATATATATATATATATATATATATATATATATAAAATATAGAATACCCATTCGGCCCAAAACTCTATATTAATCACAACAAACATCACCCCTCAAATTTTCTATTTACACTGCAATTCTTCACCCTTTCTCTTGTTCCAGAACAGGCTTATTTACATAAAATATCATTGGGGCTAGCCTACTCTCATGCACTTTTTTGCACAATCTATACTATAATTCAAGCAGTCAACCCTGTTTATTTTATTATAACCTTACCACTCCAACTCCCGCCCACCCAGTAAATTACCAGTGCATTGCTCATTTCTGCATCTACTTCTAGTCTCTACTTACACATATCTTTTCAAAATTTGGAAATGAATCTCAAACTCAATTTAGGGCAACAACAGCACCCATCCACCCATATAAAACAGCCAAAACAACATTACACATTCTTTGCTTTTATATATATATATATATATATATATATATATATATATATATATGCAGATACACTCACAAAGGAAAAGTAAAAAACGATTCCGAGCGCTTTCTTCTTTATTCTTAAAGACCTTTTGAAGGACCTTTAAAAGGTCTTAAAGATTAAAGACGAAAACGCTCGGAAACGTTTTTCACTTTCCCCTTGTGGGTGTATCTGTATAACTTTGACTCACGTATACTTTGTAAGCTTTTTTTCATATATATATATATGCGGTTAAAAGGCTATTTTAAGTGTTACCTTGTCGTGTATGTGAGAAGAGCTCCTTCTGAGGGCTTTGAGGAAGACTGTGTTTGGCAAAAATAAATCCAGAAGAATACATCTCAAACATTATTCTGATAATCACAATACTTACCTGCTCCAAACCTACTTTTTTCACCACCTAACAATCACTTAGTTTTTCTTTTTACACGCCAAATCAGAATTTTCCTATAACCTTGCCAACAAAACGTAATAGACTCCAACAATCCTACCATTTCACCTTTTTCTCTTTCCCTCTATATTGTCAGACCATATTTATAGTCCCTAGATCCTTTAATATTTTCAAAGGCTTTTTAGAACAACCACCGAATGCATTCTATTACACACTCACAGCAGTTTTCAACTGCTATCAGACTCCCTTTCAAAACTTTCACAGCAATGACGACCTCTTGTGTAATTACATTTCCATACTCTCATAGAGCACCCAGTTCTCACCCTCAAAACCTATCATATTCACATTCGCGTCTTTTTCTAAACCCACATTATATAGGTTAAATTACTCTCTTAATCTACACTTAATTTTTCCAGGACTTATAACTACTTTCCCATTCTAAGCTTTTATGCTCACATCGCTATCTTCTTAGTTTCTCACCTTTCTAACCTCCTTTCAAAATAACTTCTTGTTCCTATTTGGATTCACATTCAAGTTCCTTCACAATGGTTCATTTATTCCGTCCATACTCTGCCTAATCGCGCTGCACTGATATCCTTGCTCTGATACCTTCATTTCTGAGCATAACCCTGACATCATTTGTACAAAGAAGCTTCCCGAAGTATATATCACGTACCTTCACAACTACGTGTCACAGCTTATCTTTCTGCCATTCAGCATTCCACTGTCTTTCCAGTTTTTGTACCCAGACCAATAGCCTTTGAAATACCAACTATTACTTCTTAAAATTATTCCACATTCCCTCTATCCTCATATTCACACCTGCTCTATCTCTCCCATTCACCAGTAGGCCCTCATACTCTTTTCTTGCTGGTCCATCAACCTTTCAATTTTGATTATCGCTTCCTTGCCACCTTTATCAGGTCTTTTCCTTTGCACACTAATCAACTTGAACTTGTATAACTCAATAATGTGGCTAAATAATTCCATATTCATAACTTTAACATTAACCACATCCTTCAGCATATTCTTTTTTATAATGAACAGATCAATCATACTCTTTTATTCGCTCTCTTTTATTTGCCTAAACCCTGGGACTTATGCACATTTTCGTGTACAAAGAATGTGTTTGCCACACATGTTTCTCTCAGCACATAAAACTACTAGTCATTCTTCATTTTCACACTCTTTATGTCGATCAAAGGCGTCAGTTTTCTTGTCACCTATACTCCTACTTCTGTCCCACTTCTAGTTCAATAACATAATAATCATGACATTCAATGGATGACAAAGGCCACAAGGACCTATCTAAAGGCATCTGAGTCAATTCACTCCATAACATCGCCTTAAAGTTATCACCATTCAAACGGCGACTTATGCCCAAGTAGGCAGTCGCCAGATGAGCTCTTAAAAAAATGAAATAAAATATCACCATTCAAGGCTGTTCAAAAACTCTACCATTCAATTACAATATGCAATAACATCAAAATTAAAATATGTACAATTTGTATCCCAAGACAAAACTCAAAAACTACAATAACATTCACTCCCCATATTCTCCATCCAAGCAGCACTTGAAATATTCAGATTTTTACTCTCTCTTTATCTCCTGTGGTAAATCATTACAGAAATATACCACTATATTAGTGAAAAAATATATTCTTACATCCAACCTACACTCTTGTTTTCTAAGTTTCATGTAAAAGTACTCTCTCCTTTCCCCCAATACTTTAGGTAAAGACACGTCACCAAATTCCGCGTGGGAAAGGCGACACTACGAGCACAGGCACACACATGAACTTGACCGTCACATTAATAACCTCAATCAAGCTCTAAAGTATTCAAAAGAGTACAAGACACAAATATACTTACGCATTTGGAAGAATATTACATCATTCAATTTGATTCACTTAATACATAAAATCTTTGAGCCATTTGCGCATGTTTTAATCTTTGATTTTTGTTTAGTCTAAATTACGCTATGGAGAGGAAATCGTGTGCAGTTGTCTTTCGTAATACGATTGTCAAGCTTACATTTATGCCATATCTCAGTAGACAAAAGCAATAAACATAGCTAAAAGATAAGAAATGGTCTTAATGCCTTTCGAGATGCTGTGTAAACGTACGAGTATTTATCCAAACGAATAAACTTCCTAAAGGATTCAGTTCAGTCGATCATACGCAAGTATAGAGACACTGTAACATTGAAAACTTCGCCCCAAAGTGAAAAGAAACCCAAATTATAACCGACTGGGATTCGTAACATTGTAAGAAAGGTTGAAATTGACCCAAACAGGACTAAGAAACAAATATTTCAAGTTTTGGCTGCATCGGGAATTAATGTTTCAGAGACGATAATGAAGAGATCCCTACATCAATATAACAGCCTCGTGTCCCGGGCTAAAAAGAAGCCATATCTTTGTAAAACTCACGTTGCCGTAAGGGCTACGTTTGTACAGGTCCATTTCCACTATGATAAAACTTGTTGGTAGGGGGAGGGGGGACATTATTGAGCTATAAATAGAACTTTTGGCCATAATTGCAGAACATATGTTTTGGGAAAAATTGATGACTCGTTTCTTCCGAACAACGCTATGCCATCCCTATAGTACGGAAACTCAATGGAACAGTAAGTAAAGTGAATTAATGGTCTATCTCGAAATAAAGCCCTCTACCATCAGAAAGAAAACTGAGGTTTAGTAGGCAGCTTTACTTTAACTGCAAGACAACGATCCAAAATGACAGCCTCAGTGATAAGGAATTAAGTATATGGCATGAAGTGTCTGAAGATAATGTTTTGAAATGGTAATCACAAAGCCTAGATCTGAGCCTCATAAAAATATGGGTGTGAAATTGAAAAACACGTTCACCAAAGAAATTTAACGAGTACGGAGGAGCTGTGGTTGTACTGCAAAGTAGAATAGAGAAAAATATTTATCAAAGACTCCTCCAAGTTGCTAAAAAAACTAGGACAAACATTAGACAGCTGTATTTCCTAAAAGTTCATGCGAAAATATACTAACTATAATTGTTTTGTTATGTTTGAGCACACGTGTGTTCTGAATTCATTATTGTAACTATAGCACACATCTGCTCAAGGGCGTTTTTTTGCTAGGCCCGCGGCGCTGGTTCGCTTCGCTCACAAAATTAAGAAAATATGCGAAAGAAAAAAGGGTTTATATTTCACAACAAATTCAAAATTAGTGTGTAGGAAAAACATCATTTCGCAATTTTTCTTTAAACTTGCACAGATGGGGACACACACAAGCGCGCCGCTAGGATCATTATAATAAGATGTTGCTAATATTAATTCTTTAAGGTTAAAGAATTTTTTCGATTGGATTTTTGTATTTCCTTGAAATGGTTAAGCAACATTTATTATATCACCGAAATTAATTAAATATTACTCGAATAAATAATTAAAAAGTTTCCACCAGTTTGGCACATTTAAACTGCTTCAAACCTTACTTCTACACATTCCATGCATTCATTCAATTTACACATAGAGGCGGATTAGGTGGGTCAACTGGTCGGGATCACTGAACCTCCACCCGTACTCCATCCAACGTCGACGGGAGAAGTTTCGGAATGCTTATTAACTCTGGTCAGTGACCTCTAGCCAGCCATAGCTGCCTTTTACCGAACGCACCTGAACATGGTATGGGTAATGAGTATTTCCCGACCCTTGAATACAACCCACCATATAATAATAATAATGAAATAATAATTATTATTCCGGTGTTAAAATTGTGTCAAATTGTGGATATGAAGTGGTGAAACTTTGTTAAATGAAGCTGTAGATCTGGTTCATTTCAAAGCTGGGGTGAGGGGAAGGAGGAAGAGCTATTCAGAGGCTGTTAACCTCTTGGGGCGAAAAAACTGGAAGGATGACCAATGGAGCCAACTCTACTTCACTGACGAATCTAAGTTCATTTTCTTGCTTTCGACGACAGGAGGCTCGGCTCGTTCGCCCTATAAAAAGAGCGTGAAATTTGGCGGGGGTAGTGTGATGGTCTGGGATGTGATTTTGGTAGAAGGTACTGGGCCATTTTGGCGCTTACCTTACGGGGTACAATGAATTGCTGCGACAACATACTTTGTCCTATTTGCCAGTTGTTAAAGCGCAAACTAAAATTTTATTGCAGAATAACGGCCCCTGCCACACGGCCAAGTCGATAAAGACCTTCATGGACTAGGAGCCCATCACCGTTCTGAATTGGCCCTTCACAGAAACCAGACATGAATCCCATTGAAAATAATTGGAAAACGATCGGAGTGAGGTCTAAAGCGAGGAGATTTCGAAGCATCAACGAGAATAACGCCCGCCTCACTAATTCCTAATTACTCAACTTGTATAAATGTTTTCCCACTGATTATTTACTCGTTTTATCCCAATATAAATTTGTTTCCGCTGTCACTTCAATTATCCTAGTAATTAATACCTTTCATTTTATGTATCCAAATTCGCTTAACTTTTCCAAATACGTAAATTATATCTTTAGGTTATTGTAGACCATTTTTTTTGAAAGCCTGGATTTTTTCTGTCAAAATCTATGGGAGATGTGATAGAAGTACAGGTTTTCTCAGAATTTTGAACAATACTGCAATTGAAAAATATGTTTTGACTTTCTTTGCTTTTATGCGCAAGATTGGTTCGTTTTTGTTTTGTTTATGTGCTTTTCTTGTTATTTGTTTGAGGCAACGCCATACTGATAAGTGTAGCTACGCACGTATGCTTCTATCTTAATTAATTTCATTTTTTGCTCACCTTTATTCAATGGCAGAAAATTATATCGAGATAACAACATACCTTTGTTTACACTTCTACTACGACACAAAGATGCGTGGGAAAGGAAATGACAGATGAAATAAAGGCACAAAAATGTAAAATACTAAAGAAAAAACACAATAGAGCGTGAATTAAGGCCTTCTAAGAAAATAAAAGAAAGGGTGATTTCCAGAGCTGTTTTTTTTTGTAAATAATCCTCAAAGTGTTTGGAACCAGTTTTTTATCTAGAAATTCTAAATGATTGATATAATTATAAACGTTTTAATCAGTGTTATATTGCTAGTAGCAAGAGTGAGAGAGATTTGATCGCTATAATTAACGAAAATTAGAAGCTGACAAACATTAGATCGAAGCTTCAAAGAAAATTAACATTATGCGCAGTAAATTCCAAGATATTAAAACGAAGAACATTGATCTCTAGTTTATTCTCATTCGGAGTAAGCAGCTGAATTCTGGTCTGTATTCTGTTGAAAGGAAATAAAAGGCTAGAAAAGAGTGTTTTAACCAGAGAGCACCCGGTTAAAACACAAATCCTAACGAAAGACTGAAAGAAGTGAATTATAATCGCTAAAAATAAGACAGTTGAGAGTAAAACTGAACCAAGATTCGCAAATAAAGAAAGGCGTCGACATTTTCAGAGATGGGAATTTTTTCACTCAGAAAACCAACGACAAACCTGAGGCAATCGATGTAAACAACGCTCGAAGAGATTTTGTAACATATTGCAAATCACATTTTTTAGAAGCAATCATACAATTTTAGGATTATCTCCTCTAAGAAGTTATTTGTAGCAGTTCCGTGAATGAGTTCAAAAGTCTAATTGATATGTGTTAACCTTAAAGTTAAGTAATTGCCCCGCAAAAAAGCAGACCCCTCTAGCTTTCGAGGCCCGCCGAGCAATAACTTTGCAAGCTGAGACTCAAGGATAAATGGACCGGATCACATTTCCCTGGAGACATTAATTAAGCCCATTCTTTAGCTAATAAATAATCTACAAACACTTTAATTAAAGGGTGTCGTGACAAATAAGAGACTCCATGCACATTTATTCGATATAATAAAAATATTTCTTGAAATATTATTAACGTAATTCGTGATGGAACCATCCCTTTTGTTAAATGCTAACTACACATAATCATTTCCATGTCCAAATGATTGCCAAAAGTTATGTTATCAGTTACATAAATACGAGTGGTAATTTAATTTATATCTTACAATTATCTGATTTTGTTGGAGAGAGGAAGAAGAATTATTACAGGAATACAAGGAACAAAGAAACAAAGATGCAATTAATTATAATCCGAGAAACAAATGAAGTAGCAAGAAAGATTTAACATTATCATCACTAACTCTATAATTTAAGAAGGGGATTTTTTTGAGTATTTGAATAATAATTTAATCTTAGTTTGGTTATGACTTGTTTTTCTATCAAAGTTATTTCTAATAATTCTTTTATAATATCAAAAAAACAAAATGGTGAAGTTCAGAAATAAATATGTGTATCGAAATTTTGTGAATTTTTAAAATCCAAAGAATTAAAAATGATGAAGTTCAGAAAATTTATTTTTATATATTTTCTTCTATAACTATATTGTAGCAACGTGATATTTTGAAAGGGGGGGAAATTTAGTTGAGTTCCTTTTTATAATTATTATAATTGGCAAAGTTAAGAAAATTTATAAAAATTTAACCATGGCTACTTTTTTTTAGATTTTAAATTTTAATCTTAGTAGCGAGTTTCCCCCATAGGAGAGAGTGGCGAACCCATTGCCTGGTATATATATATGTCAATTAGATTGAAGGATTGACTAGAATAATTACCTTCATCTAAATTCATTAAACCTAAATATAAAACATGAATCATGTTAGCGTGTTTTCTAGACCTTCTGATGGTTACCTATCTACTTATGTACCAAAGATTCATGTTTTTTACTGTAATATTAGGCATAAGACAACTATCATGTACTCGCTTAACTAGATCATTATCGAAGATTCTTACCATTTCTTCGAATCTTAGGTTTTGGATTACTAGTAGTCGCTTACATATGTGTGTACCAAAGATTCTCGCAAATTTGCTCCAATGGTGAACCATTATAGGGATTTTAAACACTTCATTTATTTAATTTCGAAATTACGAGTCATAATAAGTCTAATGATCGAAGAAACATTTTGGTCCTTAACTTGTGGATTGAAATCTACCGCAGAAAAACGCTAGAAAAAATAGTGGACAGCGAAAAGAGAAGCAGAGGATAAGTTATTAATGGATTAGTGGTGTTTTAAAATGGACGGGGATCTTTTCTTATGTTGATCCGAGGAGAATGTAGGTTGTGTAAGGTTCTGGGTGAGACCGAGAAAGGCCGGGCGTTCCTTCTCTGAATTGAAAGATGCTAATCATAGAGCCTACCAATGGTAATTGGTAGTAAACACACTAATAGGTAAATGAAAGATGCACTTCCATCTTTGAGGTGCCTTGTGACAAACGACAAATACATTGCGACTCAGCGACAATGCAATGCCGGAGGGTAAAGCTCGCTACATGTAAACATACAGCAACGAGCAAATGAGAATTGCACAGGCTATCGTCAACATTGAAAATTGAAACTCTTGCAACATATTTACCACATAGCATCTAAGGATAGTAATTTCTTAAACTTTATAATATTATTTACTCTCTTTGCGGTTTTGTATATATATCTGCTGATCTGTGTTTTGAAAAAGCTCTTGTCTGGCGTGTAAGCTCGAAATCGGTTTGGCTTGATGTTGTAATTTTAGTCATTCCTCTCCTGTTCGTCTTTTCCTTTGGTTAGAGCATGTATGCCTTTTCTCCTCCATCGGACTGTTTTCTTTTCACTAAATACCATAATTTTGATGAACCACAAATTTTCTGGTCTCTAAACCAATTGCAAGTTCAGGAATCAGGTACATCATTTGAAAATAGATCCCAAACGGTCAATCACAGGCATTTATGAAGAGAAACAATCAACCTTTATTTTATATATTTGCGCCTATCTTTCCAGCCTGGGTTTCAATTGATATTCCTTACGTTCAAGATCGCAGTTACAGTGATTTATTTTCAACATTTGTTTGAACAGCTATAATAATAATTTGTCTGCCTAAGGTCATTCAGCACAAACTAATCATTGTTATCAAATAAAGATGTGAACTGATAACTTAAACATTCATTAATCTTTTAATTATTACAAATTACTTACATCAGTTTGTAAGTATCATACCCTTTTCAGGAAACCTATTGTAGCTTTATCATCAGTGGAGTCTTTCAACGCTAAAGGTGTAAGTGTGTTCGAGATCAGATTCCGAGCCAGCCCGCCTCCTCCTTCGAGCCGTAGGGTGCAACTGAAGAAGGAATATTCCTATCGCTTCTTAAGAGATGAAGAATTATATTTTCCGTCGTGTTCTCTTTATTGAAAGAGATGTAAATCTGATGGATGTGAAGGATGAGGTATTCACGACACGACAGCAACTCTGGAGGGCAACTGGACACGAGCGTTTTAGTAATTTGGATTTCTTGGTGACCAGCCCAGCATGCAGTAATGATCCTCATCCACGCCAAGGAAGTGATTGTATCCAATAGAGTAATCTAGTAGCCCTAAAAATAACTGTTTTAATTGGCTATTTTAACATTCACTCCTGCCCTCACAGGAAACGAATCGTTTTCAATGGCTTACCCTGGATACTGAGCAGCACCCAGACGTGCCCAATATCGTGTCAATAAGGCTTATTATTGTCATGGTAACTATATTCCACAGTGCTTATATTACAGTAATATTTTTAAAAGTTACAAAATATAGCGTCCCCTTTCATGAATGAAAACGATCTCATGTCATGTGATTGCAGGAGTGAATGCACTAACGGATTAACCGTTAGTAGAAGTTGATGCCATGTTTGATTCTTTTAATCATATATATTATTTCAAGGAATTATCTCGCCAGGTCTGTCCTGCCCCTGTTTCTCTCTATTACCTATCACCCTTTTTCACTTCAACAGCATCAATGATTTGAAGAGTGGACGAAAATTGTGCTTCTGCGTGTGTGAAGACCCTACTCTCTCCTCCCTTTTAACCTCTTCAAGCCTCTGTTGCCTTGTTTTGGAAGGCAAGGGTATTTAGACCCCGGCAAAACTGACTCCTGTGAGCTTTGTGGAATAATCCGAAGAATTGGAACTGAGAAGAGCGCGTACCCAATTATGTCAATGCCCTTACTCCACCCTGTCGCCTCTCCTGCAAGGGCCTCTGGAAGTATGCATCCTTTCAACACCGTGTGCCAATTGAAGAGACATTCTTACTCCCTACCTATTTCTTTCTCCTTCACTTTCATTGTTCAAATATTTGCCCCACAATGCGCTATAAACCTTTTATTTAGGTGTCTCTTAGGCAATTGACGATGAAAGCTTTGCCGGCGTCTGGTCAAGGCGCTCCCTCCCTTCGATGCGGCTCCGGAGACGCTGTTTACACCGCCATCTCTCGACCAAAATAAACGTGATTCATTGCATTCTTTTGCGCGCCACTTTCGCTTATCTCTCGCTGGTTGCCTCCTTCACAAATGCCTAAATTCGGGGTAGTAAAGATGGGCGGGGAGGGTGTCAGGGGTTTCGCAGATGTGCTAAAAGCAAACTTGTGTTTTTAATTTCTACTCTTCACCAAATGAGGAGGAAGAGTCCCCTGATCGCTACAAAACATATATATATATATATATATATATATATATATATATATATATATATATATATATATATATATATATAAATGCTTTTCAAAACACAACCCATGTAATCACAACAGTCTGGAGTGTACCTTATTCCATGCAGCAATTCCAATAAATCTTATATATGGGGAAACTGGGAACTTTGATAAACCCAAATATGCGCATCGGGCGATATAAAAAGACGAAGTTTATCTTCTTGTTTGTTTAATTACAAGAGTAATTGTAATAAAATTGATTTTAATAATGCCAAACTAGTTTAAAATTCCGATAATGATTTCAAAAGACGTATGAATGAATCAATATTGATTGAACAAATTCCAAATTCAAATTCTCTCGATCCAAAACTTGCTTAAAAAATCGTCACAAATTTACTTTAAACCTAGTCTATGTCTTCCTTTGTTCCCCTCTCCCTTCCTCCTAATCCTTTTCTCATCCGTTTCTATGTCTAAAGCATTTGTGTCTGGTCTTCTCATTGTAGAGTTAAAGATGGTAGTAGATACCAAAACTAATCCTGTAATGTAATAAACTGATTCTACTAAAGTGTTTTTCTATCTTGCAATAAATTCACGCTATTATGATTTTCTTCTGCACACACACACACACACACACACACACACACATATATATATATATATATATATATATATATATATATATATATATATATATATAATTGAACAATAACATTCAAGTCAATGCGCTGCTAGAAAAGTCTTTTGGAGTTCCTAACCCTCTCCAGGAGCACCACGAATACGACTGAGCAACTATCCATTTCTCTAAATGAGAAATTTCAAGAAGCCTTTTGTATAAGATAGCGTTTACTTTAACAGAAAACGGGAATGCGAATGTTCATGCGTTTCTTTACCCATCTAATTTTTTAGAATTGAACAATAATGTTTAAGGCCTTTTTTAGATGCTTTGTTTCTACCTATTCAATGTAGCGTAAATAGGTTAGGACAGAACGAAATAATACCTGTAACGGCATTTTTTTAAGGAGCTTCTCTGGCGACTGCCTACTCTGGTATAAGTCGCCGTAATCACGCTACAGCCTAATACTAGGCTAGATTAACAAACAAAAAAACTGCAAAAACAAAACGACAAACATACAAAAAAAAAGCAAAGAAATAACCCCCCCCCCAAAAAAAAAAATAGCAAAAAAGCAAGAATGAAACATGCGACCTACATACAACAGAGTCAAATAAAATAGAGGATGCCAACCTCCTCCAAAAAATTATACAGTCCACCAGTCTGTGTGACCGAACCAGTCCAAAGTAAAGGGGCGAAGCGGTAATGACCCCGCTGGTACCGGGACAGGTAATATGCGAGAAGATCACCCACACCGGGACATACAACAAGCATAATGTCCCAATAACGGCAGGGGTGGGTGTGTAACCACTATATTTTCCGTTATATGTAGGCTGCCCATCAAAGATTATCATTATTATTATTTTTCAAAGCTAGAAGTTAATATTGTTGAATAGATATTCAGAAATAAACAAAAAGGTTTAGTCGCGATGAAATAAAACTCTCCTTTTGCATTTACAGTACTGCCATATTTTACAGTATTGGGGAGTAATTAGTAATAATTTATTCGTATTAAATCCTCATAATATCTTGATAGGTGGGAAAATGTTAAATGAATTCAATTTTCTTTTTATAAGTGTGAAAGAAACAATACATCTGGGCAATGTCAGGTGAAATTCAAGCTGATGCAATTTTTCCAGTCTTACTAATTCATCTTAGCCCTAGAAAATAGTCGGCAGATAGGCGCGTTAAAAAAAACACAGAAGCAAAACAAAAATAGCCACTAATTCATCGTCTTGAAAATGTGCCAGTTAGAGATTCCTACAGATGGGGTTAGTGGGGAGTGGGGAGTATGTTTGTCGGCATATGCAGAAACAGCTATAAAGACTCCTCAGCGAAGAAGGAAATTCTAAGGCGACAGACATCCAGTGGTTCACCTTGACCTTTAGATTCGCCTGTATATGCTGTTTCTGAGCATCTGATTTTGTCGGTTTCCTAAATACGCATCTCTTATTTAGTTTATCTACAAGACGAAATACCGGGTGTCCCAGAAAAAAGTTAACCGTACTTTGAATTAGTATAACTCAAAAAATATTGGAGATTTCTAGGTCCTGCCAAAATATTTTTATTTAACAACTATTTACCTATCAATTATGCAAATTTCATTAAATTCCCTTTTATGATTTTGATACACTAATGGGTTTAGTGATGGCTATCAAAAATATGTTTGCGCAAAGAAGTAAAATAATGAAACGAAGCTTAGGAAGGGTAGGCCACCGTGCACTTTCAAGATAAGCGTAGGGAGCCTAGGCAGCCTAGGTCACTGTGCAATTCTTCAAGCAAAGCCTAGGCCATTTCACAGTGGTTTTTAGCCACGCTGTGGTATGTTCTCGTCATTATTGCTTACTAAGCAAATAAAAGCGTTTCTGCGTAAAAGTTTACTTCCATAGAACCTTTTTAATCATGCAGTTAACAAAAGATCAACGCTTATTTTTAGTCAAACTTTATTAAGACTGGCAGTATTAAACAAGTACAAGATTCATTTGAACAACGTTTTCCAGGGAAGCACCCACCAAGCAAGCCCACAATTTTGAAAAATGTTCGCAAATACCAACATGAAAGAACTTGCTTAAATCTAAATAAAGGTCGTTTGGGTCTTATGAGAACCATAAGAACTAAAGAAAATATCGAAAATGTTCAGATGACACTTCTTCAAAATCGACATGTATCATCAGTCAGAAAGAATGGGTTACAATTGTCAAAGTCATTTAACCGCATTATTAAACATGACCTAAAATGGCATCCCTATAAGATGCATGCAAGACACCAGCTTCTTGAAACTGATTTTATTTGTTGTAGATAATTTATCGAATGCTTTTCCATAAACCTGCTCGTTTCTTGGAAAACATTATGATTGGTGACGAGGCAGCCTTTTTCAAGAATGGAAAGGTAAATAGCCATAAGATTCTGCAATATGCGCCGCTGAACCAACCCCCAGCATTTAACTTTGACACACGTATTTGTGATCAGAAAGTGTCTCTGTGGATCGGAATATGCGGGAATGGCTATCTTTTCGGCCCATTGTTTTACCAGAATAACTTGAATGGTGTTGCCAGATTTACGGCAATCAATTCAATAGACTTTGGTGGATTCAAGACGGCGCACAAGCACATAGACAGCTTGCTGTAAGAACAAAACTAAGAGAAAAGTTTGACAACTGCATTGTCGCGCTAAATCATGCAATTGAATGACCCCCAAGATCCCCTGACTTAACACCGTGCGATTATTTCTTATGGCAATATCTAAAGAATAAAGTGTATTTTACTCCATCACAAAGCATCAACCAGTTAAGAGATAGTATCACACGTGAAGTCAATAGACTTAAGGAAAATTACAAGTTAATAAAAAAAAGTTGTTCAATCAATGCGATCAAAGGCGCAACTGTGCTTGGAAAGAAATGGGGGACGTGTGGAAGGAAACGATACTTAGAAAATTAAAAATTGAATTTGTATTACCCATATGAAGAGGTGTTTTTGTTAAAAATGGATTTAAATATATTTGTAGATTTTAAACTTCAAAGTTTCATTATTTTACTTCCTTGCGCAAACATAATTTTGATAGCCTCCACTAAACCCATTAGTGTGTCAATATCATAAAAGGGAATTTAATGAAATTTCCAGAATCGACAGAAAAATAGTTGTTAAATTTGTTTTGTTTTACAGGACTCAAAAGTCTCCAATATGTTTTGAGTTATACTAATTCAAATTGCGGTTAACTTTTTTCTCGGACGCCTTGTATAGCATCAGCTGAGAAATGGGCATGATATAAGTTATTATTTTCGCCATTTTCGTTCTTTAAACATCGCCCAAACCGTGTGCGTGATGGGGAAATTTTATTGGTGCGAAGTCTGCCGCCTTGCCCATTTCCTTGATGTTAGGTTTTATGTACGTATTATCCGTTGTCTTGCCGAATACGATGTTTTTTTTCCTATAATTTTGTTTCACAAGTTTCAACACCCACAGCTTAATTAATCTCATATTTAGCGGTTTTAGCCGACACTCCATTTTGAACTTTTTCTAATGCTTCGTCGATGATAAGATTTTCACAAGAAGCTTATTGTAACTTCCTTTTTACTATTAAATATATATTACGTCATTTTCATTGACATATGGAGTAAATGAAATACACGATAATAACAAACTTTTGCAAATGATTTCAGCTACATACCTGCAAGGTATCTCAAATTTAACAAGTGTTTTGGAAATGCGGTTCCTCTTGCTGGCAGGTTTGAGAATATCCTTAACAATTCTGTCTGCAAAAGTGTAGGGTGAAGCGATTAAGCACTTACCTATTCACTAATGTGAATCACATCCTGACAAACTTTCCTCCACCCCCTGTTTTTATCATATTCGTCATCAGTAATCACATAAGACGACCCTCCTCCCCCCCAATACAATATTAAGGTAAAAAAGATGAAGAAAATCACTAAAGTAAAAGAATGCCACAAGGAACTTAATGAAACACCACTCCTTGAAAGATTCCAGCGTCTGTCAAAATGAGGTTACTGACTTATGGTAAAAATAAAAAATAGTATTGATACACATACATAATTTAAGCCTGCTTAAAGAAGAGAAGGGTGCAGAAGCACTCTGAAACAAAGAGATCAAGAGCAATAAAGGAAACAACCCCAAAAGGAATGATCAACAGCGAGAGTAAATAATAAAACAGAAGGGGTTTTGAACCTCGTGCATTGGCCTTCTTGTGCTCTTCTGTGAGAATTTGTTTCAAGATGGGTGTAAATGAGGCTGAGGGTCTGAAACACTTGCCCTTAAGTACCAGAAGGATTCGGTTCGGGTGAGATTATAGCCCTCGCCTCAGTTCTTGTCATCTTTTTTACTCTTGTTCTCCTCTCCACTCATCCTGTCTTACACGGAATCAACCCCCTGGCCACCGGCACATATACAAAAGCACAGGAACTCCAATGTACTCATTTGTACAATTTGTGACTAATGAATATCTGTAATTGTACAATTTAATTCCCCCTTCCCTGCTTCCTGCATTTAGAATTAACGTTATTTGAGATCGGAATCCTTGTCAATTCATTTTGTTTTTCTGTGTGTTCTTCTCATTCATTTTTTGCTCGCGGAGCTGTTTCCTTCGTAGGATTGCCTCACTTCCTCTGTCCTTTGACTAATTCAAGAAAATAGAAGGCTCATGGCTGGTTTCAAGCTATGAAATATATATATATTTTTTTCCTTTTTTTCAGATAAACCAAAAATCCCAGGTGGATTTGGATCAAGTTTCATGGTTGAGGTAAGACAAAATATCCCGAATCAAATTAAGATGGTTGCCAAATGATCGCTTTTTTGGCTTTTAAATAAATCTTTTAGGTTTAAAATTTGCAATTGCTATGTTATTTACCGTCTTTTTAAGAAGAAACTTCGTCAGAATTATACATATTTTAAACGAGTTCTGTGTTGTTGTTTGATTACGATGTGCTAGAATGTTGGGGAAAAAATCAGTTCTACCCAGCACTTTATGAGGCCAGATGCCTCGTATAGCGCGGATGCAAAATGCACAACGAGCAGATGGAAAATAAAATAATTGAATTTGAATTGTATTAATTTTGCGACTAAGACTAAAAAAGATCTTACAAGAGAAGAGGAAGAAAAGAAATATGAATCTAACTAGCTCCATCAAATTCAGGGTTAATGGGCACGAATTCAAGCGACTTCCCTTCCATTGCCACTCACATTGGCCTTCAACGAAGAGCTTCCTATTTTGCTGATGCCCCTAATTATTGCAGCACTTCTTGTCACCCGCGATCCGTCCTTTCTTTGATTTTTCCCATTGCTTTTCAGTCGTGAATATAAGGCGAGCGGGTGGAGGCATCAGTCATTTTAGTTGCACTGACACTATAGGATCCTAAAATGGTCCCAACCATAGTCCCCACATTTTTCCCCAGCATAAATTAGTGTTGGCGAAAAAAAGTGACCCAGAGGACATTAAGGAACATCAGCTCAAAGGCTGTTAAACAGCATCAATAAAAATGAAAAATATTAATACACTCTGTTTAGTTGAAACTGTGATCGGTTTCTTTTTATCTTGCTATATTAGGCGTGCAGATAGGTTTGAAGTTAATCCTTAGAAGTTCTGGTGTTGTTGTTTTTTTGTTGTTTTGTGAAGATGAGTCTTTGTTTCATAGTTCTTATCATGCTCGATAATTTTTCATTCTTCCTCCGTTCCATTCGAATTCTCCTATATTTTGTTCTTTCAATCCTCTTGACAAAACTCATTGTTAGATGACACTCTTTTCAAATTCATGGCATTTTGTTTACGTGAGTATGGCACTCTTTCCTGCCTCGATACTCGTTCTAGTGTGGGCTCGTTCTAGTGTTCTCTTTAGAATGTATACTGGTCCTTTTAATGTTTGAGTATGGATTTCTGAAGGCTTGGGGGTCCCTAAAGATAGATTTTAGGTATTCAGTGAGATTGGTTTCTATAGTCCTTCTGGTGCCATTGATGATAGATGACGCTTTTATCTTCCACTTCCGCTGTATAGCATAAAGCCTACCTACATCTTACCTTAAAGGTTAAATAACAACTCATCATATGTCGTTTAAGACGCCCATCATAGAGCAAAACTAGTAACTATTAATGAGATGGAATTGCATTCGTATCTACAGATACCCAAAATGTCACCTTTAATGTTACTGAATCAATCATTATTACTAAGAAGAATGTAAATTTAACAAATATATCTCGAATAATGTTGTCAATTTATAAAGCGCCAGAATCAGTCATTCGCAGGGATTAAAACTTGCCTACGGAACCACACATATATTTATATCTTTCATTTTATTTACTCTATTTTCACTTTGTTTAATCCTTTTTTTCGCCTTTATTTTACTGGAGTCGCAAGGCTTACATTTCATTATACAGTTGACAATGGTAAAAGCGGAAATTAGTTATGTTTGTAAATGAATCGGATTCAAATATTGTGGTTTATTATTTTTTTTGTGCACCATATATATATATATATATATATATATATATATATATATATATATATATATATATATATATATATATATATATATATATATATATATATATAAGCTCACCGGACAAAACTTTAGTCACCTTGGGAGAAAAAACATAATTTAACATCAGAAACGTGTAGGAACCTTAGGCAGCCAAGAGGCGTAGCTTAGTTTACGTCGAAACATTAGTTAGGCTTTATTTGTGTTGCGGACGGCGCGAAGATCTGTAGATAGCAAATCAGCTCTACTTAAAATGGGCCGAAAAGCGACGTCATGGAATGTCAAAAAGGTGTGATTGCATATTTGGCCACGCCAAAGCTCATAATGTGAAGGAGTTGGCGGAATTTTGCAGTCTTTTAACGAGTACGGTCATCTGGATTTATAAACAATGGCAGAACTCCCAAAATGCGAAAAACTCTCCAGAATTGCGGACGGAGGAAGGTGTTGACAGCCAGGGCCCTTCGTAGAATCTCCGAGCTTGTAATTGCAAATTGATTTGCCTCCTGACAGGAATGGCTACAAAACGTCAATTCTGGTCCTTCACCACCCATTTCAGAAAGAACATTAGACAAGGTATTCCATGGCAGGAACATATGAAGCAAAGTGGCGTACATATAACTAATTATTTGTTCGGTGAGCTTATATATATATATTTATATATATATATATATATATATATATATATATATATATATATATATATATATATATATATATATATATATATATATATATATATATATATATATATATGAATCCATCAACCACATTGAAAGAGAAAACGGAATAATTTTTCCTTGCAGTAATATTTTTATTACCTTTTTTCGAAAAATCCGTGCAGGGAAGCGATTCGAACCAGGCACACTGAGGCAGCGAGCACTGCTTTGATCACAGTTAAAAGTATGCCGTGAGGAACTGGTCGTCTGGCAAAAGAAAGATCAGGATAAACAACATGTTGCTTTTTTCCTGATTACTCTTGAAATAAAATGACTAAAGGTTGAAAATCAAAGTATAAAACATACTCATACGATCATCAAATTAATAAATTAAGATATTATAATAATTAAATATACAATAAAAATCTTACATATTAATTCAGTGAGGCAAAAATAACAATATGTCACATGATCTTTGCCACTGCACCGGTATAACAAAAGATAGTGAATTGATTTTGCCTTCTAGGTTTTTCAACACACGTCTTGCAACAGAAATGAGGCGAAAAAATTTATCTTGATCACTTAATTTCAGCCAAAAATATGCGTGGTGACCTGCTTTCACAAATGACCTTATTTTCGATTGATGCCCAGGCTATGTTACTTGCCCGCAGATAAGATAAAACCTATTGGAGTCACTTTTGCCTTTTCTATTCATTTTTAAAATCTTATGAAATAAATAGAAAAAAAACCCATTTAAATGCGCTCTTTATATATAAATATATTCATGACATCACACTAAAACCAGAAAGTTATAAAATTACTAAATATGATGCAATAAGATGATGTAATGTATGCTATAGAAATAACATCAAATGATAGGCAAAATTTGTAATTTTATGATCAGGAGCTATAATATTTTTTCTAGTTCTAACGAATATATTTCGGAAAATAGCACAAAAACAAGTAAAAGTTCTAGTTTTTAGAGAAAAAAGGCCCTAGCAAAGAAAATTGACTTGATGAAAAAACAAAAAACAATGCCAGATTTGAATTCAGCGCAATGAAATACACAAGAATCAATTGAAAAATATCTTGACAGAAAAATGTCGCTGACCAGTATAATTAGTACCAACGATATTTAAATAAGTACCAACAATATTTAAATAAGTACGAAACATATTTAAATGAGTACAATGATAAAAAGAGTATTCACGATTTTTAAATAAGCAGCAACCATGTATAAATAAGTGCCAACGATATTTAAATGAGAACCAACGATATTTAAATGAGTACAACGGTAATTGAATGAGTATTAACGATATTTAAATTGATAGCAACCACGTGTAAATGAGTACCAAAAATATCTCAATGAGTTTCAACATTCTATAAATGAGTACAAACCATATTTCAATGAGTACATACCATATTTAAATGATAACTAACGATATTTTAATGAGTAAAAACGATGTGTAAATATAATTAACGATATTTGAATGAATACAAACATTGATTAAATGATAACAACAATATTTAAAAGATTAAAACCGATATTTTAATGAGTATTAACAATAATTGAAATAGTATAACCGTATTTCTGAGTAGCAACGATTTTTAAATAAGGACCAATGTGGTGCAACTGAGTACCAATGTTAAAGAATAGAGTCAAGGAGCAGCACGTGGACCCTAAAAACCAGGGGCTATCAAACACAGAACGCAGCTAGTTTTGCTCATAAAGGTTTTCCCCCTAATCCTTGAGGCAATCTTGCCTCCCGCCTACGATCTAGAAGCATGCGAGAGCGAGGAAGAATATCTGTTATCGCAAATTTCTGGCTGGAAGACGTCTATCCTCCAGGCCTGTGTTTACCTCGGGACAATCCGCTCCGTGGCCGCAGGTGATTTCACCCCATCATCAGCCGGTATTTAACGCCAGGCTCAGCAGGGTCAAGTCAGTACAGGCTCACTATCACGCACGAGACACGTCTCTCCTCGATTTGGCTCAGTTTTCGTCTACATGAGCGCAAAAGCAAGAAACTCTCCCGTCGGAACTCCGCCCCACTCAAATGGAGATTCCCCAGTAACGGCCATTATTGTCCACCAGCACAAGTACTTCCTGGTCAAGGCAGTCCGAGGGAAATCTCAACCTTTTGCAATTCTCCTCTTCGAATTTCCCCCTTCCATTCGTCCTCCAAGCATTAACTTCTGCTAGGCGTCGACGCGTGCGGATCTCTTTTAATCCGGTCATCCCATAGGGATTTATTTGTATTTCGGCACAGCGCAGCCTATGAAGATTCAATCCGAGTTTGGTCATTTAAAAACCTTAAGCTCATTAGCTTGTCCCTTTTAGCCAGACTATCGAGTACCCCATAGCCTTGGATATTCCAATTTTATTTAATTTGTGTAAATATTTGTCTTTTGTTGTGTTATTAAATATTATTTTTGTATTATTCTTTTAAATAACCCAGAACAGCATTCCTCCAGAGCTAAGTAGTTAACGGCCAATCTGCACACCTTTTTAGTATTTGCCAGCGTACTCCAGGGGAACAGTTTCCTTCCTACCCTTCCCCGCTCATTAAATCAATACTATCATCCGGTCCCGGAGCCGAGAACAGGTTAACTGAGCGTCCTTTCACTTTATTCCACACTACTGAGCTAATCAAATCCCCCCATCCCTCTCTCTCTCTCGAACTATATTTGCAAGTTCATTTTCAAGGAATAGCATGAAAATGGAGAAGACAACCTTATATAGGGTACAAAGATATGAAGGGAACCCCCATCACATAGTTCAAACTAATGGAAAAACACAATAACAAGACAGAGAAATATCAATAAAAAGATCATTAGGCAACTAATAACGGACATATGTGTCCCAAAAACGATATACACACAACAACGCCGTGTATATCAATGGAAATGGTGGGTGAAAAAAAACAAAAACATTTTAAAGAATTATCATTAGAACAAAAACATTTAGGTCTAAGAGTTAATCTACGATCCTAGCAGAGAACGTGGTGGGGGAGGCAATGCGAATGATATTACACTAATATAGAGTGACAACAGGCTACATTATGAAGTTATTTCATTTAGTACAAGTTTTTTTTAAACAGGGTCGAGTTTATATATATATCGGCTATACCTCGACAACCAACGATATTTAAATGATCACCAACGAGTTTTAAATAAGTTAAAACAATATTTAAATGAGTACCAACGATAGATAAATGAATAGTAACAATATTATATAATAACAACGAAGTTTAAATGAGTAACAACGATAATTCAATAAGAATCAGCGATATTTAAATGACTTCCACGATGTGTAAATGATTACCAATGATGATAACATAAGTAGCAACGATATTTCAATAAATATCAATGAATTTAAATGGGTACCGACGATATGTAAATGAATAACCTCAATATTTAAATTAGTACCAGGGATATTTAAATTAGTACCAACGATATTTAAATGAGTACTATAGATATTTTAAATGAGTAAAAACAATATTTAAAATAGTACCAACGATATATATTCATCAGTACCTTTGATATTTAAAAGAGTACCAAATATATTTTTTAGTAGCTAGGATATTTTAATGATTACCAGCGATATGTAAATGAGTACCAACGATATTTAAATAATGACTAGCTATGTTTAAATGAGTATCAATGATATTTAAATAAGTAACAACAATATTTAAATGAGTACCAACAATATTTAAATGATTACAATGATGTTTAAATGAGTATCAACAATATTTGAATTAATAACAATGATATCTAAATAAGTAACAACGATATATAAAAGAGTATAACGTTATTTAAATAAGCACAACGATGTTTAAATGAGTACAATGATATTTAAATAATTATCCCCGTTATTTAAATCAGTGTAACGATATTTAAATATATGCCAACGACATTTAAATTAGTTTTAACTATATTTAAATGAGTGCTAAAGATAATTAAGTAGTTCTAATGATATTTCAATAAGTCACAACGATATTTAAAATAATATCAACGATATTTAAACGAGTGACAACAATATTTAGCTGAGTAATAATGATATTTAAAATAAATTCCAACGATATTTAACCGAGTGTCAGTGATATTTTAATAAGTATCAATGATATTTAAAATATTTGACAACGATATTTAAATGAATGTCAACGTTATTTCAATAAGTACCGACGATATTTCACTAGGTGTTAACGATATTTAAATGAGTGCCGGCGCTTGAAGACAATGAAAATTGATCAAGTGATCTCGGAAGGAGGCTGGCAGTAAACTTGCCTTGAAGGAAGATTTAAGTTCGCATCTACCTTGATATAGGTCTATTTCTTGTAACAATTCCTATATGTTTAGGACTCATGCCGTCTACAATTACATGGTCAAGATTAATATCCATTGAACTTCTGTACATTATTATTATTAATGTGGTCCCCCGTCCCCCCCGAAACAAGGTAGACGCAGTTATCACTCGAGAATTCGGAGGAAAAGAGACAATAGGATACTGACCGAGTGGCGTGATTAATGAAACGAATGGAAAAGAAAAGAATCCAAAAACACGAAGAATCCAGTATGGCAAGAACTGCTAAAACACCAAACCACTGAATAACCATCCGTGAACTGGCAATGGTGGCTAAGGTACGCTCAGGTGACAACATTTTGTAGATATGGCAAAAAAAAATTAAAAGGCCGGAGTTTTTTGATTATCCGACGTTACGCTCATCTCAACGTTCTTAAGAGCATAATTTGCACCTCCAGAGAATGCGGGATTTGATGAGCGAAACGTCGGCTAATAAAACCTTCGTTATTTGAGCGTTCTCCCCCCTTCCCTTTCTACGGAATGGAGATTGCTCGTGTGAGGGATATGACGGTGAGGAAGAATTATTTATTGTATTTTCCTACCCTCCTATTTAGTTTGTGTCTTTCATTTCCACTTCTCACCTGATCGTTTTGTCTCCGTCTCTGGATGAGCAGGGATCAGAAATTCCCCCCTCTTTCCTCTCCATCGCTGCCATCCTTCAGTCTCTCTACACTAATGAGAGTTACATAGAGTTACATAGATACACAGATCACACGGGCCTTACGGCCCAGACTAAGGTGATCTGGCCTTAAATCTACTGCTACTTACACATAGAATAGTAGAAGTAAAGGATAGAAAAGTTTTAGGCTCTCCCCACCCTCCACTCCCTCCGGCAAAAGCCGTACATGAAATAATTTGGGAAAAGTACCTTGCAGGTGTAAGAAGACAGTACATGAAGGAAATTTGCATTGAATAGTAATTAAATGAAATGCATGTGAAAACCACTTACATACACCTGAAAGAGTTATAGTTTTGTAATATTATTTTATTTTGTAGCTTATGCTAAACAATTCCAATATTTGTTAAGTGTTTGTCTAATCTCATTTTAAATGAATCTATAGTGCTGCTGTCCACTACCTCGTTTGGCAAATTATTCCAATCATTAATAATCGAGTAAGTGAAGAAGTTTTTTATTACATCCATAGTGGCTCTTTTACCCTGAAGTTTTGAATCATGTCCACGGGTGGGACACTCCCCTGTCAGTGTGAACAAGTTATTGGCATTAACGTTGTTAAATCCTTTAAGTATTTTGAAGCACTCTATAAGCTGCCCCCTTAGTCTTCGTTTTCTGACGAAAAATAGATTGAGTTTTTTTAGCCTCTCGTGGTAAGGTTTGTTACGTACTGACGGGATAAGTTTTGTCACTCTGTGTTGTACAGCTTCTAATTTATTTATGTCTTTTAATAAGTAAGGGACCCAGAACTGTACAGCGTATTCGAGATGGGGCCTGACAATACTTTTATATAGTGGCATAATTATCTCCTCGCTTTTATAAGTAAAGTTTCTTTTTATAAATCCTAGTGCTGTGTTAGCTTTGTTTGCAGCAGCTGCGCATTGGTTTGATGTTTTTAAGTTTTCTGTAATTATTACTCCTAAATCTTTAACCTGCGGGGTTGTGTTTATTAAGCCGCCTTGCATTGTATAGGTGTATTTTTTGTTTTTTGTTCCGCTCTGAAGGATTTGGCATTTGTCGATATTAAATGGCATTTGCCATTTCTCAGACCATTCGGTAATTTTATTTATATCAGCTTGCAGGCTAGCCCTGTCCTCTTCGCATAATACTGAGTTACCTATTTTCGTGTCATCTGCAAATTTAGATATGATATTATTTATTCCAACGTCTATGTCATTGATGTATATAGTAAATAAAATAGGCCCCAGGACTGATCCCTGGGGAACACCGCTGGTAACAGATACCCAGTCCGATTCCACGCCATTTATTATCACTCTCTGCTTCCTGTTTTTTAACCAGCTACTAATCCATCCGTATATATTACCGTTAATTCCTAGCGTACGCACTTTTTTCATGAGTTTCTGATGGGGAATTTTGTCAAATGCCTTTTTGAAATCTAGGTAAATTATATCTAATGATTTAGTATCGTTATATAGGTTGAAAAGGTTATGGTAAAAGTCGATTAGGTTTGTTAAGCACGATCTCTTAGACCTAAAACCATGCTGGCTATCACGTATAAGGTTATTGTTTTCGAGGAACTCTACTAGCTTGTCTCTAATGATCGTTTCGAGCAGAGAGAGAGAGAGAGAGAGAGAGAGAGAGAGAGAGAGAGAGAGAGAGAGAGAGAGAGCTGATATGGGGGTTGGGGGCGGGGCATCTCCTAAATTGAGGTCGTACTAATTAAGGGTGTTTGTCAAAGGACCAACCAGGAAAGATTACTGCCAGGTTGATCTTCCGCATTCCTACCATCAATCCTCACCTACTCAAAAACCAGATCGACAAGATGGTTGGTTAATTGAGTGATTGGTTGATTAATTGCTTTAACAACGGAACGATTCTATTTCTGCATTTATTTTCGATAGACAACTTATTAATAGATTAGAGACTTCGTTAAGTGAATTTTTCGTGACTGATCCATTAACTGAATGAATACCCCCTAATTGACACCCATCACTTAACAATTTGCGGAGAGACCGGGCCGAGAAATGCTTCTGGGATAGAGAGGGTCATTCATCTGACAAATACTAACTACATAACAGCAACTTCAAACATACAACAGCAATTCCGTTTTGTTGTTTCGAAAGCAAAAACTTACGGGAGTAAAAAAAATAAAATTGCAGAATGATATAGAAATACGGCGTGACCTCGGCGGCAGAGAGCCTATTTATTTCTCATATCAATGCAATTGAGCCTTTTATCTCTCTATTGAAGTGCCAAGTCTATGTGTATATATTGTGTACATAAATGCTCTGGGATTTCAAGAACAATGAATTGATAACGTTGACTGTGAACATTGCTGTTTATTTAGACGGATTCTGTGTATGTATGTGTGTGTATATGATTGAACGTATGCGTTGAACGGTGGTCATTTAAGGCTTGTATATTTGTGTGCGTGTAGAGGAGGAGGGTGAGGAGGAGGTCCAATTACGACATCCAGTCTTACATCGATGCATTTACATAAGGCGATAATCTCATGTTGCCGCCTTTCCCAGTCGACCTTCTGGCGGCGTGTGTATAACTAGGGAGGATCGGAGTGGGAGTTGGGGGTGACTATTCCCTCACTAAGACACTGGCTATTCCAGCCCCCTCTTACCTCCTTCCTCACTTCGTTGGCACCTCTCTTTGTCTCTAGTACGTTCAACTCTTCGTTTTTCTTTCTACGCGCGCGCTCCAGTCTGTGTGTACTTGTGTGCGCAACCTGGTACTCTGATAAATAAAGTAACATGACTCTGGTGAGTGGAACGGCTAATCTATTAGGGCCACTTAATTGGACAAGTCAGGAAAGCATTATTATCATTATTATTATTTAACCCACTGAAAATGCTGTCCTTGGTCATCAAGTTTCCTTTCAGTCCTCTTTATTTTTTTGACCCAGAAGTTCTTATTTTTATTATTCTATTCTTCTGAGTCCAGTCTATAATTGTCGGTGGGAAGCGGCAATTTAGCGCAATAATTACTTTAGTTTCCAACATCTTTTGTTTTTCAACTTCTGTTTCCATTGCTCTCTTCGCAGAGGACCAAACTACGCAAAAGTTTCACCTTTATTCCCCCCGTTCCTCCCCCGAGTGTCTTGTGTTGTCATTAAATCGTCGGGACACGGAGAAGTATCATCAACTTCACCACTATTAACGATATCATCTATATTTGCGATTCTATTTTCATATCCATGGAGTTACTTCGCGATTAATTGTGATCCATTGCTGTTCAATGCAACCTTGTTCCTCGCAACGGCTGAATTTGTTCTGCTGTAATCTCAACCTTATTTTCCCTTAGTTGCCTCGGTTCTCTATTTACTTATAGCTTGAATAAAAATTAGTGCGTATCGATTATTATCAATTTCTTTTATTCCGTTATCAGTCCTTTTCTTTTATCGTTTTTTCTCCTTGAGGTCGGACTCATCAATCTGACTGGAGGTGTCCTTGCCACTCCTCCTTACTCTATATTTCATGTTTCTTCATTTTCTGTTCTCTTGTTTTCTACTTTTTCACTTGAACTTGGTATTTCAAGGGATGTACTGAAACAACGGTATTTAGAGGCAATTAGGTTTGCTCTAGTAGTCCTTGTCTAACTTAGTTGTTTTCGCTAATTCTTTCCTCTTTTTCGATTTGCTTTCCTTGACGGTGCACTTTTCGTTGTATCACACAAGTTTAACTCCCATTTCAATCATTAAAAGGACATAAATAGTTGCTCTACATTCTCTAGAAATTCCTCCATATTTTGATGTTTCCTTTAAGGCTGAATGCGAGAGTTAGGACCACTAGAAACTAGTCTCTAAATATCAAGGTTCTAATATACTTGGTTTAATACACCCACTCCGCTATTTTGCTAGACTTTGAGTTGAAAATCCATAGAAAACCCAAACACTAAACGCCTCGTGTTTAGTTGTGTTCAAATTCAGGGGACGAGGTTTCTTAGGCACTAATTAACTTTAAAAAAAGTGCCATAAGCAGCCATGTATTACTTCACCTCAAATTTAGAACTCGGGGTGTTAGCGTGCATCCACCTCCTGTCTCGAGAATTAGCGCGCCTCTGCTCCGTGTCCTGAGAATTACACTCTGATCACACTAATAACTGCGTAGGGAAAATGAGGATTTCGCGGTTCTCTGTGAATCAATTTTGTTGACACTTTTCCCAGCTGGTCTGCACAATATGGTAACACGAATGTTATATTTTCATTATACTGTGTTTACTCCTTCAATTTTTATTTCAGATTCGTCGTTTTTCGGGTGAACCACGCTAATAGCTTTTGAATGAAAGTAGCCCATCTTGACATATTTTCGAGAAAACAAAGGATAATTCTACCCGATAAGCGTACCTTGCTTATATATTTAACAGAACACTATAATTATAATACACGATTAATGGACATGATGAATTATTTGCCCACATGGACACCATTTCGTCGGATGATTTAAAAAACCATATCATACGTGGAATCTGTCAATTTCTTAATAGTAGCAGGTTGGACTGCCTCTGCTGCAGTTTTAATGGTCGCCCATAAGACCTATTTAGACGAAAATTGACGTCCATTGGCATAAACATCTTGTATATAATGATGGACAACAAATTTTAGATTGGGTTGAATTCTGGAGAGACTGGCGGCTACACCCTCAACTTGTCACCTTCTTTGACGATAGAGCCAAGGAACGCTTGGGTGGCCTCGGCAGAGGGGGATAAAACGTTGTCATGCATGAGAGCTATAGTCCTTAGAAGTAACAACGGTATGTCATCTAGCTAGGGATCCACGACCTCCTTCAAGAGATTAGAGTAGGCGGCTGCGGTCACTTTAATCCCACCAGACGCCTTGACTGATCCAACAAGTCTGTGTCCAATTATCCTTGCCCACAACATGACTCCTTCTCCTGCTGCTGATGTCGCAAACGTTGGTGACGATCATCTCCGAAATAGACCCAATCATTTGCTCAACCGTCAGGTTCGTCAAGAGTCGCCCTGGTCTCGTCAGTGAGGAGAACGCAATTCATGTTCAACGACATGTACTTTCAGGCCTGTTAGAGCCTCTGTCTTAGGACGGGGGCGTTAAAGGAGGCAGTTTCAGGGAAGCTCGCACGGAACCCATGGTCCCTGGGATACGTCTCCTGGTTGTCTTCGATATAGCTATAGGGATGATCAGAGGGGGTGAAATTGACTTTGCTTGTTTGTCCAGGTTCCCCACGTAACTGGTGACCAATCCTACTCAAATCCCTAGCTGTTACAGTCTTTGAGGTCTCACAATAAGATCACTTCTTGGTTAGCAAAGGGTCCTTCAGAAATCCTGTAACCGTGTCCGCATGGCAAACTAACTTCTCCGCATCAACATGAACAGAGGTGCATTCAGCACTTTCTTTGATAATGAAAGACTTTTCTTCATCATTGAGGCCTCTGCGACGTCCCATTGTTCTTAAAGAGGATAAATGCTATTAGCGTGGGTCACCGCCGAAACGAAGAATCTGAAAATAAAATTTGAAGGACGTAACAAAGCATAATGAAAACAACATTCGTGTTACCATATTGTGCAAACCAGGTGGGAAAAGTTTGCACAAAATTGGTTCAAAGAGAAGCAAGAAATCCTAACCTTCCCAACAAAGCTATTAGTGTTGTTCAAAGTGTAGTCGAAAAATAAAGCAGACACTTTGGCAAGCTTGCACTTTAGCGCTCGTCCACTTACTCCCTCACAAAGCTGGATCAAAACTATTTGAATAAATAAGATAAATACTATTATAAATGCCCTCGGGAATACAAATTGAATCCAAATAAATCACCTGCTCATATAATGCCATGGCCCAATAGAACACAAAATTATACCAGACGAGTTCAAACAAAATAGGAAATAAATGTAGCTTTTCTCCAAATCCAACTTTTTACGACGGCAAATTAGTCGAGACAAAAGAACGAACTTTTCCAAACCTCAGCCACAGACGCGGGTGTCTTGTCAAAGACAAGGCAATCAAGTGACTTTAATCTCGTTGGATCCACCTGGAGATGTGTCAAGCAAAGAGAGTAAAAAGGACCTTGGGAGACGCCTTTAGTTAAGGAGTCAGTTATGAGAATAGGCGATGGGTGGCCCATTGACTCTCTACTCCATTATCATATTTGAAATTTGCTCCGTTATCCAATTCACCTTTTACAACATTATTCCAGTCACATTTTACTCCATTATCCAATTCATCATTTATCCCATTAGCCTTATACCCCATTATCCCATTCACCTTTTAACCGATTTTACCAGTCACCTTGTACCCCATTCTCCAGTCCCATTTTACCTCATTCACATTTACTTATATTATCCTATTCACCATTTACCTCATTGACCTTCACTCTATTATCCCATTCACCAATTACCCCATTGGCCTTTACTCTATTTTTCCATTCACCATTTACCCGATTAACCTTTACCCTATTATCCCATTCACCTTTTACCCCATTGTTCTATTCACCTTTTACTCCATTATTCCATTCAGCTTTTACTCCATTATCCCATTCACCTTTTAGACCATTATCCAAGTCATCTTTTATCACATTCACTTTTTACCCCATTATCCGTCGGTCTGAAGCTTGGCTCAAAGCCCTGCGGTGTCACCATAAATCCTTCGAATCAAACTGATAAAAGGAAAGAACAGAAATTTATGTATGCTTATTTGCATACCTGCATGGATTCATCGATCCGAACATGTAATGATGCATCATACATGCATACACACATGAAATCGTGAACACACGCATAGCTACAAACACATGAGGATATCCGTTGGGATAAAATGGAATAGCAGTGTACACACTTCTTTCTTCAAGAAATCCAAAGGAAATATGTGGAAACCAATTTTATGCGAGTCGTCTCAAGAGTCCCATGTGCCTGCAGGTGGTCATCTACTAGTTAGTCAATTGCGCCCCCTTCCGTCACTCTTTTCAATTGTTGACGACATCCCTCGACCGGATAATGAGATTTTCACCAAAACCAGAATGACAATCGCTGGCGAGCCCGAACTCATCCAAGGTCTGTTCTAGTTGGGTAGAAGGCGCAGGAAGAGTGGTACTACTATTTTGCCACCAACCAGGGGACCATTCATGACCCATGAGTCGGCCACCCGTTCACCATCAGAGAAGTGTGCATATGGGAGCCTCTTCGAATGGTTCAGAAAGAGTAATACATTGTGTGAGGAAAAAGAAATGAGAAGGGCAGCGGTGTTACGATTTGCTATATAAGGTGGTACTTAAGTTGATAAGCTGTTACTTGAATTGATAATGTTTTATTTGAGTTAATGAGGTGGTACATGAGTTGATAAGGTGTTAATTGAATTGCTAGGTGTTACTTGAGTTTATAAGGTTTACTTGAATTGATAAGGTGTAAATTTAGTTGATAAGGTGGTACATGAATTGATAAGATGTTACTTAAATTGATATGGTGTTACTTAGGTTGAGACGAGTGATACTTGAGTTGATAAGGGGAGATTTGAACTGAAAAGGTGGTACTTGAATTGATAAGATGGTACTTAAATTGATATGGTGTTACTTGAATTGATAAGGTTGTACTTGAGTTCATAAGCTGCTAATTGAATTGATAATGTGTTATTTGAGTTTATAAAGTGTTACTTGAGTTGATAAGTTGTTAATTAAATTGCCAGGTGTTACTTGAATTTATAAGGTGTTAATTTAGTTGATATGCTGGTACTGAAATTAATAAGGTGGTACTTAAATTGATAAGATGTTACTTGATTTGATAAGGTGGTATTTAAATTGATAATGTGTTACCTGAATTTATATGGTGTTACTTGACTTGAGACAAGTAATACTTGAGTTGATAAGGTCGCCCTTGAACTGAAAATGTGGTACTTGAATTGATAAGATGTTAGTTGACTTGAGAAGGTATTACTTGATTTGATAAGGTGTTACATAAATTAATAAGGTGTACTTGAGTTGAGAAGATGTTACTTGAGTTGATACGGTGGTACTTGAATTGATAAGGTGGTAGTTCAGTTGATAAGATGGTAGTTTTAGGTATTACTTCAGTTGATAAGAGGTTACTTGAATTGCTAAGGTTGTACTTTAGTTGATAAGGTGATACTTGGATTCATGAGGTGGTACTTGAATTCACAAGCTGGTACCTGAATTCACAGGGTGATACTTGAATTGATAAGGTGGTACTAGAATTCATAAGGTGTTACTTGAATTGATAATGTTCTACTTGAATTGATAAGGTGTTAGTTGACTTGAGAAGGTGATACTTGAGTTGATAATGTGGTATTTGAATTTATAAGGTATTACTTGAATTCATAAGGTGCCACTTGAATTCATAAGGTTGTACTTGAATTGATAAGTTGGTACTTGTATTCAGAAGATGTTGGTTGAATTCATAAGGTGCTAATTGAATCCATAAGGTGTTACTTGAATTAATAAGGTGGTACTTGAATTCATAAGGTGGTAATTGAATTAACAAGGTGGTACTTGAATTCATAAAGTGTTACTTGAATTAATAAGGTGGTACTTGAATTGGTAATGTATTATTTGAGTTAATAAAGTGTTACTTGAGTTGATAAGGTTTACGTGAATTGATAAGGTGTTACTTTAGTTGATAAGTTGGTACATGAATTTATAAGGTGGTACTTGAGTTGATAAGGTGTTAATTGAATTGCAAAAGTCTTAATTGAATTGATAAGGTGTTACTTGAGTTGATAAGGTTTACTTTAGATGATAAAGTGGTACTGGACTGGATAAGGTTGTACTGAAATTCATAAGGTGGTACTTGAATTGATAATGTGTTCCTTGAGTTAATAAGGTTTACTTGAATTGATAAAGTGTTACTTTAGTGGATAATGTATACTTGAATTGATAAGGTGTTACTTTAGTTTATAATGCGGGACTTGAATTGATACGGTGGTACTTGAATTGATAAAGTTTTAATTGGATTGATAAGGTGTTACTGGAATTGATAATGTGGTACTTGAATTGATAAGGTTTACTTGAATTGATAAGGTGTTAGTTCAATTGATAAGGTGCTATTTGAATTTATAATATGTTACTTGAATTTATACAGTGCTACTTGAATTGATATCGTGTTATTTGAATTGATACCGTGTTACTAGAATTCATAAGGTGTTACTTGAATCGATAAGATGTTATTTGAGTGGAGCTACTGGAAAACTGAGTGGGCCCTTTTTACCCTCTGAAAAAGACAGCTTCATTGGACCCCCAAATATTTAAAAGACAATGGTAATAAAACGAAGAGGGAAGAAAATACATACTAAAGAAGAAGCAATAAAATAAATAATAAAAGAGGATGAAGATCGGAAGGTAGCGCCATTTCCCCTCGCATTATGGACCAGATCGGATAATGAAATACACATAAAGATCAGATTGACACTCCCTGGTGAGAACGAAGGCACCAAGGACTGATTCTAATAGGGATGGTCCGGGTATTTGTTTTTTGTTTTTTAACATCCGCCAGCGATGGTGTAACCCTTCGTAACCATATGGAAGGGGAGGGGGCACCCGCTACCCATCAAGGGTATGCGGATATGAGGGGGCGCTAGGAATCCACGTCAGGGTGTGGGAATACGAGTGCCTCCGTCGGCTGGGTTCCCAAAATGAAGAGAGAGTAGGTATGTTGTGCTTTGAACCTGGGAAGGGAAACGATAGCGGTGATGATGCGTATGGAGCTACTCACCCCTGCCCCAAGGGTGAGTATCAGCGTATCCACCCAATGGGCGGGCACCTCATAACGCCGGTGAAGGTTTTGTGTTAGGATTGAACACGTGCCTCGACGTCAGAAATCTAACACCGCGTCCACTAAGCTTGGAAGGAATCGCGGTCGAGAGGAAGAGCCACGATGAAATCTCACCGACTGGGAATCGATGGATTTCGACTTCAGGATTACAACATTTCATAGGATAAAGATATACAAAAGACACTGAAACAACATTGGGGGCAGGGGCCCCACGGAACATCCTTACGACTAGACTTAAAGATGAAGAGGTCTGAAATTGGTGGGGGCGGAGTTCCTGAATGGTAACCATGTCGGCCAAAGGATGTTATAAGTGCGAGACTGAGACAAAGGTCTAACGTCACAAAAGGCTTCCAGTCCTAGACCATAAACTAATTGACAGATCCAGGATAAAAATTAAGGGGGAGCTAACCTGAATTCCCCCCTCTGAAGAGTCTGAAAAGAGAGCATTGAACATTAATTAATAATGGTTATCTTACACATCGTTGATAATAAATAACAGCATCTCATAAAGGATTGAGCACTAACTCTCTCGGATCCGAATTTTTTTCCACACATCAGAAAATTATGAATTGTAGATTTTTGGACGTCAGCTAAGGTATAATACTCAATTTAATAATTATTTTTTTTATATTTACCTGTATTTTAGACATATGAGATACATTCGATCACAACGGTTTAAAAAATGTTTCTATATATATTCTATATGAAGAGCAGAATGCAAAAATGGCTTAAAAAAAGAAATATAAACATTAACGGGTCTGAAATTTGGGGTGCTTCAGCTCGCTCAGTCTCTCCCCCTGAATCCACGCCTGCATAAACTCCACATGGTATATCCATATTGCTCCTATTTTCCTCCTTAGCGATACCGGAACTTTGTGGTTGTTCCCAAAACAGTAGTTAAGAGCGTCAAGTATTCCCGACAAAGAAGACGTTTAAGGGTTCATGCTGTCATCAGGTAGATCCTTTCATTGATGGTAACCTTTATCTCATTGCGCGAGTGTCTTGCCAAATTTCCCCTGTCAGCCTTATTATTGTGACAGGTGGACAGATGGATCGCTGACTCAGAGAGAAGAAAGAGAAGAGAGCTGATGTTGTCTTCGCAAAAACAATTACACAAGGTTCCCCCCCCCTCCCCCCCAAAGGATTTTGTAAGTCGTCTATGTTTCTTCGAATGATTTACAACAATTTTGCACTACAGAATCCGAAAATGACATCCGTTTCTGTCGATAAGGTCAGGTTTTTATGCTAAGTCGATTTTTTAAAAAAGCCATTTATAATTAAACTCTATTAGCTCCTTTTGTCACATTATCGAGTAATTCTTTTTAATATTTCTCATCCAAAATCGGATTTTAAGATCATCAACATCGTTTTCTATCGCAATATATTAGTTAAATGCTACACAAATTGATTAGTGTACATTGAATTAGACATTGATAAAAGTAAGTACATGTAAATTAGATATTAGGTCATCATTGTTGGGAATTGAGGGCATGAACTTCCTTTTCTTCGATTTCTTAGAATGCTCAACGATTGAGAGTCCAACAGTAACCAGCCATCATGACTGCATTCCATCGTTCCTCATACCTGCTCTCCATCTTATTCCTGATGGAAGGTGATGCGAGCACTTTCAGAGAGGAGGGTTTTTTTTACTTCAAACGGGGTGCCAACAGTTAGGCAGAAGACTTTGCAAGTTGAGATCTAGAGCTAGATCATTTAGCTCCTTTGTGGAAAAATGATGTGGAACATCATTGTCAAAAACCACATCTTCTTCGTCTTCATTTTCTTTAACACGGACGGAATCTTCGTCACTAATGTCAGGAAGTTCTCCAAAGACAGGCACTGGAAACAATTTCATTATAATGAGCTACAAAACGACGTACGATTTGAAGATGAGGATTCTTGAGGCTGCTACGGTTTGTTCTGTTGTTCCCAGTCAATCAATAGCACAGGAGTAGCAGTTAGTGCCATGATTTGTCGGCTTCCTCCAAACCATGGGAATATCTAACTTCAGACAACTCTTCTTACTCTTGATCCAACGATGCAGATACGTGGTGCATGTTTTGCATACCATGTGTGGTGCTTAAACTTCATCCTGATCACTAAGTTTTATACCAAAATAAGCATGTTAAACACGATTTATAAAACTTGTGACTGGATTCCTGTTAGGAAGAACAGTGTATTCGCCGCAGATGTAGCAGACTACATCGGGCTTATTTTTCGAAGATCTTCTGGCTGAATCCATTATCTTTCACTGCAAAAAAGAAAAATACGAGTTAGTCAAAAATAGCCGCATGTAAACTCTTAAATAAGTTTGATAAGGTTTTTTGCTCTACCACCTTATATACTGATTTATTCTTATGAGCTCCGAATAAAAGTTCTTGGTTGATGCGAATGCCATTTTGAGTTTAAATACAAGTAAAAGATATAAATGAGTATATAGGGTGGTCTAGCAAAAACCTTACTAAATTCAACTTAAATAATTCAGTCAAATAAAAATTCGTAAACAACATATATGGATTCTTTATTAATTTTGAAAATTTCAACAATATAACTATAATAATATTGCGCTATAATTACAATAATAATATAGTCATTCAAAAATTTGCCAACCGAATCAAGAAAACATGCGATATTTGTGCATAGGAAATACGAAGGCTGCATGCCGAGGGTATTAGGCTATAATTAGCCTTGTTTTTTTCTGTCTTTCGCTCATCATTTAAACTTTAAACTTATAAGTTGTTATTTATATCCCGTATCAAAATTGTTTTAAGTTCAAATAATAAAATTATAATAGAAGAATGTTTTAAAGAAAAAGATTGGAATAGAAATATAATTTTTCGTGAATTTCCTGATAGAAATTGGACTTGGAGATGTATTTATAACTTAATTATAAAGATATAAACTAAATCTTCGATAGCTCGAAAGAAAGGTGTTGGCGTCATAATGAGACCAAATTCATTATAAACCTGAAAATTAGTGATAATTTATAGCCTCATTCAAGTTTTCTTTCAAAACTGATGTCAATCCATCCGAAGGATTCGAATCAAAGCAAAATTCATTTAACACCGCGGTATCGTAGGAAAACAATCTATGTTAGTCACAGTTTCGTAAAACAAGTTGATATATCGGCCTCGCGATTTTAGAATATCTATGGCTCCTTATCATAGTGGTATTTCTGCCAATGAATGCCTCTGATTTTCCTATTTTTTCTTTTTGATTTTCGAAATGAGCGTTCATACCTCCTCCACAAATGTGGCAACCAATGTCAGAGCGATGATCTCCCCAAAACTATTTTATGGCCAGAGTAAATATTTACGTTGCGGAACAGCTTAATTCATCACGACGTCATATAGTGCCGCCCATCTTCACCACTTGGAAAGTTTTTTCTAATGATTCTCTGCCGAAGAATTCTCTATAATCTTTTGTTATCAGCCTCGAAGAAGCTTACTCAAGTCCTTAGCCAACTTTGGTTTTTAGTTGACTGTTCCCTTGGGTGTCATAGAGTACAAAATTTATGCGCCAGCTCATCTCGGGCTACTATACCTAGAGTCCTTGCCACTGTATATGATCCTATGGATTCACGCACATTTAGCAGAAAAAAACAAATACTGTCTCCAAGTACGTTCAACGCACAATCACACAATTCTGTGATAGTAGGAAAATTTCTTTTTCCCCTACATCCACATCCCATGAGAAGATCCTTTTTTTCCTTCGCGATAATCAGTGGGAGCAAAGGCCTTATTCACTAGGCTCTCCAAATTCTGAAACTTCCCATCGCACCATTTTTCAGTCGTTGAAATGCTGAAGGCCTTCCATATAAATATTTTCCATCGCATCGTCTTGCACAACTCACTTGTACAGATAATTTATTAAAATCAACCATTAAATATTTCTGTAGCTTATAATAAACAAAGATTTAATTAACAATAGTATATTTAACATGTATATACAGTATATTAAAAAATAGCATTTTATGATTTACACACAAAAAGTATTTCTTTTTGTTCATGGAAAAAGTCTTGCAACGAACAAAACTGTGTAAGTTGTGACGTTAAGAAATGTCCAAGGACAGAATTTGGCGCCTCATATGTATGGGTACCCCCTAAAAAACGGGCCTGCACACACTTTTTTTATATATCCTTCATTCATTCCTTCACTAATCACCCTTACTTTGCAAGACATGACAGAAGCCACGCCTGTGAACACAACTAGATCTCAATGGGACTCCACCAAAGAATATACTGCGTCAAACATTACTACAAAACAGGCTCGTTCAAGAAAGTGCAGGACACTTTCGTGCATCAGTTTGAATGTGAAAAAGCTCCCTCCAAGCGCAGAATTCAGTACTGGGTGGACCACCTCGAGAACAATGGGACAGTGGAGAACCTCAATGCAGCCAATGACAACCGTGCAATCCATTCAGGACGCCCCAGGAAGCGTACAGCTGAGCTGGTCGAGCGTGAGAGATTCAGTTCAGCAGTCCAAAACGCTTTGTGGGCAAGCGAAGGCAGTCCCTCGGTATATCCCGTGAGATTTGCAGGAGAGTGCTAGTAATGGATGTAAAGACCTACCCATACAGAATACAGACAAAGCAGACCCTTACAGCCTCAGACAAGGAGCAGATAAAAGCTATGGCTATGTGCAATTCAACCTATATATTAAATATATATATATATATATATATATATATATATATATATATATATATATATATATATATATATATATATATGTTGGAAACAAAGTTATTTCACAACTTTTAACAATCGACAATGATTTACAACGAAACAATACATCAAAAGAAACATAAAGAACAATGCAATCACCGTCACTTTCGAGCACCTGCTTCCATCGCTGGGATAGATCATGGATGCTTTTGTTGTAAAATTCAGCTGGTTTGCTATCAAAGAAGTCTCCGACTGTAGTTTTCAGTTCGTCATTATCTGCGAACCTTTTGAAACTCACGAACTTTGGCATTGCTCGTAATAAATGGTAGTCTGTTACCACCCGATCTGTCAAGTAAGGTGGGCAAGGCACAACTTCCCATCCCACCTCCAGGAGTTTTTTAACGTTAGGATTTGCAATGTGTGGTTTGGCGTTATCATGAAAAAAATACATCAGTCAATTTTGGTCGTTTCTGCGTAATTGTATCTGCCACCTGTTGCAGCTGTTGGCTGCAGCCTTAAGCTGGCGGAATAAAAAGTAGTCGCTAGGGGCCAGATCTGGACTGTAGGGGGGATAGTTGAGCTCCTCGAACCCGCACTTGCGCAGGGCAGCTTGTGCAACTCAGGCCTTTTGGACAGGGGCATTGTCGTGGAGGAGCAAAATACCACGTGTCAACTTGCCGTGCCGCTTCTGACGGATGCACTTCTTAAACCCAGCCAGTTCCTTGGCGTAATATTGGCCTGTGATGGTCCTTCCACGAGGCGCATAGTCCACCATCAACACTCCCTCAGAATCCCAGAAGATGGTCGCCATGATCTTCCCGGCTGAGGGTTGGATCCGGAACTTGATGGGAGTCGGATAGCCCCTGTGCTTCCAGGCCATGCTTTCGAGCTTGGTTCGGGATCCCAGTGATGGACCCACGTTTCAGCACCTGTCACTATGCGTGACTCGAATCCTGCCCGCCGGGTTTTGGTTGTACAGGAGGTTTCTAGGGACCCAACGAGCAGAGACCTTGGTCATGGCAAAATTGTCGTGGATGATGTTGATAACGCGTCATGTGATATTCCAAGTTCTTGCTCGATTTCTTCGACCTTCCTTCGTCGATTTTCTAGGATCATCCTATCCATACGGGCCGCATTGTTCTTGTTGGTCACATCTGACGGGCGTCCTAGACGGGGGTCATCTTCAAGGGACTCACGACCATGACGGGAGTCCCTATTCCAGCGAGCAATGGTTGCATAGGAAGGTGCGGTGTTGGTGTACACTGGAACCATGCGTTCATGGATCTCTTTTGCATTCTTGCCTTCCTTGGTCAAAAATTTGATCACTGCGCGGTGCTCAACCTTCTCCATTGTTGAAAAATTTGTGACTGACGATCTGCAATCAGCTACTGCTTGTTAAATAGACGAGGTAGGAGCGTGCGGCTGCAGGTCCTTACTTGTCATAACTTGTCCTAACACCCCCACATACAGCCATCCCCTTTCCTCTGTTTTACCCTACCGATTCGCAAAACTTATTAACCGCCCCTCGTAAGTATCCTCTAGTCTGGGTGCAAATCCTGAGATTGATTGGGGGATGCGTTGAGTATGCGGGCAGTGTTGTGCTTTGTAACTTAGCGGTAGAGGACCCCACTGCCAATTAGGTGCTCCAGGTTCGACTTCTAGTATACAATTCCTGATAGAATTCTTGAATTCTTTAGATGTTATTTTCTTTGTTTGTAATTTTATTCACCTCCCTTTCATGCAGTGTAATCAGTTACCCTTTTCTAAATTTTAGTTGGTTTCATCGAATGTAGTGATTTGTTGGTTTCAATAATTTTATCACTAAATTTTTATTATATGTTCTCCCATGCGTGATTTTTAATTGTTCTAACACGTCTAATTTTGAGGTTTATTAGCCTCACTTATTTTTATGATAGCTAATCTTGTCTCATTGTTGCCATAGTTGTACATTGTAAAAAAAATTATTTTATATTTTGGTCGCAGTTATATATATATATATATATATATATATATATATATATATATATATATATATATATTTATAGTTTCTTTAGTTTGTTGATCATAAATTGGACTATATATGTATGAAACACCGATAGTTTCAAGTAGTTTACACCAGACGAATTGTGAAATACACAATGCTCTTGAGTGTTAAAAGAGTAAGGATGACGCGCTCAGCATTGGGTGAATCCTGACTTTAAAATGTCCGAGACCCTGTTTCTCGTATTCAGACATCAGCCCATTGTAACATCCTACTGACCCTGAGAGTTGGTTCCTGGGAACGGGAGTGACTAAGCCTTTGGATCAGGAGATGACTAACAGGGTGGTTCGACAAAATATTTGAACATTGCCTCGCTAGTGAATCCAACTGCCCCAGTAATGAGGCTAATTTTGCACCTGATTTTGCTCATGAGAGAATGAAGGGAGCAACATGATGAGGGTCTGCAACTCTTCAAACCGATAACCCCACCAAAATATGGCGAGTCACTAAAAGGTTTCGTGTGTTAACATTCCTTCATTTCACTCAGAGTGACGTGATGTTTCACGCTTGGCCACGCATCACGCCTTGTCTTCACGCTCAGTGTCCGCTTGCACGCACATGACGACGACATGGAAAAAAGGACTCGGCACTTAGTCGCAGTGATGAATGGACGATGAATTCTGGCAGGGTGAACCATATTTAGGGGGTTATGAAAGGGGAAATGAATACTTAATACTTAAATTGCTATATATATATATATATATATATATATATATATATATATATATATATATATATATATATATATTTACTTCCGAAATCTTTACCTCTCACCCCTTTAACCTATTCCATTTCATGAAAAAACGAAGTAGGCCATATTTTATTGAGATTGGATTACGCTTAGGGTGTGCTCACTGGCACTAAACTTTGTTCCTAACTGCCATAATGTGATGAAATACAGTGTTGATTATTGATAACAAACTCACAACATTATCAAAATTACATTTCACCAGTTACAGTACTCAACATTGGACACTGGTTAGTACTAGAAAATAGAACATTCTAAAAAGTTATAATACTGATTAAAATAAAACTAGAACACTGCCGTTCAAATGTGAAATTTTAACAACAGAATAAGGTCTGATCTAGCAGAGCTTCACTACAGTCCACTAGTCTTTCAACAACAGTACTCTTGCGGCTGTCCGGAAATATCTTTCGGTGGTCTCTGTCGACTTGAATAATAAACTGTGTCTGTTCTTCAGTCTTTTACAGGAGTCCATTATACTCCTAGATAACTGCATCATTAGTCACAGTCAGGCTCTTCGCAATCTCCTCTGTGGCGATGTATGTTCTGTTGTAGGCCCAAGTACTGGGATCTTCAGTTAAGAACTCCTTACTGAGATCTAGAATAGCGAAGAACTTCTGAGGGTTCTTCGTGACAAAATCGCTCAAATTTTTCATTCCAATGGTTAGCAGATCCACATTCACTCTCTTCCGTGGGTCCTGGTCTCCTCCGTTGCCCATGGCAGCGACCATCGCCTCCTTCTTAGCCACAGTGATAGCTGTATCAAAGAAGGCCAGTGCCAGCAGCTCTTCACTCAAATACCAGAGGTCGTTGGTCAGCTTCTTGAGGGCACCTTTTGCAACTCTGTCATCAGCAGAAGCCAACGACTTTAGGAGTTCCAGATCGCCTTTTGGCGCAGATGTTGGGAAACGGCCGCCGAACCAATACTTCACATAGTGCTTCACTCCAAAGACATAGATTCCTTCATGCCTTTCAGTTCACGGGCGGTTAGACTGAATACATTCCAGAAGACAAAAATCTTCAGTGCATAAATTAGTCATGCCATAAAATGGGCGCGATGCATTGCCTCTGATTTGGCAAAGTGAACTTCTCTAGTTGGAATTCCCCCGAGGAAAATGATGGTCAGGTCCAACATCCCCCGGTACTCCTCACTAGGATGAACTTCCTCCAGTTTTTTCGAGAGAACTCAATTATGTTGCCTGTCATATTCGTCAAAGCACTGGCAACATCAGCGTCATTGATTCGTGACTTGTATTTAACCAATGACATTTGATGCCAGTGACTCTTGAATCTCTTGAAGATACCAATATCTGGCCTGGATGATGGGCCCATGGTGACGAGAAAAACCTCTTCCAGCAGCATCTCTTGAATATGATGGCGACATACCAAGTGTAGCAGGTTCTTCCCTATCATCTGCTGAAACAAAATGCAGGCGCCATTTTGTCTGCCTGTGTTGCTCGAAATTGTGTCGAAGTAAATGGAACGAATCCAGTTCCCCAAACACCAATCTCCACCGGTTCAAATATTGCTTCCGCCATTGCTTGACCAGTTCCAGCTGGCAACTTGGGTACGCAAAGCAACTGTTCAATGCCTTTTCCAGACACAATGATAGAGAGTCTGTCCACATTTTCGTCTCCTGTCAGTTCAGCCGTCAGTTTTCCATCCCATCTTTCCTTTTCCATTTTTTTGTTTTGTTTTATCGCGTATTTCCTTTATTATTTTATTTTCATCCCACCTTTCATTTCCAATTTTTGTTTTGTTTTATCGTACATTTCTTTTAGTATTTTATTTTTATCCCACCTTACATTTCCAATTTCTCTTTTGTTTCATCCTACTTTTCCTATATTATTTTTATTTTATCCCAACTATCTTTCAACATTTTATTCGTTTTATTTTACCTTTCCTTTTCCATTTTAGATTTTTTTTTATCCCACCTTTCCTCTCTCATTTTTATTTCTTCTATCCTACCTTTCCTTTTCCACTTTTTGTTTTGGTTTATCCTACTTTTCCTTTGTCATTTTTATCCCAACTCTCTTTTTTAATTTTGTTTGTTTGTTTTATTCAACCTTTTCTTTTCCATTTTTATTCGCGTGCGAGTCTAGTCACAGGCGATTCTACATTTCAGTATGTCGGTCGGTCGATCGGTCGGTCGGTCCCCGTTTTGCTTTTCTTTTGTTTTTGTAATAACATCATAACTATTCGACCGATTCTAATGAAATTTGAAAACCTTATATTGTTTTAAATTCTCTTTCAAATGATATAATTGCCAAAGTCCTCCCAAGGTTAATACAGGAATTATTGACAGTTTTGAAGTTCGTGAGATCATAAATCAGAATAAGTGAGAACACGCGACTATTTGGTCAGCAGACCTTGTTTCTTTTGTTTTATCCATCTTTCGTTTTTCATATAACCTAAACGTTCTTTTTCCATTTTTTCTTTTGTTTTATCCTACCTTTGCCTCTCCATTTTTTCTTTTGTCTTCTTTCCGGAAACCTTTCCTTATTTATGTTTATTTTTTCACACCTTTCTTTTCTCATTTTAATATCTTACCTTTCCTTTACCATTTTTTCTTTTGTTTTATCCCACGTTTATTATATTATTTCATTCCAATTTTTTTATTTTTTGTTTGTTTTATATTACCTTTCCCTTTCCATTCTTTGTTTTGATTTTATCCCACTTTTCCTTTATTATTTTTATTTTTCATCACACCTTTCTTTTTCAATTTTTTGTTTGTTTTATCTTACCTTTCCTATTTTGATTTGTTTCTCTCCCATCTTTCCATTATCATTTTTATTTTATCCCACCTTTCTTTTTCAATTATTTGTTTGTTTTACCCTTCCTTTCATTTTCCTCTTTTTGTTTTCATCCTAACTTTACTTTATCATTTTTATTTGTCATCCAACCTTTCTTTTCATTTTTTGGTTTATCCTACCTTTCCTTTTCTATTTTTGTTTTGTTTTGTCCCACCTTTCCATCATCATTTTTATTTGTCATCCCATCTTTCTTTTGCATTTTTTTGTTTTCCCCCACATTTCTATTTCCATTTGTTATTTTGCCCACATTTCTTTTTTTCCAAGCTTTCTTTTTACATTTGTTTTGTTTTTTATTCCATTTTTCTTTGGAACCGTTCTTCCTGTTGATCTTTCTCTTTCCTATAAACTACATTTCCACTCAACATTCACATTTTTAACTTCCTTCATTCCCATGTAATTCACCGCGCATCCAAGATCCTGCGACTTGGTCCCACACTCTACTTGATCCATGCCATTTATAGATACTGTACATAGCAAACCTCTAAACCTGCACAATTGAATTATAATAATTCCTCATTTCCACATTAACTATCACAACTGTTCTTTTGCATACATTTTTAAACGTTACAATCATTTATTTCATATTCATACCGAATTCAGCAGCCAACACGAGATTATCACATATACAATTATCTTGTCATAAATCTTTCATTAGTTTTACACTCTTCCCCAATCATCTGCTACTCTCACACATGCCTTATAACACCACATCTACTGCGTCACTTTATTTGGTCCGAACATGAATATCTTATAACTGATATCATCCATGCAAACTCTTTCTCATTCTTTAAACATTTCACTTCTTTACCACACCAGCAAAAGCAATCACATTCATATTTGCTTCAGTCTCATCTGTTTTTAAATAACTTCATTTTTTTTCTAAAACGAAAAAGAAAACATATTTACAACTGTTATTATAATCCTATTTCTATTTATCCAGAATTTACAAATGTAAATTTACTCATAAAATGCCATCCTTGTGATTATATAAAAGAAATCCTCATTACATTAATAGCAAATTTCACTTAAAACATTGTAAATCACTTGGTACCTCTCATGCATGACCTAATAGACGTGATCTCGTTCATTCATGTCTTACCGGGTCATATGATGCAGGCCACGATGACAGCCGCAAAAATTACGAACTTAAACAAATAAGAAAAAAGTGGAAGATGAGTAACAACTAAAACACATTCAAGATAATACTGATGTATCACAAAAAAGTTGTTAGACATTTATGTCGACTGTGAGCAATACAGATCCAGTACCAAAGGCAAGATATTAGGCTTAACAATTATTTCCAAGGGTTATAGGACACATGAAACTGAAAGAATAGATAGAGGGAAAGGTGGACTAAGACGACTCTTCAAACTAAGATCTCTTAACTAGGAAAAAGAACAAGAAAATATACCAGGCTATGATGTAACCATCACTCGTGTACTCAATAATCTCTGAAGTACCTTTTGAGAATGCAACGAATAAAAAAAAGCAGTTGTAATAATTACAGACACCAGACGACCAGAAATGCGTAAACAGAAAGATCTGCATGTAGATAGTAACGAATTACAAAAGAGAACCCTTGAAAAAATAATATAAAAAAGGGAAAAGAAAATTAGAGAAAAGTTATAGGAAGAGAATGGAGAAGAACTTGCTCACTACATAGCACAAAGAGCAGGATGGAAACAGCCCATACTGTCCTCTGCGCTACAACAAAGGTGATCCAAAGTAGAGCATTCGTTTTAACACATTTAGAGACTAAAGAGAACATGCAAGCACTATTGCTTACCAGCAATAACAGGAAAAATACTAGCAAAGACCTGAACGCATAGGCTAACATAAACATAAACATTTTACACTTAATACTTACTCCGAAATTTAACTCGAAATAAAGCTTGCAGTAGATGCCAAAGATTAGCGTAAATGCCACGCAAACTTCAAATTCTCATACTTTCTTCTATTTATCTCTATTATTATTTTATCACTATCGACTCCTCAGGCCAAACACATGACACATGGGAGGGAAAGAGGCAGCAAATAACACGAGGAAAGAGGGCAAAATAAGGTCAACTGTTATGTCTTCTACTTTACTTTCAGCTCTCTATCCTTGTTTTGTCCTCTTTCCCTCATTCTCTCTCCACGCTCCAAAAGCTCTGTCGGGGAAAGAGTTTAGGGGAAAAATGAGGAGTACCGCCTGCCACCCCCCTCCTTTCCGTCCTGGCTCATCTATGTAGGAGGACAAGAGTAGCATTATATAAGAATTTAAAAAAACGTAGGAAACGCCTTAAAAATAAGCAAATAGCAGAAAATAAGATGCCGTATATTTTATTGTCTCAATTTCTGCTATTGGCTGATCTTTTTGTGGAAGTGTTTCCTACTTTTCCTCTAAAGCAATATATAATGTTGTTTTCTATTTTCTTAATTATTCTTTAAGAAAGAACTTGAAATTATTGCTCAAATACTCGGAATACGCTTTTCTTTTTCCTGTGGGTTAGTTATGCATCTCTCCCTCTCTCTCCCTTTCTACATATATGTATATCTCTCATGAACGCGATAGAATGATAAAATAAATCCAACACACCGCAAGAAAGAGAAAAAATCCGAGCTGGGGTGAGATTCGAAGTGTGCACACTGAGGCATCCGAGCAACCGCGGTTTAATTCAGATTAAAGCCGTTGCTCGCTGCCCCAATGTGCACGGTTCGAATCCCACCCCAGCTCGGATTTTTCGAAGTAGGAAATAACTATTTCTGAAGAAAAATTATTCCGTTTTCTCTCTCTTGCGGTGTGTTAGATATATATATATATATATATATATATATATATATATATATATATATATATATATATATATAATAATATATATATATATATATATATATATATATATATATATATATATATATATATATATGTCGTGGTATGACATTATATTGCATCAATACCATATTATATCTATGAGGGAGGGACCAATAACTTACAGGCGAACCGACAAAAGGGACGGAACACCTCTAGTTTATACGGGCTGAGTAGCGATAAAGAGTGCAACGAGGTCAGGTAAATTATGGGCAATGGCAAAGCTCAAGGTTATTCAAAGAGGCATGTACAAAAAATATAATTTTATTTACATAATGATAACGAGACAAATGATGGGCAAAAATTACATCAGGAAATAAAAGGGGCAAAATTACATCAGATGAACGAAGGGAGGGGGGGGGGGAATTGTAGTTATGGATCAGACTATGAAGTTAAAATTTATGTGTTACGGGAGGAGACTTTTCAAATAAGGGAAATTAACGCAAATGGGTTACTGAAGGGGGAGAGGGGTTGACTTACGGAAGATTCCGGGTGAGACGACGGGTTAAGGCTTCACGGATGTCTTCTGCATGTGAGGCGAGGGCGCTCAAAACTTCGGAGAGGGAACTTGAAGTGATGACGGTTCTCCAAAAAGGAGGGGGGCGGTAACGTCCGGTCCAGGTGAGAGTATTTCGGCCACCTGAAAACGAGGGGCGAATGAGGAGGGCTTTGACAGGAGTTGATGAGAGAAGTCGGAAAAATCACTCGGTAGCGATCGTTAAATGGAATTACCTCATTGGCTGGGGCTAATTCCAATACAAAAGTAGTTCAGATGTCACTTTGCTTTGTTGTTAGCACCTGACTGGCAACTAGGGGGAATATTCTTGGGTCCGGGCGAGAATTCTCAACTCTGTGTCGTTTCATGGGAAACGAGCACTATATATGTCTGAGGCTCTCCCCACTCGGTGGGGGGGGGGGGTAGTGGGAAACAGCTTGAATCTTCTTGCCGAGTTTATTCTAGCCCGTGTAAAGGTGAATCGTGGTGGACGCGGTTCGAGGCTACCGCTTGTGGAAGGGGGAGGGGGGTAGGCTTACCAATTTAAGCCTAACAGAGCCTTCTACAGCGCATGGAAGTTACATGCTGGACAAGCGATCCACGTGGAATTTCCTCACAATATATACGAGGGGCGGACAATAAGTTTTGCAATTCGGATATAAGGAAACAAGATATGAGGAAACGTGTTTTATTATTATTCAATATAACTACCCTCGACTTCAATGCACTTGCGCCACTTGTCCATGAGGCTTCGAATTCTCGACAACCAGAAATCTCCCGACTGCTGTTCAATCCACTACTGGACGGTGAGGTGGACATCTTCATCGTCCCCAAACCGGCGTACACGCAGTGCAGTCTTGAGCTGGCGGAATAAAAAGTAGTCGCTGGGGGCCAGATCTGGACTGTAGGGGGGATGGTTGAGCTCCTCGAATCCGCACTTGCACAGGGCAGCTTGTGCAACTCTAGTCTTGTGGACTTTGACGACGTTGAAGTCGATCATGAGGCGTGAGGTTTGGTGAGGTTTCTAGGGACCCAACGGGCAGAGACCTGGGTCATGGCCACATTGTCGTGGATGATGTTGATAAAATTTGAATGTGATATTCTAAGTTCTCGCTCAATTTCTTCGACCTTCATACGTCGATTTTCGATGATCATCCTCTCCACACGGGCCACATTTTCCTCGTTGGTCACGTCTGACGGGCATCCTTGACGGGGGTCATCTTCAAGGGACTCACAACCATGGCAGAACTCCCTATTCCAGTGAGCAATGGTTGCATAGGAAGGAGCGGTGTTGGTGTACACTGCAACCATGCATTCATGGATCTCTTTTGCATTCTTGCCTTCCTTGGTCAAATATTTGATCACTGTGCAGTGCTCAACCTTCTCCTTTGTTGAAAAACTTGTGACTGACGATCTGCGATCAGCTACTGCTTCTTAAATAGACGAGGCAGGAGCGTGCGGCTGCAGGTCCTTACTTGTCATAACTTGTCCTAACACTCCCACAAAACAGCCATTCTCTTCCTCTGTTTTGCCCCACCGATTCGCAAAACTTATTGACCACCCTTCGTGTATATATATATATATATATATATATATATATATATATATATATATATATATATATATATATATATATATATATATATATATATATATATATATATATATATATATATATATATATATATATATATATATATATATATATATATATGTATATATAAATAATATTACATGCAAAGAAATAGCAAATATAAGTTAGATGGGTGTTAACAAACAGCATAGGACTTTCGCGATATTGATTTTCTGCCTTTCAAAACCATTTAAACAGAGAAAGAAAGATGCAGAAGCCTTGGATTGCAGACCCTATAACAATCTTTTACAAGAGTAAGAGAAAGTGAAAATGCACACGTGAAGCAGAGGATGCTCAATAACACAGGGGAAAAGGAAATAATGACTCTCTAGTGCTTTCCTCTTTTAACAAGTCCAAACAAAATCAAACGTAACAGAGGAAAGGAGAGGGAGAGAGAAAGATAGAGAGAGAGACAGGCAGACAGACAAACAAAATGGGAGATAGACACATAGAGAGATAGAGACACACACTCATATATATATATATATATATATATATATATATATATATATATATATATATATATATATATATATATATATATATCAAAGTATCACGAGAGAATGATGAAAATGAATCCATTAAACCACAATGAAAGAGAAAACGGAATAATTTTTCCTTGCAGTAATATTTTAATTACCTTTTTGCGAAAAATCCGTGCAGGAAAGTGATTCGAACCAGGCACACTGAGGCAGCGAGCACCGCTTTGATCACAGTTAAAAGTATGCCGTTAGTACACTACGCTACGCAGAGAACCAAAAAATTCTCTGAATAGAATAGCTTTTAAGGAACACTTTCGCCAGCTCGAACGGAGACTATGAAAGAAATAGAAAATTAATTGGGAATTCAAAGAATAAATAAGGAATAGGTAAACGCGTGGCAGATATACAAATGTATATCTCTCTCAAAGTAGCACGAGATATATATATATATATATATATATATATATATATATATATATATATATATATATAGAGAGAGAGAGAGAGAGAGAGAGAGAGAGAGAGACAGAAAGAGAGACAGACAGACAGAGAGTGAGGGGAAACAATGAGATAGGGAGAGAGAGACAAAGAGATAGACAGAAATACAGACAAAGAGAGAGAAAGAGAGAGAGATAGACAGACAGAAACAGCAATAAGCTAAGAGAGAGAAATGGAGAGAAAAAGAGAGTTACAAGGTTACAAGGTTACAAGGTTCGTCATGCCTGACGAACCTTGTTGAATTCTTCCACTTCGTTTTCAGTGAGCACGATCGGGACAAGGCGGTGGATGTGGTCTACCTAGACTTTCAGAAAGCCTTTGATAAGGTATTACACCGCCGCCTTCTCCGGAAAGTGCGAGCGCTTGGCATAGACGGAAAGGTAGCCGGCTGGATCGAGAACTGGCTAAGTGGCAGACGGCAACGGGTGGTGGTAAATGGACAGTCTTCTGAGTGGGTGCCCGTTACTAGCGGGGTGCCTCAAGGTTCTGTGCTGGGACCACTACTATTCATCATCTACGTCAACGACATGGACGGTGACATGGTTGCCAAGATTTCTAAATTTGCCGATGATACCAAGCTTGGTATGAACGTTGCAAAGGATGGAAATACTGCCCGCCTGCAGGAAGATCTTGGGAAGATTGGGGAATGGTCGGACACGTGGCAAATGCCTTTTAACGTGGGGAAATGCAAAGTGATGCATATCGGCCACAGAAACCCCCAATCTCAGTATATCCTTAAGAGCACTGCTATGGAATCCACCGACACTGAGAAGGACTTGGGTGTAACAATCACTAGTGACCTCAAGTTCTCGAAACAGTGCATTGAGGCGGAGAAAAAGGCCCAAAGGATGCTAGGCTATATTAAGCGCCAGTTTGGTTTTTGGAACCAGGAGATTGTACTGTGCCTGTACAACTCACTTGTCCGACCACACCTGGAGTATGCCGTACAATTTTGGAGTCCTTCATTGCGAAAGGACATCGCGAGATTGGAACGAGTACAAGCCAGGGCAACCAAGCTGATTCCCTCTATCCGACATAAAAGTTATGAGGATAGACTAAGGGAATTAGATCTGTTCTCGCTGGAAACCCGTAGACTGCGTGGTCAGCTCATCAAAGTTTTCAAAATACTTCGAGGGTTCGACAATGTTGACTACCGGGATATTTTCACACTGAGTGAGAACAGAACGCGCAATCACGGCTTCAAACTTGAACTGAAGCGTTACAACCGCAATCTGTGTGGAAATTTGTTCACGTACAGTATCTGCGGTAAGTGGAACGCACTTCCAGTGGAAGTTGTCAACAGTGAATTTGTTGACCAGTTCAAGTCAAGACTAGAAAAGGTCTTGAAAAGTGGCCGTTTAGAGACGCAAAACAATTGAGCAGCCTTGTGCCCGCTCGATTGCAAGTCCAATGGTACCCTCTTTGAATGGACCGTAAGGTCTCCTAGGGTACCTTCTTTCCTTGTTATCCTTGTTATCCTTGTTATAAAGTACCCTAGGAGACCTTACGGTCCATTCAAAGAGGGTACCTTTGGACTAGCAATCGAGCAGGCACATGGCTGCTCAATTGTTTTAGTCCCTAAACGGCCACTTTTCAAGACTTTGTCTAGTCTTGACTTGAACTGGTCAACAGATTCACTGTTGACAACTTCCAATGGAAGTGCGTTCCACTTACCGCAAATACTGTAGGGGAAAAAAGTTCCACACAGATTGCAGTTGTAACGCTTCAGTTCAAGTTTGAAGCCGTGATTGCGCGTTCTGTTCTCACTCAGTGTGAAAATATCCCGGTAGTCAACATTGTCGAACCCTCGAAGTATTTTGAAAACTTCGATGAGCTGACCACGCAGTCTACGGGTTTACAGCGATAATAGATCTAATTCCCTTAGTCTACCATCATAACTTTTATGTCGGATAGAGGGAATCAGTTTGGTTGCCCTAGTTTGTACGCGTTCCAACCTTGCGATGTCCTTTCGAAACGAAGGACTCCAAAATTGTACGGCATACTCCAGGTGCGGCCGAACGAGGAAGTTTTACAGACAAAGTACTATCTATTTGTTACGGTATCCAAACTGGCGCTTTATGTAGCCTAACATCCTTTGGGCTTTCTTTTCTGCCTAGATGCACTAATCCGAGAACTTGAGGTTGCTGGTGATAGTAACACCCAAGTCCTTCTCAGTGTTACTCGATTTAAGAGCAGTTCCCTTAAGGAAGTACTGAGATTTGGGGTTTCGGTGGCCGATATGGAATACTTTGCATTTGCTCACGTTGAAAGGCATTTGCCACGTTTCCGACCACTCCCCAATCCTTTGAAGGTCTTCTTGGAGGCTGATAGTGTTCCCCTCCTTTTTCACATTGATACCAAGCTTGGTGGCTTCGGCAAATTTGGAGATTTTGGCAACCATGTCTCCGTCCATGTCGTTGACATAGATAATAAACAGTAGTGGCCCCAGGACGGAACCTTGAGGGACACCGCTAGATACGTCTGCCCATTCAGTCATCCGACCATTTACCACTACGCGTTGTCGTCTGTAACTTAGCCAGCTCTCTATCCAACCTGCTACCTTGCCACCTATGCCCTGCACACGCACTTTCCGGAGAAGGAGGCGGTGTTGTACCTTGTCAAAGGCCTTTTGGAAGTCAAGGTACACAACATCCCCCGCCTTGTTTTGAGCATGCTCACTGAACATGAAGTGGAAGAATTCCACAAGGTTCGTCAGGCATGACCGTTGCCTTTGGAAGCCGTGCTGGGAACTCTTCCGTAGCAGGTTTGACTCTAAATAAGACGTTATCTTGTCCACTATCATGCTTTCCATGAGTTTACCGACTATCGAAGTCAAACTGATGGGTCGGTAGTTTGACAGGTGGCTGGGGTCTTCTTTCTTGAAGATCGGACTCACCTCCGCCTCACGCAAGTCTCTAGGAACGCATCTGGTCCAGATTGACATGTTAAAGATAGCGCACAGATGTCGTGATACTTCATCGCACACTTCCTTCAACACCTTGGATAGAAATACGTCTGGTCCGGGGGACTTATTCGTCTTTAGGTCAGCGATATTTTTCTTTATTTCTCCTTCGGTGAAGTCCATAAGCTCCAGCTTTTCCCCCGAGTAGAAATCCGTGGGCTGGGGGATGGGACCACACTCTTCAGTAAACACTGAAGAGAAGTAGTCATTGAGCAGGTTAGCATTTTCTGCATCGGACTGAGTTAATGCCCCCTCCTCGTCCACTAAGTGCCCAATCCTACGACGGATTGGTTTACGGCTATTTACATAGCCGAAGAACTCCTTGGGATTCTCCTTGCAGAGTCTTGCCACTCGGAGTTCCTCAGATCGCTTAGCCGCCCTTATGCTGGACTTCACTCTTCTGGCTAGACTCCGGTACTCGTCAAAGGAACCCGAGATCTTCGATCGCCGGTACGCATTTCTCTTCTCCCTAAGCAGTTGGCCGATTTCTCGATTAAACCACTTTGGTTAAACAGAATACCGACGGAGGCATTTCAGAGGAATGCAACTTTATTGAAGACTCATGAACTTATTTTTGAAATTGTTCCACGAATCCTCAACATCTTCGCATACCGCTAGCCTTACACCAGTCAACCCAGCACGAAGGCTCGCAAAGTCTGCTCTTCTGAAGTCAAGTTTCCTTGATTGACTGGCAACAGACCTTACCTTCGGGGTCTTGAGAGATAGAGAGAGAGAAAGAGATATAGACAGAGAGTGGGGATAGAAATGGAGAGAGGTAGACAAAGAGGCAGAAGGAGAAAGAGAGAGTTAAAACTAGGAAAATGTGATCGATAAGAAAAATAAAATTATTCTCAATATTTTATTTCTATCCTAAAAAAGTAGTTTTGATTAAAAAAGAGAAGAGTTTCCAACTTAGTATTAAATAAATCAGCTCCATTATTTTCCAGTGTAGCGGTCTCGAATTTTGCTTTTACTTCCGAGGCTTCGTGTCTCCCAGTCTCTAAACTTGAAACTATCTTCTTTCGAGTGATTTGTAAGACGAGGATGTTATAAAATAACTATTACTTTAAAAGCTAAGGGCTTTCCTTTGCTTACCATTTCCCTGGATCACCATATAAATATATAAATTTTTCCTTGCAGTAATATTTTTATTACCTTTTTTCGAAAAAATCCGTGCAGGCACACTGAGGCAGCGAGCACCGCTTTGATTACAGTTAAAAGTATGCCGTTAGTACACTATGCGTAGTGTACTAACGGTATTTCTTCGTTTCGTTCGACGCTGACATGAACCCCTGCCCCCCCTGCCCCACCTCCCGCTTCTCAACTTAAATATATTCCATTTAATTTATTTCCATCTAGAAAGTTTGGAGGAAGATGTGCAGTGAAAATAAATGGAGTCAAAAATGATCGGTAAAGGTATGCCTACTATCCCAAGTGGTGGTAGAGTTGCTTTAATAAGCAAGAATAGTAGTAAGGAAAGCAATAGGTAGCAGGATTATGTTAGAAAGTGATGAAGTTGTAACCCACTTGTGTTAACAAGGGTTGCAGTGGCTGCGTGCCTATGCAAAATCAATATAAATTGACTCATTTTGATTGTTTGCCATTGGCAAGACTGATAAACATCTAAACGCATTTGCTAATTACAAACCAGTGTTTAGTATCAACAGATGAACGGTGGCCAAGTCCAAAGTTCACCGAACCAATTTTGGCTACTCTAATTGGCACTAAGAGTGAATGTGTGTGTGTGTGTGTGTGTGTGTGTGTGTGTGTGTGTGTGTCGTGACGGTGTACGAAGCCGACGAAGTTTTCTTCATTGCCCCCTTGCTGCTTCCCTCACTCCCCCTTTTAATCTGAGATCAGAACAGACACGCAATTTGTCTTCTCGGAATAACTGACTCCGGACGATTTCGTTTTCGCACTATTTCGGACGAAATACATAATTGGCGCCAAACCGAGACTCCTCGCCCATGAATCCGTACAGGTCTCGTCGTTAAGAAGAATTTGTCAAAACAGGTGTGTTTTTTGTTTGTGTTTTTTGTTTAAAGAACGTTTAACGCCCTGTTTCACCATTTGCTTGGTCTAAACAGGTACGTAAAAGATAGTGGGAAATATAAATGAGGTGCTAATGATGGCTTGAGAGAGAGAGAGAAAGAGAGAGAGAGAGAGAGAGAGAGAGAGAGAGAGAGAGAGGCAAACAGACAGACAGAGTAACAAGGAGTAACAAGGAAAGTAAATACCCTAGGAGACCTTACGGTCCATTCAAAGAGAGTACGTTTGGACTATCAATCAAGCAGACACATGACTGCTCAATTGTTTTGCGTCCCTAAACGGCCACTTTTCAAGAATTTGTCTAGTCTTGACTTGAACTGGTCAACAGATTCACTGTTGACAACTTCCACTGGAAGTGCGTTCCACTTACCGAGAAAACTGTAGGTGAAAAGATTTCCACACATATTGCGGTTTAACGCTTCAGTTTAAGTTTGAAGCCATGATTGCGCTTCTGTTCTCACTCAGTGTGAAAATATCCCTGTAGTCAACATTTTCGAACCCTCGAAGTATTTTGAAAACTTCGATGAGCTGACCACGCAGTCTACGGGTTTCTAGCGAGAACAGATCTAATTCCTCTAGTCTATCCTCATAACTTTTATGTCGGATAGAGGGAATCAGTTTGGTTGCCCTAGCTTGTACGCGTTCCAACCTTGCGATGTCCTTTCGAAACGAAGGACTCCAAAATTGTATGGCATACTCCAGGTGCGGCCAAACCAGGGAGTTTTACAGACAAAGTACAATCTCCTTGGTACGGTATCCAAACTGGCGCTTTATGTAGCCTAGCATCCTTTGGGCTTTCTTCTCTGCCTCGATGCACTCTTTCGAGAACTTGAGGTCGCTAGTGATAGTAACACCCAAGTCCTTCTCAGTGTCACTTGATTCAAAAGCAGTGCCCTTAAGGATATAATGAGATTGGGGGTTTCTGTGGCCGATATGCATTACTTTGCATTTGTTCACGTTAAAAGGCATTTGCCACGTGTCCGACCAATCCCCAATCTCCACAAGATCTTCCTGCAGGCGGGCAGTATTTCCATCCTTTGCAACGTTCATACCAAGCTTGGTATCGTCGGCAAATTTGGAAATCTTGGGAACCATGTCACCGTCCATGTCGTTGATGTAGATGATGAATAGTAGTGGTCCCAGGACAGAACCTTGAGGCACCCCGCTAGTAACGGGCACATACTCAGAAGCCTGTCCATTTACCACCACCCGTTGCCGTCTGCCACTTAGCCAGTTCTCGATCCAGCCGGCTACTTTTCCGTCTATGCTCAGCGCTTGCACTTTCCGGAGAAGGCGGTGGTGTGGTACCTTATCAAAGGCTTTTTGAAAGTCTAAGTAAACCACATCCACCACCTTGTCCCGATCGTGCTCACTGAAAACGAAGTGGAAGAATTCCACAAGGTTCGTCAGGCATGACTGTTGCCTTCGGAAGCCGTGCTGGGAACTCCTCAGTAGCAGGTTTGAGTCTAGATACGAGGTCATTTTGTTCACCATCATGCTTTCCATGAGTTTACCTACTATCGAAGTCAGACTGATGGGTCGGTAGTTTGACGGATGGCTGGGGTCTCCTTTCTTGAAGATCGGAGTCACTTCCGCCTCACGCCAGTCTCTAGGAACGCATCCGGTCCGGATTGACATCTTAAAGATAGCGCACAGATGTCGTGATACTTCAACACCTTGGGTAGAAACCCGTCCAGTCCAGGGGACTTATTCGTCTTTAGGTCAGCGATCTTTTTCTTTATTTCTCCTTCGGTGAAGTCTATTGCCTCCAGCTTTTCTCCCGAGTAGGAATACGTGGGCTGGGGGATGGGACCACACTCTTTAGTAAACACTGAGGAGAAGTAGTCATTGAGCAGGTTAGCATTTTCTGCATCGGACTGAGTTAATGCACCCTCCTCGTCCACTAAAGGCCCAATCCTACGATGGATTGGTTTACGGCTATTTACATAGCCGAAGAACTCCTTGGGATTCTCCTTGCAGAGTCTCACCACTTGGAGTTTCTCAGTACGCTTAGCTGCCCTTATGCTGGACTTCACTCTCCTGGCTAGCCTCCGGTACTCGTCAAAGGCACCCGAGATCTTGGATCGCCGGTACGCATTTCTCTTCTCCCCTAAGCAGTTGGCCGATTTCTCGATTAAACCACTTTGGTTGAACGGAAGACTGACGGAGGCATTTCAGAGGGATGCAACTTTATTGAAGACTCATGAACTTATTTTTGAAATCGTTCCACGAATCCTCAACCTCTTTGCATACCGCTAGCCTTACATCAGTCAGCCCAGCACGAAGGCTTGCAAAGTCTGCTCTTCTCAAGTCAAGTTTCCTTGATTGATTGGCAACAGACCTTACCTTCGGGATCTTGACGCTAAATCTAACTAGCTGGTGATCACTGCCACCGAGCTCTTCGCCTACAGAGACATCCTCAACGATATCATCCTCAGAGGTGAAGACCAAGTCAAGGATATTGTCTCCTCTCGTCGGTTGTCTGACCCATTGAGTGAGGAACTCGTTGTTGGCGAACTCCAGGAGTAGCGCGCTCTCGCAAAGGCTGCTCTGGTTTCCCAGTCAACTTGTCTGTTGAAGTCTCCCATAACGATGCACACTCTGCCTTGAACAAGCTCACCCAGCAGCTGCTACAGTTCCCTGTCCTTCTCAACGGGTTTGGAAGGGGGTCTGTAAAGCACTAGGGTCCTGTATCTGACAGGACCTATCTCTAGGTCAGCGCCTAGGAGCTCGTGATCGGATATAATGTTGGAGTTCGTAGATTTGATTGTATCCTTGACATACAACATTACACCGCCACTCTCTCTGTCTGGCCTATCTTTGTGAAAGAGTTGGTAGCCAAAAACCGTGAATTCGCCTTCAAAGTCTCGGTTTGAGGTTTTTATCCACGATTCTGTTATGGCTACCATTTCGGGTTCTTCCGTCGCTACGAGGCCACGGAGCTCAGGAAACTTGTTCCTGATTGACCTCGCATTGAACAGAAGAACTTCCAGGGAGTCCCCGACTGTAGGACTCCCTACGCTCTTCCGTTTCCCGGCTTGTTTGTTGGCGAGGCACCCCTTTTTTCGACCTCTGAGAAGGTCGTTCCTGGAGTGACACGGGCGTACTGGCGTACGTCTGGCCTCACTCTGGGCCGGATACTCCTTTCGGTCCTCTCTACGACATCTTGGATCATGTTCGACAGAAAGGCCTTTCCTTTAAAGGAAAGATGTACCCCATCCCTATGGTAGAGATCATTTCTACCATAAAAGGTGCGGTACGGGTCCACAAAAAAGACACCCTCTGCCGTACACAAATCTGCCAGGCGCCGGTTTAAAGAGACATTCATCGAGTGCGCGGTCCGTGTTGGACCTCTCTTTGGGAGCATCCCGACTACCACGCGCTTGCGGGTTTTCAGCCCACAGTCGTCCACGGAACCCATGACCGTGTGGAGGATTTTATCTGTAGGGCCTACCCTACCTCCTCTCAGGTAACGGTCGTTTCCACTGACCATCAGAGCAACGACTGAGCTCTCAGAAATCTGTGATTTCTCAGCCTCTACTCTGATGTGGTGGTTACCACATCCTGGCAGGCAGCTTACCTTAACGCTTGTAAGAAGGCGGGCCGCTAGCAGGGGCTGCAGGTCCCGTGCCTGTGAATCACCCACAAGGATGACCCTGGCACATTTGCCTGCTGAGCTTGGATTCTTTATTTTCTAAGGCAAGCTCTCCGATTCCTCTCTCTTCTCGTCATGGTCTTTTCAGGCTTTTCTTTTTTCTTCTTCCTCTTATTCTTCTTCTTCTTCTCTATCATCTTTTCCCCCTTGTCATCCTTTTTATTAACTTCTTCTACCTTTTCTTCTTCTATTTCTCTCTCTTCCTCTTTCTTCTTTTCGTTTTCGTCTTTTTTTTCTTTTTTCCTTTTGGCGTCTCTGCCACATTCGGGCCCAGGCTCTCTGCAGAGGTGGTGTTTGCCACAGGACTCGAGAGCTCGTTTAACTTCTCTTCGAGCCTGCCGATCTGGTGGGAGTGCCCCTCCTTAAGCCTCTCGATTTTCTGTTCGAGGTCTGTATTTCTTTCCCTGTAGTGGGCGATTACTTCCTCCACTTGCTTCTTTAAAATGCAAGTGGTGCATACACTGCCTGGGTGGCATTTCGCATAGCAGCCTTCCGGGAAGTCAACGCACCACTTGTCCTTCTTACATGTGGCACACGTGAATTTTAGCGCTGCTGGACCTTTCTTGCCTGCCATTTTGAACACTCTATTTCTTAAGCTTGTGACCAATCAATATATAAAAAGGGGGTTGGTGAGTTCTCCCCGCGTGAGTCGCTCCCGCCTATTGATCGGAGTCGTTTCGGAGTCTTCCAGAAGGCACGCTCCATGTGCTGCTGTTCGTCCGACCGAGTCGTCAAGCCTCGGCTTGCCGTGGCTCCCAACCAAGCAGCACAGACGGTCCCCGAAGGGGCCATCGATTTGTCACCAGGTGAACAACAACGGAGCACGCCCCTTACTAAACTCCTACTAGTTCCCTTCACAACGACCAGGATCTCGGAGCAGCGTTCAATGGATATCCCGCCCCACCAAGAGACTCGACCCAAGGCTTTTTATTGGCCTGGCAACCAACCTGGGAACAAAGGACTGTCACCTCGGACCAATGCTACCAGAAGCACATGTCAACGGGCACTGGGAACGGTCAATAATTACGCGCCAGGGAAGGGGTTAACGGGGCACTACCCTCATCCCATTCATCGTACCCCAACGCCTAGGACACCTCTAGTCCTAGTCTCTCGCAACCAGTGAGCGTCGATTGGCGTTGTTTATAGAGGTTCAAAAGCCTCTCTTCTGACGCGTGAGGTAGCTGCCAGGTCCTTATATGTAGATAGAGGGAAAAAAGGGAAAGAGTAACATGATAGGAGTAGGCCTTTTTTTTGTATAAGTGGGAAATAGGATAAAAGTAAAAAAAAAGAAAAGGATAAAGTAGAAAAAGGAAGGAATGACGCACTTAGTCTGGAACCTCGTTTCCGACCAAATCGACAAGAGAAGCCCTACCAGGGGTACCCAGAAGAGGTACCCCCGCCGACATAGCTCGAAAAGTCCAAGGTCCACACAAGCTCTCTTCCCGCGACAAGGGGGCGTCACCTCTCCCTCTGGTTTCTTTTAAGAGAGAGCGAGAGAGAGAGAACAACTCTTTTTCTTAGGGCTGATATAGCAGTTCATACAATGCACTTAGGGGAGTGTAGGGGTCTGGTGGCTACCTCATTTGGTCTGAAAGTCCGCCAAAAGACAAGTGTCTTCGTGTTTACCTTTCCTTCAAGATGAAAGTGAGCTTCATCTGAAGTCCAAAAGAGGTCACGGAAAGTTGGGGTCTCCTGAATCTTCTCCAGTATTTTGATTGCCATAGCCTTTCTCTGCTCCTTGTCTAAGGGTATAAGAGTCTGCTTCGTTTGTATTATGTATGGGTAGGCCTTTACATCCATTACTATCACTCTCCTGCAAGTCTCACGGGATATACCGAGGGACTGACTTAGCCGGCTCAGAGATCGTTTTAGACTCTGCTGAACTGACTCTCTCATGCTTTCGACCAGCTCAGCTGTACGCCTCCTTGGGCGTCCTGAATTGCCTGGACGGTTGTTGCTGGCTGCATTGAGGCTCTCCACTGTCCCATAGTTCTCAAAGTCGTCCACCCAGTCCTGAATTCTGCTCTTGGAGGTGGCTTTTTCACATTCGCAATGATGCACGAAAGTGTCTTGCACTTTCTTGAACGAGCCTGTCTTGTTATAATGTTTGACGCAGTATATTCTTTGCTGGAGCTTCCATTGAGATCTAGTTGTGTTTACGGGCTTTGCAGGCCCGTTTTGGGGGGTCATTAACAAAACTTTAAAGTACAATATGATATTATGCTTGATATTCGTAGACTATCAGAAACTGTATGATTCACTATAAACACCAGCGATCATAACAGCATTGAAGAATTTAGGTATAGTTCCGATGGAAAAACAAAGGCATTAAGATGGATGGGATTACCTCAATCACTTGAGACTCGAAAATGATATTGTACTCATAGCGGATAACCTACCATAAAATTTCAAAATGCTTCAAGAACTTAAACTTGAAAGCAGAAGAACAGGCCTAAAAATAAATCTTAGACAAAAAATGTCATATGAAACCAAGCAGATGTTTTCATGATGGACATTGCAATTGAGAACGAGTAAATTCAAATGGTAGGCAAATATATCTATCTGCCTCAATAGATCGCTATGTCACCGGGAAAAGATCAAGAATTCCAAAACAGAATCACTCTGGGTTGTAAGAAATTTGGAAAGGCAAGCATCATCCTTAAAAGCAAAATGCCCATGTGCCTGAAAATAAATGTATACAATCACTCCATAATCCCAACTTTGTAACTTAACATTAGATCTTAGAACAACATAAAGAGCCCATGAACGGATTATGATGGGGATAACCTTTGCGTGACAGCAAATCACCCACCTGGTTACGTGAACAAACCGAACTTCAGGATATAGTGGAAGCTACAAGAAACCTGAAGTCAAGTTGGAAGGATGAACCAGAAATATTACCCGTCGCACTCTACTTGATAAAATTGACCAAAAAGAAGACCAAAAAACAAGTTGGAAAGATGATCTTCAGATTATACCAAAAATTGGAAACAAATTGCGCAAGATCGACAAAAATTCAGAAAATGAGAGTTTTTCTCAACAGTGGTTGGCAAAAGCCTGAAATGATGGAGCTATAAGTTAATAAAACCATTCTATGAGAGTAATGTTTAATCACGTGACCAGTATCGGTACGGAGTTTATCATATCATCTTCACTCGTATACTAAGAATAGACAGACTTCTAAACATAGAAATGTAAGAAATAAAATCAATATCACTAATCAGCGTGTCTGAATGCTTTTAAAGATTTAATTTGGGGTAATTTAATTTGGGGTAAAGGGCCTCCTACATTTAAATTTCCACTTTGAAAGGTTGACCTTTAGGATTTCTCTAATTAATGTGGATTTTATAATTTTTTATGAGAATTATTACACGTCAATTTTATTGCATGATTAAAATTTATCTCGAGTGACGTAGGTAAGGAGGAGGGGGGGGGGGGGTGAGCGGGCATAAATTTAAAAGTTACCCCGGGCCCTCATTATAAAACGGGGGCCTCAAACGAGTGTCCCATCCCTTTTTAGAATGACAAAACCAGTAAATAAAACGGTTAAATATAGAAGCCCATAAAAATATAGACAAATATTAGCTCAAGCATTAGTCAAGCAAAGTAGAAGAAGTCACTTAGAAGTGACACTTTTGTGATGCCGTTGCTACAGGCTTTCTTTTAGAATAAGTCTCAGGAGTTTCCAATATAAATTTTGACTGGTATATTTGATCAATGTAATATCTCAGTTTCACATTTTGTAGTTTATTTTTTTAACCATACATAAATATTTCCCTATTAAAGTGTCTTATTTATTTTTATTGTTTAATTTGACACACTATCAGACATACCAGTGCACAAAAATATAGCAGGAGTAGTTGTTTTCATGTCATTCGAGATATCAAACATTCGTATGTTGGGGGCCCCCAAATCCCTAGCTACGCCACTGATTATCTCTCTGATTAAAAATACTTGATGCAAAACTGATATCATCTCGCGCTCGTATATCCTACACAACTTCTCGTTTCTCCAAGGTAGATAAAGGGAAAATTAATGGCTTTATTTTGTATTATGTAGACCCCTGCTTCAATGGGTTGTTCTTTAAGTTTAGTTGAAGGGAATTTTTTTAATGGTTGAAGAATATTTAAAAGTGGTATGATTGGAATGACGTAGAATGAGTAATCCTTTAGGTAAAAGAGGAAATTGAAGGGATATAGAACGTATAAGGAGCTGGATTTTTTGTTTGGGGGCAGTAGGAAGTTGATCTTTGTTTACATAGGTTTTCGTTAATGATGTGGAGAGAATATTTCAATTCTATACAGATAAAAGTCCTGTGATTTCATCCGAATGGGTTGGTTTATGGACTGTTAAAGCAGTTCAATTGTTAACACATACATATACGAGTAATTTTAAAATTAAGGACAGAGGAAAAATGATCATCTTTACATTCAACCTTTTGAGGTATTGCGGGGTGGATGTTAGTAATACTGTCCAAGAATTTATCAAATGACTCTAGACGGTTTAATGGATACATTGAGAGGATGTCATCAACATACCTGTATCATACAAAATTTGGGTCCTTTATAATAGAAGGAAGTAGAGACACTTCAAAATGTTCCCTGAAGAGATTACAAAGGATAGGCGATAAAGGGTTGCTCATGTTAAGGCCATATTTGTGTCGGAAGAAGCCCATGCCACCATTGAAAACGTTTTCAGTAACACAAAGTTTAACGAGGTTAGACATTTTATGTTTGGGGTAATGGTAGATTTAGTCTTGGTATTATCCAATATAGTCGATAATACATTATGAGATTCACTAACAGGCACATTTGTGAAAAGGCTATCTATCTATTTACTTTTTAAAATTTCTCGATGAAATCTGATGAAATTAATCCAATTGCATCAGCGAGAATAAAGGTAGCCATTTTGGAGAGCTTGTAGGCATGGAAGCCAATAGGCTTGATTTGCAAAGTTGGCAAAGAGATTACGACGAAATAACGACGTGGGGACACGGCCGAAGAGGATCGCACTCTTTTACATAACCAATTCATCGGAGACAACAGCAAGACTTCTCCGTCCACACAACATTGACAAGGCCCATAAACCCATCAGCACATTAGGAAGTCAATTCACTTAAGTAAAGGTCAGACAGAACGAGAAAGATCAAGCGGGAATTGCGTATGTGATCAGATGCAACGGTTGTCCGGAACGCCAGAGAGCTACCCTGAAGAACGTTCCAGTCTCAGACATCGCATCACACCACAACAACGAACAACATCAAATGAATTGGAAGGACACCAATGTTTGGGGGACGATCCACGAATAAGAATAGTAGAAAGTTCCTCGAACTCAAATGGCACATTTCTGACCACTAGAACGCAACATATGTATTAAAACTACTTTGTTTTGGTATTTTTGTCAATTTTATTCCTTCCAATTAAAGTATTCCATCTGGGTAACTCACTCCGATTCCATCTTGCATGTTGTTTTAATTATACCCTACTATTTGCCTCCCTTAACAAATCCATTGTTTGTGAAAGGTGTCCGAACGGGAAGCTCCATTACTAGCCACATATTAGCTATAAAATAAGCCCCATTTATAGTCACAAGTATATGTGTATAGCGATTGGAGGCAACATACAAGTTTAGGAAGCAACAAGAAGTATCTCACCAATTTCCTATTGACACAGTCAACAAATATCAAACCTCAAGAACAAGAAGACATAAATAACATATCAATATTAGTGGCTGTCTCGCAGTCACGGATCCCCCTCTCCAGAAGGGGGATCCTAAAATAAAATTAAAAACAGAAACGAAAAGACAAAACAAATTCACAAATAAACTGAATTAGTACTGAAAACCAGCCAGTAACACTGGCAATCTTTAAATCAATTATGATGGAGATAGCCAATCTCCTTGACATACCGCATTTCACGCTCACTTATTTCTCTTTCTATCATAGCCTCAAATCTAGTCTTTTTTACTCTCCCATTAATCTCTAGCTAATTATCTCATTTCAGCAGAGACCATCATCAATTTCTAACTGACATCGCTCACATCTCTGAGGAAAGGCCTTAGCTTAGTTTCGAAAGCTCAGAAATAAAATCCGTTAAACTCAGTTGTGCTTTATTTACCTTCAACATGTGTCCTGATATTTTCAACGATATATATATATATATATATATATATATATATATATATATATATATATATATATATATATATATATATATATATAGAGAGAGAGAGAGAGAGAGAGAGAGAGAGAGAGAGAGAGAGAGAGAGAGAGATATGAAATACGGAGGGGGGAAACCATTTTCAGTGATAAATGCATGTCTGCTGACGTCATCTTTCAGCCGTTAAGGGCGCTAATCGTGATATTGGTGGTGCAGGGACATGAATGAATGAATGAAAAATGTATACTGCCTGTATATTTTAAGGTATACAAAGTTGTTAACTTCTACACATGCATTGATAGGCGTACATGCTAAAAGATTAGTGCACTTGGCGAAATATAGTCGCAGCCACAGCGATTCTTTCGAAGAAGTCTTCATTGCAATCTCGTGTATGAAGTTCTTTATGTGTCGCCAGATGAAACAATCGATGGATGTTAAATAGGGCGATTTCCCTGGTCAGGCTACAGGTCCACCAAGGGTTTTCAATAGGATTCTCAACGTGTCATTCAGACATTTGAAACAGAACCAAAGAGCGGATACGCAATTCTAAACGAAAATGGTTTGCATTGGTTTTTCCTATCCAGGGTTGGATCAAATACTGATTTTTATAAGTCAAATACAAATACAAGTACTAGTTAAAAAAAATACAAATACTCCTGCCCTATTCCAGATTTCAAAAATACAAATAAAAATACTCTTCAAATTATACAAAAACATAAACAGATACTTTTCTTCATTCAAGTTTACATTTTACATATCATAATTGCATTTTATGATCATTAATGCCCGGAAGGTTTCCGGGCCGAGTTTTGCTCGCTCAGGAGTGTAAAAATTGCCGGCCTTGCTAAACACCCCCTCAGATGGTGCTGACGTTGCACAGCACCCTAGAATATTCTTGGCGAAATGCTTCAAAATTTGAAGCTTTTTGTATGACGCCAGTACCTCAGTGGGTTGACATCAAAAGGCAGAACACCTTCTTCTAGGTGTTTCAAGTCCTGCCATCATCACTGTAGTGTCGTTTGTCGATGCATTGACACCATTTGCCGAGCTGGAGGCATGTAGGCAAAAAGACGAGGTCGTTTTGCACTTACGCTAGCCTCGTCTTGATTCATGCTCATGGAGACGAAAGGTTCACTCACTTGAATTACTTTCTTATTCGAGGTCGATTAAATTGACTCGGAAAGAATTAAGTTCAAATCCTCGAAACCTTTTCCTTTTGCATTTCTTCAAATGGCATCCATGCCAGCTTAAACCTGAGGTCAATGAGAGCTGCGGCAATGACTTCAGTCCCCTCAAGAAATGGATGCTACCTCTTCTTGATAGAAGACTGTAGTGCATTTGCCAAGTTAAAGCAGTAGGTCGGTTTAATTTCCGTGAATAGTTTGAGGCTGTGCTCAAGGCCAAATACAACTGGTGCAACGCAAGAAAGTGTAACCATGTTTTCTCCTTCCATTTGCGTCATCGCATCTTGGAACGGTTCCAAAACTTGTATCACTTCTTTCAGCTTTGCTATTTCCATTCCTTTCAACTCTTCTACAGTTCAGTTTGATCCTAGGATACGAATAGCTGAGATGACTTCGTCGGTTTCCTTGAAAACTGAATTAAGCATTGTCAGTTGAGTTCCATCTAGTAGCGTTGGCAGACTGCAGTAAACCCCCAATCTTTTCCAAGAACGGTGCTGCCACAGTAGATCGACGTATTGCAGCTACAATACTACAGCACTTGTGTATCACAGTTGCAATTGCACTGTTTCTGATACAAGGATCATTGAAGGCAGAGTTGTTGTTTGCGTGCAAAGCAACTGGACCGATCCGGTGGAAGAAGGGCAAGCACCTCATTCAGATCAAGTTCTTCTTCCAAAATATCAAGGTCAGTGGAGTCTTCATTCTTACCGCTACTTTCATTCTTTATTTCATTTCCATATAATCCTGGTAGATATACATCAAATGCTCTCATCATACACGAGGCATTGTCTGCAACCACCTTCCTCACCTTGCCATGAATTTCTAATTTAGTGACCATATCCTCATATGCTGTAGCGATGTTCACAGCTGTATGTCGTTCTATAAACTGATCGCAAGCAATGACGCGCGACTTTAGCTCCCATGATGAGTTGATGAAATATACAGTGACAACAAGAAACGATATCATTTTCCGATTCGTCCAGAGGTCCAATATCAGGGAAATACGATTGAGATGTTCGAATTCTATCATCAAGTGCGACTTGATGACTTTAGATCTCTGCAGAAGTAAACTGTTTCTAAGTATGGTTCTGCTTAGAAACACGAAGCATCGTTCTGCTTCGTGCAGAAGAGCTCTAAAAGTCTTACTTTTAACAATACTCAAAGGCAGTTGGTCACATGCGATGGAGTCTAAGAGTTTCCTTACTATAGACCGTTGTTTGATATGATTAACGTAAAAAAGATTTCTCTTGTGAAGGTTTGATTTTAAATAACGAGTTCATTTTGGTCTCTGAATGTGATGCAAAGCAATCACGCTTCTTCTTTTTATCTGCAGCTCTCAAGGTCTCATATTCATTATACTGAACTTTGTGAACTCTTCGGAGGTGGACAACTAGGCTAGATTTTGCCTCCCTTGCTGTTGATTACAAAGTTTTGCACTGCAAACAGTCGGCTATGATATTTTTGTCAGTAGACTTGACATTGACAGAGTAAAATTTTGCCAGTGCAGTGATAGTTGAGGTATTCGTACGTCCTCTCGAACTTCCTTATCCCCGATTGAAGGGTAATCTGGTGTAACAACGTCTTCGTTATCCATCTGTAAAGTGAAAATTGAGAAGCGATAAGCAATTAAAGTTCACGTAATTATTATTTAGTAGATTCAGATTTTATCTATTTACTGGGTTTTTTTCACGTGCCAATTGAATAGAAGGTTATATAATAAATATGAGATATATTTAAGTTAATTTTGAATTGGGGTTATTTTAATTCCTATATTATTATAAATAAACATATATACTTATTTTCTTTTAAATTTACCTTATCATAAATCATATATCTGAGTATAATAAGAGAATGTTAAGAAAAAATAAAAAAATAAAATTGAAACATCACAGTAAAGAAACAAAAGTATAAAGTGGCTAATAACAAATCTTAAAAAATAAGAACAATTTAAAAACAAACATAAAACATTACGTGAATAAAACCGCCCAAAATAAAAATAAAATAAAATCTACCAAAGAAAATAACGATAATAAAGTGGTTAAAACAAATTCAAACCTAATAGATTAAAAGTAACTTAAAAATATATACAAATATGTGTGAAAAGCATAAAAAGATGGAGAAACCTGTTAATTATAAAATTTAACTAGTACTTTAAGTCATTACCATTAAAATTAAACTTAATAAGAGAGAAACAGTAAGATAAATCAATGAGTTAACCCAAGAGAATATCCCTTTCAACAATTAAACATTCAATAAACACACATGATATTATTATGTGTGTTATTATTATGATAATAAACCCACCGAACAAGAGAGAGAGAGAGAGAGAGAGAGTATCCTTTACGCAGCACTATTCAAATAAAGACAATGAAAGTACGCCGTTCACGCGCTGAACATTCCTGAACATTCAAGAATGTTCTAGAAAACTCTTTCTGACTCTCAGTCTCTTTCTGTGAGTTTGCATATCATCCTCAAATGGCTTAGAATCGAAATAAAAATACAAATACAAAATACTTTTTTCTTCTTGGTGCCATTATAAAAAATACAAATACAAAATACTTTTACCTATGGATGTTGTCGTGGTATAGCAAGGACTGAGTGATGGTTTTTGTGCGTATAGGTTGGTTACGTACTTCAAAAACTCATTGATTAAGTTTTCTCTCTAAGAGTGCTATATTGATTATGATTATTACGTTATTTTAATCTTTGAGGATTTCTAGTGCCATGCTCAGCGTTTTGAGGATTGAATTAAATGCTTCTAAGAAAATAGACTTTAATTGCAACCTGAACCAAAATTGAAATTTAACAAACAAACTACACAGTAATGAATTAAACAAATTTAAGTGAGGCTTACGAAATTACACAATTGAATATACAGTAATAGTTGACCCAAAGCTCACTTTAATATTGAACGCAAATTGACCTTCAACGAAACAGATAATGGGATTTAAATACCTTTAAAGATTCACACGAGAATCTGGTTAGAGACTGACCTTGGCCTCAATTTTTATGTCGCCTCAAGAATGTTGTATTCGGGCAGGCACGTGGACTGCTGTTCTAGATGTTGTCTGAAGGGAGAATGCTTTAAAGCAGCAGATGAATTCGGCGCGTGGGGTGGATGGAGCTAAGCACGTATTCTTGTTGAGATGATTTCACCACGGAACAGGGAAAGTATGTTTCTTCCAATCTTAAGGTTACTCTGGGAATAATTCGCACTGACAAGCGATGAGCCAAAGAGTGAATCCTTTGACAAAGGGGAGTGCTTGAGAGAGTTCACTTTGGGGTATTCCTTAATGGCGAGGACTATCTCTGGGTTTTGTGGTACACCAGGATAGGGAGCTTCTCTGACGAGAGTTAGTTAAACTTGCTTCTCAATCCAAGTTAACTAAAAGTTCGGTGTGACCACCAGGAATGGCTCAGGATGAACTTCTTCTAAGTCTCTCTCGTTGGTTTGCCGGGCACTTATGCCGGACTTCGCTGTCTCGATGAATCTCACGGTCTACCACTTTCTTCTGCAGTTATTTGGTTATATACTTCGCCCCCCCCCCACTGGGGGTAGGGGAAGGAGGGGTGGGGGTAAGGACGGGCATTAAGTCTCTTCCTATAACAGTTTTTCTCAGAGCGTCTTTCAGCTAGCCCTAAATGGCACCTTCTGGCTTTAGGTCGACGCTCCTCTAATTTCGCATATGAGGTGAAATTAAATATCAACTCTTAGGGGAAATATGGCTGGTTTAACGAATGTTATGCTCACTGGGGTCCGACATGTGATGATTAGTGCATTATGTGGTTTTGAGCGGCCTTTTTGGTTCTCTTCAAGGCGAGGGGAGAGAGGGGGGGAGGTTAAGTGATTGGGCTACGCCGCCACAAAATGCCAGGACGTTGGGGTTAGAGAACAGGGCCTCAGTTGTGAGGGTGAGATATCGATTCCCCTACCGATGTCAAAATACAAACACAAATAAAAATAAATGAAAATTGTATTCAAATACAATTCGAATACAAATACAATTGTATTTGTTCCATCCCTATTCCTATCTCCCATTGAAATTTTTATGAAAACATACTCTAGTTTTTAGGTTTGAGCACATATATGTATATTCGTAGGGAGAGATAGCGAGTAAGAGAAAGAGAAAGTGAGAGAGGGAGAGAGGGAGCGAGGAAGGGAGGTAGGGAGTGAGGGAGAGAGGGAAGGAGATAGGGGGAGAGAGAAAGATTTTAGCGATGAAGGAATCGTAATCATAAATGTCTTTGTTTACATTAAGCGTATTAAATTGATAATAAAGTTTCTTAGAGCTTAGGTACATATATATGTTGAGCCCTTTAATGACCTTTGGACAATTTAAATTAACGGATTGCTTTTATCGTAGTGGTTAATCGTTGTGCTGGTAGATGTCTTTCCATATCTTGTAAGAAAGATATTTTGGGCCTGTGGATTTCCCTTTTCCCTCTTTCGTCCGCTACCCTTATTTTATCTTTCTATCCTTACGTCCTCTCTCTCCTCTCTTTATATATCTATTTATCTTGAGTCTAATTGCCTTTCTTCTGACTTGTATTTGCGCTAGGCAATTATGACTTTTGTTCGAAACCTTGTTTAACGACCGCGCTTTAATGCATTTTGGAATATACGAGTATGTTGAGGGGTTCAAGGTCATAGAATACAGTGGTGTGACGTTTTTACAACTCTCCCTCCCATACTTGGGGTTACGGAGTAGACGTGGGTGAAGAGAGCATATGGGTACACATTTTATAGCATAACCACCTTCTGGTATGTGTATGGGTGTAAGGGCATTTTTCTGACGTTACACATTTCAAAATGTGATAGGTCAGATATTTTATTGGATCCACACTCTCGTATTCTGAGTGCTCTTTCTTTTGCAGGGAGAAGGCAATCGCCACTGTCGCCTTCAAAATAGCCACCATCTTAAGCTCTTTTTTCTCACTTTTCAATGCCCTTTCATACCTATTAGCATTTTTAATATTGTAAGTGTTAACTGTAAGTCGATTAAGATCATTAGGAGGATCAGGTGAGTGTTCAGTTTCAATGTTTTGTCGTAGTGTATCCATTTATTGTCAAATATTTTTACGTTGCAGGAAACTTTGGTTCTTTTTTATGTACTTTCAAATCCCTCAAATTTCTTTTAGGCTACAACGTGCAGACTCTTTTCAAATTCCTTATTTTGTTAAATAATTATCAAACTCTTGCTCTTCTTTTACTTTCAAGCTTCCAAACGAGAAGCGTTGAGAAATGAAGCAAACCTCTCTTTCAAACGCGGTAACTTGCCGTCTGACCCGTTTCCTCTATCAGGTTTTCAACACATTTATCTTCAAATATTCACAGTCAAATTCATCCCTTTCTACAACTAACCCGAGAATTTGGGACTTAACTCGTCTCAAAGTATTTCTAGAGAAGGCATTAAGTTTTTTCCAAAACAATCACTCCATCTATAGCCTCCTCTCAAGTACCTTCTAAATCAGTAAACGCTAACCCCTTTACATTGGCGGAAGTCAATACTAACAATCTATCGTTTTGGCAGTGTATTTGTGGGAGCAGATATTTGAGTTTCATGGCATATATAGAATCTCGAAACACGTGAATTTTCTTGTCTAGCAAGTATATGTAGTGATGGTGTAAGAAAACGAGGCTACAACGTTTATATTGTTGGGAATCAAGGCCTGATTAGGATGGGACAGGCATGTTTAAAATCCCATCAGAGGCTTCCCGTTGATGCCTTCCAAGTCACAAAGGCTTAAGGTTCGAACTAGCCTTGAGATAACTCCTAGTTAGAGGAGAATTATTTCAAACGTTTATCGCTTATGATATCCAAGGAAGATACTGTAAAAGATCATTTTATATTTTATCATCATTATCAATCACTTCCGACAAAGTTGTGTCGGTACACGTCAGCTTCTTTAAAAAAATGTCAGTTCATTCTGATAAGAGTACTGTAGTGCCACTTTGCAAGGCGGAATAGGTTTGACCATGAGGTTTCACACATGAATATCATGTAAATCCTATGAAGGCTTGTAAGAGGCACGCTCACAACTATGCACATGCAAATAATCTAAAATAAGTATAGCAGTTTTCATAAATAATAATAACTTTGTGTAAATAATATGTAACATCTCTGTAAAATAATAATGTATAGCTTTTGTAACAAAGAACCTATAGCAATAGTCCATGTAAATAATATATATTTTGCTTGCAAAGGCCAAGTTGAGAAGAATGAATTCGAGACGTTCACACGTTAGCAAACCTGTCCACATGTACGCACACATACACAGTAAAACGAAGTAAAGCGATTTTTACAGTCATGCTAAAAGGTAAGCTGTTCAAACGAGCTTGGTATCAGGTGCGGAGCAGAAAACACGATAGTAACGGCCATTATTTGCTAGCGGGAAACCCGGAAACGAAAAGACGCATCTTTTAGAATTCGATAAAAATGAATCTCTATCTCAATAGACACACAAATTTACACGGAGTGGAGGAGGCTCCGCCCAAACAAAATCATTGGCTAATGGTAAGCCACGCCCACGGCGTGCGCCACGGTATATACATCTTGGGTACACCGTGGGAGGATAGTCTTGCAGTAATTCAGTCAATCAATGTCAGGGGCACTTTCACAATTGTATAGAGTCACAGTCAGTTACAGTCAATTGAGATACCGACCCAAAACCAGGAATAGGCTCGCCCGAATACACGACACGCCCATTTTCGAATTCAATCTTACGCCGAAGCAACCTAAGTTTTACGCACTAGATAATGAGTTCTAAATTCCTTTGCCATATTCAAGCCACCACAACCTAACGCTACCAACCTCATCTACCTAATAATAGTACAACCTACCACCACACCTAGCACCCATATTACTATGTGGTTTAGCAGTTTCTTGTTTAGAAATGTCATCTTTCATTCAATAGAGTTTTAATTAGTAAAAAAAAAATTCAAAATTAACATATATTTCGATGTGAAGATATTTGCAAATATTTCGGTTACAGGTGATGAAATATGTTTCAAATGATCGGGTCTTGAAGTTCTAAGTTCCAACTAGAAATCATGACAGGTGCTTTAACATGAAAATTTTCCTTAGTGGTGTGAAGGGAGTGAAGCTGGCAATACGGAGCGATTGGATTTTTTTAATTATACGGATTTTTTTCCCCCATTTTGAATTTGGCCGGGATGTTATCGAAACCGTATACAACATCAAATCATTTGGCCATGTGGTTATTATTGGACAATACAGTTTTTGGTTCACAAAGTTTTGACGCCATGGTGAAAGCTTTGAAAAACAAGGAGGCTGCAGAAGTAAAACATTTTTTTATGTTAAGGAAAAAAATGCTTATAAAGACGCCTCCTCACACATCCTTATATAAACAAGTAGAATCCCAGAATTAAGCAAATCCAGCATTGACCTTCATGCAAATGGAAAATATGTTTTTTTAATAAGGTAGCTCTTATGTATGAACTGACGCAAGATTAACAAAGTCGGTGCAACGAAAATTGCCTCACCTCGCATTTACATAACCATAATGATTTCTTAAAACATTAGAGATGTACACTGACAAACCTCACTAAAACTTGAGGGAGGCCATGGAAAAACACAACTCACAAAACTTTTCAAAATTGAGTGAAATTCATCGAAAGCTACGAATGAAACAAAATCTGGTCAATCGAAGAGATCCTATTTTTCACGATAATTCGCGTCCTCATTTGTCAAGGGTGACAACAGATATTGAACGAGGTCGGAGTCGAAGCTTTGCTCCCCCCTTCCCCTTCTTTTCAATAACTCTGTCACATAAATTATCAGTTCTTTCAAACTCTTTGGTCATAAGGCTTTATTTGTCATGTGACGGCATTTTTTAGTAATGTTATAAATTTCCACATTGTACTCAAACAAAAATGTTTGGAAGAAAATGATTCTTACATTATTTGATATAAACAGTGAATATCTGGTTTATACATATTTTTCGTAGATCGAAACCGAACTTGATTACTAGACAACCTAATTTCTTCCATATATTTTTTTTATATCACCATTTTAATCAATCTTTTTTTTAAAACTTATGCTTAATCTAATTTTAAATTCCCCTAACATGAGTCATTGCCTGCTCTTTAAACTACCCCTCGTCCCCATAGAAGATACTGTTCTCGCTTCCTGTTTTCCAGGTCAAGGCTGTTCACTAACCACTTTTATGCAGAACGTGACCTGGGAGGTAACTAGGCGGTGGTCGGTAGGGATCTTTTCCATTCGTCCTTCCCTAATGCCAACCTCGACCTTGGCATCTTTTTCGACAAAATTGTAGAAAGGATTTTATTGCCTCGTAGCGAGAATGACGTCAGCGTACTTGAGGATAATGTCCTGTGCCCTCAGCATACACATGGGGACAGCGGGCATAGAAAGTCAAAGTGAGAGTTTGAAGAAGAAAAGTGTACGAGGGAAACACGAATGCGCCAAGAACTGGGGTTTATAACTGGGTCACTTGCACCCTTATGAGGGCCAAATAGGTCTTCTAGGGGTGTGAGATGTTGGACTTAAAGATAGTTGATTCGGGGGATCTGAAGAGAAATTAGATTTGTTAACTTTAATGATAAAATTACATAAATATATATACAATACACCAGTATAAAAATTAACCTGGATGAAACATTACATGGGGGCTTTGCAACTACGGAAAAAAGGGTAAAACCAATGGCTTAAATTATTCACGAAGGAAATCACGAATGCGTCTGCGAGACAAAATCTTGGTGGCATTTAAGATCTACCGATGACAACCTCTTTTTCATCTAAATTCAAGTACCCACTTTTGTATCAAAGTTCAACTCCGCAATTTTCATCAAATATCAAGCCTGTATGCTTATCCCTTTTCAAGTCCGCACCTTTTCATAAAAGTCCACATTTGCACTTTTTCTTCAAAGTTCGAGCCCGCACTTGCTCATCAAATTTAAAGTCCGCACCTTTTCATAAAAATTCAAGTCCGAACTTCTCATCAAAGTGAAAATCTGCACTTGCTTATCAATGTTAAAGTCCGCACCTTTCCATCAAAATTCAAGTACGAAATTTTCAGCAAAATCCAAGCCTGTACTTGCAAATCAAAGTTTAAGTCCGCACTTTTTAGAATGTTCAAGCCCCCGCGTGTTCATAAAAGTTCAAGTCCTCATCTTTTCATAAAAGTTTAAGTCCGCAGTTTTCAACAAAGTTCAAGACAGCATTTCTTTATCAAAGTTTAAGTCCGAACATTTTCTTAAAAATTTGAGTCCGTACTTGTCATCAAAGAACAAATCCGCACTTGCTCATTATAGTTTAACTCCGCACCTTGTCATTAAATTTCAAGCCCGCACCTTGTTATCAAAGTTCAACTGCGCACTTTTGAGGGTCTTTCCTCTTTGTACAAACTAGTCCCTGGAGGTTGAAAACAACCCCATCATTGCCAGACACTAGCTGCCTTATTTTCTTCTATAAAAGTAAAAATAACAACCAAGTTCTCTGTCTGTATCGGGTCACTTCCCTGACTACCAGACTCCATTTTCTCTCGCGCGCTATTCTCTATTTAAAGTTAGCTCGGGATACCGCAGATGCACCGTTCGGATCCCAGCATTCTTAGTTGAAGTGTCCAGCAATTCCAGGCCTTTTAAACCTCCCGTCTATCAATTGTCTCTTTCAAGGATAGGAAGTGGTGATGAAGTAAGAATGACAAACAGAAGCAGACTGATGATCTTCGTTTACAACGTACACAGTTGAACTGTACATAAAAAAGCTGTATAACATCAACAGAGAAATTGGTCCTGATATACTATTGCTTCTAAGACTAAGTAGGAGAGGCTGATCGCCAGAGAATCTATGGATAAAACCTTATTCATAGCGTATGGTCTGAACTACATTATACGGAAGGAAGGAGAATGGATATATCCTTCTTATCTATTATTCTCACTACATATATGGGGGAAATCAAGGTAAGCACTGGGAATTCGTTTCTTAATTAAATTGATCGAGGTGCTTTCAACAACTGCGAGAGTAGATTATTGCATATCTGAGTAATTTTATTTGAGAAAAAATTCTGAGCTATTGCTGTGTTAAATCTTTGTCTTGATATTTCAAATCCGTTATTACTGGTGTTGTTAGGTTATGTGACTAAAATAGCAAGGGGAAAAAAAATCTTAAGTCTGACTTCTGATTATTTGTCCCTAAATTCAAGGCTTGATTAATATCGTCAAACTACGTTCAGTAAATTCTAAGGTCACGATATAATTTCGTCGATGAGGAGCCAACAAATGAACCGTATATTATAAGTCATGTCTGTTAAGCTCTTGATAGAGTAGAAGAAGAATGTCTTTCGATTTTAAAACAAGTCCTTTGGTTAGGCAACTCCGAAGTATATTTTGGAACCTTTAAGTCGTTGGAAATTTATAAACCAATCCTTTTCGAACGTGGCCATATTTTGTTATCTATCGTCCCTTGCCCAACTTTTATATAGAGCGATTTTCATCTGCCATTTTTCGGATGATTCCACCACTCAAAGTTGCTTTGTAAATTCAATAGATGGCAGTGATATTTTGCTTTATTTCCTAATTTTTTTACAGGTTTTTAGATTTTTCTTAATGATTTATGGTTAAGATCGTTAATATAGATCGCAAACAACAATGAATCAACCTTTCGGCGTCTGTCATACGCCGTAGATACGTGGTTCGAATCCCACATTAAACTATAGATCCTCACTGAGAAATACAGGTATGTAAATTGAGTGCATATCGGGAGTAAAACCCTTACTAAATTCAGTACATATTTTGGTTATGCTTCAATAACGCCTCATTTCGTGCCAAATGCAAACTGAAATGTGTCTCTGAAACAAACAAATTTAATCCCACACTAAAACTTCGTTTGCCATCTGGTTTTAGACATGTTTATAAGGCGTGATGAGAGGACTTAGGATGCAGACCTGTGAAATTCCTGAACAAATAGAACGAAAATATTGGGTCCAAATCACTTCGGGAAGATTAGGCCTTGTTTTTTTTGCTTGGAGATCGAAAAATATCGTTTTTTTCTGAGTGCCAAAGTGAACACAACGGTTGTTTCTGAGTGCTAAATCGAACACAACGGTTGCTACTGAGGGCCAAAGCGAACACAACCGTTGTTGCTGAGTACCAAAACGAACACAACGGTTGTTACTGAGTGCCAAAGCGAACACAAACAGAAAGGCTTACAAAAATAGGACTCAGGTGACTTGGGAAGGTAGGTTGGGACTTATTAATAAATAAGCTGAAGAAATAGTTTACGACCGATTTCAAACTCAAAAGAATCACTTTACACCCAATAGCTGGAAATAATATACACATATATGTATACACAAACACGCTGCAACTTTTAGTGATTTTATGAAGAATTTCTATTGTTTGTTTTACAATGTTTGCCCAGAAGCTCGAAAATAATGGCAAGAAAAAAGTTTTTAGCCGAAATTCCTCCTACTGACCTTGGGTTTCTCCTCCTAATAAGATGCACATGTTCGTAGATCGGGAACCTGTGTTTTATCCAAACTTTTTTCTCTCTCCATTTTCTAGTGTGCAACCGATTTGAATATCTTCATCCGAGGGTAGGAACGGGTTCTGGTGACTAATAATATTGTTTTCAGCGCCACTATTTAAGATTACCCGGTTTAAGTGTGTATGTAGTCTGTGTCAACCAAACCTTTTCATTACACCTTTTTTTCCATTTATCCACCTTTTCCTTCTTTTGCTAATTCCTACTTTATTGTTACTGCTCCTGTGAAAATGTCTGTTGGCCACACCGATTTCCTCGAGGTGTTTACGAATCGTTCTAAGGGCATCGTCTCACTTGCCTCAACAGATTGTTTACCCTGCTGTTATTTGCTGCTCATTGCTGAACAGCAATGCTCAACGATGTTAAACATCGAACACCAATGGACAGCGATGTTCAACGATGTTCATAAGTGAACAGCAATGTTCAGCCATAGAATAGAATAGCTTTTAAGGAACACTTTCGCCAGCTCGAACGGAGACTATGAAAGAAATAGAAAATTAATTGAGCATTCAAAGAATAAATGAGGAATAGGTAAACGCGTGGCAGATATACTTTGAGAGATATATACATTTGTATATCTGCCACGCGTTTACCTATTCCTCATTTATTCTTTGAATGCTCAATTAATTTTCTATTTCTTTCATAGTCTCCGTTCGAGCTGGCAAAAGTGTCCCTTAAAAGCTATTGTATTCAGATAATTTTTTGGTTCTCTGCGTAGCGTAGTGTACTAACGGCACACTTTTAACTGTGATCAAAGCGGTGCTCGCTGCCTCAGTGTGCCTGGTTCGAATCGCTTTCCTGCACGGATTTTTCGAAAAAAGGTAATAAAAATATTACTGCAAGGAAAAATTATTCCGTTTTCTCTTTCAATGTGGTTTAATGGATTCATATATATATATATATATATATATATATATATATATATATATATATATATATATATATATATATATATATATATTTCACCATTTAACATTTTGATTGAATAGCAAAGCTCCAAGATGTGAAACTCACCTTTTACTAGAACAGAACCAGAGCGTAATTTATGATTCATGTATCTAAGGAATGCAATTTTTCTCTTATTTTTTGATATGCTGACTTTTTAATAAACCTGCAATAATTTAAATATTAGAATAATTATTCCTATCACGTAAATTAAAAAAAAAGGCTGAAAAAAAATATATAAATAGATTTTAGTCTCAAAACTTTGGCCCGTGACTGTGCGCATTGTAATTTATGAAGGTTCGACATTTTCAAAGCAAAATTTGCTGTTGTTGATAATCCAGAGATTTGCAACTGAAAAAGAATTTTTGATATCTAAATGAAATTTAGTCCAAAATCAAGAAATTTTGCTTAGTTTTTAAATTTCCTGTCTCGGGGGAAGGCGATTGGATGTGTCCGCGCGGAGATCTCGGGTTGACAACCTGTTCTTTTCGATAATAATAATCCCATATGAGACCTCGAAGTAGAGATGGGCTTACTGAAGAAATTTCGACAAGTGAAATGGAAGGTGAAGGAATTTCGACGCCAGATCTATCTGCATGCTATTGCTAAATTTGACTATAAGGATTGCTTTCAGAAGTTAAAAAGAACTTAGCAGAGGTGTATAGTTGCTTCAGGGGACTATTTTGAAGGAAACTATCTCAATCAGGAATAGTTTTTAAAAAATAGTGTGGCTACTTACTAATGCTACTATGCATAAGCGCAAAGACATCGGGTAAGATGTTTTACAGCAGATTGATGTTATAGATGACTGAAACGACATACCAAAAGACTCTAAAAAATGTAATGACTTTTATTTTTACTCAATTTATAAGGAAGAGACTTGTGGACTTACCTTGCCCCCTCCTCCCCTTATAACCACGAAAAGGTCACAAGTGAAGAAGAAAGCGAAAATAATATGCAAATTGTGATGCGATGTTTTAGGATGATTCACAGAATTATTCAGACAGTCATGAATGAGGCGGAAGAGTCGCTCAGCGATGCCAACATGAGTAGGAAACTTAGATACCAAAATCTCCATTATTTTGCTCCAATACAGAATCTTGAAATTAGCACCCAGGTTAAATTGATGTATGTATTCTGTGAAAACCTTAATACCATATTTAGAGGTAACCTAATGGATCCAGCGTTAGATTTCTGGGGTCGAGATCCGAGTTTAATCCCAGCGAGTGCGGACATAAAACTTCAGCGTATGTGAGGGATTGCTCCCCATTGAATATAAGAGCTGGCCTCAACCCTGCGGGGTAGTTAGTTCCAATATACGTCATTAGTAAGTACATAACCAATCATAAACCTGCTATCATTTCCCCTCCCGTCTTCATAAGACAACATACCCATTCTTTTCTCCGTTTCGGAGCCGTGCCGATTGGGTAACGATATCTTCTATGAGGGTACTCATATCCACATACGCAGAATGGGTTTCCCAGCCTCATGAGGTCAAGAATGGTTCCAAGATTGTTGGTTGATATCCAAAGACACAATACTACCTCGGCATTTCCTCTACCCCAGTCCCCTTTCCCAACAAACCACAGTCCCTGGTGCCTTCGGGCTTGCCAATGTTTGTCATCCTTATCTTTATGTGAATTTCATTATCCGGTCGGGAGATTTCTAACACGATGCGAGGGATAAATGGTGCACTTAGATACATTTTAATACTCATAACAGAGGCTTTCGACGTAAACACCGTGAGTCATGCGCTGTCACATCTGCCCTCAGAGCAGAATGCAGCATTTAGTCAATATTAAGGGATTAATTTTAACTATATCTGCTTCTTTACGACTCAATCATATCTGCCCAAGACTCGGTACGATGCTTGGTGCGATATCTTAGGTGCCATTGGGGAGCTGCCAAGGACCAGCGATGATTTGATTTTGTTGACAATTCGGGTATATATCTAACGACGGGAATTTTTAGTCTTTGACTAGTTAGATACTCTCTTATTACTGCTAACTTATAAAAAATATTTTTAGCTTGAATAAAAAGTTAAATAAATAAGTCTAAAACTCTTTCTGTCTTCATATTTTGCGATGCCTTCCTTGACTTCCCTTAATTGCTCTGTTTTGCATCGCCGCCAGAACAAAAGAACCACTCTGCATGATGCCAGATGCCGAAATGTCATTCTGCGAGCACCATACTAGGAATGCCAAGAGGCAATGGTGCCAACCTCATGGTTGTGACTAGTCAAGTTTAAATAGAAAGTTGATGAAGCAGTAACGAATTAACTTGAAGGAAATGAACTTAAACAGCTCTGCTGGCAGTTGGAGTGGGGGGGGGGATGTCTTGCTTGACATTAAGTTTACTCAGGAAAAGACCGTGAGTCGATTCCACGAACCAGGTCAATAGCATATTGGGTTAACCGCAGTATTAATGTCCGTCTTCCTCCCGCAGGACTTAAGTTCGCATTTTTGCTCTCTTGTACAACCTTGTTCTTTGTACAACACTCTTGACTTAAGTATTTAGAGTTTATATCCATCTATTTATTTCGTCTGCTTTATCATTTTCTTTCTTCTTTTATTTAGAAAAAATGGCCCTGTCAATCAGGCCATTTTCTCTTTTAAAAATATTGTTTATATTCGGTATAAGTAATGGATTAAACGTGGCGAAAGCTATGGGCGGAGTACGAGTGGTCTCGCCCGTAGAAGCGGGAGACGTAAAGTACAGGGTGTCACACAAATCAACAGGGAATTTGGTACAGTTTATTTAATTGTTGGAAACTGTTAAAACAGAACAAAAACACAAATGTTAGATGTAGTGTTCAAAAGGGTTGCCATGGGCAGCACCACAACGACGTAGAGGGCCTAACCAACTTCCAGTCGCCCTTTGGATAAGTTCAAGCGAGATTTTAGGTTTGTAAAATACATAATGTAAATCTAAAATTTCCTGTGTTTTTTAGTAGGAGTGGGCACATTAATCGCGACTAAGGGTATCAATTACCAATCACTCTTCTAATGTTGACGTTTGTTGACTTAGATTTTGTCTTTGGCGAGCACTACTCATAATCTAGTCCTAAATGAGTACTACGATTTACTTTTCGTTCATTTTCTCATGTTGCCTTCCTTCCCTCCTCCGTCGTTTCGCCCTAAGGGAAGCCATTGCTCGGGGTGGTAATTTATTTCTTACTTAAAAAAAGGAAGGGATTTCCTGAGAACACAATTAGGCAGAGTTAATTAAATATATTTTAAAATAAATCTTTCTATAATGGATTGCAAGGCATGCGCATGATTCCAAAAAGTGGTCTGATGACCTCTCGTCACCTGATATCAACAAGGGAATCCTTCGTCTGCCAGGTGTCTGATTCCATCCATGAACACATTTTCTCCTTTTCCTCCATTGACTCCACGACATTAATCTTGTTATGCAAATTCCATGTTATTCCTGCACTATTATTATAAACTTTTTAAATTTTTAACCGTGACACTTTTGTTTGTTTTTGATCATCCGTAGCATAATTTTGGGGGGCGTGAACAAAATAAAACGACATCTTTTCGCAACAAACCCAAAACCTGACAGCCATTTTCTTAATAGCACTTATTTTATCCTGAGTAGTTCATTCCTTTTGGCCTCCTAAGAGCCATTGTGGTCTACCCTGACTTTACAAAGGTCATTTTTTGCCTTAACTGCAACAGCTGAAAAAACATTTCTAAGTATAAAACTCATCAATGGCAAATGAACAAAGAATTATTTTAATCTAAGCACAAAACAATAGAAGTCCAAAAAACAACTTTCACTGAACAAACTTTCACTCTGCTTTTTGGAGTTTTTCAATTAATGTTACACACTTTTTCCATAGATATTATTATATAATATGTGCGCACAAGCTTTTTTTTTTTCATATTCGTAAAGCTCATCTCAATAACTATTTAATGATGAATGTAGAACGAGTCAAAAATAAAATATATTCTATATAAATCCCTTTCATCAAATAAATGGAAAGTAGTTTGGTAAAAATTTTAAGCTACTGACTCTTGAAAGAAAGATCTCAAAGGTTTGATAAAGCTAATTAAAATCATTTATTATCTTTCAATTAATTGAAAAGCAATATTTAAAAATTATTTTCCCGAACATTCTAATTAAAACTACCTAATACACATTTAATAATGATATTTGTTTGGATTTTATTTTTATTTCTTACCCAGTTTTGTAAATCTGTCCAAATACGTTCAATATAAATAATGGTAGGAATTTTGGAACCAATTTGTTTGCTTAACGGTTTGTATGGTGTATCTCAAAGTGCTTCACCAGTTTTCTGCCAAACATGACTTCTGTAATTATGGTCGGATAAAGTTCTAATTTCGTTTTCTCATTGCATAGAACTTCCAAAATGTTTTATCATAGTGAACGTGTTTCTTTCCAAACGTGAGCCTTGCGGCAGTGTGTTTTTTACCCAGATAAGGCTTCATTTTAGCCAGGTAGCCGAGGAAGGAAGTCATTTTGAGGTAGAAATCTCTTCACAGTCTACCAAGAAACACTAACTCCAGCTGCAGCCAAACATTGATAATATTTGCTTTTTTGTGGTCTCCTGGTAAGCTTTTACCATCCTCAAAATGTTACGAATATCGGTCGAAGACAATTTTCTCTTCCTTTCACTTCTTGGCAAGTTTTGTCTATTGTAGGATTCCTATACTTGCATGTGTTTACATAAACTGACGATGTTTTGGGGATGTTCATTTTCTTGGATACTTCTCCATACGTGTTTCCGGAGTCTTAAAATCCTATAACGCGCCATATTATGGTTTACTCTGTTTCTCGCTTTTGGCTTTTCTGAGGACATAGCAAAAATGTAGGCTAACAATTTTATGAAGAATGACGTCTCCTGGATACATAACTTATAATCATATCTTAATCCTAAATAGTTATAAAGATTCACAAATTTTGTTAAAACGCCATGGGACAATTTATTGGATATATATATATATATATATATATATATATATATATATATATATATATATATATATATATATATATATATACATATATATATATATATATATATATATATATATATATATATATATATATATATATATATATATATATATATATATGTGTGTGTGTGTGTGTGTGGAGTCGTAAGTATTGCTGCTAACCAGGCTGATTTTTAATTTCACAGCGAAGGCAAGGGCGCAGAAGATGCTCAAGTACATATATTTATTTCAATTTTAGGAACAACGTTTCGAGCCACATGCCCATCTTCAGGTTCTAAGATTAAAATTGTAAAAAAAAAAAATAATAATTATAAAGTCATTATAGTTGTATAAAAGAAAAAAATTGAACTAAAGGTTTAAATGGAATAAGAAAGTTGTGCTGTTTTTCCTATAAAAAATATTAAGAGTATACAACTAAATAGATTAAAATATATACAAAAAGACATAAAGAAATAAATTGATAAAAAGTAATTAAAAAAAACGAAAGAAATAACATAATAGGTTATTACTCTTTTGATTCATTTTAGTACTTATGTTATTTCTTTCGGGTTTTTAATTACTTTTTATCAATTTATTAGTTTATGTCTTTTTGTGTATCTTTTAATCTATTTAGTTGTATACTCTTAATATTTTTTATAGGAAAAACAGCACAAATTTTCACAACTTTAATGACTTTGTAATTATTTTTTTTTTTTCAAACAATTTTAATCTTAGAACTTGAGCATCTTCTGTGCCCTTGCCTTCGCTGTGAAATTATATATATATATATATATATATATATATATATATATATATATATATATATATATATATCAAAGTAGCGCGAGAGAATGATGAAAATGAAGCCATTAAACCACATTGAAAGAGAAAAAGGAATAATTTTTCCTTGCAGTAATATTTTTATTACCTTTTTTCGAAAAAATCCGTGCAGGGAAGCGATTTGAACCAGGCACACTGAGGCAGCGAGCACCGCTTTAAACACAGTTAAAAGTATGCCGTTAGTACACTATGCTACGCAGAGAACCTGTGATCAAAGCGGTGCTCGCTGCCTCAGGTAATGGTCTTCTTGAAGATCTCGCCGATGAATTCCAGGAAGGAGATGGGCCTTTCAGAATGAATATAACCTAGGCAAGTTTGAACGCATTGGAGAAGTAGCTGGTGTTGAGGGCCACGTTTATTACGTTAACCAGTTCCCGAAGCCCTTGCAGTGGTGCGTTGGTTATATTCTTTTTTGTTATCTCCGACCATCTTGGAACCTTTTGATTGAAGTTTTTTAGAGCATCGACAAGTTCCTGCGCGGTTATTTTCCTGCCGTATCCCGTCATCTCCCTATCTTCGGAGATGTACGGGTACGGATAGATCCGCTCAATTACCTCGTTTAGCTCGTCAATGATCTCGCCTTCAAACTCCAGGTCGAAGTCTTCGTTGTCGTCCAGTGTTATGGAAAAGACTTCTTTCCAGTGTTTCTTGAATCGTGCCTCAAATTATTCAGATTCCTCGATGTACGATATGTCCTTGATACGTGTCTTTTCCTGTATTTCTGTTTCTCTGAGTTTTTATACTTGTTTCCAAAATTTATTTGGGTTGTTCTCGTACTCGATTTTTTTCTATCAGTCGGTCCCATATTATCGTCTGTTGTTCTTTAATTCTTTGTGTCAGCTCTGCCTCTAGGTGACGCATCCTGTTCACTATATCTCTGCTTGTGCCCCTCCGTCTTAACCGATCATATAGTTCACTGTGGTCGTTTGCTATCTCCTTCATCGCGTCGGACTATCTGTGCTGGGTGAGCGTTCTGTAGGTTGTTGTCGGAATGCTCTCCATATCTGCCCTGATGATCGAGCTGGTTAAGATGTGCAGCTCGGCGTCTATCTCTTCGAGATTCGCCTCACTCAGGTCTGCAGGTTCCCGGTAACTTTCCGAGTTTGCCTGAGCGTAAGATTTTCGGGGTGGTACCGGGACCTAAATAGGCGCGAGGGCGATTGTGGTGAGCACAGGGATGTGGTCATTTGGGATAGGTGGTTCCAGAGTGCTATGATGGTTAAAGGGGAAGTCGCTGCTAGTTAGGATTATGTCTGGCATCGTAGCAGTGCGTGATGTCACGTAAGTGGGGAAGTCCACCCTAACAAGCCTTTTATGGTCTATCAGGAGTTCCAAATTCCTTACCTTCTCGTTCATCCTTGTGTATCACGCCGCTCCCAGATGTGCATTCAGATCACCTCCGAGTAAGACTTTCCTTCGGTGCCCAAATAGTATGTTAAAATTGTGTAGGGGCAGGTACCTTCTCATTGGGTGTATATACGCTGCCGCTACTACAAGATCTCCTACCAGTGTCGGGATCGCGATCGCCACAAAGGGTTCCTCAAGTTCCGGTAGACGTTTGAAAGTGGGGTGTCACTTTATCGCTATTGCAGCTCCGTCGTATCTTTCCTTGGAGTTGTTTTTTATCAGTGTCGTGTAATTAGGTATCTTAATTTTTCCTGTTCTAGTGCGACTACCTGTTCGCTTATTAGTATAATATCCGGGTCTGTCCTCCTGGTATATATTATAAAACAACAAAAGCTAACAACCTCCTCATGAAAAATAACATCTGCCAAGATTCCTCAAAACTGAAGTCTACCAACATAGTTTACGTGTTTAACTTCCCACATCAAGACTGCAAGCTTCATAATAACTCGAAGTATGTAGGCATGACAAACACCACCTTTCGGGGTGTTTAACCATGCACCTTCAAAACAGAGCGCCCCAAAATCATATCAAGAGAGTACATAGCACCAGCCTAACGAGGGATATATTAGTTGAAAACACGACAATTAAAAAAATAGAAGAGTAAAATCAATTTAGGCTGAACATCTTATAAACCATCTTAATCAACGAAGAAAAGCCAAACCTCAACACTCAGTCTACGAGTTGGAATCGAATATTAAAATTGTTTTAAAAGTTCGACTCGTCGGATTGGCCCGTTTCCCTTTACATTACGTTCAAGAGAAATCTCCGTGGAGGCAACAAGAAAAAGATCTACAATGCACTTGTAAGATCTACGTTGCTTTACCCCGCTTCTGCCCTCTTTTGTGTCTCGAGGACACAAAAGAGGAAACTACAAGTGGTGCAGAACAAATACGTGTACGTAATCGCAGGTACACGCAGGTGAGATAGAAGACGCCACGAAGAGCTGCACCGGGATCTTACCGGTGTAGCTCTTCTTGGCTTCTTTTATACATGTATCTTATGCGAAATCTGTGATAAACCTGAGTGACGCTGATGACCTGGAGTCTCCTCTGATATATATAAATATATATATATATATATATATATATATATATATATATATATATATATATATATATATATATATATGTATATATATATATATGAAAAGAAACTCACACCTTGTACGTGAGTCAAATTTTATGATAGAAAAAACACCCACAAGGAAAATGGAAAAACGATTCCGAGCGCTTTCGTCTTTATTCTAAAAGACCTCTTCATGGGATAACGTAGGTCAGGTCAGACAATGTCTTAAATAGTAAGGAGTAGGGCGGGGATAAAATGGCTACCTGCATCAAAACCTTAACTAGGGGGTACAAATTCTTTAAACACTTTAATTTGTGATTTAATATAATTAGATATGATAGGATCTAGGCTAAACAATCCAGGGCTAATATTAAAATTTGGGAAAGTATTAATAGAGATGCACTCCAAAATATTTCTTGAAATGTAGTTTGTACATTTAATAATAGGATTAGTACTATTCCAATTAATAGTATGATCCTCACTATAGATATGTAAAAATAATGCAAATTGTTGACAAAAATTACGAACATTAGTTTGGCGCTGTTT